>OX376374.1:129127292-130327292 GCA_947369275.1 Nemotelus nigrinus | reverse complement strand
TCCCGGATATTTTGTCCATTATGTCGATGCTGTAGAGAAATTCTACATCGTCGATCGTGTAATATGTAGCAAATAATTTCATTTCGCAATCCTCTAGTTTTATTAACAAATGGCTCTCCATACTGTACTACTTAAACGTTTCTGCTTGCAAACAACCTCCTTTTAAAGCAATCTCTTATCACACAACTTAACTTTTTTTAAACGCTGTATCATATCGTTGTACAATTATCATTCCGGATATCCTATTCTCTTATCACGCACATGCTAAAAAAACGCTATCAAGTTAACATTTCTCATATAGCAAAATTCATTTGACGAAATCAAAGCCATTAAAAACGCTAACAAAATAACATTTCTCATGTTGTGAAATTTATTTGCTGTTATCAATGAAATTCTAATTATTTAATTTAATATTCGAAGCCATTCACCCCAATTTTAATAAGACCGTTGTAGCGAATTGTGAAATTAATACTGCTTAGCACAACTCAGAACCAGACCGAAGTCCAGAACCAAGAGTGCTAAGGTTCAAAAAGTAGAATGGCTACTGCCATTCAAGAGGCAAATTCAAATAAAATAAAAAAAATTGCCCCGAGAACAGGGTACCCTAGAAATGGCCGTAAAGGCCCCTCGTCCGCATGAGCGGAGTACCCTTCAACCAACCCCGACGGATGCTGGGGTGCCGCTTTGCTAGCTCGCTGCGGCTGGGGTGGGTTCTTTAAAACAATGGAGTCGGTTGGCTCTCTGAAAAAGGGATGCTACTTATAATTCATCCGTCATTATAAGGTAGCCGCAAACTGGTATTTAAAAACAATACCCAGTGAAAAGGGCATAAGTCCGTAAAAGACACTACCCGTGGCTCTGCAACATGGGCTGCCTAAGCAAACCCAGTGCTCGTGACGACACACGGAGCCAGAAGATTAAAATTTGAAGTGGAAAAAGGGGGAAAAACACTGCCTCTCTTCTCAAAGGAACCCGGGTGAGGCAGACAGCCTCGGGCCCCCGATGTTGGCGGAGCCCTGACCCCGATGGTCTGGGGTCCTCCACCCTCTGATACTGGCCATAATATCAAAATCTGGCTCTGACTCTGGCTAACTGAATTACATTCTTGTTGTTTGACCATAGGGCTTCTTGAACTAATGTGGGAGTTAGGGCTCTCGGTGGTGTAAAGTATTTTTCTATGGAGGGTGTCTGTACCTCCGAATCTATTGTTGTCTCAAGACTAGAGATCTTTTTTGGAGTTGCTGCCTCTAATTCCCAGAGCTTTCCAACTGACTTGTTTTTACAAACTTTGTGACTAAAAGTGACTTCAAAATGGGTATTCCCGGCATAAAGTTCTAACTCATTTACCCTTTTTATTATGCTTAGTTCTAAAAATTTTGCCTGTTCTTCAGACATTACAGTTCCTAAATTTAAATGGTATGGTTTGACAACCGGATCATCCGGGTTTGGGATTAATGAGTTATTGGGATCGACATATTGAGCTCCCGCTGCTCCTGTATCTCCTGCCTCGTCATCATTCTCGTGATCTGACTGATTAGATGCTTCATCATCTGTATCAGATTTCGGTTCTGGAGTCTGGTTACCAGAGTTAGTTAAGTCAGTCGGTTCCCCTGTTACTCTGCTTTCTAAGCCACTTATCTCTTCTAAAACTCCTTGATCATCCATCTCGTTAAGTAGAGATAAAACTCGAGGGATTTTACTTGCTTGGCTTTCCATGTATTTCAATTTCTTTCTCCTGTTTTTACTACTAGGCATTGTATAGAGCCTGTTCTTCTTTAACGCTTTGAGTGTCAACATTTGCTGTTCGACCGCTTCGTGCTGTCCACATTGTGGAGCGACCAGTCAGAGTCGATGAAGTTGGCACCTGCAGAATATTTTTACCTGCTTGCTCTTCTTCTCTATTTGCCGATGGGCTCTTGGTCGCCTGTGCCTCTGCTCCCTGCCTTCTTGGTCTTATCGCCGCCTTCCTGGCCAATGCAAATTTATGACGGAAATCTATTGATTCTTCTGAATGGGCTTCATTTAGAGCATTTTCAATCGCAGACATGTTCAAGAAATGTGAGCTATTATCCGCTTCAGTGTTTTTTGATTCTCTATCTTTCGGAGGTTTTTCAATCGGTCTGTTGTATCTGCTAAAAGTTTTGTCATCAGTATTACCCTTCGAGCTTTGGAGAATCGAGTTGATACGTTCCGCGAAGAGTTCACATTCCTTGTCCTGCATGGATGGCGGAAACGAGGTCCTACAGCCGCTAGTCAAAGATCGTTCTCGATCCGGAATGTTGTCCACTGTGCGTTCAACGTTACTACTCTTTTCAAAGCTCGGCAGAGTTTCGCTAAGACTTCGGACGTCGTCGACAATTCTTTGAGCCTGAATTTCTTTAACGCTTTGAGTGTCAACATTTGCTGTTCGACCGCTTCGTGCTGTCCACATTGTGGAGCGACCAGTCAGAGTCGATGAAGTTGGCACCTGCAGAAGGTTTTTACCTGCTTGCTCTTTTGCTCTATTTGTCGATGGGCTCTTGGTCGCCTGGGCCTCTGCTCCCTGCCTTCTTGGTCTCATCACCGCACTGCTGGCCAATGAAAACTTATGACGGATTTTCCTTAGCTTTTCCTAGTACTGTTCTGACGTCACGGTCATTCAAGATATTAGGACGACCAGATCGAGCTTTATTTTTCAAATTGCCAGTTGAATTGAAGTTTTTTTTTATTATGGTTTGTACAGTAGCCAGGCTTTTTTCACTAATTTTCCTATTTCCTCTTGCTTTAATTTTATCACTAAATTTCTTACGAAACCTTTTTTCGAACAGCCATTTTACTGATTTTTGTATTTAAATATTGTAACTGCATTATCTCACTATGCAAACTAAAACAATAGCAATGACTAACCATTAAAATGCTCCGCATCATCTGAATAATGATGCTAGAGAACCGTTATTCCTAGAGATGTACTTGCGGTATGTAGACTTTAGTGGCATAAATTTCAAGGTTTTTTGATTTCCTGGCATCATTTTTCCAGAAATATTATTTCGTTGCGTGATATTCATTAACGTGCTAGGACCTTTGAAATAATATATATTTTCAATTATTAATATTTGTAGTTTTGGAAATATTGATGATTTTCCAGGTGTATGTAGACTTTTGTAGCTGAGTGTATGTCTCAAACACAGAACAACCTTTTTCTCGTTTTTCAAAGGGAATATGTATTTCCAAAATAACTCAGCCACTAACAGCCGTCAATCACACTTTCGAGCAAATAACATCGCAGCCGGCGTGCAAACAACACATCTGTCAATGAACAACCTGAATGTACGTGTCAAAGATTAAAAGGGTTAAATTTAAATTGCACGTTTTAACGTGCAAATTAAATTAGTTTTCACTTTTGACAGGTTTTGACGTGCAATTTAAATTTAAACTTTTTAATCTTTGACACGTTTTAACGTGCAAATTAAATTAGTTTTCACTTTTGACACGTTTTGACGTGCAAAAATTTACCTAGGCTTATTCACTTTTGACACGTTTTGACGTGCAAAAGTTTAACTAAGCTTATTCACTTTTGACACGTTTTGACGTGCAAAAATTCTTTATAATCTATAGTTAGTCACGTGTTTACGTGCAAAGCAATGCCTTTAGCCAGAAGTCTGGAGGATTTGTCCGGCGTCCGGGTGGAGGAGGAGTGCTCCATTTGCCGGCAGGGGTTTGCGCGTGACAACCCAGCGGTAACGACATCGTGTGGGCATCATTTTCATCGGCACTGCATTGAGCAATGGCTGACTGAGAGCCCAGAATGTCCGTTGTGCCGTGGAGCACTGCGTCTCCCCCTGGTGGCTGGACAAATTCCCCCGACGGGAGAGACGGCGGCGAAAGGAGCTAGACCCAAGTCAACGAAAGGTGGAGTGAGAACGCGGAGGATGGATCGCCACGAGGAAGTGAGCTGCGAAAGCGTCCTTCGAGGTCAGAACGGAGAGGAGGGATTGGGTCAGTCGCCCGATCCAAACGCTAAACTTCCGCCAACAGGCAAAGATTCCGCTACAGCCTTGGGAGTTCGGTCCACAGTGCAGGAAGAGTTAAGCACTTTTCAGCGGCAGCTGATCGAACTACAACATAGCATGCGGCTGGTGTTGGATCGCGGGGCTGACCGATTCCTTCCTTCGTCGACCACCGATGGCGCGTCGCCCCGAATACATCCGAGGGCGCGCTCCTTCGTGGCGGTCCAGAGGCCTTCAAACCTCAGCCCTCCGCAACGAGACTCCCGTGATGATGCAGCACCTCGGGGAGGCCCTCGAAATGGTCGTGATGACAGAATGTCATCAGACCGCATAAAAAAAGAAACTAAAAGAAAAAAAAATCTAGCGCATCAGAACCGCTAGAAAACTAATTTTCGAAGAAATTGTCTTTGAGTGACAAAAAAATGTGGGAAGACGTAATACACTTTTTTGTACAACCATTCCTTATCACAAGCAACAAAACTCAACTATAACACAAATGATGAAAATGTTCAGTGCTGGCAATACTTTTCCAATGAAGCAGCAATAAGTTTATCTTAACAAGCTCATACTTAAATCAACTTATCCTTTGAATTTCGTTCTTTCAGCGGTTAAACGTTGTTTGAAAAATGTTCAAAACTCGGAAAATTTAAAAATCGGTTTCTTATTTTTATCGCAAATGCTTTGCATATGAGTACGTAATTTGAAGGTTGGTGCAATATTTACGAAAATGCCTAATGCTGGTTAGCCTATGTCAGCAGCAAAACAAAAAATATACCAAATCTGCTTCACGTTAAGTTAAACCCAACCAGTAAATGTCGTTTCGATTGAATCACTGCGCTGGAAGATATACGGGTGAAAAGAATTTTTTTTTTTTCGAAACTTTTCAAATTTTGAAAGCGTTAATATTGTTGCTAATTTTCATTGCAGGATAATTTCCATTTGCAAATCTAATGACATAATCGCTCAGTAAAGAAATTCCACAAAATTACAAAAATGGTCATAGCTGGCAGCACTTTCATGATTTTTGTACGAAATTCCTACATTTACTTCACATTAAGGTCCATTTACTGCATGAACTTCGTTTTGATTTCTGCACTGGACCGGAAGTTATAGGGGAAAAAGCTTTATTTTGCTGAGCAAATTTGCAAGATTTATGAGACAAAAATCACCACAGCTGCCAGCCCTATTTTAATTTTTCAACCAAATTTTCACCAAATATTACATAGAGTAACATCCAAGTACTGTGTAAATCTTGTTAAAATCTGACGGCTGAATCGGAAGTTATAGGCCAAAAAGATGTTTTTTTTCTCAGTTATTTTTCAAGATGGTACCACTGCCACAGGGTTGCCCGCATTTCAAAATCACTTCTATCAGACCTGGTCCTAGTTAATATCAACATGTCCTGTAAATTTCATTATGATCGGATTATCCGGTCGTCAGTTCTCGTGAACAGAACTTTTGAGTGCTGAAAATAGAAGTAATTTGGTGATGGGTTGCCGTTCTTATGCAAATCGGAATTTTGAAAATGTTCTCTTGAGATGAAGGACAAAGAATAAAATTTATCAAAGATTTGAAATTTTTGTCAAAAATCAAAAAATTTTCAGGAAGGTCAATGATTTGAAGGATTTTTTTTCAGCAGCCTGCCACAGCTACAGGGTTACCCGCTTTATGCTGAAAATCTATTTGTGCCAAACTTTAGTCAACATTAATACGCTCTGTAATTTTCACGATGATCCATTGTTTTTCTTACAAGTAATGACAAATCAAAATCCTTGCAATCCAGCAGTGCGGCGATGAGACCAAGAAGGCAGGGAGCAGAGGCCCAGGCGACCAAGAGCCCATCGACAAATAGAGCAAAAGAGCAAGCAGGTAAAAACCTTCTGCAGGTGCCAACTTCATCGACTCTGACTGGTCGCTCCACAATGTGGACAGCACGAAGCGGTCGAACAGCAAATGTTGACACTCAAAGCGTTAAAGAAATTCAGGCTCAAAGAATTGTCGACGACGTCCGAAGTCTTAGCGAAACTCTGCCGAGCTTTGAAAAGAGTAGTAACGTTGAACGCACAGTGGACAACATTCCGGATCGAGAACGATCTTTGACTAGCGGCTGTAGGACCTCGTTTCCGCCATCCATGCAGGACAGGGAATGTGAACTGTTCGCGGAACGTATCAACTCGATTCTCCAAAGCTCGAAGGGTAATACTGATGACAAAACTTTTAGCAGATACAACGGACCGATTGAAAAACCTCCGAAAGATAGAGAATCAAAAAACACTGAAGCGGATAATAGCTCACATTTCTTGAACATGTCTGCGATCGAAAATGCTCTAAATGAAGCCCATTCAGAAGAATCAATAGATTTCCGTCATAAATTTGCATTGGCCAGGAAGGCGGCGATAAGACCAAGAAGGCAGGGAGCAGAGGCACAGGCGACCAAGAGCCCATCGGCAAATAGAGAAGAAGAGCAAGCAGGTAAAAATATTCTGCAGGTGCCAACTTCATCGACTCTGACTGGTCGCTCCACAATGTGGACAGCACGAAGCGGTCGAACAGCAAATGTTGACACTCAAAGCGTTAAAGAAGAACAGGCTCTATACAATGCCTAGTAGTAAAAACAGGAGAAAGAAATTGAAATACATGGAAAGCCAAGCAAGTAAAATCCCTCGAGTTTTATCTCTACTTAACGAGATGGATGATCAAGGAGTTTTAGAAGAGATAAGTGGCTTAGAAAGCAGAGTAACAGGGGAACCGACTGACTTAACTAACTCTGGTAACCAGACTCCAGAACCGAAATCTGATACAGATGATGAAGCATCTAATCAGTCAGATCACGAGAATGATGACGAGGCAGGAGATACAGGAGCAGCGGGAGCTCAATATGTCGATCCCAATAACTCATTAATCCCAAAGCCGGATGATCCGGTTGTCAAACCATACCATTTAAATTTAGGAACTGTAATGTCTGAAGAACAGGCAAAATTTTTAGAACTAAGCATAATAAAAATGGTAAATGAGTTAGAACTTTATGCCGGGAATATCCATTTTGAAGTCACTTTAAGTCACAAAGTTTGTAAAAACAAGTCAGTTGGAAAGCTCTGGGAATTAGAGGCAGCAACTCCAAAAAAGATCTCTAGTCTTGAGACAACAATAGATTCGGAGGTACAGACACCCTCCATAGCAAAATACTTTACACCACCGAGAGCCCTAACTCCCACATTAGTTCAAGAAGCCCTATGGTCAAACAACAAGAATGTAATTCAGTTAGCCAGAGTCAGAGCCAGATTTTGATATTATGGCCAGTATCAGAGGGTGGAGGACCCCAGACCATCGGGGTCAGGGCTCCGCCAACATCAGGGGCCCGAGGCTGTCTGCTTCACCCGGGTTCCTTTGAGAAGAGAGGCAGTGTTTTCCCTCTTTTTCCACTTCAAATTTTAATCTTCTGGCTCCGTGTGTCGTCAAGAGCACTGGGTCTGCTTAGGCAGGCCATGTTGCAGAGCCACGGGTAGTGTCTTTTACGGACTTATGCCCTTTTCCTTGGGTATTGTTTTTAAATACCAGTTTGCGGCTACCTTATAATGACGGATGAATTATAAGTAGCATCCCTTTTTCAGAGGGCCAACCGACTCCATTGTTTTTATGGACCCACCCCAGCCGCAGCGAGCTAGCGAAGCGGCACCCCAGCATCCGTCGGGGTCATTTAAAGGGTACTCCGCTAATGCGGACGAGGGGCATTTACGACCATTTCTAGGGTACCCTGTTCTCGGGGCAATTTTTTTTATTTTATTTGAATTTGCCTCTTGAATGGCAGTAGCCATTCTACTTTTTGAACCTTAGCACTCTTGGTTCTGGACTTCGGTCTGGTTCTGAGTTGTGCTAAGGAGTATTAATTTCACAATTCGCTACACGTTCAAGGCCACAAACATATGACATAATCGTAATTCCCACGCGTTTGCCGATAACCGCAAACGTCATCCTCCACATCAACGTCACCCTCCTCAGTGACGTCATCCTCCTCAGAAGAGGATGAGGATGAGGGTCCAGACCTGGTATTATATATCTGCTAATGTATTTATCGAATAAAAATGTACAACTTTTAAAATGTCCTTTTATTTTTCTTGAAGTCGAGTAGGTTGTTGGTTTAAGATGATTTTTTACTAATGTTCGAAGAACATTAGTATTAAACTCGTTTCGCCGAAAATTCATATTTATATATATATATATATATATATATATATATATATATATATATATATATATATATATATATATATATATATATATATATATATATATATATATATATATATATATATATATATATATATATATATATATATATATATATATATATATATATGTATATATATATATATATATATATATATATATATATATATATATATATATATATATATATATATATATATATATATCAGCAAAATGATTTTCCGATATAATCTCTGGAGTGGCCGATTCGATTGAGCTGAAACTTTCGGAGAACGTAGATGTATATAGTAGGTAGGTCCACGACTTTCTCAAATTCAGATATCCTAAACCTTTTGGCGGCGGCGAGCGTTTTAATGAATTTTGAGGTACTCCTATATTTCCAAGCAGTGTAAATTTTCGTTGAAAAAAAGTATTGGGAATGAAAATGAATTATGTTCTAAGCTTGCCTATGATCAAGAATTGAAATTTTTGAGCCGTGTGTGGATGCTAAGTGCCTAAAAGTAGGCAAGGATTTTTTTTTAAATTTTGATTTGTAATTACTTGTGATCAAAACATCGGATCATCGTGAAAATTGCAGAGCGTATTGATGTTGACTAGGACTTAGCATAACCCCTGCAGCTACGGCAGGCTCCTGAAAAAAAATCCTTCAAATCATTGACCCTCCTCAAAATTTTTTGATTTTTGGCAACAAATTCAAATCATTGATAAATTTTGACCTTTGTCCATCATGTCAAATTGAAATTTTGAAAATTCAGATTTGCACAAGAACGGCAACCCATCACCAAATTACCTCTATTTTCAGCACTCGAAAGTTCTGTTCACGAGAACTGACGACTGGATTATCCGATCATAATGAAATTCACAGGACATGTTGGTATTAGCTAGGACCAGGTCTAATTTTGAAATGCGGGCAACCCTGTGGCAGTGGTACCATCTTGAAAAATCACTGAGAAAAAAAACAGCTTTTTGGCCTATAACGTCCGATTCAGCCATCAGATTTTAACAAAACTCACAGTACTTGAATCTTACTCTATGTAACATTTGGTGAAAATTTGGTTGAAAAATTAGAATAGGGCTGCCTGCTATGGTGATTTTTGTCTCATAAATCTTGCAAATTTGCTCAGCAAAATAAAGCTTTTTTCCCTATAACTTCCCGTCCAGTGCAGAAATCAAAACGAAGTTCATGCAGTAAATGGACCTTAATGTGAAGTAAATGTCGTAGGAATTTCGTACAAAAATCATGCAAGGGCTGCCAGCTATGACCATTTTTGTAATTTTGTGGAATTTCTTTACTGAGCGATTGTCATTAGATTTGCAAATGGGAATAATCATGCAATGAAAATGAACAACAATATTAATGCTTTAAAGATTTGAAAAGTTTTGAGGGTGGCAACCCTAAAATTCTTTTCACCCGTAAAGCTTCCAGCGCAGTGATTCAATCGAAACGAAATTTACTGGTTGGGTTTAACTTAACGTGAAGCAGATTTGGAACATATTTTGCTCTGATGCTGACACAGGGTAACCAGCATTAGCCATTTTCGTAAATATTGCACCAACAGATGCTTGAAATTGCATACTCATATGCAAAGCATTTGCGATAAAAATAAGAAACAAATTTTTAAATTTTCCGAGTTTTGAACATTTTTCGGATGGCAGTCTCAAACAACGTGTAACCGCTGAAAGTTTCGATGAAATCCTCCGATGAGAACGAAATTCAAAGGATACGTTGGTTAAGGACGATCATTTTATGGTAGATTTATTGCTGCTTCGTTGGGAAAGCGTTGCGAGCACTGAACATTTTCATCATTTGTGTTATAGTTGAGTTTTGTTGCTTGAGATAAGGAATGGTTGATATGATTCTACAAAAAAGTGTATTACGTCTTTGCAAATTTTTTGTTCACTCAAAGACAATTTCTTCGAAAATTAGTTTTCTAGCGGTTCTGATGCGCTAGAGTTTTTTTGTTTTTAGGATTTGCAGGCTGTTTATTTGCTTATTTTACAGGTTAGTGCTATGTACAGGCAAAGTATGAGACTTTGCACACATATTGCAAACCCTCCCCCAGCATCAGTCCAATATGCACACACAACACACATTTATGCACACGCATCATACACAAACCGAAAACCTGAATTCAAATGGTTTATGCTGGACTGATGGTAACAAGAACTAAAATAGTAGTAAGCATTCCAGGCTATAACCAATTCATGCACAAAGTGGCCAGGTTTTTGGGGGGCGTTGATTGGCCCGGAGTTGGTTTAGATCTTTGCTGACGGGCGCTGATTGGCTGAGAGGTGGTTCTGATATGAGATAAAGATCGAATAGAAGAGTTCGAGTGTTGTTTTTGATAGAGAGGAATATGCATATGCTTGTTTTTCATTATTATAAAACGTCACATGTTTACGTTTTTGTTCACATACCGGCGAGATGAAATACCTGTTTTACATGTTTACGTTTTTTATTTACATACCTGCGAGATGAAAATACAGGTTGTTGTGAGTCTACGGTTTGTTTATCATGCAAGCATTTCTGGTCGTCTTGAATATTTTGCATGCTAATTTGATAGACAGTGTGTATTTTTATAATAGGATCTGGTTTTTTTTTTCGACAAGATGCAATAAAGGTCGACGTTTATATGGATGAATGCACTGATATCATTTTCTTAGTCTTTCTGGTATTGGACATTGAAAATATTATGAATGAGTATACATTTGCGGTATTTGGGTACATTATTCTTCTTCAATCTTCAGTTTTTTTGGGGTTTGAGCAGATTTGCATATATATAAGATCATGTTGTTTAGGTTGTGATTTGAATTTTTATAAAAATTTACACTTTTTGCATGCATATGAAAACGAAAGTGAAAAACGTCAATTAACTGAAATGTGGATGAATAAGATTGGATCTGTAATGCAAATTATACGTCCATAATAGTCCCCGGGCGGGTTGCTTCAACGAACGGCAATGGTAATGAGCCGCCTTTAGTCTCGTCCGTCCCTTCAAATATCATGGATTGAGATATTTGATTGAGTTCCTCTATCTGACGTTGCTTATTTATTTTCTCGGCGAAACGAGGGGGGAGATAAACGTATTCTCCTTTTTCAAATACACGGTTAGACGAAGCCCATACATCGTCTTAACTAACCCATAATATTTAACCGGATACTCCATACCAATTTCTAATTATGTGATTGGTACAAAGTTTTCATACCCACTTATCGCGGTATCACATAATATATCGAAGATGCTCTGTGAAAAACAAACATTTGATAAAGAAAAAATTCAAATAAATTGGATAAGAAAACTTACCATAGATGGCAAGTAATGATGGCTACAAAATATGTTGGTATTTATACACATTTTACAGCCTTAACTTCACATAAATAACGATAGTTAAATCATCAGGCTAACACATATGCCATACGATGTATTTTTCATTTTCTCAATTATTAACAATGACCACTGACCATGAACTATACAATATAGTTAAACTGAAATGTTTTTTTTTTTCAATTTTACATTACAAAAAAAAGTTAATGTGCCTTTATGTGCGAAATGCTACAATTTATTACTGTAAGTTTATGTACATAGAGTAACTGATAGCTGATATAGGAGGGGCGATCAATGTATTCTCGGTATCGGGATGATTTGATATTATTGTGAGTAATTAAAATATATCATTAGCTAAAAACATTTTCTGAGGGTATTTATATAAAATTTCATATTGATAACTTCAATAGTTTGTTTGTCAGAGACGACGAAAATGACTGACGCGACAATGTTCAAGAAAATCGAGCATCGTGCGGTGATTAAATTCCTCACTAAACAAGGAAAACCTCAAAAAACTATCCATAAAGAAATGGTAGCCGTTTATCAAGACTCTGCTCCTTCATTATCGACTATACAGAAGTGGTCAAGTGAATTCAAAAGTGGCAGGAAAAGTATCGAAGATGACCCCCGCCCAGGTGGGCCAATCATGGCGGCCACCGAAGAAAATGTGAAAATTATCGAAAAACTTGTATTACAAGATGCACGTGTAAAAATCAAGATGTTGGCAGAAATAACTAATCTATCCGTTGGTACTATACACACTATACTACATGATTATCTCAACCTTACAAAAGTCAGTGCAAGATGGGTTCCGCGCATATGGCTGATATGGCTGATGGCAAAGCAGAGAAGGATTCTCCGAGCGAATCGGAAAATGATTCTGATTTTGAATTTTTATAAAAATAATACATAATTTTACTAGAAAATAAATTAGCATCTATTTCAATAATGTGACAATAAAATATTCTGTTTTGAGAACTTAAACACTTACTTTTTCCCTCGTATATTTTATTTTACAACTTTCTAAGCTATTTCAGTCTTTTAATCCTTCTTAAGCCCATAAAATAATTTTATCCAGCTAGAATCAAGATTCAGCCCAGTGTGCGGCATCCTTAAACTCAATCCAAGATACAATTTGAATCATCGGACCATGACCATCACCGTGCATACCCAGTTTCTGGGTTATATGAATTTCTCTTTTAATCCCATGGAAAATCTTTCTCAGCAAGTGGACGAAGAAACGATACAGCAAACAACTATATCGTATGAACCTATCAAATATCAACCTTGACCAACAATTGTGGCTCCAATTCAAGCAAAAGATCACTCAAATCAAGCAAGCTGATCTTCCAGAAAGGATTTCGTTGAAACAAGAAGCTAATTCTGCTTTTCTTTTTTTTCCTTCCATTTTGATTTTCGAACCGCGGTTGCTGAGGAATCTACTTTGGGCGGTTACGAAGAAGTGGAGTATTCGAGCAATTTTAAGACGGAAATTTTAGTTCGAAAACTGAAGTGGAACACTGGTACAATTTAAAACAATGATCGTGGATGATAGTAAAAGTGGAGAAGTACGGACAACGAACACCGCCGTTAGCAGATTGAAGTGTGGAGTAAAGAGTTCAGCTACACGAAGGGTCCCAGCGCGGGATCGTCGAAGTTTTATTAAGGTAGCGTAATATTAATTGTGAATTGAAATAAGATAGAAGATAGAGTTAAGCAGTTTAGGACGCCCGTCGTAGGATTAACGACCGAGAAGTTAATTGATATAAATTGTAGGGACGAAATACGTAATTAGTTATTGATCCTAAATTTCTTAGCATTTGTGACAATATAACAAAAAGTGTGTCATTTGTGAACCGTCATTTACCTTCTCGCTTCCGAAGACGGCAACGCGTTAGAAGGAAGCGAGTTAGTTGGAAGCGAGTGCAGCATTGTGCAAATTCATATGAGACTCTAGGTGCGCCTAGTAAGCTCAAATCGTTAGCTCAATAAATTAACAACTTAACTTCAACTTACTGTTCGCGTCAAAACTTTCCCGCAAACAGTGCATGAATATTTTGCCATTTCTCGTGGAAAAAGTAAATAGGTACGCTTTATCATATGTTAAAATGTTATCTGTGTGACGGAACAGCCTCGCCGCCAACACACGTCCATATAGCTAAAGAGTACTAAACACATTTGTGTGGGGAAAAATAACAAAAACTGAAATAAAACTTACATTGCATAAATTATTAAAATGGAATTAAAATATAATAGAGCATAATAGCACAGCTAAATGCAGCATCATTAGTGTGTTTAACACTAATGTGTGCAAGCATATGCGCCTTGCAGGAAAATGTTTTAAAACAGTGCCGGCATCTTATAGCAGCATTGTGCAAATTCATATGAGACTCTAGGTGCGCCTAGTAAGATAAAATCGTTAGCTCAATAAATTAACAACTTAACTTCAACTTACTTTTCGCGTCAAAACTTTCCCGCAAACAGTGCATGGATATTTTGCCATTTCTCGTGGAAAAAGTAAACACACTTCAATCTGCTAAAGTGTGGACTATAAAACCCCGATCTCCGGTGAGCATCAGCTCCCGAGACTAACTCTCCTTTGGTTCCAGTCGGGAACAAAAGAGGTTTTGGTTGACGTACGATTCGGTACGGCAACAGTATATATACGAATTTTAACTTCTGACAATGATACAATGACTTTACACTACAAAAAGGTATTTCGATGCGATTCGATGAACGTTAACAAAGTTTTTTCAAGTTCTAATTCCAATTTCAAGACAATGACTAACTCTGAACCATGTGTTGCACGTATTAGACTACTATGAACGTGGCTGGATATGAGAAATTTCAATTGGAACACATTATCAATGTAATACATTTCAGCTGACTGCATGCTTCGTCAAGTTCAAGCCAAGACAAGACCCAGGTAAGGTTTTCATTGTATACACATAATCCATTTAAATATTTGTGTTTTTTTTCTGCCCTGTTTGCGGGAAAGTTTTGACGCGAAAAGTAAGTTGAAGTTAAGTTGTTAATTTATTGAGCTAACAATTTTAGCTTACTAGGCACACCTAGAGTCTCATATGAATTTGCACAATGGTGCTATAAGATGCCGGCACTGTTTTAAAACATTTTCCTGCAAGGCGCATATGCTTGCACACATTAGTGTTAAACACACTAATGATGCTGCATTTAGCTGTGCTATTATGCTCTATTATATTTTAATTCGATTTTAATAATTTATGCAATGTAATTTTTATTTCAGTTTTTGTTAATTTTCCCCATACAAATGTGTTTAGTACTCTTTAGCTATATGGACGTGTGTTGGCGGCGAGGCTGTTCCTTCACACAGATAACATTTTAACATATGATACAGCGTACCTATTTACTTTTTCCACGAGAAATGGCAAAATATCCCTGTCCTGTTTGCGGAAAAATCTTGACGCGAAAAGTAAGTTGAAGTTAAGTTGTTAATTTATTGAGCTAACGATTTGAGCTTACTAGGCACACCTAGAGTCTCATATGAACTTGCACAATGCTGCTATAAAATGCCGGTACTGCTCGAAAACATTTTCCCGCAAGGAGCATATGCTTGCACACATTAGTGCTAAACACACTAATGATGCTGCATTTAGCTGTGCTATTATGCTGTATTATATTTTAATTCGATTTTAATAATTTATGCAATGTAATTTTTATTTCAGTTTTTGTTAATTTTCCCCATACAAATGTGTTTAGTACTCTTTAGCTATATGGACGTGTGTTGGCGGCGAGGCTGTTCCTTCACACAGATAACATTTTAACATATGATACAGCGTACCTATTTACTTTTTCCACGAGAAATGGCAAAATATCCCTGTCCTGTTTGCGGAAAAATCTTGACGCGAAAAGTAAGTTGAAGTTAAGTTGTTAATTTATTGAGCTAACGATTTGAGCTTACTAGGCACACCTAGAGTCTCATATGAACTTGCACAATGCTGCTATAAAATGCCGGTACTGCTCGAAAACATTTTCCCGCAAGGAGCATATGCTTGCACACATTAGTGCTAAACACACTAATGATGCTGCATTTAGCTGTGCTATTATGCTGTATTATATTTTAATTCGATTTTAATAATTTATGCAATGTAATTTTTATTTCAGTTTTTGTTAATTTTCCCCATACAAATGTGTTTAGTACTCTTTAGCTATATGGACGTGTGTTGGCGGCGAGGCTGTTCCTTCACACAGATAACATTTTAACATATGATACAGCGTACCTATTTACTTTTTCCACGAGAAATGGCAAAATATCCCTGTCCTGTTTGCGGAAAAATCTTGACGCGAAAAGTAAGTTGAAGTTAAGTTGTTAATTTATTGAGCTAACGATTTGAGCTTACTAGGCACACCTAGAGTCTCATATGAACTTGCACAATGCTGCTATAAAATGCCGGTACTGCTCGAAAACATTTTCCCGCAAGGAGCATATGCTTGCACACATTAGTGCTAAACACACTAATGATGCTGCATTTAGCTGTGCTATTATGCTGTATTATAATTTAATTCGATTTTAATAATTTATGCAATGTAATTTTTATTTCAGTTTTTGTTAATTTTCCCCATACAAATGTGTTTAGTACTCTTTAGCTATATGGACGTGTGTTGGCGGCGAGGCTGTTCCTTCACACAGATAACATTTTAACATATGATACAGCGTACCTATTTACTTTTTCCACGAGAAATGGCAAAATATCCCTGTCCTGTTTGCGGAAAAATCTTGACGCGAAAAGTAAGTTGAAGTTAAGTTGTTAATTTATTGAGCTAACGATTTGAGCTTACTAGGCACACCTAGAGTCTCATATGAACTTGCACAATGCTGCTATAAAATGCCGGTACTGCTCGAAAACATTTTCCCGCAAGGAGCATATGCTTGCACACATTAGTGCTAAACACACTAATGATTCTGCATTTAGCTGTGCTATTATGCTGTATTATATTTTAATTCGATTTTAATAATTTATGCAATGTAATTTTTATTTCAGTTTTTGTTAATTTTCCCCATACAAATGTGTTTAGTACTCTTTAGCTATATGGACGTGTGTTGGCGGCGAGGCTGTTCCTTCACACAGATAACATTTTAACATATGATACAGCGTACCTATTTACTTTTTCCACGAGAAATGGCAAAATATCCCTGTCCTGTTTGCGGAAAAATCTTGACGCGAAAAGTAAGTTGAAGTTAAGTTGTTAATTTATTGAGCTAACGATTTGAGCTTACTAGGCACACCTAGAGTCTCATATGAACTTGCACAATGCTGCTATAAAATGCCGGTACTGCTCGAAAACATTTTCCCGCAAGGAGCATATGCTTGCACACATTAGTGCTAAACACACTAATGATGCTGCATTTAGCTGTGCTATTATGCTGTATTATAATTTAATTCGATTTTAATAATTTATGCAATGTAATTTTTATTTCAGTTTTTGTTAATTTTCCCCATACAAATGTGTTTAGTACTCTTTAGCTATATGGACGTGTGTTGGCGGCGAGGCTGTTCCTTCACACAGATAACATTTTAACATATGATACAGCGTACCTATTTACTTTTTCCACGAGAAATGGCAAAATATCCCTGTCCTGTTTGCGGAAAAATCTTGACGCGAAAAGTAAGTTGAAGTTAAGTTGTTAATTTATTGAGCTAACGATTTGAGCTTACTAGGCACACCTAGAGTCTCATATGAACTTGCACAATGCTGCTATAAAATGCCGGTACTGCTCGAAAACATTTTCCCGCAAGGAGCATATGCTTGCACACATTAGTGCTAAACACACTAATGATTCTGCATTTAGCTGTGCTATTATGCTGTATTATATTTTAATTCGATTTTAATAATTTATGCAATGTAATTTTTATTTCAGTTTTTGTTAATTTTCCCCATACAAATGTGTTTAGTACTCTTTAGCTATATGGACGTGTGTTGGCGGCGAGGCTGTTCCTTCACACAGATAACATTTTAACATATGATACAGCGTACCTATTTACTTTTTCCACGAGAAATGGCAAAATATCCCTGTCCTGTTTGCGGAAAAATCTTGACGCGAAAAGTAAGTTGAAGTTAAGTTGTTAATTTATTGAGCTAACGATTTGAGCTTACTAGGCACACCTAGAGTCTCATATGAACTTGCACAATGCTGCTATAAAATGCCGGTACTGCTCGAAAACATTTTCCCGCAAGGAGCATATGCTTGCACACATTAGTGCTAAACACACTAATGATTCTGCATTTAGCTGTGCTATTATGCTGTATTATATTTTAATTCGATTTTAATAATTTATGCAATGTAATTTTTATTTCAGTTTTTGTTAATTTTCCCCATACAAATGTGTTTAGTACTCTTTAGCTATATGGACGTGTGTTGGCGGCGAGGCTGTTCCTTCACACAGATAACATTTTAACATATGATACAGCGTACCTATTTACTTTTTCCACGAGAAATGGCAAAATATCCCTGTCCTGTTTGCGGAAAAATCTTGACGCGAAAAGTAAGTTGAAGTTAAGTTGTTAATTTATTGAGCTAACGATTTGAGCTTACTAGGCACACCTAGAGTCTCATATGAACTTGCACAATGCTGCTATAAAATGCCGGTACTGCTCGAAAACATTTTCCCGCAAGGAGCATATGCTTGCACACATTAGTGCTAAACACACTAATGATGCTGCATTTAGCTGTGCTATTATGCTGTATTATAATTTAATTCGATTTTAATAATTTATGCAATGTAATTTTTATTTCAGTTTTTGTTAATTTTCCCCATACAAATGTGTTTAGTACTCTTTAGCTATATGGACGTGTGTTGGCGGCGAGGCTGTTCCTTCACACAGATAACATTTTAACATATGATACAGCGTACCTATTTACTTTTTCCACGAGAAATGGCAAAATATCCCTGTCCTGTTTGCGGAAAAATCTTGACGCGAAAAGTAAGTTGAAGTTAAGTTGTTAATTTATTGAGCTAACGATTTGAGCTTACTAGGCACACCTAGAGTCTCATATGAACTTGCACAATGCTGCTATAAAATGCCGGTACTGCTCGAAAACATTTTCCCGCAAGGAGCATATGCTTGCACACATTAGTGCTAAACACACTAATGATTCTGCATTTAGCTGTGCTATTATGCTGTATTATATTTTAATTCGATTTTAATAATTTATGCAATGTAATTTTTATTTCAGTTTTTGTTAATTTTCCCCATACAAATGTGTTTAGTACTCTTTAGCTATATGGACGTGTGTTGGCGGCGAGGCTGTTCCTTCACACAGATAACATTTTAACATATGATACAGCGTACCTATTTACTTTTTCCACGAGAAATGGCAAAATATCCCTGTCCTGTTTGCGGAAAAATCTTGACGCGAAAAGTAAGTTGAAGTTAAGTTGTTAATTTATTGAGCTAACGATTTGAGCTTACTAGGCACACCTAGAGTCTCATATGAACTTGCACAATGCTGCTATAAAATGCCGGTACTGCTCGAAAACATTTTCCCGCAAGGAGCATATGCTTGCACACATTAGTGCTAAACACACTAATGATGCTGCATTTAGCTGTGCTATTATGCTGTATTATATTTTAATTCGATTTTAATAATTTATGCAATGTAATTTTTATTTCAGTTTTTGTTAATTTTCCCCATACAAATGTGTTTAGTACTCTTTAGCTATATGGACGTGTGTTGGCGGCGAGGCTGTTCCTTCACACAGATAACATTTTAACATATGATACAGCGTACCTATTTACTTTTTCCACGAGAAATGGCAAAATATCCCTGTCCTGTTTGCGGAAAAATCTTGACGCGAAAAGTAAGTTGAAGTTAAGTTGTTAATTTATTGAGCTAACGATTTGAGCTTACTAGGCACACCTAGAGTCTCATATGAACTTGCACAATGCTGCTATAAAATGCCGGTACTGCTCGAAAACATTTTCCCGCAAGGAGCATATGCTTGCACACATTAGTGCTAAACACACTAATGATGCTGCATTTAGCTGTGCTATTATGCTGTATTATAATTTAATTCGATTTTAATAATTTATGCAATGTAATTTTTATTTCAGTTTTTGTTAATTTTCCCCATACAAATGTGTTTAGTACTCTTTAGCTATATGGACGTGTGTTGGCGGCGAGGCTGTTCCTTCACACAGATAACATTTTAACATATGATACAGCGTACCTATTTACTTTTTCCACGAGAAATGGCAAAATATCCCTGTCCTGTTTGCGGAAAAATCTTGACGCGAAAAGTAAGTTGAAGTTAAGTTGTTAATTTATTGAGCTAACGATTTGAGCTTACTAGGCACACCTAGAGTCTCATATGAACTTGCACAATGCTGCTATAAAATGCCGGTACTGCTCGAAAACATTTTCCCGCAAGGAGCATATGCTTGCACACATTAGTGCTAAACACACTAATGATGCTGCATTTAGCTGTGCTATTATGCTGTATTATAATTTAATTCGATTTTAATAATTTATGCAATGTAATTTTTATTTCAGTTTTTGTTAATTTTCCCCATACAAATGTGTTTAGTACTCTTTAGCTATATGGACGTGTGTTGGCGGCGAGGCTGTTCCTTCACACAGATAACATTTTAACATATGATACAGCGTACCTATTTACTTTTTCCACGAGAAATGGCAAAATATCCCTGTCCTGTTTGCGGAAAAATCTTGACGCGAAAAGTAAGTTGAAGTTAAGTTGTTAATTTATTGAGCTAACGATTTGAGCTTACTAGGCACACCTAGAGTCTCATATGAACTTGCACAATGCTGCTATAAAATGCCGGTACTGCTCGAAAACATTTTCCCGCAAGGAGCATATGCTTGCACACATTAGTGCTAAACACACTAATGATTCTGCATTTAGCTGTGCTATTATGCTGTATTATATTTTAATTCGATTTTAATAATTTATGCAATGTAATTTTTATTTCAGTTTTTGTTAATTTTCCCCATACAAATGTGTTTAGTACTCTTTAGCTATATGGACGTGTGTTGGCGGCGAGGCTGTTCCTTCACACAGATAACATTTTAACATATGATACAGCGTACCTATTTACTTTTTCCACGAGAAATGGCAAAATATCCCTGTCCTGTTTGCGGAAAAATCTTGACGCGAAAAGTAAGTTGAAGTTAAGTTGTTAATTTATTGAGCTAACGATTTGAGCTTACTAGGCACACCTAGAGTCTCATATGAACTTGCACAATGCTGCTATAAAATGCCGGTACTGCTCGAAAACATTTTCCCGCAAGGAGCATATGCTTGCACACATTAGTGCTAAACACACTAATGATGCTGCATTTAGCTGTGCTATTATGCTGTATTATAATTTAATTCGATTTTAATAATTTATGCAATGTAATTTTTATTTCAGTTTTTGTTAATTTTCCCCATACAAATGTGTTTAGTACTCTTTAGCTATATGGACGTGTGTTGGCGGCGAGGCTGTTCCTTCACACAGATAACATTTTAACATATGATACAGCGTACCTATTTACTTTTTCCACGAGAAATGGCAAAATATCCCTGTCCTGTTTGCGGAAAAATCTTGACGCGAAAAGTAAGTTGAAGTTAAGTTGTTAATTTATTGAGCTAACGATTTGAGCTTACTAGGCACACCTAGAGTCTCATATGAACTTGCACAATGCTGCTATAAAATGCCGGTACTGCTCGAAAACATTTTCCCGCAAGGAGCATATGCTTGCACACATTAGTGCTAAACACACTAATGATTCTGCATTTAGCTGTGCTATTATGCTGTATTATATTTTAATTCGATTTTAATAATTTATGCAATGTAATTTTTATTTCAGTTTTTGTTAATTTTCCCCATACAAATGTGTTTAGTACTCTTTAGCTATATGGACGTGTGTTGGCGGCGAGGCTGTTCCTTCACACAGATAACATTTTAACATATGATACAGCGTACCTATTTACTTTTTCCACGAGAAATGGCAAAATATCCCTGTCCTGTTTGCGGAAAAATCTTGACGCGAAAAGTAAGTTGAAGTTAAGTTGTTAATTTATTGAGCTAACGATTTGAGCTTACTAGGCACACCTAGAGTCTCATATGAACTTGCACAATGCTGCTATAAAATGCCGGTACTGCTCGAAAACATTTTCCCGCAAGGAGCATATGCTTGCACACATTAGTGCTAAACACACTAATGATGCTGCATTTAGCTGTGCTATTATGCTGTATTATAATTTAATTCGATTTTAATAATTTATGCAATGTAATTTTTATTTCAGTTTTTGTTAATTTTCCCCATACAAATGTGTTTAGTACTCTTTAGCTATATGGACGTGTGTTGGCGGCGAGGCTGTTCCTTCACACAGATAACATTTTAACATATGATACAGCGTACCTATTTACTTTTTCCACGAGAAATGGCAAAATATCCCTGTCCTGTTTGCGGAAAAATCTTGACGCGAAAAGTAAGTTGAAGTTAAGTTGTTAATTTATTGAGCTAACGATTTGAGCTTACTAGGCACACCTAGAGTCTCATATGAACTTGCACAATGCTGCTATAAAATGCCGGTACTGCTCGAAAACATTTTCCCGCAAGGAGCATATGCTTGCACACATTAGTGCTAAACACACTAATGATTCTGCATTTAGCTGTGCTATTATGCTGTATTATATTTTAATTCGATTTTAATAATTTATGCAATGTAATTTTTATTTCAGTTTTTGTTAATTTTCCCCATAAAAATGTGTTTAGTACTCTTTAGCTATATGGACGTGTGTTGGCGGCGAGGCTGTTCCTTCACACAGATAACATTTTAACATATGATACAGCGTACCTATTTACTTTTTCCACGAGAAATGGCAAAATATCCCTGTCCTGTTTGCGGAAAAATCTTGACGCGAAAAGTAAGTTGAAGTTAAGTTGTTAATTTATTGAGCTAACGATTTGAGCTTACTAGGCACACCTAGAGTCTCATATGAACTTGCACAATGCTGCTATAAAATGCCGGTACTGCTCGAAAACATTTTCCCGCAAGGAGCATATGCTTGCACACATTAGTGCTAAACACACTAATGATTCTGCATTTAGCTGTGCTATTATGCTGTATTATATTTTAATTCGATTTTAATAATTTATGCAATGTAATTTTTATTTCAGTTTTTGTTAATTTTCCCCATACAAATGTGTTTAGTACTCTTTAGCTATATGGACGTGTGTTGGCGGCGAGGCTGTTCCTTCACACAGATAACATTTTAACATATGATACAGCGTACCTATTTACTTTTTCCACGAGAAATGGCAAAATATCCCTGTCCTGTTTGCGGAAAAATCTTGACGCGAAAAGTAAGTTGAAGTTAAGTTGTTAATTTATTGAGCTAACGATTTGAGCTTACTAGGCACACCTAGAGTCTCATATGAACTTGCACAATGCTGCTATAAAATGCCGGTACTGCTCGAAAACATTTTCCCGCAAGGAGCATATGCTTGCACACATTAGTGCTAAACACACTAATGATTCTGCATTTAGCTGTGCTATTATGCTGTATTATATTTTAATTCGATTTTAATAATTTATGCAATGTAATTTTTATTTCAGTTTTTGTTAATTTTCCCCATACAAATGTGTTTAGTACTCTTTAGCTATATGGACGTGTGTTGGCGGCGAGGCTGTTCCTTCACACAGATAACATTTTAACATATGATACAGCGTACCTATTTACTTTTTCCACGAGAAATGGCAAAATATCCCTGTCCTGTTTGCGGAAAAATCTTGACGCGAAAAGTAAGTTGAAGTTAAGTTGTTAATTTATTGAGCTAACGATTTGAGCTTACTAGGCACACCTAGAGTCTCATATGAACTTGCACAATGCTGCTATAAAATGCCGGTACTGCTCGAAAACATTTTCCCGCAAGGAGCATATGCTTGCACACATTAGTGCTAAACACACTAATGATTCTGCATTTAGCTGTGCTATTATGCTGTATTATATTTTAATTCGATTTTAATAATTTATGCAATGTAATTTTTATTTCAGTTTTTGTTAATTTTCCCCATACAAATGTGTTTAGTACTCTTTAGCTATATGGACGTGTGTTGGCGGCGAGGCTGTTCCTTCACACAGATAACATTTTAACATATGATACAGCGTACCTATTTACTTTTTCCACGAGAAATGGCAAAATATCCCTGTCCTGTTTGCGGAAAAATCTTGACGCGAAAAGTAAGTTGAAGTTAAGTTGTTAATTTATTGAGCTAACGATTTGAGCTTACTAGGCACACCTAGAGTCTCATATGAACTTGCACAATGCTGCTATAAAATGCCGGTACTGCTCGAAAACATTTTCCCGCAAGGAGCATATGCTTGCACACATTAGTGCTAAACACACTAATGATTCTGCATTTAGCTGTGCTATTATGCTGTATTATATTTTAATTCGATTTTAATAATTTATGCAATGTAATTTTTATTTCAGTTTTTGTTAATTTTCCCCATACAAATGTGTTTAGTACTCTTTAGCTATATGGACGTGTGTTGGCGGCGAGGCTGTTCCTTCACACAGATAACATTTTAACATATGATACAGCGTACCTATTTACTTTTTCCACGAGAAATGGCAAAATATCCCTGTCCTGTTTGCGGAAAAATCTTGACGCGAAAAGTAAGTTGAAGTTAAGTTGTTAATTTATTGAGCTAACGATTTGAGCTTACTAGGCACACCTAGAGTCTCATATGAACTTGCACAATGCTGCTATAAAATGCCGGTACTGCTCGAAAACATTTTCCCGCAAGGAGCATATGCTTGCACACATTAGTGCTAAACACACTAATGATTCTGCATTTAGCTGTGCTATTATGCTGTATTATATTTTAATTCGATTTTAATAATTTATGCAATGTAATTTTTATTTCAGTTTTTGTTAATTTTCCCCATACAAATGTGTTTAGTACTCTTTAGCTATATGGACGTGTGTTGGCGGCGAGGCTGTTCCTTCACACAGATAACATTTTAACATATGATACAGCGTACCTATTTACTTTTTCCACGAGAAATGGCAAAATATCCCTGTCCTGTTTGCGGAAAAATCTTGACGCGAAAAGTAAGTTGAAGTTAAGTTGTTAATTTATTGAGCTAACGATTTGAGCTTACTAGGCACACCTAGAGTCTCATATGAACTTGCACAATGCTGCTATAAAATGCCGGTACTGCTCGAAAACATTTTCCCGCAAGGAGCATATGCTTGCACACATTAGTGCTAAACACACTAATGATTCTGCATTTAGCTGTGCTATTATGCTGTATTATATTTTAATTCGATTTTAATAATTTATGCAATGTAATTTTTATTTCAGTTTTTGTTAATTTTCCCCATACAAATGTGTTTAGTACTCTTTAGCTATATGGACGTGTGTTGGCGGCGAGGCTGTTCCTTCACACAGATAACATTTTAACATATGATACAGCGTACCTATTTACTTTTTCCACGAGAAATGGCAAAATATCCCTGTCCTGTTTGCGGAAAAATCTTGACGCGAAAAGTAAGTTGAAGTTAAGTTGTTAATTTATTGAGCTAACGATTTGAGCTTACTAGGCACACCTAGAGTCTCATATGAACTTGCACAATGCTGCTATAAAATGCCGGTACTGCTCGAAAACATTTTCCCGCAAGGAGCATATGCTTGCACACATTAGTGCTAAACACACTAATGATGCTGCATTTAGCTGTGCTATTATGCTGTATTATAATTTAATTCGATTTTAATAATTTATGCAATGTAATTTTTATTTCAGTTTTTGTTAATTTTCCCCATACAAATGTGTTTAGTACTCTTTAGCTATATGGACGTGTGTTGGCGGCGAGGCTGTTCCTTCACACAGATAACATTTTAACATATGATACAGCGTACCTATTTACTTTTTCCACGAGAAATGGCAAAATATCCCTGTCCTGTTTGCGGAAAAATCTTGACGCGAAAAGTAAGTTGAAGTTAAGTTGTTAATTTATTGAGCTAACGATTTGAGCTTACTAGGCACACCTAGAGTCTCATATGAACTTGCACAATGCTGCTATAAAATGCCGGTACTGCTCGAAAACATTTTCCCGCAAGGAGCATATGCTTGCACACATTAGTGCTAAACACACTAATGATTCTGCATTTAGCTGTGCTATTATGCTGTATTATATTTTAATTCGATTTTAATAATTTATGCAATGTAATTTTTATTTCAGTTTTTGTTAATTTTCCCCATACAAATGTGTTTAGTACTCTTTAGCTATATGGACGTGTGTTGGCGGCGAGGCTGTTCCTTCACACAGATAACATTTTAACATATGATACAGCGTACCTATTTACTTTTTCCACGAGAAATGGCAAAATATCCCTGTCCTGTTTGCGGAAAAATCTTGACGCGAAAAGTAAGTTGAAGTTAAGTTGTTAATTTATTGAGCTAACGATTTGAGCTTACTAGGCACACCTAGAGTCTCATATGAACTTGCACAATGCTGCTATAAAATGCCGGTACTGCTCGAAAACATTTTCCCGCAAGGAGCATATGCTTGCACACATTAGTGCTAAACACACTAATGATGCTGCATTTAGCTGTGCTATTATGCTGTATTATAATTTAATTCGATTTTAATAATTTATGCAATGTAATTTTTATTTCAGTTTTTGTTAATTTTCCCCATACAAATGTGTTTAGTACTCTTTAGCTATATGGACGTGTGTTGGCGGCGAGGCTGTTCCTTCACACAGATAACATTTTAACATATGATACAGCGTACCTATTTACTTTTTCCACGAGAAATGGCAAAATATCCCTGTCCTGTTTGCGGAAAAATCTTGACGCGAAAAGTAAGTTGAAGTTAAGTTGTTAATTTATTGAGCTAACGATTTGAGCTTACTAGGCACACCTAGAGTCTCATATGAACTTGCACAATGCTGCTATAAAATGCCGGTACTGCTCGAAAACATTTTCCCGCAAGGAGCATATGCTTGCACACATTAGTGCTAAACACACTAATGATGCTGCATTTAGCTGTGCTATTATGCTGTATTATAATTTAATTCGATTTTAATAATTTATGCAATGTAATTTTTATTTCAGTTTTTGTTAATTTTCCCCATACAAATGTGTTTAGTACTCTTTAGCTATATGGACGTGTGTTGGCGGCGAGGCTGTTCCTTCACACAGATAACATTTTAACATATGATACAGCGTACCTATTTACTTTTTCCACGAGAAATGGCAAAATATCCCTGTCCTGTTTGCGGAAAAATCTTGACGCGAAAAGTAAGTTGAAGTTAAGTTGTTAATTTATTGAGCTAACGATTTGAGCTTACTAGGCACACCTAGAGTCTCATATGAACTTGCACAATGCTGCTATAAAATGCCGGTACTGCTCGAAAACATTTTCCCGCAAGGAGCATATGCTTGCACACATTAGTGCTAAACACACTAATGATTCTGCATTTAGCTGTGCTATTATGCTGTATTATATTTTAATTCGATTTTAATAATTTATGCAATGTAATTTTTATTTCAGTTTTTGTTAATTTTCCCCATACAAATGTGTTTAGTACTCTTTAGCTATATGGACGTGTGTTGGCGGCGAGGCTGTTCCTTCACACAGATAACATTTTAACATATGATACAGCGTACCTATTTACTTTTTCCACGAGAAATGGCAAAATATCCCTGTCCTGTTTGCGGAAAAATCTTGACGCGAAAAGTAAGTTGAAGTTAAGTTGTTAATTTATTGAGCTAACGATTTGAGCTTACTAGGCACACCTAGAGTCTCATATGAACTTGCACAATGCTGCTATAAAATGCCGGTACTGCTCGAAAACATTTTCCCGCAAGGAGCATATGCTTGCACACATTAGTGCTAAACACACTAATGATGCTGCATTTAGCTGTGCTATTATGCTGTATTATAATTTAATTCGATTTTAATAATTTATGCAATGTAATTTTTATTTCAGTTTTTGTTAATTTTCCCCATACAAATGTGTTTAGTACTCTTTAGCTATATGGACGTGTGTTGGCGGCGAGGCTGTTCCTTCACACAGATAACATTTTAACATATGATACAGCGTACCTATTTACTTTTTCCACGAGAAATGGCAAAATATCCCTGTCCTGTTTGCGGAAAAATCTTGACGCGAAAAGTAAGTTGAAGTTAAGTTGTTAATTTATTGAGCTAACGATTTGAGCTTACTAGGCACACCTAGAGTCTCATATGAACTTGCACAATGCTGCTATAAAATGCCGGTACTGCTCGAAAACATTTTCCCGCAAGGAGCATATGCTTGCACACATTAGTGCTAAACACACTAATGATGCTGCATTTAGCTGTGCTATTATGCTGTATTATATTTTAATTCGATTTTAATAATTTATGCAATGTAATTTTTATTTCAGTTTTTGTTAATTTTCCCCATACAAATGTGTTTAGTACTCTTTAGCTATATGGACGTGTGTTGGCGGCGAGGCTGTTCCTTCACACAGATAACATTTTAACATATGATACAGCGTACCTATTTACTTTTTCCACGAGAAATGGCAAAATATCCCTGTCCTGTTTGCGGAAAAATCTTGACGCGAAAAGTAAGTTGAAGTTAAGTTGTTAATTTATTGAGCTAACGATTTGAGCTTACTAGGCACACCTAGAGTCTCATATGAACTTGCACAATGCTGCTATAAAATGCCGGTACTGCTCGAAAACATTTTCCCGCAAGGAGCATATGCTTGCACACATTAGTGCTAAACACACTAATGATGCTGCATTTAGCTGTGCTATTATGCTGTATTATAATTTAATTCGATTTTAATAATTTATGCAATGTAATTTTTATTTCAGTTTTTGTTAATTTTCCCCATACAAATGTGTTTAGTACTCTTTAGCTATATGGACGTGTGTTGGCGGCGAGGCTGTTCCTTCACACAGATAACATTTTAACATATGATACAGCGTACCTATTTACTTTTTCCACGAGAAATGGCAAAATATCCCTGTCCTGTTTGCGGAAAAATCTTGACGCGAAAAGTAAGTTGAAGTTAAGTTGTTAATTTATTGAGCTAACGATTTGAGCTTACTAGGCACACCTAGAGTCTCATATGAACTTGCACAATGCTGCTATAAAATGCCGGTACTGCTCGAAAACATTTTCCCGCAAGGAGCATATGCTTGCACACATTAGTGCTAAACACACTAATGATTCTGCATTTAGCTGTGCTATTATGCTGTATTATATTTTAATTCGATTTTAATAATTTATGCAATGTAATTTTTATTTCAGTTTTTGTTAATTTTCCCCATACAAATGTGTTTAGTACTCTTTAGCTATATGGACGTGTGTTGGCGGCGAGGCTGTTCCTTCACACAGATAACATTTTAACATATGATACAGCGTACCTATTTACTTTTTCCACGAGAAATGGCAAAATATCCCTGTCCTGTTTGCGAAAAAGTTTTGACGCGAAAAGTAAGTTGAAGTTAAGTTGTTAATTTATTGAGCTAACGATTTGAGCTTACTAGGCACACCTAGAGTCTCATATGAACTTGCACAATGTTGCTATAAAATGCCGGTACTGCTCGAAAACATTTTCCCGCAAGGAGCATATGCTTGCACACATTAGTGCTAAACACACTAATGATGCTGCATTTAGCTGTGCTATTATGCTGTATTATATTTTAATTCGATTTTAATAATTTATGCAATGTAATTTTTATTTCAGTTTTTGTTAATTTTCCCCATACAAATGTGTTTAGTACTCTTTAGCTATATGGACGTGTGTTGGCGGCGAGGCTGTTCCTTCACACAGATAACATTTTAACATATGATACAGCGTACCTATTTACTTTTTCCACGAGAAATGGCAAAATATCCCTGTCCTGTTTGCGGAAAAATCTTGACGCGAAAAGTAAGTTGAAGTTAAGTTGTTAATTTATTGAGCTAACGATTTGAGCTTACTAGGCACACCTAGAGTCTCATATGAACTTGCACAATGCTGCTATAAAATGCCGGTACTGCTCGAAAACATTTTCCCGCAAGGAGCATATGCTTGCACACATTAGTGCTAAACACACTAATGATGCTGCATTTAGCTGTGCTATTATGCTGTATTATATTTTAATTCGATTTTAATAATTTATGCAATGTAATTTTTATTTCAGTTTTTGTTAATTTTCCCCATACAAATGTGTTTAGTACTCTTTAGCTATATGGACGTGTGTTGGCGGCGAGGCTGTTCCTTCACACAGATAACATTTTAACATATGATACAGCGTACCTATTTACTTTTTCCACGAGAAATGGCAAAATATCCCTGTCCTGTTTGCGGAAAAATCTTGACGCGAAAAGTAAGTTGAAGTTAAGTTGTTAATTTATTGAGCTAACGATTTGAGCTTACTAGGCACACCTAGAGTCTCATATGAACTTGCACAATGCTGCTATAAAATGCCGGTACTGCTCGAAAACATTTTCCCGCAAGGAGCATATGCTTGCACACATTAGTGCTAAACACACTAATGATGCTGCATTTAGCTGTGCTATTATGCTGTATTATATTTTAATTCGATTTTAATAATTTATGCAATGTAATTTTTATTTCAGTTTTTGTTAATTTTCCCCATACAAATGTGTTTAGTACTCTTTAGCTATATGGACGTGTGTTGGCGGCGAGGCTGTTCCTTCACACAGATAACATTTTAACATATGATACAGCGTACCTATTTACTTTTTCCACGAGAAATGGCAAAATATCCCTGTCCTGTTTGCGGAAAAATCTTGACGCGAAAAGTAAGTTGAAGTTAAGTTGTTAATTTATTGAGCTAACGATTTGAGCTTACTAGGCACACCTAGAGTCTCATATGAACTTGCACAATGCTGCTATAAAATGCCGGTACTGCTCGAAAACATTTTCCCGCAAGGAGCATATGCTTGCACACATTAGTGCTAAACACACTAATGATGCTGCATTTAGCTGTGCTATTATGCTGTATTATATTTTAATTCGATTTTAATAATTTATGCAATGTAATTTTTATTTCAGTTTTTGTTAATTTTCCCCATACAAATGTGTTTAGTACTCTTTAGCTATATGGACGTGTGTTGGCGGCGAGGCTGTTCCTTCACACAGATAACATTTTAACATATGATACAGCGTACCTATTTACTTTTTCCACGAGAAATGGCAAAATATCCCTGTCCTGTTTGCGGAAAAATCTTGACGCGAAAAGTAAGTTGAAGTTAAGTTGTTAATTTATTGAGCTAACGATTTGAGCTTACTAGGCACACCTAGAGTCTCATATGAACTTGCACAATGCTGCTATAAAATGCCGGTACTGCTCGAAAACATTTTCCCGCAAGGAGCATATGCTTGCACACATTAGTGCTAAACACACTAATGATGCTGCATTTAGCTGTGCTATTATGCTGTATTATATTTTAATTCGATTTTAATAATTTATGCAATGTAATTTTTATTTCAGTTTTTGTTAATTTTCCCCATACAAATGTGTTTAGTACTCTTTAGCTATATGGACGTGTGTTGGCGGCGAGGCTGTTCCTTCACACAGATAACATTTTAACATATGATACAGCGTACCTATTTACTTTTTCCACGAGAAATGGCAAAATATCCCTGTCCTGTTTGCGGAAAAATCTTGACGCGAAAAGTAAGTTGAAGTTAAGTTGTTAATTTATTGAGCTAACGATTTGAGCTTACTAGGCACACCTAGAGTCTCATATGAACTTGCACAATGCTGCTATAAAATGCCGGTACTGCTCGAAAACATTTTCCCGCAAGGAGCATATGCTTGCACACATTAGTGCTAAACACACTAATGATGCTGCATTTAGCTGTGCTATTATGCTGTATTATAATTTAATTCGATTTTAATAATTTATGCAATGTAATTTTTATTTCAGTTTTTGTTAATTTTCCCCATACAAATGTGTTTAGTACTCTTTAGCTATATGGACGTGTGTTGGCGGCGAGGCTGTTCCTTCACACAGATAACATTTTAACATATGATACAGCGTACCTATTTACTTTTTCCACGAGAAATGGCAAAATATCCCTGTCCTGTTTGCGGAAAAATCTTGACGCGAAAAGTAAGTTGAAGTTAAGTTGTTAATTTATTGAGCTAACGATTTGAGCTTACTAGGCACACCTAGAGTCTCATATGAACTTGCACAATGCTGCTATAAAATGCCGGTACTGCTCGAAAACATTTTCCCGCAAGGAGCATATGCTTGCACACATTAGTGCTAAACACACTAATGATGCTGCATTTAGCTGTGCTATTATGCTGTATTATAATTTAATTCGATTTTAATAATTTATGCAATGTAATTTTTATTTCAGTTTTTGTTAATTTTCCCCATACAAATGTGTTTAGTACTCTTTAGCTATATGGACGTGTGTTGGCGGCGAGGCTGTTCCTTCACACAGATAACATTTTAACATATGATACAGCGTACCTATTTACTTTTTCCACGAGAAATGGCAAAATATCCCTGTCCTGTTTGCGGAAAAATCTTGACGCGAAAAGTAAGTTGAAGTTAAGTTGTTAATTTATTGAGCTAACGATTTGAGCTTACCAGGCACACCTAGAGTCTCATATGAACTTGCACAATGCTGCTATAAAATGCCGGTACTGCTCGAAAACATTTTCCCGCAAGGAGCATATGCTTGCACACATTAGTGCTAAACACACTAATGATGCTGCATTTAGCTGTGCTATTATGCTGTATTATATTTTAATTCGATTTTAATAATTTATGCAATGTAATTTTTATTTCAGTTTTTGTTAATTTTCCCCATACAAATGTGTTTAGTACTCTTTAGCTATATGGACGTGTGTTGGCGGCGAGGCTGTTCCTTCACACAGATAACATTTTAACATATGATACAGCGTACCTATTTACTTTTTCCACGAGAAATGGCAAAATATCCCTGTCCTGTTTGCGGAAAAATCTTGACGCGAAAAGTAAGTTGAAGTTAAGTTGTTAATTTATTGAGCTAACGATTTGAGCTTACTAGGCACACCTAGAGTCTCATATGAACTTGCACAATGCTGCTATAAAATGCCGGTACTGCTCGAAAACATTTTCCCGCAAGGAGCATATGCTTGCACACATTAGTGCTAAACACACTAATGATGCTGCATTTAGCTGTGCTATTATGCTGTATTATATTTTAATTCGATTTTAATAATTTATGCAATGTAATTTTTATTTCAGTTTTTGTTAATTTTCCCCATACAAATGTGTTTAGTACTCTTTAGCTATATGGACGTGTGTTGGCGGCGAGGCTGTTCCTTCACACAGATAACATTTTAACATATGATACAGCGTACCTATTTACTTTTTCCACGAGAAATGGCAAAATATCCCTGTCCTGTTTGCGGAAAAATCTTGACGCGAAAAGTAAGTTGAAGTTAAGTTGTTAATTTATTGAGCTAACGATTTGAGCTTACTAGGCACACCTAGAGTCTCATATGAACTTGCACAATGCTGCTATAAAATGCCGGTACTGCTCGAAAACATTTTCCCGCAAGGAGCATATGCTTGCACACATTAGTGCTAAACACACTAATGATGCTGCATTTAGCTGTGCTATTATGCTGTATTATAATTTAATTCGATTTTAATAATTTATGCAATGTAATTTTTATTTCAGTTTTTGTTAATTTTCCCCATACAAATGTGTTTAGTACTCTTTAGCTATATGGACGTGTGTTGGCGGCGAGGCTGTTCCTTCACACAGATAACATTTTAACATATGATACAGCGTACCTATTTACTTTTTCCACGAGAAATGGCAAAATATCCCTGTCCTGTTTGCGGAAAAATCTTGACGCGAAAAGTAAGTTGAAGTTAAGTTGTTAATTTATTGAGCTAACGATTTGAGCTTACTAGGCACACCTAGAGTCTCATATGAACTTGCACAATGCTGCTATAAAATGCCGGTACTGCTCGAAAACATTTTCCCGCAAGGAGCATATGCTTGCACACATTAGTGCTAAACACACTAATGATGCTGCATTTAGCTGTGCTATTATGCTGTATTATATTTTAATTCGATTTTAATAATTTATGCAATGTAATTTTTATTTCAGTTTTTGTTAATTTTCCCCATACAAATGTGTTTAGTACTCTTTAGCTATATGGACGTGTGTTGGCGGCGAGGCTGTTCCTTCACACAGATAACATTTTAACATACGAGGTTTGTTCAAAAAGTATCGCGAATTTTGAATTTTCGCGGGCTACGTATGTTCGATTTTTGATCTTTTGGTGGCGTTATGTTGGTACTCATGACCCTCACTTATGTTGACAATTTCGGCCATTTTGAATGTCCAGTCAGTTTTTGACAGCTATTGTGCGTGGGCGTGTTTTAGCTTGTCTTCGATTTTCGTCTATTTCAAAAAATGGATCAAAGAATTTGTATCAAATTTTGTGTGAAAAACAACTTAAAGTGCGCGGACGCATTCAGAATGTTGACTGTTGCATACGGCGAAGCTACTTTGGACAAAAGCAACGTTTATCGGTGGTACAAAATGTTCTCAGAGGGCCGAGAAGATGTGAGCGACGAAGAGCGTTCCGGACGCCCGAGCACGTCAACAACAGACGAAAACATTGATGAAGTAAAGAAACTAGTATTGGCCAATCGTCGAATCACCGTCAGAGAAGTTGCTGAGGACCTAAATATATCGATTGGCTCGTGCCATTCGATTATTACCAATAGTTTGGGCATGAGACGAGTCGCCGCGAAATTCGTACCAAAATTGCTCAATTTCGACCAAAAACAGCATCGCATTAACATTGCTCAGGAGCTGTTGGATTCTGTCCGTGACGACCCAAATTTGCTCCAGAGAGTCATAACTGGTGACGAATCATGGGTTTTTGGTTATGACGTAGAAACCAAAGCTCAATCATCCCAATGGAAGCTGCCGCACGAGCCAAGACCGAAAAAAGCACGCCAAGTTCGGTCGAAGGTGAAGGTTTTGCTGACAGTTTTCTTCGATTGCAGGGGCGTGGTGCATTATGAGTTCTTGCCGCAGGGTAGAACGGTCAATAAGGAATATTACCTTCAAGTAATGCGCAATTTGCGAGAAGCAATCCGCCAGAAACGCCCGGATTTGTGGAAGAACAAAAATTGGCTTTTGCACCATGATAATGCCCCTGCTCACACATCGTTACTTGTGCGCGAATTTTTGGCCAAAAATAACACTCTAATAATGCCGCAGCCACCGTATTCCCCAGACCTGGCCCCCTGTGATTTTTTTTTGTTCCCGAAACTGAAGAGGCCCATGAAAGGACGACGCTACGCCACGATTGAGGAGATAAAGACGGCATCGAAGGAGGAGCTGAACAAGATCACAAAAAATGATTTTTCAAAATGCTTCGAGGATTGGAAAAAACGTTATCACAAGTGTGTAATGTCTGATGGGGATTACTTTGAAGGGGACAAAATAGATATTCATGAATAAATAAATAATTCTTGAAAAAACATGAAATTCGCGATACTTTTTGAACAAACCTCGTATGATACAGCGTACCTATTTACTTTTTCCACGAGAAATGGCAAAATATCCCTGTCCTGTTTGCGGAAAAATCTTGACGCGAAAAGTAAGTTGAAGTTAAGTTGTTAATTTATTGAGCTAACGATTTGAGCTTACTAGGCACACCTAGAGTCTCATATGAACTTGCACAATGCTGCTATAAAATGCCGGTACTGCTCGAAAACATTTTCCCGCAAGGAGCATATGCTTGCACACATTAGTGCTAAACACACTAATGATGCGGCATTTAGCTGTGCTATTATGCTGTATTATATTTTAATTCGATTTTAATAATTTATGCAATGTAATTTTTATTTCAGTTTTTGTTAATTTTCCCCATACAAATGTGTTTAGTACTCTTTAGCTATATGGACGTGTGTTGGCGGCGAGGCTGTTCCTTCACACAGATAACATTTTAACATATGATACAGCGTACCTATTTACTTTTTCCACGAGAAATGGCAAAATATCCCTGTCCTGTTTGCGGAAAAATCTTGACGCGAAAAGTAAGTTGAAGTTAAGTTGTTAATTTATTGAGCTAACGATTTGAGCTTACTAGGCACACCTAGAGTCTCATATGAACTTGCACAATGCTGCTATAAAATGCCGGTACTGCTCGAAAACATTTTCCCGCAAGGAGCATATGCTTGCACACATTAGTGCTAAACACACTAATGATGCTGCATTTAGCTGTGCTATTATGCTGTATTATATTTTAATTCGATTTTAATAATTTATGCAATGTAATTTTTATTTCAGTTTTTGTTAATTTTCCCCATACAAATGTGTTTAGTACTCTTTAGCTATATGGACGTGTGTTGGCGGCGAGGCTGTTCCTTCACACAGATAACATTTTAACATATGATACAGCGTACCTATTTACTTTTTCCACGAGAAATGGCAAAATATCCCTGTCCTGTTTGCGGAAAAATCTTGACGCGAAAAGTAAGTTGAAGTTAAGTTGTTAATTTATTGAGCTAACGATTTGAGCTTACTAGGCACACCTAGAGTCTCATATGAACTTGCACAATGCTGCTATAAAATGCCGGTACTGCTCGAAAACATTTTCCCGCAAGGAGCATATGCTTGCACACATTAGTGCTAAACACACTAATGATGCTGCATTTAGCTGTGCTATTATGCTGTATTATATTTTAATTCGATTTTAATAATTTATGCAATGTAATTTTTATTTCAGTTTTTGTTAATTTTCCCCATACAAATGTGTTTAGTACTCTTTAGCTATATGGACGTGTGTTGGCGGCGAGGCTGTTCCTTCACACAGATAACATTTTAACATATGATACAGCGTACCTATTTACTTTTTCCACGAGAAATGGCAAAATATCCCTGTCCTGTTTGCGGAAAAATCTTGACGCGAAAAGTAAGTTGAAGTTAAGTTGTTAATTTATTGAGCTAACGATTTGAGCTTACTAGGCACACCTAGAGTCTCATATGAACTTGCACAATGCTGCTATAAAATGCCGGTACTGCTCGAAAACATTTTCCCGCAAGGAGCATATGCTTGCACACATTAGTGCTTAACACACTAATGATGCTGCATTTAGCTGTGCTATTATGCTGTATTATATTTTAATTCGATTTTAATAATTTATGCAATGTAATTTTTATTTCAGTTTTTGTTAATTTTCCCCATACAAATGTGTTTAGTACTCTTTAGCTATATGGACGTGTGTTGGCGGCGAGGCTGTTCCTTCACACAGATAACATTTTAACATATGATACAGCGTACCTATTTACTTTTTCCACGAGAAATGGCAAAATATCCCTGTCCTGTTTGCGGAAAAATCTTGACGCGAAAAGTAAGTTGAAGTTAAGTTGTTAATTTATTGAGCTAACGATTTGAGCTTACTAGGCACACCTAGAGTCTCATATGAACTTGCACAATGCTGCTATAAAATGCCGGTACTGCTCGAAAACATTTTCCCGCAAGGAGCATATGCTTGCACACATTAGTGCTAAACACACTAATGATGCTGCATTTAGCTGTGCTATTATGCTGTATTATAATTTAATTCGATTTTAATAATTTATGCAATGTAATTTTTATTTCAGTTTTTGTTAATTTTCCCCATACAAATGTGTTTAGTACTCTTTAGCTATATGGACGTGTGTTGGCGGCGAGGCTGTTCCTTCACACAGATAACATTTTAACATATGATACAGCGTACCTATTTACTTTTTCCACGAGAAATGGCAAAATATCCCTGTCCTGTTTGCGGAAAAATCTTGACGCGAAAAGTAAGTTGAAGTTAAGTTGTTAATTTATTGAGCTAACGATTTGAGCTTACTAGGCACACCTAGAGTCTCATATGAACTTGCACAATGCTGCTATAAAATGCCGGTACTGCTCGAAAACATTTTCCCGCAAGGAGCATATGCTTGCACACATTAGTGCTAAACACACTAATGATGCTGCATTTAGCTGTGCTATTATGCTGTATTATATTTTAATTCGATTTTAATAATTTATGCAATGTAATTTTTATTTCAGTTTTTGTTAATTTTCCCCATACAAATGTGTTTAGTACTCTTTAGCTATATGGACGTGTGTTGGCGGCGAGGCTGTTCCTTCACACAGATAACATTTTAACATACGAGGTTTGTTCAAAAAGTATCGCGAATTTTGAATTTTCGCGGGCTACGTATGTTCGATTTTTGATCTTTTGGTGGCGTTATGTTGGTACTCATGACCCTCACTTATGTTGACAATTTCGGCCATTTTGAATGTCCAGTCAGTTTTTGACAGCTATTGTGCGTGGGCGTGTTTTAGCTTGTCTTCGATTTTCGTCTATTTCAAAAAATGGATCAAAGAATTTGTATCAAATTTTGTGTGAAAAACAACTTAAAGTGCGCGGACGCATTCAGAATGTTGACTGTTGCATACGGCGAAGCTACTTTGGACAAAAGCAACGTTTATCGGTGGTACAAAATGTTCTCAGAGGGCCGAGAAGATGTGAGCGACGAAGAGCGTTCCGGACGCCCGAGCACGTCAACAACAGACGAAAACATTGATGAAGTAAAGAAACTAGTATTGGCCAATCGTCGAATCACCGTCAGAGAAGTTGCTGAGGACCTAAATATATCGATTGGCTCGTGCCATTCGATTATTACCAATAGTTTGGGCATGAGACGAGTCGCCGCGAAATTCGTACCAAAATTGCTCAATTTCGACCAAAAACAGCATCGCATTAACATTGCTCAGGAGCTGTTGGATTCTGTCCGTGACGACCCAAATTTGCTCCAGAGAGTCATAACTGGTGACGAATCATGGGTTTTTGGTTATGACGTAGAAACCAAAGCTCAATCATCCCAATGGAAGCTGCCGCACGAGCCAAGACCGAAAAAAGCACGCCAAGTTCGGTCGAAGGTGAAGGTTTTGCTGACAGTTTTCTTCGATTGCAGGGGCGTGGTGCATTATGAGTTCTTGCCGCAGGGTAGAACGGTCAATAAGGAATATTACCTTCAAGTAATGCGCAATTTGCGAGAAGCAATCCGCCAGAAACGCCCGGATTTGTGGAAGAACAAAAATTGGCTTTTGCACCATGATAATGCCCCTGCTCACACATCGTTACTTGTGCGCGAATTTTTGGCCAAAAATAACACTCTAATAATGCCGCAGCCACCGTATTCCCCAGACCTGGCCCCCTGTGATTTTTTTTTGTTCCCGAAACTGAAGAGGCCCATGAAAGGACGACGCTACGCCACGATTGAGGAGATAAAGACGGCATCGAAGGAGGAGCTGAACAAGATCACAAAAAATGATTTTTCAAAATGCTTCGAGGATTGGAAAAAACGTTATCACAAGTGTGTAATGTCTGATGGGGATTACTTTGAAGGGGACAAAATAGATATTCATGAATAAATAAATAATTCTTGAAAAAACATGAAATTCGCGATACTTTTTGAACAAACCTCGTATGATACAGCGTACCTATTTACTTTTTCCACGAGAAATGGCAAAATATCCCTGTCCTGTTTGCGGAAAAATCTTGACGCGAAAAGTAAGTTGAAGTTAAGTTGTTAATTTATTGAGCTAACGATTTGAGCGTACTAGGCACACCTAGAGTCTCATATGAACTTGCACAATGCTGCTATAAAATGCCGGTACTGCTCGAAAACATTTTCCCGCAAGGAGCATATGCTTGCACACATTAGTGCTAAACACACTAATGATGCTGCATTTAGCTGTGCTATTATGCTGTATTATATTTTAATTCGATTTTAATAATTTATGCAATGTAATTTTTATTTCAGTTATTGTTAATTTTCCCCATACAAATGTGTTTAGTACTCTTTACCTATATGGACGTGTGTTGGCGGCGAGGCTGTTCCTTCACACAGATAACATTTTAACATATGATACAGCGTACCTATTTACTTTTTCCACGAGAAATGGCAAAATATCCCTGTCCTGTTTGCGGAAAAATCTTGACGCGAAAAGTAAGTTGAAGTTAAGTTGTTAATTTATTGAGCTAACGATTTGAGCTTACTAGGCACACCTAGAGTCTCATATGAACTTGCACAATGCTGCTATAAAATGCCGGTACTGCTCGAAAACATTTTCCCGCAAGGAGCATATGCTTGCACACATTAGTGCTAAACACACTAATGATGCTGCATTTAGCTGTGCTATTATGCTGTATTATATTTTAATTCGATTTTAATAATGTATGCAACGTGATTTTTATTTCAGTTTTTGTTAATTTTCCCCATACAAATGTGTTTAGTACTCTTTAGCTATATGGACGTGTGTTGGCGGCGAGGCTGTTCCTTCACACAGATAACATTTTAACATATGATACAGCGTACCTATTTACTTTTTCCACGAGAAATGGCAAAATATCCCTGTCCTGTTTGCGGAAAAATCTTGACGCGAAAAGTAAGTTGAAGTTAAGTTGTTAATTTATTGAGCTAACGATTTGAGCTTACTAGGCACACCTAGAGTCTCATATGAACTTGCACAATGCTGCTATAAAATGCCGGTACTGCTCGAAAACATTTTCCCGCAAGGAGCATATGCTTGCACACATTAGTGCTAAACACACTAATGATGCTGCATTTAGCTGTGCTATTATGCTGTATTATAATTTAATTCGATTTTAATAATTTATGCAATGTAATTTTTATTTCAGTTTTTGTTAATTTTCCCCATACAAATGTGTTTAGTACTCTTTAGCTATATGGACGTGTGTTGGCGGCGAGGCTGTTCCTTCACACAGATAACATTTTAACATATGATACAGCGTACCTATTTACTTTTTCCACGAGAAATGGCAAAATATCCCTGTCCTGTTTGCGGAAAAATCTTGACGCGAAAAGTAAGTTGAAGTTAAGTTGTTAATTTATTGAGCTAACGATTTGAGCTTACTAGGCACACCTAGAGTCTCATATGAACTTGCACAATGCTGCTATAAAATGCCGGTACTGCTCGAAAACATTTTCCCGCAAGGAGCATATGCTTGCACACATTAGTGCTAAACACACTAATGATGCTGCATTTAGCTGTGCTATTATGCTGTATTATATTTTAATTCGATTTTAATAATTTATGCAATGTAATTTTTATTTCAGTTTTTGTTAATTTTCCCCATACAAATGTGTTTAGTACTCTTTACCTATATGGACGTGTGTTGGCGGCGAGGCTGTTCCTTCACACAGATAACATTTTAACATATGATACAGCGTACCTATTTACTTTTTCCACGAGAAATGGCAAAATATCCCTGTCCTGTTTGCGGAAAAATCTTGACGCGAAAAGTAAAATGAAGTTAAGTTGTTAATTTATTGAGCTAACGATTTGAGCTTACTAGGCACACCTAGAGTCTCATATGAACTTGCACAATGCTGCTATAAAATGCCGGTACTGCTCGAAAACATTTTCCCGCAAGGAGCATATGCTTGCACACATTAGTGCTAAACACACTAATGATGCTGCATTTAGCTGTGCTATTATGCTGTATTATATTTTAATTCGATTTTAATAATTTATGCAATGTAATTTTTATTTCAGTTTTTGTTAATTTTCCCCATACAAATGTGTTTAGTACTCTTTAGCTATATGGACGTGTGTTGGCGGCGAGGCTGTTCCTTCACACAGATAACATTTTAACATATGATACAGCGTACCTATTTACTTTTTCCACGAGAAATGGCAAAATATCCCTGTCCTGTTTGCGGAAAAATCTTGACGCGAAAAGTAAGTTGAAGTTAAGTTGTTAATTTATTGAGCTAACGATTTGAGCTTACTAGGCACACCTAGAGTCTCATATGAACTTGCACAATGCTGCTATAAAATGCCGGTACTGCTCGAAAACATTTTCCCGCAAGGAGCATATGCTTGCACACATTAGTGCTAAACACACTAATGATGCTGCATTTAGCTGTGCTATTATGCTGTATTATATTTTAATTCGATTTTAATAATTTATGCAATGTAATTTTTATTTCAGTTTTTGTTAATTTTCCCCATACAAATGTGTTTAGTACTCTTTACCTATATGGACGTGTGTTGGCGGCGAGGCTGTTCCTTCACACAGATAACATTTTAACACATGATACAGCGTACCTATTTACTTTTTCCACGAGAAATGGCAAAATATCCCTGTCCTGTTTGCGGAAAAATCTTGACGCGAAAAGTAAAATGAAGTTAAGTTGTTAATTTATTGAGCTAACGATTTGAGCTTACTAGGCACACCTAGAGTCTCATATGAACTTGCACAATGCTGCTATAAAATGCCGGTACTGCTCGAAAACATTTTCCCGCAAGGAGCATATGCTTGCACACATTAGTGCTAAACACACTAATGATGCTGCATTTAGCTGTGCTATTATGCTGTATTATATTTTAATTCGATTTTAATAATTTATGCAATGTAATTTTTATTTCAGTTTTTGTTAATTTTCCCCATACAAATGTGTTTAGTACTCTTTACCTATATGGACGTGTGTTGGCGGCGAGGCTGTTCCTTCACACAGATAACATTTTAACACATGATACAGCGTACCTATTTACTTTTTCCACGAGAAATGGCAAAATATCCCTGTCCTGTTTGCGGAAAAATCTTGACGCGAAAAGTAAAATGAAGTTAAGTTGTTAATTTATTGAGCTAACGATTTGAGCTTACTAGGCACACCTAGAGTCTCATATGAACTTGCACAATGCTGCTATAAAATGCCGGTACTGCTCGAAAACATTTTCCCGCAAGGAGCATATGCTTGCACACATTAGTGCTAAACACACTAATGATGCTGCATTTAGCTGTGCTATTATGCTGTATTATATTTTAATTCGATTTTAATAATTTATGCAATGTAATTTTTATTTCAGTTTTTGTTAATTTTCCCCATACAAATGTGTTTAGTACTCTTTAGCTATATGGACGTGTGTTGGCGGCGAGGCTGTTCCTTCACACAGATAACATTTTAACATATGATACAGCGTACCTATTTACTTTTTCCACGAGAAATGGCAAAATATCCCTGTCCTGTTTGCGGAAAAATCTTGACGCGAAAAGTAAGTTGAAGTTAAGTTGTTAATTTATTGAGCTAACGATTTGAGCTTACCAGGCACACCTAGAGTCTCATATGAACTTGCACAATGCTGCTATAAAATGCCGGTACTGCTCGAAAACATTTTCCCGCAAGGAGCATATGCTTGCACACATTAGTGCTAAACACACTAATGATGCTGCATTTAGCTGTGCTATTATGCTGTATTATATTTTAATTCGATTTTAATAATTTCTGCAATGTAATTTTTATTTCAGTTTTTGTTATTTTTCCCCATACAAATGTGTTTAGTACTCTTTAGCTATATGGACGTAAACGTCTCGCTACTCAAAAAAAAAGGAAAAAAAAACAATAAACCCAAAATGTAGAGGAAACGAAAAAAACCGACCACCAAAGACTCGGTAATTATTTCCTGTTTATCATTAATAACTATTATCAACTTATATAACTAACCCCGATATGAATTTATTCTGAATTAACTACTAATTGTAAAATAAGTTTGAATGTTTAATTTTATCAACCGAAAAATGCTTTCCGCGGTAGAACTACAACCAAATACGCCTTTGGGCTCACTCTATATGCTATTTTACGCGCCTATCAGCCTTCCCACAATTTGGGACTTGGCTCCTAAAATTTTCTCCAGTACCGTTTTTCCCGTTAGTACCGTTTTAGGCCCCACGTTGGGCGCCAATTTGTTACAGTTTTTCTTTGTCACAGCGTCTACGCACCCCTTTTATCACAAGAAGACGAAGGGGGTTAGCTTCGGGAGCCTAAACTCACCGGAGATGGGGTGGGTGGGCGCCACTCGCTTCCAACACCGAAACTAACTCACGGCCGTCGCCCGGAAGCGAGAAGTATTTCGACGGCTTCGCGTACTGCTAAAAATACCCGGATTGACACACCAGTGTTCACAATAATACACAATCGCTTTATTTCTTTGATTATCTACTATCCGAAAAAACTAACTTTTCACCTATCAACTTATTTGCACAATATTCACGGCGCCGCGATCTTACACGAACTATCTTTTACACTTATATTCGATATGAGCCTATCTTATCTCTAGATACAATGCTAGAACTTAAACGACTTACTCAGTAAGTTGAACACCTCGTAGCTCGCAATTACTATAATCGATTTTCCCCGGTAGCGATATACTCGTCGATCCACCTCTAGGAATTATTCGAATATCGGTTCCCCTTCCACAATTATCGTGTCACACTACCACGCTAATTCGAAATCTCAGCCTTCGTCTATTTGCTCCTTCGATTCACTTCTTCGACTCACGTTCGACTAGCACGCTACTCCGCCGTTACGCTGAACATCCTTCGAATCAATTCGATTAATACTCCACAATTACGACCACGGTTATTTAAAATTCTTCCTCGTCTTTTTTCCTTCAGCTTCGAATCTCATGCAAAAATCCAAAAATAATCTCGTTTAATTCTTCTTCGCCACAGCTAACTTGCCAACTTGTCCTTACCCTGTTCGTTCATCCAGCGAGCGATCCATGCCAGCATCACCCCGCAGGAAACCTCGGACTCCACTTGATGATCCCGCTTAGACGGGATCCTGGATAATCCGTTTGCGAAGTAATTAAATCGATGCACATCAAATGCATTTCGGCCGTTGCACTAAGTTCCAGGTCATTGCACTTTCTCTCGATAGAATTGAAGACTGGCAATGCCATACGACGATCTGGCGATGTTCCACTTCCCGTCATTCCGCGCTTTTGCTTCTGCGGAGCTTGACCATTCAACCTGTCAGACTCGTGCCGTACTGACAAATGTCAGATGTCTGTTTGTTTGGTTTACGTGATGCTATTATCATTCGTGTTAGTTTTAAACCTGGTACTGGATTTCTTCGAGACAGCCGTCGTGCGAAACCGTGCCCGTAGTCTGCAGGATTTCAGCCTCCGGTAAGTTATCCTTTCTAATGTTTTGTTTCGGACTTGCTGCTTTGCTGGACACCACCAAGAGTTATTAAAATGGTGTCCGGCTCGGGTTTGTTTTGGATATGGTTTGGCGAAGATACTACTTTGCTATAGTCAATATCTGGCTTAGAAGCGCCTGTGTCAATCATGCGGCTCGTTTCGGTGTCATTGTCAGGGTCAAATCCAGCCCCTGTTGGATTGATCGTGCTGGATACATTATGATCAGATGTGGCGGTGAGAGTGCCTGTAGCGGGGAAGGTTGGAGTTGTTATAAACTTTAACAGTTGACTCTTTACAAAATCCCGTTATCACGCCTTAATTTAACTTACTATCTTGTCTGTTATGGCACAGTCTCCGACATGATGGATGAAATGATTGTAGTTGGAGTCAGCCGGAAATGCGATTCAGCCAATGTTTGATTCATCAGGCCTTGGTTTTCAAGAACAAATCGACGAACGACACGCCATGGCTGTAAGGACCTGGCATATTGCCATAGGCTCGTTGTTTCAAGTCGTATTGAATTGATGCAAGTATCTGTGTCTGTCCATTTCGGGATATTTACGGATCGCAGGATGCGGCAGGATCCAAACTGCAGGTCCTAGTCACCAGAATCACGATGATGAATATTTTGCGCCATATTATATTTCCTAACCCGTACGGCCTACCACATTGTGATTACCTGTCTCTAATTTTTAGTTCTAACCACGTGTAACATTAACCTGCTACATTGGTGTGTCCTTTTCTGACGTGCCAATAGCTAGCCGTTAGGTCTAAAATGTCGATAAACCGTGACAGTCTGATTTTGCAAGCCAATAGGTAAACAATTATCCCAGAGATGCGAAAATACATCACTTTAAGGGGGTGTTCTCATCGAACGGTTTCAAAAAATCGATTTTTTTTTTTTTTCATTTTTTCAAAGATAAGGTATCTAAGAATAGTATTCCAAAACGATTTTTCCGAATTCGAAACGGAAAACAAGTTTTTGGCAGACTTTGTCACGCTCCGCGCGGAGTTTCCTCGGCAGCGCTCGCGGCGCGTAACGTTCGAGCCTGGCGCGCCGAGTCTACTGTTATCTAAGGTATTTTGTTATCTAAATGACATTTTTTTCTATGTCTGAGGAAACGACCATAGGTATCGAGGAACAAGGAAAATGCGATTAGTTTTTTTCCACCGTGATCGCGTCCACTTGTACAAAAGATTTCTGTCTCTCGTTTTGCTGGGTTTACTCATAATTTTGAAGTTCAGTCATGGATAGGAAGGGTTCGAAAAGTAAAATTAAAAATTCTTATCGACGCCGACAGTCAAGTTTTAGTAGAGTTGTTCCCAATAAAAGGAATTCTTCCGAGTACGCCAGCACATCGGCACGAAAAATTCGGAGCAGTGGTGACGCGGACATTAACGTCGACGATAACCTGAGCTACAGTTTCATCAATTTTTTCTTCGTGTTCTCAACACTCGCCTCACATGTAGTTTGCAAAGTTTGCCATGGTGAAGTAACATTTCAGCGAAAAAATCAAAAAGGAATCGGTTTCCAAGTGTGCATGGAATGCAAAATGTGCAATACTGAACTTTTGGTTGAGTCGTCCCCGCTAATAACAAATACTTTTGAAATAAATCGACGTTTTGTGCTCATCATGCGACTCGTAGGTGTTGGCCTCGGAGGACTGAATTTGTTTTGCGGTCTAATGGAAATGGGCAAAGGTATGTCTCGCAATTTGTATTATGCTTGTTTGGAAAAAGTACACCAGGCGTCGTCGTCGATTTATAATTTTTCTACTGGAAGAGCTGTAGCCCAAGAAAAAGAGCATAGTAAATCGATTAATTTGACCGTTTCCGGTGACGGAACTTGGAAAAAGAGAGGGTTTCGTTCCTTGTTCGGGGCCGCAAGTTTGATTGGGAAACATACGCGTAAAGTGTTGGATTCAGTTGTGAAAAGTAAATTGTGTCAAGCATGTAGTCTGAAAGAAAATTTAAAACACGAAGATCCTGATGCTTACAATGAGTGGTATGAATCTCATGCTGAAAATTGCACAGTAAATCACGAAGGAAGCTCCGGAAAAATGGAGGTGGATGGAATCGTTGAAATGTTTTCAAGGTCCATGGAAAAGCATGGTGTCAGGTACGTGACATATGTAGGGGACGGCGACTCAAAAACGTTTAAAGGAATTTTAGACGTCAATCCCTACGGTGCCGAGTTTACTGTGAGAAAAAGAGAGTGCGTCGGTCACGTCGAGAAGAGAATGGGTACTCGGCTTCGCAATGCGAAAAAAAACAATAAAGGCATGGGAGGTAAAGGTGTCGGGAAATTGACGGACAATGTAATCGGAATGCTGACTCGATACTACGGATTGGCTATTCGCAGACACTCGGACTCGATCGAAGAAATGAAAAAAGCAATTTGGGCCACGTTTTTCCACAAAATTTCAAGTGATAAGCAACCACAACACGAGAATTGTCCTGAAGGCGAAGAAAGTTGGTGCGCGTGGCGGAGGGCAGAGGCCGACGGTTCTCTGCATAGTTTTCATCACGATTACTCACCCCTAGCCGAAAATGTTCAAAAAGTTATCAAGCCGATCTATGAAGCCCTTTCCGCTGATGAACTGCTCTCCCGCTGTTTGGGCGCTGAAACTCAAAACAGCAACGAATCCTTAAATTCGTTGATTTGGACTTTTGCACCAAAGCACCTGCATTCTGGGGCCAAGGTAATCGAGGTGGCAAACTTTTTGGCAGTCTGCATCTTCAACGACGGGTTTTTTTCAATTTTGAGAATACTACACGAGATGGGAGTCAAAATCGGCAAGATCAGTGAAGAATTCGCCAATGAACGGGACAAGAATCGGATCATCCGGTCGGAGGAGCGCATGAGCGATCTCGCGAAAAAAGCCAGGATCGAACGAAGGGAGAGTGACACTGCCAAGAACGAGTTCGCAGAGTACGAGGAAGGTGTAATGTATGGACCTGGAATTGCTGACTAATTGTAAGTAGCACGCTAATGAAAAATTTTTTTGATGTAATCGATGTTCATGTGTAAAAACATAGCTATTACATATTCTTACAAAAACTTGACTATTCAAAATGTTCAAACAAATAAAAACTGCAAATCTGAATTCAGATTCGTTAAAATAAGTCATTAAATAAGTCAAAAAATAAGTCATAAACCGAATTTGTCGCTTTTTTTCGTTGGAAACTTCAAACGCGTTTTTCTCAAAACTACGTTTTTCAAAATGGTTCACACCATATCTAAGGAACTACTTGACGGATTTTGATAAACTTTTTTTTTAAATGTGTGGAAATGTACTCGTTATCGTCTGACGGACGTTTTTTCCCCTATTGTTAATAACAAATGTTTTATGAATTTTTAAAGTTGAAAAAAAGGTGAAAAAAAACGATTTTTTTTTCTATAGTCTGCCATTTTTAAAATTTTAATGTTATTAAAAAAAGCCTCCGTCAGACGATAACTACACAAGCATAGATTAAAAAAAACATTTACTTTTGTGTTTCAGACGAGCCATTTTTGAGATTTGGTGTGAACCATCGACAAACTTTTTTTCAAGGGCCTACGTTCAAATGGGTGCAGTAGCCAAACCGTGCGGATTTTTGCATATCGCTTTTGTAAATATTGTAGTCTAGGGATGAATAAAACTTTTAAAAAAAACCGCATCAAAAAATCAATGATAGTTTTGTTACTGTAAAATTCCAAAAAACGCTTCGAAATACGCCCAATCCATGAGAACACCCCCTTAAGTCTGGAACAAAAGGCCGAAATTTGGGCTTCTTACCAATCGGGTAAGTCAAAATCGGAAATTGCTCGGCAAGTAGGGTGCAGCGAGGGGACTATTCGGAATTTAATTAAAAAAAAGCAAGATACAGGCAGCCTTGAGCGAAAAAAGGGCAGCGGAAGAAAAAGTGGTAGAGGGATGAAGACCATTTGAAGTTTCTGGCCTTGGCAAATCGATTCGAATCAGCATCAAAATTGCGGGCAGAGTTGTCGAAATCAATGAATGAGCCTTGCAGCACCAGAACAATCCAAAGAAGATTGAACGAGATGGGTTTGCGTTCTTGTCGCCCTGCGAAAAAGCCACTTTTGAATAAACGAATGAGGCAAGCTCGTCTTGAATGGTGCAAAGATAGAAAAAACTGGACCTCAGAGGATTGTGTAGCATCCAGTAATTTCCAGCGAAATTACTGGGCACTTAATTTCGACGCACACTGTATGTGCTCGAAATCGCTACACATTTCAAATTGAAACGCATTTCAATTTGAAGCAATAATAAAGTACCGCAAGTCCCCTGCGACCTTTTTATTGTTTTCGAGCAACAAGCAAATTCCTAACGGAATTTTTGCTAGCTCATTTCGACGAGCAGTCAGCATTTCGAGACAGTCGATTTCAGATCGTAGCGAGGACAGCAAGTTTGGGTCGTCGTAGCGACGGGAGGCCGTGCCCGAGTCACCCAGGGAGAATCGCGTGGTGAGGAGATGAGCAAAGTCTTGTGAATAATAGTCGCCGGTTTTTTTAAAATATACAAGCTGGCAAAGCGGCACCCCAGCATCCGTCGGGGTTGGTTAAAGGGTGCTCCGCTAATGCGGACGAGGGGCCTTCACGGCCATTTCTAGGGCACCCTGCTCTCGGGGCAATTCTTTTTTTTTGTTTTGCCTCTTGAATGGCACCAGCCATTCCACCTCTGACCTTAGCACTCTTGTTTCTGAGCTTCGGTCTGGTTCTAAGTTGTCCTAAGGCCGTATTCCATCCACAATTTCGCTACAATTGGAAACGAGTCATTTTTTCAGATGAATCCAAATTTAATCTTTTTGGACCAGACGGAACAGTGCGAGTGAGACGCAGAACTGGTGAACGATATTCGGACGAATGTATCCAAGCGACGGTAAAGCATTCCCCCTATGTGATGGTTTGGGGATGTATCCTACATAATCGCGTAGGGCCTCTTATTATTATTGAAGGATCTGTGAATGCTGCTAAGTATAGAGAAATTGTTGAAGAAGGCGTCGTTCCAGCAATCGAGTATCTAACGGCAGATGTGTCAAATCCTCTCTTCCAAGACGATTCGGCTCCTGCACATCGAGCTCGCTCTGTAAGTTATTTTCACATTGGAAAGAAAAATATTTTTAGTAATGAACTTTGTAATGTTTTTTTCTTTTCCAGGTAACACAATTGAAGGAGCAGCTAGGGATACAGTCTTTGCCGTGGCCAGGAAACAGTCCCGACTTGAATCCCATTGAAAACCTTTGGCAGGTAATGGGTTCAAAAACAAGGGAAAGTGAGCCGCGAACTCTCCTAGACTTGAAAAATGTAATAAGAAAAGTGTGGGAAGAAGAAATCAATGAAGATTTTTTTAAAAATTTGTATGACAGCATGGTAAGGCGAGTTAAGGCAGTCATCCAAGCAAAAGGGGGGCCGATCAATTATTAATAATTTTTAAATGCATAAGAACCAATTAAATACCTGTAGTGTTAATTTTTTCTTAATTATTACAATATGTTTACTCTTTTGTATTTATATGACAGAAAAATAAACAAAGGAGTAATTTTTTTCAAATAAAATATTTTGCGATTTTTTTTTTTTTTGAAAAAGATAGCTATTTTCTATTTTTAACGAATCAAGCTCCTGGAAAAATGTTCCAATATTGTAACGGAACATAATGCAATTCAGGAACATAATGCAATAAGAAAAGTATTTTGTATCTAAAAAGTGAACGTTTTCAGAAACTAGATAGAATATGTAGAGATTTTCATTGAATTGGCATCTCGTAGATTTTTTGTCACTGGGTGTATCTAGCTGTTTGCCTTTTCAGTTGAAGTTTTGTACCGATTTTGAAAATGATGGACGTCATGGAAATGAGTATCGGTCCAGAAACTCATGCGTTCGCTACCACGCGCAATAAACAGCTGATTCACCGCTCTGAACTTCAGACTTCTAATGCTTCCTAGGAAGCTCGAACTGCTCGTCTACCAGAAAGAACAGCAAACAACTTTGATTTGCTTTGATGAACAGGAACTGTATGGACCAGAAATCGCCGATTAATAAAATGTAAGTACAGTGCTGGTCATTAATATCCGGACAAATATTGATTAGATTTTCTAAGGGTTGTTTTGCAGTCAGGGTAGTAAAATCAGCACGTAAAAGAAGACCTCTATTCTGTAAATCGGGTCGCTAGCTCAAATTTCTATCATTTCTTGATACGCTGTTATCCTGCCAAGATCAACTTTGGTCGTAAACCTTTAACGATTGCAAGAATGTTATATTCTGTGACGAATCGAAATTCAGCATTTGCGGCTCTGATGGTATGAGCTACGTTCGTCGGAGACCTGGAGAATACGCCAGCGAATCATCCATCAGGCACACAGTTGGGCAAGCAACGGGAAGAAGTCGTATTACAAGAGGACAATGCCCCTTGCCACCGTGCAAGGATGGTCAGTTGGGATTTATTTGTTAATTTCGTTAAATAGGCAATAAACTATCATCATTCAAAACCACTTACCACTTTTTGGTTTTTTTTTTGCAGATTCGAGCTTTCTTGAACGAGATGGGTATAATCTAATTAGACTAGCCAGACAACAGTCCGGATCTTAATCCAATCGAGAGCTTCTCGCACATCATTCAGAGACTAGTGGTGAGGGAAAACCCAAGGAATGCTATGCAACTCGATTCCGTTTTTCCAGATGTTTGGGACAACGAAATTGAGATGGAAATTTTGCACAGCCTAGTCTCATCAATGCCCGACCGTATTAGAGCAGTAATTGCAGCCCGAGGAGGAGTAATAAAATACTAAAAATTATTTTATAGAATTTTTGACATATTCATTCAGCTATTAATAAAGATTGTTAGATTTTATTAATGTTAAACCACCGGTAATTAATTTTTTTAACAGAGACAGTTTTGTACTGATTTATTCTGGTTGATTTTTATCCTTTCATTCATAAAAGTTATTCTAGTTTACTGACCATTAAACTATTTAATTATGTCAGTTATTTCTACAAATTTGTCAATAATATTTCTTAGTTTTTGATTAAAAATTAAATTGTTATTTAGAAAAATGGCGAACTTCCAGTATTATATCAAAAGTTTCGAGTTTCGATCCGTAAAAACTCCACTGTTCGAAAAAGCTTACGCTCGAACTTTACAAGTGTCAAAATTTGATGTCTGTCATCGAGTTTCCAATTGTAAGTATCAAATTAAAATTTAATATCATTTGAAGTGCACCTGGTGTGAACACGGCCTGAAGGTGTTTTTTGACCTGGCTGACATGATTTAACAAAAACTATTAAACCGATTGGGCTGAAATTTTGAGAGGTAATTCGTCACACATATAGTTATAGCCCGTACTAGAATTATGAATATTCGATTACATTTGAGCACTTTTTTAAACAACATAACCTCAAAATATAAGCCGAAAATTAGAAAAGCCCGCCATTTTGTTGTTTTTTACTTAAACTTCTTGATTTTAGTACGGGCTATAGCCACTTTCTTATACTTTAATATGCTTTTTGAATTTTTAATTTCAGAGCTTCCTGTGTCAAGATATGTCAGCCAAAAAAAAAGCAAGCTTCGTTGTGGCAGCCATATCTGGGCCATATTGGATGAAAAATGAAAAAAAAAAAAATTTTTTGCAGACTTCAATATGTATTTTTTTAATATAAAAAAAATTGTAGTGTGATAATAAAGTTTACTGCAAGAAAAAAAATCTTGAAAATTTATGCAAAAAGACTAGAGATGCCCCCTTAAAAATTAAATTGTTATTTAGAAAAATGGCGAACTTCCAGTATTATATCAAAAGTTTCGAGTTTCGATCCGTATAATCTCCACTGTTCGAAAAAGCTTACGCTCGAACTTTACAAGTGTCAAAATTTGATGTCTGTCATCGAGTTTCCAATTGTAAGTATCAAATTAAAATTTAATATCATTTGAAGTGCACCTGGTGTGAACACGGCCTGAAGGTGTTTTGTATTATAATTCACCACATTTTTGGGGGGAAATATTATAATATTAAGATTAACCGGACACAAACAGTGCAAAATAGGTGGATTTTCGAACAAAGTTTTTTAAATAGCTGCCATTTTTTTCTTCTACTATCGATTTTTGGCAAACTGAGGTGAATTTTTGGCAAACTGAGGTGAGGCAAATTTCATTCCTTAATGTAACGAAAAGTTGTCATTACTTTGTAAATCGATCACGAATTCACAAGTAACCAAATGGTCAGCATTCAAAATCGTTACTCATTTAAGGAGGGAGTAGGGTTTTTAAATTGTTTTGCCGATTTTTTTTTATTTCAAATGAATGACTAATATCTCAAGAATGTTGTGTCTAAACTTCAAGACGATCGGATTAAAATTGACGAAGTTATGACTATTTTTATACCTGTCGGATTTTGATACGTACGTTCAAAAAAAAATATATCGCTGCAAGATATAAAACGACAGAAATATAATATATCTCACATGAGCATATGGGTGTATATTGAAAGACATAATATATTTATGGCAGATATAATATTAATATTTATCATATGTACGCAGAAGGAAATATTTAGCTGTAATAGAAATTAAATTATATACTGCAGTTATAGGCGATATTCATGAAAGAACTTATATTATATCTTTTGTAAATATGTCAGTATTTATACCATAAACTAATAATTTCGTTTAAGTGAAATACTGATATATCTACAAAAGATATAATCAAAATTCTCTCTTTGTTTCGTTGTTGTCTTTGCTAGAGTTGTGGGCTTTATGAGTTCGCTGTAGTTATACCGAATCGTTGTTATTCCTTTTTAGGCTCTTGCATAAAAGCAATCTGTGTTTACAATCATGTGTGAATTTTCACCAAAAAACAATCAAATTTGACAGCAGATATATATAAAAAGAAAGAATTCTTTATTATGTGCATATAATAAATTGAGTAAACCCTCAGTGATCATTTTTTAGCTTGGAATTTATACTTGATTGAAATACTTATTTATCGCATTTCGTTCTCTATAAGCTCAGTATTAAACTATAAATAAAAGAAGCCCAATAATTAGAAACGAAAATAAACCATATATCTACGAAATGCATATTACATTGTTCAGTTGTCATTATATACATGGTTCGTATATAATATACCAACTGCATGAATTTCATATCTATCGCTACCAGAAAACAAAGAAACCCGTATAGAAATTATACCTGTAGCGTCGATAATTATGATTGCTGTGTGCATATTTTCTGTACCCGAGGCATATTTTTTACCTAGAAGCCGAATTTTACTTCTAATGAGTGCAACTATGGATTTCAATATACTCAGAATACCTTTTAAATCAATATATACCTGCTGCTTGTATATGTTATGTATCACACATAAATTGAACAAAAATATATTTGTTAGGGCAATTTTGTGCCCACTACGGTTAATTATGACTGTTACGGATATTATAATTTTGCTGCACATATAAGCGTTCTATCGAGCAGACGTACACGCATTTTCCGATTTTCGCATCATTTTAAAAGAAAGAATTCGTTCAGTTTTGTGTTAAATTATTGCTAAAATGCCAAAAAAAAAATTAGAAGATCTGATAGAGCATCAACTAGTGCGAGATTATATCGACCTAAAAAAGTTGCACCTCCGCAAAAACGTAAAAATGAAGACATTTCGACAAGTAGCGCGTCAGCTAAAAAAATAAAAGTGACCATTGAAGATCAAGTTACGGAGGATCATCAAAAATACTATAAGATAGTAGATTTTTTATTAGTCTTTTCAACAATTACAACGGTAGTGAAATACATAAAATGTGATGGAAAAATAAATTTTCAACCCACTAAAAAAGAAGGCCTCGGATTTAACATCAAAGTGTCGTGCGAAAGCTGTAAACAGGCTACAAATGTTCCGTCCAGTGCAAGAATAAATTCAGGTGTTTACGAAGTGAATTATCGGTTTGTTTTCGTGATGAGGATGTTAGGCTTAGGATTAGCTAGCTGTGAAAAGTTTTGCGGCTTGATGGATTTGTCTTGTAGTTATTTATCAAAATCGACGTACAATGATTATATTAAAAAAATGTGCTCGACTGTAATAGAAGTAGCGGATAGATTTTTTTATCTGCTCTAAAAGAAGAAAAAGCAGCAACAGCCGAAGAGAAAAATACTGAAGATGAAGACGAACTCACTGTATCAGGCGACGGAACATGGAAAAAAAGAGGTTTCTCATCTTTATTCGGCGTCACCTCGTTAATTGGCTTCTTCACACAGAATGTTTGACATTTTCGTCAAAAGTTCATATTGCCACGAATGTAAAACTTGGGAGAATAAATTAAACTCTACCCAATACGAAGAGTGGCATGAAGATCATGTAGCTGCTGGAAAGTGTCAGGCAAATCATACTGGTGCTGCTGGAAATATGGAGGTCGAAGCGATAAAAACCATGTTTGAACGCTCGGTAAGGAATGGTGTGCGATATCGCAATTATATCGGTGACGGTGACTCCAAAGCTTACTCCGGGTTAGTGAATTCCAAACCTTATGGCGATGATTTTTCAATAGTGAAAAAAGAATGTGTAGGACACGTTCAGAAAAGAATGGGCACTTGTCTGCGTGAAATAGTCAAAAAGACCGTTGTGGATACTGAAACTAAGGCTGGAAAGACGGTCAAAAGAATGAGTCTGTCTGGTAAAGGGAAGCTTACGGCTAAAATGATCGACAAGTTGACAGTATACTACGGTTTGGCTATTAGACGTCACTCTGATTCCGTGGAAAATATGAAAAATGCCATCTGGGCAACGTTTTTCCACTACAGTTCGACGGACGAGAATCCACAGCATGAAAAATGCCCGAGCGGCGCGGATACGTGGTGCGAATGGCAAAGAGCTGCAGCTGCTAATGCATTGGATTCGTTCAAACACACATATGGTGCTCTTCCCAATGATGTTTTGGATGCCATCAAGCCCATCTATGAAGATCTGAGCAAAGATACCCTCCTGGAGCAGAACAACAATGAGAGTTTGAATCAACTGATTTGGAAAATCTCACCAAAGCACTTGGGTGGAACTTCTGTCATTGTTGAGATTGCAGCTTATGTGGCAGCCTGTGTCATCAATGAAGGTGCTTTTACTTATCTAACCTTCATGCAAGACATGGGAATCAGTAGTGGACCAAACGCTCATGAGTGGGCGCGATCAACTGACTCCATGCGGATAGGCCGAGCAGAGCAAGAAGCTGAAAAGCAAACAAGAGAAGGCAGGATTCATCGTAGACAGGAGCAAAAAGATGCTCTAGACATTATGAATCATAGCAACATCCTATACGGACCCGGCATCGATGATTCAGTGTGAGGTAAGCCGATAAAACTCGCGTATGAACGTCTCATCATAAATTTTTTAGTGTTCAAAACTTTAAAGCGTTTTCCCCACAACTCACGTTTTCAAAGTCGGTGCCCATCATAACTCCAAAACTACTGCACCGATCCATTTGAAATTTTGAACACTATTTCTCTGCATAATTTACAAGGTAACGCTGGAGAGTTTTTTTCGAATTTGTTTATATTTTTAATTTTACAATAACAAATTAACGGAATTTTCTTGCAAAAAAACGCGTTTTTTCGTTCAAAGTGCTCCCAAAAAGTGAAAAATTAAAATTTCGAAAAACCCTCCCAGCGTTACCTGGAAGAAACGATTATCTAACGAAATTCTTTTGATTTTTTGATTTCAGATGATCCGGCACCGAGTTATGATGGGCACCGCAATTCACCTTTTTTCCGAGACGCTCCAGAAGAATTGCTGCCATTGCCGTATTATCAAATATTTTTTAATGAAAATTTCATAAAATAATCTTCAAACGTTAAACTATAATGTACCATTAGTTTCAATAAATAGATTTGAACAGTTTCATCTAAAAAAAAAATCACAAAAATGTGCCTTTTTTTACTCACCCCTTAATTCCTCAATGGAAGGAAAAATAACCATTCAAGAAATCATTCCTTTCATGGCACAGCTAAAGCACGGTGCCGGCGCATAGTCATAAACTCGAGTCTAGCAACTCGATGATGTCATATATGCATATACACAGTGCGTCCATTAAGTTTCGAGACACAAACCATATCTCAGCAAATAATAGCTCCATCCATGTGTTCTAATACGCATTTTAAAGCTTAAACCTGTTCCTATCCATGTGTAAATTTTCATTCGAGTCAGATGACTAATGACAAAGATGTCAAAGTTTTCCCTAAACAGTTTTTCATCTGACGTTGAAATTCCAACATGGAACAGAGAGCGGTCATTAAATTCAACGCAAAACTTGGTAAAAGTGCATCAGAAACATTCCGATTGGTGCAACAAGTGTACGGTGATCAGTGTTTGTCTCGAGCAAATGTTTTTTTGTGGCACAAACGTTTCTTGGATGGCCGAGTGTCGCTAGAGGATGACAAACGTGTGGGAGACCAATTTCAGCTCGCACGCCCGAAATGATTGAAAAAGTTCGTGATTATGTTGCGAATGATCGTAATGCTTCTTTGAAAATGATGGAAGAGGCTTTGAATATTGGCAAAGAAACGATTCGTCTCATTCTTCACGAGGATTTGGGCAAAACAAAAGTCTGTGCAAGGTTTGTTCCACACACACTGACGGAGGAGCAGAAATCACTTCGTGTTAATCATTCCAGAGAAGTTGTTGCAGTCGCCAGAAATGATCCAAACTTCTTGAAATCAATTGTTACTGGCGACGAAACATGGTGCTTTCAGTACGATCCAGCAACTAAGCGCCAAAGTTCGGAATGGAAGTCGAAAAACTCACCACAAGCCAAAAAAACGCGAAAATCTCCTTCAAAAATCAAAACAATGCTCATTACTTTCTTCGATAGCAAAGGCATCATCCACAAAGAGTTCGTTCCAACTGGTCAAACGGTCACTGGCGCGTTTTATCTCAAAGTGTTAAAGCATTTGATGGCCAGAATCCGTCGTACTCGACCCGAATACCGCGATCCAGAGAAATGGTGTTTGTTGCACGACAATGCGCCGAGTCACAAATCAATCATTGTTCGTCAGTTTTTGGCCCGAAATCAAGTCTGTGTGTTGGACCACCCACCGTATTCACCAGATTTGTCACCGTGTGACTTCTCCTTGTTTCCTAAGTTGAAGATGAAGTTGAAAGGATGCTTTTTTGAAGATGTTGAGACCATTAAAACGGCTTCGACACAAGCATTGGAGGCTATTCCACAAAATGAGCTAGAGCACGCATTTGAATCACTATTGAACCGCTGTAAGAAGTGTATTAAAGCGAAGGGAGAATACTTTGAATAAAAAATTTGAAAAACTCGAGATATCTTGTTTATTTTGCGATTAATGGAATCAGTCTCGAAACTTAATGGACGCACTGTGTATGTACATATGTGTACACCTAGAGAGAAGAGACCAGTCTCTAGATGTCCGTTGACTTGACTATGAACAAAATATCACAGGTAACGGAATTACATACATTTCGTATGTCGTTTGCCTTAGAACGACGAAGGAACGTGTTCATCAACAAAACATACTAACCAGCACAACACAACTATTCATCAGCAACAAGTTCATCGGCCAACAATCACTGACCAGAACAACATACCTACTCATCAACGCATCAGCAAGTCCATCGATCAACAACCGTGAACTAGCGCAACGTACCTACGCATCAACCCATCAGCGAATTCCACACGGTCAACCGTTTACTGCATTCAACAAATCCGTTGATCAGCAAAATTGCTGACCGAATTGCGGAAAAATCAATAATCTTACATGAGCAAGTCGATTTCAAAAATGCGGCAACAGCTTTAAGTCAGCAATAATAGATGATGCACGATAAAATTAAAATGATATAAATAATGTACAAATGTAGAGAATAAAGGGTGTTCTGTTTTGATTGTAAGAATAAACAAGTCGTTTCATTTTTCCTTTCCATTCCAGAACAGAGCGATAATGAAAAAAGTATTGGTTCCAGTAATGATTACTTTTCATTGCTTTGAGTAATCATTACTTTTAAGTCGTTCATTACTTTCTGAACACCACTAACATATATGTGTTCCGGAAACATTCAGGAACAGAACTATCTCGGCTGCCGCATCATCAATCTATTTTGTTCCGTCATTTTTTCTTTACTTTCACTATATTAAAAATTTGTATATCTTCCCAATTTCTTCAATCTTTTTTCTTCAGAAACTTTTCTTTTCACTAAATCTTTACTAAATATTTAATTTCTTCACAAAAAGCACAACTTTTTTACCTTGGTTGAAACATCATCCTTTCCATTCCACGTCGCAAAAAAAAACCGTTTTTTCAACTACCGAAATTTTCCGGTACTTTTCCCTATCAGCTATTTTTCATACCTTTAGGGCATCACTAATTCCATTGGTACAGTCATGATACTCCATGATCTCAAATATCAGCTGATATAAAAAAAAACGTTTAAAATGTGTTGTATAATGTTTAGCTATTCTGAACTTCGACATAACCTCATACAACCAACTGTTAACTTCTAGTACTCTACGTGAAGATCAATGAAGAGAACTTGTATTTCATATGGACGTAAAACAATTCACCTTCTGCATGTTACGTGCGCCTAGTTCTGTGGTTGCCAAAATCTCTTAACATTGGAATTAGAAAATTATTTTTTTTATATTTTCTTTTCAAATGAATTTTTGTATGAGTGCGGATAACAATAATTTATTATACAGTTGGTTGATACTTTCCAATTCATAATAAATAAATGATCATGATAGTTCTAGTAAAATGTTATCAGGTTTAATATATTCACATATTCTTTAAATCTTTGTGCTTTAAAGCCAATTAATCAATTTGTAACGAGTTCATTGTTTCCAATTCAATTTCAATTTCATTCTTCAAGTGCAATTGCAACAACAATGCCTTGATGGAGTTTTCGGACCGAGCTCAAATTTGCACAGTGTGTAACATGCAGAAATTTCTTCCCGAAATCTCTGCACGGCTAATTTCATCGCGCACTGTCGTGCCCTTGAAATTAGCCAGAATTATTCTCATTCGGACTAGCGGTATCTTGTTTTTCAATTTGAAAAACAAGACACTGCAAGTCCGATTTGTCATTGGCGGGCATGAGGCGATACGAATGCAAGAACCGGTAACGGTATTTTGTTTTCGTGTCGCAGATCAAGCCAGCATGCGGGGCAGTCGTTTGGGTGTCGCTGTAGCGACGAGCTGTTTGGCAGAGGCGAGAGAGGCTGATTGAAGGGGTCGCTTGCAAACGGTTGCTTTTGTGCGCTGGTTTGCTATTTGAATTTGCAGCCAACCCATTTAGATTAAGCGTATTAACTCGTTAGTCACGTTATCGTGCAAACACAGCTTTGTTTGAATTTTCATATACATAACACTTTTTCACAGACTGATAATGCCATTGCGACACAGCAGTGAGGATCTGTCTGGCACCACAGTGGAGGCTCAGTGCTCCATATGCCAGCAGTCATTCGCTGCTGGCCAGGTTACGTACACCACCAAATGTGGTCATACATTTCATGAAACGTGCCTGGAGCAATGGCTTCGAAATCATACAGATTGCCCGCTGTGCCGTGGACCACTGAGTCTCCCCTTAGGAGCCAGACAGGCCCCCACTGCTGCAGCATCTATGCCACGAGGGGCTCGGCCTAAAACGCAACGGCCGGGAGTAAAAACCCGAGGCATGCGATCAGAGGATGTGGAAATCAGGGACTTCGATTTGCAAGCCGAGTCGGGGGTGGAAGGTTTAGTTCAGCCACCTGGCCCGTCATCGAAAGCATCCCGTTTCTTGAGAGCCAACCATCCCCATTTGTTTAAAGAACCCACCCCAGCCGCAGCGAGCTAGCAAAGCGGCACCCCAGCATCCGTCGGGGTTGGTTAAAGGGTGCTCCGCTAATGCGGACGAGGGGCCTTCACGGCCATTTCTAGGGCACCCTGCTCTCGGGGCAATTCTTTTTTTTTTTGTTTTGCCTCTTGAATGGCACTAGCCCTTCCACTTTCGGACCTTAGCACTCTTGGTTCTGGACTTCGGTCTGGTTCTAAGTTGTGCTAAGGCCACTTCCCACCTTCATATTCGCTACAAATGGCGCCCAACGTGGGGCCCGAAACTTGTTTTTGGGCAACCCACACCAAAGTGAGAAACAGATTATGAGCTTCGTCTCATACTCCCCTCAAGACTTTACGTCTTCAATCCCAAAATTTCCATTCTCACTAGCAGGTCTTAGAATCGCCTCCTTTGCGATTAAATTTACTTCGTTCGAGAGAACAAAACACCTTTATTAAGACCTGCATTGCTCGCTCTTTCCTTACTAGCCGCAAACATCCTTCCCAATCCTTTCCTTTTAAAATCATTCCTAGTTAGCTTACCTCTTGGGCAGCTTCCTGTTGTGTTGTCTTTTTGAGTTTTTTGACTCTGGGTGCAACCTGGAGGTTGGCCGCGGATAACAGGTTGTGGTGGTTTACCGCCACTCCTGTCCCGGTCAACCGAAGGGCCCCTGCCCCACTTTATGTTGGGAAGCTGTCCCAAATTTTTATATCCTTGCTGTCTTGATCCAGCTTCGGCTCTTGGCTTGGGTTTGGTTCAAGCTGTGGTGGATTACGTGGGGTTGGCGTGGTGCCGCCTACACGTCCCTGCAGCTTGGCCAAACTTGAACCATTTGCTGAAGTTGAGTCAAGCAGCAACATAGTTGTTTTTGGTCCCTTGCTCCTCTCTTTTCGAGGAATTTCGGGTGAGAGAAACAGTCTCCCATACTGGGCGGTACCCTTCAGGAGCCGACCCGAGTTAATTTTTTTCACTTACAAATTTCAAACGTAAATATTTTCACAATAAAACATTCACTTCACTTTGACAATTTTTAATATTTTTCACATTGTTCCAGTTCTGACATTTCGTAATTAAAATTTCAATTTCCTGCGATTTTTGAAATCAAAAGCCAGCCAGCCAGCGGACCTGAATTGGAGAGGAACGGATCGGGTTCCGTCTAGTAAGAAGGCCATTTCTTGAAAATTAAATTTTGACAAACATTAAATTTTGATCCTAACTTGGAAAGTTTAAAACTTTCTGGAATTTATATTTTCCATTCTAATTCTAGCCACTTGGCTTTAAGATCTTTATTAAGATTCTTTGAAAGAGTTAGTCACACCCTGTTGTGCACTGGTTCTGGACTTCGGTCTGGTTCTAAGTTGTGCTAAGGCCCATTCCCATCTTAATATTCGCTACAAGTGCATAGCGATTCCTGGTTCGGTCCGAGAAATTTGTTTGCTTTATGCGCATATTTTTATTAGCTCGAAGCGAATCTACAACAACAATGCCTTGTTGTCGATTTCGGACCGAGCCCAACTGTAAAGAAATTTGTGCATTGCCTGGTAGTTACGACATAGCTACACACTCCTGATTCATACCAACCACATAAATAAATCAGCTCACATATTGAATTAAAGAAGAGTAAACAAATCTGTTTGTAATGCACAGATTAAAAGTTATTTGACAAACATAAACCAGACACAGATAAACCTCAATTTAATTATCAGACATCCTAATATATTTCAGTAACATAAAACAGATTCTGGTAAACCGAAATTTAATAAACTAAATGATCATGTGTCGCTTAAAAGGTTTTCAAGTGGTCACTTGAAAACCATTAATGTAACAAATGTTTAATGTAACAAATGTTTAATGTAACAAATGTCGTATGAAGTTAAAATAAGATATATAGAAATACTCGTATATATAAGAAAAATACATAACAGAAATAAACGTATAAAAGGACTTGATCAGGAGTAGGATAAGTCAGTTTTATGTTGAATTCAATAGCAGAAGAGTTTTAATTTCATAACTTGGTTCGGTCGTGGTGGCATGACGCCGTGATCAATTCAGGGTGTATGTTCTAATTCGAAGCAAGTTAAGAGTTTCGTGATGGACAGTCAGGTTTGGTTCGTCGTGGCGACGAGAGGATTGTTGGGCCGTCGGAGGTGTCGCTTGAAAGTAGCGGTCAAGACGCTGGCCGGATGGTTCAATGGGAAAACGTGTTGAAGATTGCTCTAGGAAACGTGGTATATACAAACGGAAAGAAATTAATTGTGAAAGACACCAAAAGTTAAGTGAAAAGGAAAAAAAAGTACATAATAATGTTGGTTTTGAGAAAATAGAATTATCATCATCAAGAGAAATTGATATCGCTTTATTTTTAAGCAAGAATAATGCTTTTTTTTCTTGTATTTAATTATGCAATCGAAGAACACAAAAATAAACAAAAGCAGCATGTTTGCTTTAGAGTAGAATCTCAATTTTTTTTTCTTGATGTGAGAGTGGTGGTGCGGACTCCTTTTATATCCCGTAAAGGGGTGGTAGGTTGGTGTGCAGGCGGGACAAGGTAAGTCATGGCAGCTAATTAACTATTTTTTTGTGTTTGTGTTTCAGGTGTTGACCTCTCGACAATAGCGCACGTTTTTTCTTATCCGGTTTTCGCGACTCGTTCGGTAAAATCTGTCGGTTTCTTCCTTTTCTGTCGTGGATTTTTTTTCGACGCACCTCGTGGTTGCTTCATCCGTTTTCGTGACCAACTCAACCGTGTTCGCAGCGTTACGCGTACTTCTTGTTTCTTTCTTACTTTTCGACTCCGGCCACCAATCCGCAATCCCTCGCGCGTGTTCCTAACAGGGCCGCGTGTAGTTGCTTCGTAGGAAGCTTAACGACCTTTATTGGTGGCTTTAATTTTTTTTGGTGTTCGCCCCTGGTCAGGGTCAGCCTGCACGGCTCTTACTGGACCTTAATGCCCAGTATACGATCGCGGCTGTTTTTCGGCATTTTGTCGTCCTTCAGGCACATGAACAAAATGTGATGATTCCTGGGACACGTGACAGGGAAAAGAACCCCCCCACTTCTCCCGAACAGGGCTAGAGGCAGCCAGCATGTGGCGAACTCCTTGTCACGTGAGAGTCGTAGCTACTCCGAGTAATTCAGTCATGCACGGACTAATGACTCGCTATCCTTTGATGGTCATTCGAGACCGTCACCACACTTTTCACTAGTCAAAAATCATTACAAACTAGATGACAATTTAAGGAAAATGAGATATGTGCGTCACCTTAATTATTTTATTAAAATCAAATTACACAGAATTGTATCATATGAAAAGCCATATAATATGAAAAGTAGTCATATGAAAAGTAATATGATAACCTCTAAAACAATGCGGAACAGTCCGCAATGAAACAACTCAGCTGTCAGTTATGACAGTAAGACGAGATGTTCAGGTTGGTGTATTTTGATTTGTTTACCAAACAATATTCGATCAAACTAATTTTATTTTCTTCTTAAAGTATGTATAAATTGTATAAAGTATGGCGCGGCGACAATCGCCAGGAATTGTTGTAAGGGACATCACAACAGCACCCTCAGGGCCACTAACTTTCAACCTATAGAAGGTTACAATCCTCATTTCTCCTAAAATGGCTATATATAGGGTCTTCCGATAGGGACTTCCGAACTTTGACAGTTGATAGCAGCCATATTGTTGAAGATACATCTGTCAAATTGGCTGTGATTTATTCAGTCTGTTTTGCCAAATCACCATGGACGGATATAGCGTTCAACAACACGTGCAAATGATAAAATTATTTTATCAAAATGGGTGTTCTGTTCGGGCAACGTTCTGCGCGCTTCGCCCATTTTACGATCGCTATAATCGTCATACCGAGAGGTATGCCGATTTAGAGAACGATTTAGAGAATGATTTAGAGAATTATGCCGAGTATGGGAAACAATTCGTCTAAACAAAGCAATATCCCATATGCGAAATTGTACTTTTGCGACATTTGCAAATCTGACAAACACAATTCAATAAATTGTGTTTATAATAAAAATCGCAACGGACCGTCCAATTCTGCGCGCAAATAATGCGAAGTGGATAAATTCGTGACCAACTAATAAACAAATCTAATGCGAATCATATTCTTGAAATTTGATACTTTAATAAACAAATGAAAAATGGAATTTGCGTGCAAGATTGTGAAATTGTATCATTGTAAACAAATAGACCCTATAAAAGGGCTTTGAAATTATTGGATCGAGTCACTCTTTATTCAGTTTTAAATCGAGTTAAGCGTAGTTGTAAAATGTGCAAGTAAAACTGTGTAAATAAAGTGTAAAATTTAAAATAAAAAGTGTGATTTGTATTTCTTTTTACGCGCCCATACAGCTGAAGGTAAACGACCATAGACAATAGACTGAATGGGTTCTGGAGCAGTTGGAAAACGACCCTAATTTTCATCGAACAATCATCTTCAGCGATGAGGCCCACTCCTGGATGAATGGGTATGTCAACAAACAAAATTTTCGAATTTGGGACGACAGAAATCCACATGAGATCCAAAGGCGTCTAATGCATCCGGAAAAAGCCACTGTTTGCTGTGGATTTTGTGGATGAAAATAAAATAAGCATTGTTTAATATATTTTCAGTATCATTTAGTAAAATAGTTGTATCTTTGTTTTTGTTTTTTTTATACATTCATCGCGGTCTAAATCGTTTCTACACTCAGAGAAAAGCGTGCGTTCATAACTAACACGTACCGCATTCAAAAAGAGCGGTTGTTAAAATCCGTTTGATTTGAATAATTTTCGTTCAGTTAAACCAAATCATTGTTCCATTCAAGCAATTTCAAGAAAACGCGTAAACATTGACGCGTTTGAAAATAACGTTCAATCAAACTAATTACTTTAAACTGTGAAATCATTTGATTCGAACACTTTATTGTTCATTAAGCATGGTGGATATATTTGTCTCGTCTTACAAACTTTCTGAGAGAAGATCAAACTTAAACCAGATCAATTCAAGCACTGTTCTTGTTCTAAAAAACGGTAATTGCTGTCGGAAAAACTTCAGTTGCTCGAAAATGTACAAGTTTAAAATTTTCCATCATTTGATATGAACACGTTCGCGTTCAATATCATTCATTTGGCGTTCAATCAACCCGAAAATTTCAAATCATCTATTAGATTGCTTTGCTTGCATTAGTAGTTCATAGTTAAAAGTAAATAGAAGTGCGTGTAAGTGTTATGGACTGCAATAATTTTGCAAACATAGGAGTGGTTTTGGTGAAAACATTTGTGACGAATGAGGAGGATCGAAAGGTGCATGATCAATTAAAATCATGAGGCATGGAGTTCGTATTTCCGCAGTTGAAAGGTTAAGTATTTACTTCGTTCTTATTTCCGAAAACAGTTGGGCTAAATTTGTCTGATACCAGAAGCAGCAGTTGATATTGATGAATTGGCATACATCAATCAAGCCCACATCTTCGAATTTTTTCCCGGTTTCTCAAAAATTGGAGTAAAGGCGAAGTTTCAAGCTAAATGGAGGCTATGGCGTAAGCAAACATTCTCTTCTTTACGTATTACAATTCTTTACAACGATGGTTGATACCGAATAGTATTTGCTCGATTTTTGATCAATTCAGATCAATTATAAGCGAAGGAAGTACAAGCTGCTCCAAAAGAAGGAAGGTGACAATCAAAGATCCTAGAAATTGTTTAGTTGTTCACATCAAACGTTTTTTGATTTTATACGTCCAAATAAAAAACCATCTGGTCAGATGTCGGGTTTGATAGCATACCTGAGAAATATTAGTAAATAAGGGAAAACATCTATGACGAAAACTTCCGAAATTCACAAAATTAACTTTTTCTCAAATTATCCTATGCATATTTATACGTTGACTAACCAAAAATGTTTTTAAGTAATAAGCCGTTATGATTTACTCGTATTTGATGCATGTGTTTGCAATTAAAAAGAATGACAAGTTCATTAAACTTAAGAAACTAATTAAACGTATGTATACTTATGTGAGACTATGTTCAGAAAAAATTGTTAGCCCTTTTGAAGTAAAGGAGAAAGCAAAGCAACCCTCGATGATGTACTGCTCTTATAGATTTAAGTTTGGTGTAGTTTCTATTTAGATAGATGTTAAGTATATGTTAATCACTAAAGTTATTTCTGAAATAAATTGCATTGAAGTCAAAATAATAAAAAAAAACTCCTTTTCATTTGTTTACCTATGATAAAAATCAAATTATAAATTTATCTGCAAAGAAATGGTAAGTTTCTTTTGTAATTAGTATCTAGTACAATGCGTGAGGGCGAATACATCATTAGTATATACTAATATAACATGCCTCTTTGCATTTATTGCAATTCCACCCATTCAAATTACAAAATAAACAACAGAATGTTCAAATATATTTCCTACATTTTCAATCCAAATATTTGAATTACGTTCAAATCAACAGATCTTCCCGGTCATAATAAGCGATTGTAATTTTGAGATGAGCAGAGTTGCCTATTCAACATAAGTGCATAATTTTGTATAGTGAACGTTGGGAATAGTTAAGCCGAACGCTTAATTAGTTTAATGTAAAAATTATAAATATTCTTTCTGAATGCTAATAAAATTGAATCGAAACGAAAAAAGTGTTCAAACGGCAACGTCTTACACAGTCAAAACAACTAACAAGTCGTTCATGATAAATATTTTCGTGTTTGACTATTGCGCGTTCAGTTCAAAAACATCGTTCCTGTTGAAACAAACATATTCGCCATTGGCGCCGTTTTGAACGCGAATCTCTTTGTTTCGATGCCCTTTTTCGTTCATTGCTACTAGCTCATTTTTCTCAGTGTAGTGATATTTTGGTCGAATATCGCCGAAAAACCCAAGCAAAAAAGTCTTTCAACATTCTTTAACGCTGCTCCTTTTCTACAGAGGTGAGTTGAAACTAAAACATGTCAAATCAAAAACATGTAGACAACAATTACACAAAAAGAGACGGAACTAAATGCCTCTAAAAATTTTATACGAGGTGGCTGATGAAAGGCACTATCAAAAATATATAATAACTTTGCTTCTGTGTAACATTATTATTTTTCAGATTGATCTTCAAATTTAATAAAAATGAGCGATTGGAATAATGAAACAAGAACTTGAATTGTGCGCTGCTATCACGCAACGGAGTCTGTGATTTCCGTCTAAAGAGAATTTAGGCGCACGTTTAGCGGCACGCCTCCGTGCAGATGGTCTACAACGAGGCTCGTAAACAATTATGCACAGCGTAAAACAGTCACAAGAAGGGTGTTTTATCTTCCACTTGTAATTTCAAGACTAAAAACGCGAAGATAACAATTCAATAATTTATTTGCAATTCACTTATGCGAAACAATTCAAACGTACGAGAATTAGAAAGTACAATGCAAACAAATCGAAAGAAATACGAAAAAACCGAAAGATATGCGAAAGGTAGCGAATCAAATCCAAATTTTATCTAACAAAGAAGCGAGAGAGCAACTAACTGGTACTTTTCTTATATAGCGATGAAAATTTCGGTACATTTTTAACTGTTTACTAAACTACTATTAACTTAGTCGAAATTTCATAATAGAATACAGCATTAATATCCAACATCAGCTGACTGGAATTTCGTTAATTCCACGGGAACGGCTGGACGAGTCATACTGACACCTGTCAGCTGGACGGATCGATCGGTAAGTAAATATTATCGTCAATTATATCTTATTTTATATTATTTTCAGGTTGTTGAAGCCGTATTTGAGAATTTGGGCCGTTTAATTGATAAATATCTTTACAACGGCACAAACACTACAATATAGATGAGACTGGTTTGTGTCAAGAAAGTGGTTCCAAAAACTGGTCAGTGTCAAGGAAAGTGTTTCCGAAAAATCATATATAAACTCAATTGTTTTTAGCAAAAGTCAATCAGACGTACCAGTTTATTCAAAAGCTGTAAAAAATATGGTACTAATTTAGTCTTAAGTTTCGAAGCAACTCTGGCTGTATTTCATTCCCAAACCTTTAAAGTTAACTTTTGTAGAGGCTTCTCTATTACAAACAATTTAATTTTTAGTCCTATATTTAATCTTCTTCCTTTGCACAGGCAGATTTTTTAAATACGATCGGTAAGGGTAATGTGGGTACCCTCTTGACAATCGACATGTTGGAAAAAAAAAAAACATATAAAGTACGGGAGTTTAAGCTCCTAAAAATTAAATGCCGAAGTCGAATTGCAATGTACCTTGAAGAGTGAACGTACTATTTCCTGCCGATACATTTCGCCACTGGTATAAATACGCAGAAAGATGTCAGCCAGTTAAATCAGAGCATCACAAACCTCTACTTTATCTACGAGGGAAAGGACGAAAGGAGGTTTTTTTTAAAAATACGCTTTGAAGAGCATAAAAAAAAATTACATATAAAATATCAGCAAACAATTATATTGCATGTAAAATATATGCAAACTATTATATTTCATATCATAATAAAAAGATCTAAGTCTAATTATCCATGCAAACCGCATTTCATTTCGTAACACTTTCGAAATGCTTTCAAGTTGCAAATTAATTCAAATATATTCAAACATTCATCGAAGATATAAATATCTTCATGTCTGTTATCTGTTTTACAGATGACGAAGCTCTTAGCTGATTCAGCAATGATTGCTTCTTTTTTTTTGTTTTTTTGTTTACAGCACACCATCTATTTTGCCTGTGAACCTGATCAACATTTCTTACAGGTTGAAATCATGCCACTTTAAAAAGTAAACAATAGTATTAAGCAGAGGTATATCCAAAACCAAAGTGTACGGAAACAAACACCAATACTACGAATTCTAAAGCTGCGTACACATAGGGCTAAGGCCAGTGGCCAAGCCATTCGTTGGCTCGGATTTGTGCAACGAACAACAACGCCTCAAACAAAAAAAATTTTGTCCACAAAACTACAAAAAGCTCCTGATTTTTATATGAAGAAACTGACCTCCTCGGCGGTGAAAAACTTTTTATTACATTACGAATATATTACAGTATATAGAAAAAATTTCAGTAAAACGAACGTTTCCTTAATAACATTATACTTCCAAAACTATTACAGATTTTCTTCCAATATCAAGAATTTACTTCAGAATACAACATTAATATTTCACATCAGCTGATTTTATTCCCGGTTGCGCGACGACAAAATGACAGTCGATCCGTCGACTGTCATCAAAGTAAGTGCGAGCTAAACATTGTTTAGATTTTTGTTAATATTTCTTTCACTTCAGGTGGTAACTGTAGGCAAAATAAACATAGGACTTCTTCTTATGAAGGGACAGTTTACGGTCGTCGACAGATGTTTCTCACGCGACGAAGCAACTGAGTAAATATCCTGTCGATGGGCGAGCGGTCCCTTTGAACGAGGTTTTATGATTTTATTGCTAAGTAATGAATCCTTTTCTCTTTCACAGGGAATGCCGAAGACCATCAATAAGACGAGAAAATAAACAGATCGCTTGGGCACAGATGGGAGAAGAAGTTGGTAGTCGAATGCAGAACGTACTGCGAGCCAGATCGATCACGTTGAAGTGTAAAATTGGATTTTGAAATAAAGTTTGTATTGAATGAACCAGTGTGCCTTTTAACTTACTTTTATAAGCAACAATTATTGCTTTTGAAAGAAATGCGAAGAGTAGGAAAGATGAAATCAATCGAACATAGCACCATGATTACAATGGACCTTACGGTTGCTGCCAACGGAAATTCCATTCCATTCTTCTTCTTACTTACTCGCAATAACATACAAGCCTTTTTTCAGATGGAACCGTTGGATTCACGAATTCGTAAGATAAACGCAGAAAATTCAAAGAGAATTTCCTAGTTGCTAATTTCCATGTGTTTCCTTTGAAATAAATAAGTTTTCAGTGGTTCCAGAAAACGGTACCGTCATCCGGATCCATTAGCAAGTTGAATTGATTGTTTTAATTTTTTGTATATATTAATTTTCGAAGGTTTTAGTTTGCCGCTTTCAGCAGCTCAGTGGAGGTTGGCACGATGGGGTATTTGAAGGACACGTGTTGAAAGATCATTGTCACTGTAACAGACATTGGGCTAATCCCAGCAGTAGAGAAATAGTGGACGCAGCAGGAAATTAATTTCGGACGGTTGATTGAGCGCGGTGACAGTAATATCGCAGTCACATTGGACTCTAATTTGAAGTGTTACACAGTCGATGGTAACACCAGGTGCTTTGGACGAAGTAGTGCTTTGCAAAGGTGCTAAATTGGGCGCTGAAATGTGCTATGGTGTACGCAAGTGCATCACGGTGGAATGAGGTGTGGAACGAGTTGTTTGACAGGTTTTGTGATTCGGTACACAGGAGAATAACAGAGAACCAGGACATATTTATGGAACATTGCTTTAACATTGCTATAAGGCGCAGGTGAGATTGAATTTACCTACAGAAGTTACACTAACCTGTTATGAAGCTGATCCTAAATTTATTTGATAAAGCTTCCTAATGCGGTGATGTGTCTCTTCTATTTCGTATTATACATTCATTTAGCGTAATTTTAAAACTTTTTTAAGCGCTGGTTCAACTATATATGTTCCTCCGGTACAACCCCTTCCTGGTAAATTCGTACGAGGAGGACTCCCGCTTTACTAATTCGTGCCGACCTTCCATATGCAAATTCGTGCGTGCCGCAAGTTTCGGATGTGCAAGTGCCCCGACCCGTATGTTGATGTCCTCCTGATCCCAGTTTCCCTACGCGTATGGCGACTATCCTTCGCGCCTCGGGTCGATTATTTTAATCTTTCGCATTAACTCCATTCGCCATTCGATCAGTGGCTTTGCGTTCGGGAATCAGCAACTCGGGGATACACTCGGTACCAGTCGTATGTAGGTCAATTGTTGGCCTAGGTCTGGTGTCGTCAGTATGTACGACTCAGCCCATACATTGCTCTGCCGGGTGTATGAATTTGTGGCATAATGGTGCGGATCGCGATATCTCGTCGATATTCTGGCGTTTTAATTAGCATCGCCATTTGGTCATTGCCGTTGATGGCTATGGTGTTGTTTATGCATTCAATTTAGTCATGTTGTTCTACTGTTCAATGTGTCGATGTTCAACTGCGTTGTGCGTCAGTTAAACGTTTGTTTTAATTATGTGTCGTTCGTCGTATGCTCCGTCGGCATGACTTGTGTTACTCAACTAACTGAATCCTAATTAAGTTACAATCGGGAACTGTGAACTAACTTAATCTAACTTAAATTAAATTCTTGACTGCAATATCTAATTAATTAACCTAATCCTATTTAACATTAAAATCGTAAATTGCGAATATTATCCAATCTCCATCGTTCTCTTTTAGAGGACGATTCAGATTTCTTTTTTTTTATTATTATGAAAAATAGTAAACGCCGTGACACCCCCCTCGCTTCAGAGAATTCAGTGGGAATTCAGTGGCCTTAATTCGGAACTGAAAATTACGTTGTAATGAAGATTCTTTAGCCGATTGTACTTCCGGTCTCGATAACGTTATTGCATCTATAGAAATTCTGAATTGGAACATTCAATTTACGATTTCACTACACACCTTTCTCAAGCATGCTTTTCTGTGTCACTAGTTAGATTTGTATGGTGTCGGTATTTGTTTACTCTATATTTTATAAGATTCTAATGCAAGATGATCTGGATTTTAGGCTAACTCTGCTAATGTAGACGGAAACAAAAAAACGGGGCATAAAGTAACGCCGTTACTTCATGCTTATAAGTACGCAAAGCGCAGGCAATTTTTGCCAGGTATTGATCCCAAGATCGGTGGTCTGGTTCTAAGTTGTGCTATGGCCATTTTTCAATCTTATAATTCGCTACAAAATTAAGGCAAGAAGTGGTGTTCACCAATAAATATTTCCACTGTATATATTGCGAACCACTCGACGAATATTTTTTAGAGTTGAAAGGTAAAATTATAAATTTAAGTTGTATAATTTACTAGAAAGTATAATTTACAGGTTGTGGCCAGAGTTAACATTCAGCTCGAACGCGTTCGAGATTATCTTAGCAAATTTAGAGGAGCACATAGCCTGCGATAGCTTAGATTCGTACCACGATATAGCTTCAGAAACCAGTATTTTAAATTTTAAGCTTAGAGATAGTTACAAGTTTTTATTTTATAATCTATTAATATTAAGTGAAGCATTGTCAAATATATTTTTAAGTAAGCTTAACAGTAGGGAACTGTTAGGAAAAATAAATTCACATTACGAATAAATAAATGTAAGGGAAAAAAATGAAAACAAATTTAATAAACAACACGTCTCTTTTCCTATTGGCTATTTTTTATTATTTTCTTCAACTTCTGTTGTTTTATAGGTTTGAGCAGCTTAAAAAGGAGGGGCGAATTATTCTGCAATAAATTATTCAAAAGTTGTAGCATCCAGATAATTTCAATCGAAATTACTGGACAAACTATTTCGATGCACACTGTAACGTGCTCGAAATTAATATATTTTTTCGATCAGACTGACTGTAACGTGTTGTCCGATTTGAAAAATAACAAGTTGCAGTTAGTCCGATATGACATTGCCTCGTTTGATTTGCGAGGCGAGCTGAATGTATCGTAATCGGTTTTGGATTTTCGGTCGAATCCCAAGTCAGAGCGCATGGATTCGGGACAGTCTTTTTCGAGTCGTGACGGCAGACAGTCGTCGGAGAGCCTTAGCACGAAGGAGTGGTGGAACGTAGGCGAAACGTGTCGGTTTGAGAGCGACGAGAACTATAATTGATTCGAGTGAGCCGTAATGAGTTGTTAATGTGAACTAAAACGCAATTGCTACCGTGTTTTCTATACGATGATTTGAATTGTCATTTCCAAAGTGTATTGTGTTAGCAAATATATTATGCAATGCGGACTGAACTTGTGTTTCCGATAATACCTTTCACTGCCTGAAAGTCATTCTCAATTCAGTAGATATGCAAATCATCAAAATCACGGAGTAATTAGTGTAGTGAACGTGGGAAAACGTTCATGCGACCGAGCATTGGATGATCAAGCAATAAGTTTCCGATAAAATTCTTGGAACCCGGACGAAATTAAATCGCCAGAGACATTGCTTGACAGGGAAGATATGAGGAGTTGCGGTTGAACAGTCGATGAGGTAGGAGTCCGTGAGCGATCGCGAGATTGTTGGATGAAATAGGAATTCTTGCCTCGGGTCTGCACAAGATTAAGGCAATTTTTTCCCCTCGTAATTTAACGTAACGTTTTTCAGGTTCCCTTACGAGTCTGGTATCAGCTCATGCCTGAGAGTTTTGTATGGCGGTTCTTTACGAACTTAGGCCTTAAATCCCTTTTGTATATTTGCACTTTGCGGTTACTACTTTGTATGACGGATGAAATACAAGTAGCAGTCTTTTCTTTCTTGGAGCATATTCACCCCATTTCTGTAATGACCCACCCCAGCCGCGTAGAGCTAGCAAAGCGGCACACCAGCATCCGTCGGGGTCGGATAAAAGGGTGCTCCGCTATTCTAGGGCACCCTACTCCAGGGGCAATTAATTATTTTTTTTCGCCTCCTTGATGGTTCGCCATCACCCTCTTCGCTATTCCTTGACAGTCTCTCATTCATACTTCGGTAAGGATGAGGGGAGCTGACATGGAATAGTGAAAAGTAGTTCCCATTAAATAACAAATTTGCTACACAGAGGCTGTGATCGCTTGTGCTCCCCATCCGGCGGATATGTATTTGAGATTCGGTCAAGTGCACTATGGATTATAATAGAAGCGAAATGTCCAAGCAATCTGCCCGTACGTGCAACATACATTCGAAAGGAGAACGGACGATGATCGTCGTGTGAGCCCTTTGCATGCCGAATGCAAGTTATCAATGGGGAGAGAGGAGAGGACAGCGTCGAATGTATTGTATCGGTCGTCATACAGTAATCGAACTTCGAAAAGTGTGGACGCAGATGAAATTAAAATAGTGTTTTTATTTGCAAATGCAGTGTTTACGTAATTTAATGTGTTGATTCGAAAATAGTGAATTTTTATCGTAAAACGCCACAGGACTTATTCATGGAGACACAGTGAGTAAACATTTATCGTTATTTTTAAGATATTTGACAGATAAGGTTATGGCGTCTGTCCGTTCTTGTGCATGTTTATACGCGACTGCCATATATCACATGCACACATCACGCCATTCAAATTTAGTGAAAAATATAACATGTCTTTGAAACGGTAAATTGAATTTATGGAATGATTTAGCATTTTGTAAGTTCATCTAGTTCAAAAACATTAAGTTTCAATGCGAATACCGTCAAGCTGTCCTAGCAATAAATCTGTCGCGCCCGTTCCGAAGCATCCGTTTTGGCGCATCCATCAAAGTTGCGATTTAAATGTGCATTATCCGTCGCATTGCAAAATGGAAGTTTCACACAGTTCGACGCATAAGTTACGCGTTCACCACAGTTTCGAATCGATCGCTTGGCAGAAGGGGAATGGAGAACCAACGATATCTCTCCTATCAACAAATTTTAATTGACCATTGAGCCCCACACACACATTTTTATCTTATGTCCACAATATTCTTAGTATCCAATCTTACACGTCAGCATATATCTCATTTATCGATTTATAAACAATAGTTAATTCCAAGAAAACCACTTTAATTGAAATACCAAATTTAATCACTTTCCAGAATCATAAATTATGCCGAGTATGGGAAACAATTCGTCTTAACAAACCAATATCCCAAATGAGAAATTGTACTTTTGCGACATTTGCAAATCCGACAAACACAACTCAATAAAACTGTGTTTATAATAAAAATCACAACGAACCAATTCTACGGGTAAATAATGCGAAGTGGATAACTTCGTGACCAAACTAATAAACAAATCCAATGCGAATCATATTCTTGAAATTTGATACCTTAATAAACAAATGAGAAATGGAATTCACGTGCGAGATTGCCAAATTGTATCTTTGTAAACAAATAAACCCTATAAAAAGGCTTTGAATTTATTGTATCAAATCATTGTTAGTCAGTCTTATGAGTTAAGCCAAATCATTGCAAATGTGCAAGTGAACTGTGAAATAAAGTGAAAAGTTTAAAGAAAAGTGTGATTTCTATTTCTTTTAAAAGAGCCCATAGCATAGGTAATATCCCGATCACATAATCTGTACCCAAAAACAGATTGGTGCAGCCAAGAAATTGATTGAAGAAGGAAAATTGAAACGAGCTACAGCTAGAATAATTGGGATTGATGAAAGCACATTGAGAAAGCGTTTAAAACTTAATTCCACTGCAACCTCGATGGGTCGATTTAAGCCTAATGTTAAAAGTTGAAATATAATTCAAGGTTAAGAGCCACTGAATCTGAAATTGAATTAGATAGCAACTACATTATAATTGTTTGACTCACTCACTCAATTTTAATGTTTGTAATTTAATAACATTAAATTAATAATATTAAAATTAATAATAATAAAATAATCTATTCTGTTTTTTTAATAGAAAACTTGTTTTCGATCAAGTTTGTACAATGTTTTCTAAGTTTATAGTTCGAATTTGTTAAAGTAATTGTATTCTGAAGTAACCCGGCAGGAATGTGAGGAATTCTATGCTCAGAACACTCATCATAATGATGGAGGAGGTATGTTACTCACCTTCCTTTCAAAGCAGGTACTACTTGACACATGTTGGGCTCTTCTAGAAACACATATGTTTTTACGACAGGAGAAGACTACTATCAAATGTTAAAAGAGATTATGGAACTATGAGACAAAAATAACAACTAGAAAAATTTTGGAATTTTCACTGTGAAAAACAACAAAGAGCCACCGGCATATTGCAAAAAAAAACTCCTAAAAATGGGAGCAAGAGGGAAGAAGTCAGGAAATGCAGAAAACATGAAACAACCTGAATACGAAGAGCTTAAAAAAGGAAAATACAATAATTGGTTTGACCAACTCTACGAGGAATATTCCAAGAAATATTGAAAAGAAGTCGTATAGTGGTGTTGAAAAAATAAACACTGTTTGTAAATATTACAGCTAGTTTGTTTTCAAAACCAAACTATTGCCTTTTATCGGCAAACCAGAGACTAGCCTTTACATCGGCTAATTTTGCTCAGCGCCAAACATGCGTCAATCTACGAGTTGCCTTAGGTATAATTAAAGATGTAGATAAACAACATAATTAACTAACAATTAAATATATAATCCTTAGTAAACATATATCTCTCGAGGATTATCGGAAGAGGATAATTCTTCCTAACGAATAGATACTGGAGCTCCTTTACATGGCGATCCTGGCAATTGCGAACTAACAAGGGCTAACCCAACGGAACCTGACAGCAACTCCGAATTTGAGGACGGAGAAATAAGAGACTTTGTAGCATCCAGTAATTTTTATATATTTCATTTAAAAATTACTGGTCACTTATCTCCGACCCACACTGTATGGATCGGAGACGCTACAACATTTTGCAATTGAAACTACCTTTCAATTGCACGAAAACAAAATCCCGCAAGTCCCCCGGGTGACCTTATTGTTGTTTTCGCACAGCCAAGAGAAAATCCCGTTAGATCTTCGTGGCTGTGCAAGTGGCTTGCGAGCTGGGACACTAAAAATCTAGACAGTCTTTGTTCAGGCGCAGCGAGAGTCGGTTGTGAGTCGGCGGGTCGACGATTCGTGTTGGCGTGGCGGGTGGCCGAAGTGATTAATGTGGATAGTGAAATCCTCCACCAAAGGGAATGACTATTGGTTTCGCCGAAAGTGAAAACCGCGTGTGTGCGTAAATTCTCACCGAAAAGGAAATAAGTCCGTTCCTCCGTTCCAGCGGGAGTTTTGGTTCATGAGTGGCGGAGGCAAGACTGTGGGAGTGAATTGCTTTCGGTACCGGGATATAGACGGTCACTGCTCCCGAGAGATATATTTCTATAAATTTTCTGCGTGATTCCATTACTGTGCTAACCCTTTCCACCGTACTTTATTAAACTGATCGACTACAGAAACAAAGAATCGAAGTGATTCCCAATTGTCAGCCTTTTATCGAATTGAAAAGTTACGAAGTGAAGAAGTGAAGTGCATGAGGGAAATTTAAATTAATACTAGATAATACAACCGCCTATATTAGCACGAGAGGTGTTTTTCTTTCTTTGTATTTTTTATGAATTGGGGAATTGATAAAACTATATATAATCATTTAATACTGATATACATTCAATTTTTAAATTTTGATACACAAACGGAGAAAGGCATATAACCTTGTAAGAGTGAATTTTTTTGGGAGAATGAAAAGAGAAGTGAGAAGAATTAAACTTAAAAGAAAGAAACAATCCTATTTTTAGTACAAAAACTTTTTGTAGTTGACTCAGAACTCGGTCATGATTTATAAGTCCCAGAAATAAGAACGATGCTGTATTTGAAAGCACGTTATTTGAAACAATGTTTGGTTAAGTTAATGACAATCATGAATAAAGTCATAATGTTTTGTTAAATTTAACTATTGGCCTTCTTATTGGGCGGAAGCCCGAGAAGTTCTCTTTTTTTTCAGGGTCCGCGTCTGGCCTGGCTGGCCAATGACTAAATAGTTTTGTGATTTTCCGGTATTTTCAGTATTTTAAAAGGGAGGGATACTAGCCACACATAGTTTCTGTTTTGATTAGATTTTTGGATTTTGCTTGATTAATATGGCCAGTATCAGAGGGTGGAGGACCCCAGACCATCGGGGTCAGGGCTCCACCAACACCGGGGGCCCGGGGCTGTCTGCCTCACCCGGGTTCCTTGTAAAGGAGAGGTAGCGTTTTTCCTGTTTTCCCTATTGTAGATTTTTCAAGTTTTGGCTTGGTGTTTTGTCACGAGCACTGGGTCTGCTTAGTCAGCCCATGTTGCAGAGCCTGGGTGGTTTCCTGTACGGAACGATGGCCCTTTTTGGTCCCTGGATATGTTTTCATATCAGTTTGCGGCTACAATTCATAACGGATGAATATACGTAGCATCCCATTTCTTGAGAGCCAACCATCCCCATTTGTTTAAAGAACCCACCCCAGCCGCAGCGAGCTAGCAAAGCGGCACACCAGCATCCGTCGGGGTTGGTTAAAGGGTGCTCCGCTAATGCGGACGAGGGGCCTTCACGGCCATTTCTAGGGCACCCTGCTCTCGGGGCAATTCTTTTTTTGTTTTGCCTCTTGAATGGCATTAGCCATTCTACTTTTGACCTTAGCACTCTTGGTTCTGGACTTCGGTCTGGTTCTAAGTTGTGCTAAGGCCACCTCCCATCTTCATAACCGCTACAACTTCGACGAATTTAACAAGATTTTCGAGAGATGCATCATAAGAACAAACGAATTTGCGGAGAGAAATAAGCAGCAGAAAGAATATGTGCCGACACCAATAACGCCATCGACAACACTACCCCAGTACAAACCAACGCCACTGCCTGGACCTCAACCGAGAAGGATAGAAGAATTCATCAAAAGGAAGAAGATCAAGGAACCGGTTATCCAGAAGCTACAACGTAGGAAACGCGGTGGAAAGAAGTTCAAGGCGCGAGTTAGGTACGTACTAGACACAGCATCGTTCATTAACATCATACGTTCATTAACATCATACATAGATGTATCATATTTCTTGTTCACCTGTCCAATTTCAATTTCAAGTATGTAAAATTAAAACGTGCCAACATCGATTAGCAAGCTCAACAAAGTAAGCAATTCATTAATCGAACGGATGTCGACACGAGTTAATTACACAACATTTTGTATACAATAAATATACGATGGAATGTATTGTACAATTAGTATTAAGCTAGCTCCAATAAAGGTGTCAATTAAATAATTGTTTATTTTTAAATTTAGAAACCATAGTTATCGTTAGTGGCGCTGTCAGTAGGATCCGCTGACGATCCATTCCTCCTGGTATCTCAGTTGTAAAGTAATATCCGCGAGAGAATGACGCAGAAGTCCTCCGATTTATCCGCGACGGTATATCGCGAAAAGTAAATATCGTTTAGCAAAAAAAAAAAGGACTGTCAATCTTGTACTAGGAGAGTGACCGGTGGATTTTTATCCTTTGCAGTGGAGAATACTTTTACTAGCTTTATTGATAAAAACGTAAGTCGAAAAGAATACTTCCTTTCCACCGTTAAACAATTGGAATTCATTCAATATTAAATTTTAGGAAAAAAAAGAATTGTATCTAATTAAGAAATTATTCATTATCCAGCATTTATTTATTTTACTGAAATGAATTATCGAAACATATAAAGTTATTGAACACATAAAATCATTGAAATTAATTATCGAACTCTGAAAAATATTGAAATACTTAAAAACCTTGAAATATAGATACTAAATCATACAGTACTAGCTATTAAGAATTTTGAATAGATTAATGCAGTGAAAAGTGCAGTGCAAGTGTGTTCGAGTGTGTAGAATCAATGTCAAGTCCTGCCTATGTCAGTTTCTTACGTTTAATTCAAAGAAAACTCATTAAGAATAGTGAAAGAAATCACAAGTGAAAACCCTATATTTAAAACTATAAACAACACCACAATATTTTTGATAAAAAGGGCTAGAAGAAGGTGGATTGGGCACCAAATAAATGAATTAGAGAATTTTTATTCAAGAATAAGGAGCGCTTACAACTCCGACATTCAAGGAAGGGATGCACAAAGCAGAATCGCTGTGCCCCCAATCTTAACAAGTACTAGGGGAGAATACAAAACAGCTTTTTACCCTCCCAGCCTTGGAGGATGTTCGGTTGACGGATCATCCATTGAACTCGAGGATCGGCATTCAGATAAGTGTATTAATTGATTTGCCACTAAATTCCGATGCTTGGTGTACAATTTCTTTTGTTGCAGGTCGTCGTTGGATGGTGTAGCATCCGCTTATAAAGATCCCCTCGAGGACCTGTACTCAGTATGTGCATGGCCATATGTAGAGATATAAATCTTTAGATTATGTGGCTAAAGAGCTATTGATCAAACTAGATGGTGAAGGAGGATTGATCAATTATCAAGGATGGACCAGGACTCCGAAAAATAAAGCAAAACTAGATGAGATAATAAGGAGTTTTATTGATAGTAAGTCCTTATCTGATGTATTAGTTGCTTCTCAATTTGAGAAAGATAGATTTGAGGAAATCTCAGCAAAAGTTAAATGCATTGCTAAAAGATTCTAATATAATTGAAGATATATAGGGACGAAAATTTCGGTACACACCAACTGTTTACTAAACTACTATAAACTTAGTTGAAATTTCAAAATAGAATACAGCATTAATGTCCAACATATCAGCTGACTGGGATTTCGTTGATTCCACTGGAACGGCTGAACGTTACAACGTTACAAGTTAAAATGTGCATCGAAAACAGCAGCTCAAGGCTAGCTAACTGTCGCCCCGAGAAAAAAAATTTCGAGACCAAACATTTGAAATCAGAAAAACGAACACAAAGTACCGTATGTAGCGACAGCATTAAACGTTTTATACATAGTTTATATATATTTGTGAATGTTGATTAATTTCGATACACACTGTATCGAAATTAAACAGGCTCCATATTCTCTACGGGGAATTAATTTCCGATAATCCCGTTGAAGGTTTTATTACTTGAGCACAATTTATTGCCATATTTGGCAATTAAGTCAAGATACCGTTAATCGAGATCACGCCACTGGCGTCTAGCGGTGAAAATCGTTGGCGAATAAAGCCGACGAGTAAAGTCTACTTGAGAGATCGTGTGCCAGGACATGCAAATTTTTGGTCGTCGGACACTAAAGTCGGTTTTAGAATGGTAGCCAGCAAAAAGTGGCTCAAAACGCCACCTGTGAGTAAACATGAGTTGATCGCGTTGAACATACTCGAGTTTGTGAGAATGAGATAACAGCTGGTTTGAATGATTTAACAGATTACAATATATTAGTCAAGATTCAGGTAAGTAAGAAATTATAATTTTTAAATTATTGTTATGATTTAATTTTCTGCATTGTAGGTTGTCATCGCCGGCCAATTGCCAGCCACAACAGCGCACGCAGAATTGACAACACGAGGTAAGTTAATAGTTCATTAATTCAATAACTATAATAATTCAACTACATTAATTCCTTTCTTCAAATTTTATAAAACTGACAAAAAAATTACGAAAAAGGCATTTTTTGTGTCAGTAATTCAAGTGAAGGTGCATCGAAGAAATCTTTTCCAAGAAACCTATGCTGATAATGAAAGTAAAAAAAAAACACCCATGTATTTGGCACTTCAGATGGTCGATAGTTTGCCAAATCATTCCGAAAACAAGCTGCCAACCACAAATAATGGTATGACTACTTGGATAGAAGAAACAACTACGACTAGATGAATTGGATCAAATAATGTGGAGACTTTAGATCAAGCCTACATTAACTCTAAGTTGATAAGAGCCATTAGCTTTACAGTAAAATATTTTTGTACTTTCCACAAATAGAAACTATTTCCAAAACTTAAGCAAGTTTGATTTTGCGCAAAATATAAATATGTTACCATGTCATCACAAATAATAAGGATAAATAAATTTTACAACTTACCCTCTCATCGGCTACTTGAAACGGCTTTCGTATTTTATGATGCAACTTGACTTCGGATTCAAATCGATCTTATATCTTAATTTTCACTTTTTTAGTATAAACTAATTTAAATGTAAAACATATAAGTGGGATACTATTTAACTAAATCGTATGGATAAATTCAATAGCGACCACAATATCCACTTTCAACCCCCTATTCAGAAATTTGCGAAAAGCAAAACGTACTTTCATCAACTGCTTGCATGATTTGATTTTAATATTTAACTATCCCGTTTTTCATGGGAATCTGACATTTAATATGCATTTTAGGTTTCTTTCTTCTAAAGTATTGCTTTTTTTTTTGTTTAGGTTGATTTTTGTCATTTTCATTTCTTTTAGAATAGCACGATACTTTTTTAAATATTTAGATGTCTTAGTATTATTTTAGTTTTAGGACAGACTAGCGCAAAAGTTGAAAATATCGTTTACTCGTTCGTATTCATGATGATTGATGATATTATTACGAAATATTGGCATGCCAATTATTGTACTAAAAATTCTCAGTAGTTAATATTAAACGTATAAGTTAGACTGCAATCTGTCATAACTGTAATTTAAAAACCATCTAGAAAAGTTTTCGGATCATTATTTCAAAATTTTCAATGATTATTATTATTTTACTTTTGCATCTTTTGCTATTTCTTCTTGCTATCCCTCGTAAACTGCATTTAAAAACAACAAAAATCAATTCGAAATTGTTTATCTGAATTTTTCTTTTGTCACTTTTCAAACAAGATCGGCTCTATTTACATTATATAATGCGATCTATGTAACATTCTTTAGCAATTATTTATAAATTTTTAATTAGTTTAATATAATACATTTATATTTCTTTGCTGTTTTTTCCGTATTTTTCTGAATTGTTTTTTTTTTAATAATTATTATTTACTAGATAAATATTTATCGATTAAAGTTTCATGCTTTTCATTTTCTATCGTTTAAAAAAATTCATACTTTATCTTTTTTTCTACAGTAGAAACTAAACTACAGTTCCTCCAGGAGGTGCACTGGGGCTAGGCGACATATGTTGAGGAACATTCTACAATAAAGAAAACTCAAGTAAAAAATACAATAACATGAAAATCGTTAGATGATGATATGAAAGTGGTACGTTTTTCTCTGTTTTTGGATAATGGATACTTGTGATAAAACAGATTGCTAGTGTAAGAAGCCATTGATGATTTTCGGAACTACTATTTCTATAATTTACCATATCAAATTGTGTAAACCTACAAAAGAGGCGCTAAATATGCATACTCTGATGACATTGGCAGAACAAAAGAAGTTTTGATGCTCGTATAAAAATCGTGTTTGTCGGATGTAATCTATAGTTATGAAGATCACACCATTAGCCTCTAGCAGTGTGGTCTTCGGTGATTTTCGGATTTTTTTTCTGCCCTCTCAACAAAATTTAGAAATACATGAGTATGCATCTTCAGCTATTGTTTAATTGATCCTATTTTCTTCTTAAAATACATTCACAGAAATAAAACAAAAGACGATCGAAAATCATCAATAGCCCTGACGGTGTGTGTGAATACAGAGGACCTACATACATTCAACTTTGATTTTGAAATGTTCGTTTTTAATGATAATATTAAGTTAATAAAATTAAGAACTTACAGAATATCCTGGTCGTGCCCACGTATATATAAATCCATCTTGGCAAGCAGTTAAAAAACAGTCTTCACGAAATATTAACGCAGTCAAACGTTCATGAGCGATCTTCTTGCAAATTAATGGTTCTAGGAGCGGACATTCATCGAAACGCGGACATGCCGGTGTACCGATTAACTTCATCGGATCATATGTCGAAACTGTTGTTGATGTTCCACTGCTCGAGTGCGATGATTTTGAATTTTTCAATGATGTCAAACTATTTTCGCCATCTAGATTTGTACCATTGAAATTACTATGATGCAACGATGATGAATGATAGTTGCCACTGGATTTCGACAGACTGAACGTTTTCCGATGATGATTATGATGATTTTGTCGATTGTTATGATGACTGTGAACTTGTTCGATATTTGTTGAATTGGTTGAAGATGATTTCTTTTCGCTGCCGAACGTAAAGTTGGACAATCGTTGTGTAAGGCTATTGAATGCTGAGAGGCCGGAAGAGGAATCCGATGACTTTGAGGAACTACCCGATGATGATTTGTTGTTTATGATGGAATTGTCTACTTGACTATTGGCCGATGATGCATCAATCTTTGACGTACTATTTCCAACACAATTCGCTTGCTTATTACTATTATTGTGTTTACTGCTAATGCTATTAGTTGAATTCTTATTGTTTTGTTCGGAATTGCAGTTACTATTGACACCGACGCCGACGCCACCACTGTCGTTTGACGATATCGTGCAGTTCGCCGTCGAAAATTTACTTGAGCTACTATTACTACTGTTCTTACTGCTAGTATTACAGCTATTATCATCTTTGTTACCCGAGCCGTTTGTGGCATTAGTCGTGGCTATTGGCTTAATTACTTTCACATCACACATAACGTCTCCGTTGGGTTGAATATTTCCCACAACCGTTCCCGACGAATTGTTTATGTCATTTGCCGTCGTACTGTTAACTCGTTGCCGCAAAGTAAGCGGATGTCGCAAAACATCTTCAGTTATATCCCACAGGCACAGCTGGGTGTCTTGGCTAACGGAACCCAGACGATAACTTGTTGCTAACTTGTCCTGAGCTAAACTGTCTCGAAACGACGCTGAGTTCGGGCGACGGCCATTACAGTTTTTATCGCAATCATACAAATCGTAATTACTATGATCATTGTTGCAATACCTATAGTCTCCACTCATCGGGTTCTCATCATCAGAAAAGTCCGGGCCGTCCCAATTCGTATACGACGTTGTGTAGGGATCAAAAGCCACAACGGACACCCACGATCGATGTCCTTGACCTCTGGCTACCACTCGCCTCTCATGTAACGACCACACTGTCACTAAATCATCTTCACCGCCTACAACTATATACTTTCCGTCTGGTGACCAGCAAACACACAGGAAGCCTCCAAAATATGATCTCGCTATGCCTAACAGTTCCATCGTATCGTAATGGAAAACACGAAGAAATCCATCCTGCGATACGATCGCCAGATTCGAACCGCACGGCGAGAAACTGAATTCGTTTATACTGCAGTTTTCCGTTCCAAATACCCACTTGTACAATGGATTTCGCGTTGATTTCGATTTACATGTCAGTATTGTGTAACCATCACCCATTTTGAATGGCTGGTAGTTGGGTGCAGTTGGCGTACAGGGTAATTCCTCGTTGTATAGGTACAAATGACCGGATGCATGTGAGGCAAGAAAGAGATTCGGTGATCCGGGTAACCATTTCAAGCATGTTACTTTCGTTTTATCAATTAGTCGCTGCAAGTAGATAAAAATTAAAATAAATTAGAAATGATGTATAGATTGGACTTCTAATTGATGTCTTGAATGTTAACTGAAAATAGTATTTGACGGAAAACTTATTGTCCAAATATTAAAAATTGTTCGCGATGATAATTTTTTAATAGAATGGAGAGGCGCATTCTATACCACAATAAGGTATACTGAACTTATAGAATAACGAAGATATAGAATAAATCACCCGCATCGATCAAGTATGTATGCTGAAAGACACCAAGTCCAGCCTCAATATTCTGAGACATTACGGATGAAGAAGAAAAGCAGATGTTAGGGGTTGGAAAGGCTAACAAAAGATTTAGAGGATCAAATAATGACGCCGGAAAAACGAGAGGTCTTGGCAGTGATGTGCAATATATGCTAGTCGAACTTCAACTTAGAGTCAAAGATGACACCAAGGTCATTAAAACTATCAACAGGTTTGAGAGGGGAGCCGAGAAATGAGTAGGAGAAAAGTTGAGGCGGAGATGTTTTTTGGGTGAAGAACATTTGATGATACTTCGCCATATTCAGAGCAAAGGAGTTTGCAGCGGTGATACTAAAAGAATAGAAACAAGTAAAAAATAGAGAATAATAATTCTAAAACAATACGTTCTCTATTATTAATAACTAAAACAATAGAGAACAGTCACTAATGGGTTCATTCCCTCTGAAAATTTTGGGATCATCAGGAATGGAACAATAAAGAGCAAAGAATGCATCCTTGCGGTATACTTAAAAAGGTGCGCATAAGTTTACGTGGGACAGATTGAATTGAATTTTATTCAGAACTGTGTTGAGGAAACCATACAACAGAATCATATGCTAGTATGGATCTGACCAATGATGAATTGAGGTTTAGCTGTGGTGAAATATTGAGAAGACTTCAGAACGAAACCAGAAAGTTTAGAGGCTCGACTGACAATATCCAGAATGTGCCAGTCAAATCTGAGATGACTGTCAAACGTGACCCGAAGATCACTTACATTTTTGTGAGTTGAGAAGAGATGGGTATATAGCGAGTAATTTAAAATTATGGGATTGATTGTGTTGGAGTAGACCATGGTGTAATTTTTTTGTATTTAAGACTACCTTTTTAACTTGACACAAATCCTCAAGAATAGTGAGTTTCGATTGGAGTAGGTAGCAGTCCTCAAGAGTCGTTTGCAAAGAGAAGACATTCGCAGGAATGGGGTGGAGAAATGTCGTTCACGTAAAATAAGAACAGGAGTGAGTCGGGGATGGTGCATTGCCAAATAGGAATCCAAAAATATCTAACGCGACAGAAAGCGCCAGACAGGTAAGACTCAAGTCATCGAACGATGGTTGCAGAGAACCCAAGATTTTTCAGCTTACTAAGGAAATCATTGTGAGCAACAAGATCAACCGTCCAAGGAAAAGTCACTGCAGATCGCATATACGTCAAGTCGCACATACAGCGCTATAGCTACGAAGCTCGTAAACGAGATTCGTACGCATCGAATGACTTTTAAGAATTAGATGCCCATATTCATTGATATCATGAACATATCGTCCAATTATCTTGGAGCATGAAGGGAGCAAAGAGATGGAGCAGTCATTCAATGCGAGAGATAAATCACCAGACTTATGAATGGGAACTACTTCGTATTCTTTCCGCTGAAAACATATATGCAATCAATTAGGCTCTTATTAATGATGATGACTAAGGGAAAGCAGAATGAATTGCATGCCACCTGCAGAAAGACTGAAGGAAGACCATGAGAACCAGAATTAGCTGATATTTTAAGATCAATCATCAAAGATTCAATTAACTGTTGGGATATGGGAGGAAGTGAGAATGCATGGTTGGAGAGGACATTAGATTATGATGAATCGACGTAATACGGTTATTATCGATGGAAGAAAAAATGGAAGAGAAGTACCATGCAAAATGATCATAGGCAGATTGAAGAGAATTTGAAATTTGGTCTCAAAATTTTGCAGTTTGGTCTCAAAGGAGTTGAGTTGATGGCACGTAGCTGTTTGTAGTGTACCCAAAAGGGCTTAAAGGTACCAAAATTAAGAGAATTTTCAATATTTGAAATGTAAGAAGAACGAATATAAACTCCTTAGTTTCAGCCTTAAGTTTGCGAAAAGATCATTTACAGAAGTCCAGTTAATTCAACTTTATTACGATCGGATCTTTATAATTGCGGGGGGAATTAATAGGAGAAAAAAGTGGAATGATGTTATATAGTATAAGGTAGAGGTGATGGAATATTAAACCAATCTAAAGATGATAAGAAAGTATTTAGACTATGATAGTCTACTTCAAACAAATTTGATCTGGGATATATGTATATGGGTTGAGCTATGGTTTGGAGACGTTAATCGAACACACGTTCCTACAGGAGGATGGTGAATGTTAACTCCAAGATATTGGTATGGGCACTCAAAGATGAAAGGTTCATCGCATGATCAATTATAAAAAAAGAGTCAGAATATTGTTGAATTATAATAGGTTGCAGCTATTCATAAAAGTACTAAAATTTGAAACTAGAGAAATGGGATGCGGAGATGGTTGAGAGAAACCAGGGAACGATAGTTTATTTAGATTAGGTAGATTGAAGCATCCACAGAGTATCAATCTCCATTTATGGTAACATGAATTTATAACATCACAAAAGTGCTCGAAGTAGGTATCATAAACATTCAAATTAATAGGACAAACGATACATACGCAGGGCTCAAAAACTGAACGGGCTACAGAACCAATACCGACAGTAACGCAATCTAAAGGAAATATTGAATTTTATGGAACTATTTCAAATGAAAGATTATTTATGACAGCAATGAGGATGCTTGGATGGTTCACTGATTAAAAAGCTTTGGCAAAGTTTGTATATAGGGCATCCGCTTGTTTTTGCTCATCGATTGCGGAAGCAAAGGTTACGACAGTAAGCTTGTTACCGTTGACTTTCCTTTAAAACTCTATTGTAAACTTACAATAGACACAGAGCAAAAAGGAATAAGGGATAATAGTTGGAGATGCAAGAAACATCACTACCTTTGTGGATACGAAATATGTTTGTGGATATCCAAAGTGATGAAAAGGTACCGGTTGAAAAGCTAATATTAAAAACTAGTGACAGAGGAACACACAGGGAAGGTTAAAGTGATTTAGTACAAAATTTGGAATCTTATCAGAACCGAAATCAAAGCCGACATGAAGATAGCTCATTAATAATTAAGGATTAATAAAAAGGACAGGGTACAAGTAGTTGCGGAAAAATTGAATGATGACGCAGGAGGACTCTGACGGGAAGGGAAAGCAGAGGAGAACTGAACAAGAAACTCCCAAGTATAATGTGGAGAAGACCCAGACGTGTCATGAAGATACATAACAGAAGGAATGCCATAGGAAGTTTTCAAAAAGTTGGTATAGGACCAGAAACACTTGGTAATATCGGATTTAATAGACGCTTCGACATGATTAAAGTAAACAAGCATCGCTTCATTGTCTACTTTTTTTAGCCGCAGCACGAAGCCTTTGAAACTTGAAAAGGTCTTGAAGGGAGATAGACTTTTTGTATTTTCTGTGGCTGCGTACTTGGCTCTATGAGTGAGTAAGCACATCGACGGTGAGCCACGTAGTATTGGAACTTATTTTAGAACGATAGGAAAAAGTATAACAAGAGATTAAGTTGTACAATAAGTAATACATCATCCACATTTAGCTCTCTGAAAAAATGGTACCAATTAGTACTATATGTTTCATTGATCAAAGTGGATTAATTATAATTAACTAGCCTAAGTGGAATAATTAGCCCTCCCCCAAAGTTAAATCCATTTCTATTTAACTTTAGACGGGGGGTTCAAAGTTAATCAAACGAACAGAGTAGGATAATGAGGAACACATATGAAGATGGAGAGGTACTCAAGAAAAAAAGGAAGAGGAAGATTGGTCTTGACACAATCTAGGATCCTATAGTTAGTACAGGATACGTTCTGGAATCGGAAGAGCGAGCAAATGGAAAAGAGGAAATAATAACGAGTGAAATATTGCTTAAAGACAAAATACTCGGAAAAATGTCATCCCAATACAACGAAAGGATATTAAAGTCCCCACATAAAAGTGCGGAAGCAAAAGGAAGCGACAACTAAGGCAGAACGAGAATTTCACAAAGAGACTCATAGACCAGTGCGAGGCTACTTCAATAGATGTAAATTGCAGTGGCGGCTCGTCAGGGTGGGCCCGGCTTTCCTGGCCCACCCTGACGAGTCGCCACTGGGCCCGCTCGGCACAAAAACACTATTATAAGGTATACGCGGATACCAACAAGAAATATCTACTTTACTTTAACTCAGTGGCGGCTCGTCAGGGTGGGCCAGACGGGCCGGGCCCACCCTGACGAGCCGCCACTGGTAAATTGAGGAGATAAGCAACACTGAGGATTTGGAAAAAGAAATGCGAACACATTCAACCGGAGGGCGAGGGTATCAAGTCACTTCAGATCGTTCCATTCAGAGATTTATGAACGCCAATTAAAACACCAACTATTAAATAAAAATCACAGGCAGATCGGTCTCTATATCTGCGAAAGACAGTGTGTGGAGGGGTAAAATTTAATTGCTATATATATATATTCCACAAACACTTAGCTTTCTGATAGCAAGAGAGTTTTATGTCATTGACTTTGGCCCGAGCCGCTTACGGCGAAACTCCAAAAGAAAACTATATTTTCAAAGTGCGACGAAAAGACGAACGGTTGAACTGATATCATTCATATTTAATATGGGGTGAAACTAAACAAAGTTGACAGTGTCAGCAGTAAATTGGACCCTCACTGACCGACTCCTGGAATTTTTTGATGCGATAGGCAATAATTGACAGAAGGTGGGGATGGGCAAGACAATGACCCCAAACATGCAGCGCAGATTGTGAAATAGTGGTTGTTTTTTAATATCCCCAAACAACTCCATTCCCCACCCCAATCTCCAGACTTAAACCAATCGAATATTTATGGGATGGATTTATGATTTGAAGCGGCAACTTCAAAACCATAAAGTTTGGAAGAGCTACGAATTTCGTCAGAAAGAGCGCCATTATAGTAGCGGCGAGGAGATAAGAAAAGAAACATTAATTCTGAGATCATGGGACTCAATATAGGGTTTCATGGAAGTCAAGCTAACGGCCAAAGATGGAAGCACGAGAAAATCAAACAAACTTGAGTAAATTACAATAAGGAGATATAGCCTGTACAAAAATCAGTCAATCTACCTTAAATTTTAAGTGAATTATCGCTACATTCTATTCTTTTAGCAAGACCAGACTATCAATTAATAAGCTCGAAAAGTATTTGCGACAATCTATCGAAATATCTATCAAGTGGAAAACTAAACAATAAGAAATAAACAAGCGCAAATCGAATTACAAACAATCAAATGTTAGGAGATTAGTGAAAACTTTTCACATACACGAAGAATGAAAGCGACAATAGCTGTCTTACAACGAGAATGCGAATTAGAACTAGAATGAATAGCATGTAGAGCAATTTTTTTGCCATATTCATATGTATACAGATGTATTGTATGTGTATAAGATACAATTTTACAATAGAAACTCGAATGTGTAACAACAGTAGATTGTATACTGGAATGTATATTGTAATGTAATAAGCATGTTGGAATGTATATTGTAATGTACCTCTTCGTTGTAGAGTTTGCCCGGCTGTCTGCCCGGTTGCGCTAATTGAATTTGTCCGGTTGTAAATCCGACTAGTAGTGGTGCACCGTCCGGTGTTGCGGTCGTTGAATTGAAATCATGGCAACTTGGATTTGTTCCTTTGTACAATTTTTTATCAATTGGTTTACTCAATTCCGAACCCTAAAATGAAACAATGATAGTATGTTTATATTATTTTGATGTAGTATTCGATAAACAAAATTTCTATTTTAAATCATTCTTTGAAAAAAAAAATATTCATATTTGAAAAATAAAACACAATATAGTTATATACACATAATGTTGAGATTCAAAGTTTGTAGCGGTGATATGAAACGTAGTGTTTTCACTGAATATTTCTTTATTTTTATATTTCGACCGCGTGTTTTACCACTAGCTGTGTAGCCGCTCAAAATTTATTGTTGAACGTGTACAAGCTCTCTTGATGATGTATGATCTAATATAAATTAAAGTCGTTACTTACTTGTACAAAATATTTTTAAATGTGATATTACTTATCAAACTTTATAATTGAAGAGTGATATAAATTCTGAAACTTTATATTGGATAGAATTTTGCAACACGAACTGACTCACTTGATGAAAATAACTGTACCCTCTGATAAGGTGCAGGTTTTCTTGCAAGATTTTGTTTTATAATGTAAAATTGGTAGCCATGATTACAGTTCGTGTGTTCGACACGGCACCATATGCCGGCGTTAGTTGTTACACATAATAATAAGCGTCTTTCGAGTTGTTTGCAGGATAAGGGAATAGTTTTTCAGGTGAAGCAGATCCAGGCTTTGTCCTGTGTCATGTGTATGTAGAAAATGTTTTCTCACCGCAATCTTACTCGATTTAAAAAATTGGATCAGGGACAAGTCTAGATTATAATTAAACGATTAGGGTGATACAAACGACATTATTTTCAAAGTTGAGTCAAACTTCAGAAAGGACCCCAATTTTCAGTCGTGTGAACATTTTTACTATTATTTATTGACATGTTAAGGAGATATTAGTAATCGCGATCATGAATTTACTTCATCTTGGAAAATTATACAAAATGTTCAAAATGAAAGACTAGAGTATTTCAATTGCAAATAAAGTTATTTTTCGAAAATCCAGATGATATATGCATTAAAAACTATATTTTGTGTGTATGCGAACTACATATATAAAAGCTCATCGTTTGATGGACTATAATCGTTTGTTCAATTTTACTTAATCTTTCGGTAATCGGTATCACTCCCATACCATATACCATTCGCTATCAATTTTAATTTTTAGCTTTAATACAGTTATCGTGGATGAGCTACTGTTGAAAGTAAATATCTATCAAGCTTGGGTGTTGATACAATAGAAATGTGATAGTAGGAAATGCAATTACGCAGTTGAAAGAATGAATTACGATTTGACGAATAACGGTCACTAGTTTTATCTTTCTCTATCTCGTTTGTTTGCTGTCGCCAAACAATGTTTGCATTCTGAGGAAACTAAGCAAAGTGCTCAAATCATGACGAGCAACTTTTTTGACGCATTTTCGTTCAACCGATCGAATAGAGATGCGGAGGTTTTGATTGATAAGGGAAATAATTTCGTGAAGTGTTTGAGTTCGGTGATAAGACCTTGATAGTAAAATGGTTTTTTTTTCTTTCTCTAGCAATTTGATGACATCTCTACATTGATTATTATAAATACGAAGCTCTATCAAATATAATTCAATTAGTATGCGAAATAATAAGGATTATAATTAGTTTTAATGGGAAAAACACTGTTTACATAAGATCTATAAAATTGATGTGTGTATTAGTTTGAATGATATACAAACACGCCTCCTTGTTTAGGAATCATCGGTTAGAAATCGATAAATCAATATTATCACTTACATTCCTGAAGCTAAGAAGCAACTCTAAGCTCTATGGGATTGAGGGAACCAATGCAACAGAGTTTGGTCGTCAGCATTTGCACAATTGGGGGTTCAATAAATAAACATGTATCTCAGCTATGGCGAATTGAAATAACTAACCTCCATTACTAGAAACTATAATATGGAAGTAAAAGTAGACGGTTGTCCCATCAATCTACTACTTCTGCAACAACAGCAAAGTGAACGACAACAAAGAAAACTAAAGCAACTACTGTGCTAAAATGTCCAACCACACCTAGAGCTGCAATCACAGATTCGAGAGGAGCTTAATTTCCGAAGCTTCAGCAGCAATGTTGTTAGCGTCAATTGCAGCTTCTTGAGCAACACCTCAGTCACAACGGCAGCTTAAAGAACATCAACAAAAATAAATTCTGCGACAAGAACAACACCTGAATCAACCGCTCATTCAAACTCAGATGCAATGCCATTCTCCAGTGCCACCTACTAAACCAGAAATGCAAGTTTTTAATGCTGGTAATGATAATTTTAATCGACTCATTAGAGTGATCTCAGCTCTTCTTTAACACTTCCTTGAAGATCTTATACATCTCGGTAGCTTGGAAGAGCACTTGCAAGAATCTCATCATGGATTTTGACATCAAACGTTTTGTGGACTCTTTCTTTCTGACACTTTCCACTGAGTCAAACGTGATCGGGTGCTTTCATTTCTGGCCTGCTGGTATTCTTGTTACAGAATTTGAATCCCGTTATCGTGGAAGTTTTCGCAAAACTCCGCCCAATTAAAAAATATCATGTCCGCCTAAAAATCATCGTTATTATCTCTTTTTGTCAAAATTGTCGTTTACTGAAAGCCAAACAGGTCTAAATTAGACTTTTTTCTACAAAGCCTTCCAACGGTTTTGTCTGTTTGACAGAAACCTGGCTGTTTGCTGATTTTTTAAGTAATGCATTCTTTTCCCTGCATATCGGCCTCAGATATGATAGCGATCATAATTTATCGAGTAAAGCAGACGGTGGAGTTTTAATTGTCATACGCAAGGCTCTGTCTGGTACACTCTGTGCTAACTTCGTAGTGTCTCGCCCTGTTGAGTGTATCGCTGTGGGTATTTTTCTGTCACATAACGTTTATTTGTTACTTGGATCAGTGTATGGACCTAGTAGTGCATCCGTTTTCACGTATGAGTGTTTTTAGTGACCTGCCTGACTTCATTCTGTCTTATTATCCCCATTTATCTATTGTTGCATGTGGTGATTTCCACTTACCTTCTGTTGAGTGGGATATACCGTTCTTAACAATTGGGTCTTCACTCTCGATTACAGTTTCATTCCTTCTATTTCTTCCTCATCCAACTTTAATTGCATTCGTAAATATGACAATCGTTTGTTGGACCTTATTTTTTCTAACTTTGTTTTTTCTAATCTATCTCTTTTCTCTTCAACTTTTCCTTACGCTGATCCCGATCTTCACCAACCCTTCTTTCTATCGATTTTTTTTTTATTGGAGAGCCCCCGCAGAAAGAGGTGAGCTGAGTCGGCTTATAGCTTTTCTAAGGCTGATTATCAGCATGCTGAACTCATCACTGTCAAACAGTTCATTTGGTGAAACTTTTCGGCGTTACCGGTGTTTATGAGTAACGACTAAAAAACAATTGAAGCAGCAACGAAGCAACAAAACAGCTAACCAATTTGCTGACTTTTTTTCTGTGGGAGGGAACTGCTGCTTATATTCCTCATTTTTATGATTTGTTTGCTAGGTTTTTCGTTTCTTCGTCCGCTTAACATTTCTTCAGGGAACTCTGTTTCGTCTTTGTCTTCTCATTTGGATATTGTGGTGATTAATCTATTTGAGGTAGAAACCTTAATATCTCAGTTGAATCACTCTGCGAATAGTAGCCTTTATAGTATTCCAAATGTGTTTTTTAAGTCTGCTGCATGTTCCTGGTGTGTTCCTCTGTTTACTTAAGGGGTTAGTCCACTGTTAAACTGCTCAAAATGACTTTTTTTTAAACAGCTACCAAAAAAAAACTACTCAAGATATCGATTTGAAATTTTATGTACATCTTTATTGAGGTTAAAAGTTAACATTTTCATTAGAAATGATTATTAGAAAAAAAGCGAATTGCGTCTCGTAAATTCCTGACAAAATAAGCATCTGCGAACAAATTACCAAAAATCTTTCATTAGTTTTGAGTATAAAGGACTGCACAGGCCTAAAATCAGAACAATAAAAAATTTTTTTACGATTTGCGAAAAATTTTTTTGATTGAAAAAACGCGAAAAACTGGATAACCAATGTTCAAAAGTATACCATTTTTTTTAAATCGCTTTAGGGCTCTAAATTTAGGCCCGTGCAGTCCTTTATAATCAAAACTAATGAAATATTTTTGGTAATTTGTTCACAGATGCTTATTTTGTCCAGGAATTCACGAGGCGCAATTTGCTTTTTTTCGGCGGTGCTGCGGCGCTCTATAGGGGCGTTTTCTAATAATTATTTCCAATGAAAATGTGAACTTTTAACCTCAATAAAGATGTACATAAAATTGCAAATCGATATCTTGAATAGTTTTTTTTTGGTAGCTGTTTGAAAAAAAAACTCCATTTTGAGCAGTTTAACAGTGGACTAACCCCTTAATTTAGTTTGAGATTTTAAAATCAGGGGACATTGGTAGTATTACCAGCTATCGTGCCATATTCTTCCTTTCATGTTTCCCTAAGTTGCTTGAGTGAATCTTTAATCATAAAACTCACAGTGCTTTAAGTCACTTCTTTTCTAAAGAGCAGCATGGATTCATTCAGGGACGTTTTACGACAAAAAATTCAGCCGAATTTATCAACTTAGGCACCTGTTCCATGTGTAGCGACACATTGTAAATAAACGCGTAAAGTACTCGAGTTACTACTGCCCAAAAAGCGACTTGAGCGACGCACAGTGGAAAGGATCAGTGTAAGTGTTTCTCGGCAGAAAACGTCCTGTTCGTTCACGACCCTCCTCCCGTGCAGATCGTTTGCGTACACGCTCGCATTTTCACATGTTTGAACTTTCATTTAATTAGCAGAATAAACTCTTGTTTGTGGAACTCTCAGTGTTTGATTTGTGTATTCACGCAAACACGCACTAGATTTGGATAACGATCTACAAGCTGATGTGATCTACACTGACTATTTGGCAGGGTAAACCACCCAGTACTGTTGGAAAAGGTACGTAACTTCAGTGTTTCCTGCACCCTATCTCCTGACTTTCTTCCTACATTCATGATCGCACCTATAGTGTTACTTTTAATAGCAGATTCTCTTCCCCTTTCTATCCTACTTCTGGTGTCAAGGTTTTATCCTTGGCCCCTCCCTTTACCCGTTTTTGGCCTTCTTTGTAACTTAAAGTTTGATTCTCTTTTATATACTGGTGATCCTAGGATCTCTCGTACTGTCCCTTCACAAAAGGATTGTAGTTATTTAAAATTTGAGTTTTGGTTTTAAATGACTGATGCTCTGCGCACTTCCTTATTCTTAATTTTTCCAAGGGTTACTTGATGTCTTTTTCCAGCAAGCCCGATCCCATTGCATTTGATTACTTTTTGTCTGGTAGTGTTTTGGAACATGTCGATTAACAATGCAATCCTTTTCCTTGTACTCTCGTTTATTTTTATTCTCTTGGACCCAAAACGCTAAGAAGCCGCGATGAGCACCAGTTTGATTCGCTGTCTATTTCTTTTCACTCATTTAAAAATCGATATTTTTACGTAGCTTCTATATAGTGAATATTGCCTTTTTCGACCTTTTCGTAGTTTTCAATTTGTTTTTATGATTGTATACTATCTCATTTTGTTAATGGATTGTTCTGCTAAATAGGTTTTAAATAAATAAATAAATCTAATAATAACTCTGCTGTGTAGTACCAAATTCATAACTTTTCAACAGATTTCTTGCTAAATATGTCGCAATGAAAATCATCTCAATTTCTTCCCCCGAAATCTAATCACTTTCTTGTATAACGACAGTTTCCTTATTCCGACTCCAGCTATTATTTCATATCCCATTCACGTATCCCTGCAGGCAAACAGTTTTCTAAGAACAAAAATCAAAATTTCAATAATTTCTCACGAATTGAAAACACTCTTCTGCTAAACTGATATAAGAAATTAATGGTTATTTGGATCACTTGTCCAAATACGCCGTTATTATTATGAGTTATAAGTACTTTGCAGGTACTAAAAATATACTTCATTTTCTTTAGAATCATCTGCGAAAATTTCGAAGACGGGGTATGGATATTGTTTAGGGCTACAATTCTCCGAAATTTTCAATTGACTAGCATATTTAGTTTCCATTTTTCAGGCGAAATTCTCAAGGACATTGCAATTTTCGATCTGACAATTTCTCTACAATTTCGAATACCATTTAATTTCTTAATTCTTCAATCTTAAAAATGGTAACTACTATTTTATGCATTTCTAATGTTATTTTTAGCCAATACTTTCTTGGACGATTCTTTTACTGCACTAAATTAGCAACAATCACTTAAATTGATCGAATTTTAAAGCGAAAGTAACTGTTCTACGATTAGCAATTTAAACTCAAAAAGGTATCATTACGTTAGCGTTTTTAATGAAAATTTTCTTCCCGCCCGCGTATTTCTTCTTCTATATTGTTTTCCAGATGGCCTTATGATATCCTTACGCGGGAACCAAGCATTGAGGGCCTGCTCGATTTGCTCGTAGTATGCTTCATTTCATGATCAGCAGTCTCCTCCGTGCGTTTTATAGGACTGATTTTCGCAAATTCGTCTCGCACGCGGTTGGCTGATTAGCATACCTAGCCCGAGCACATGGTGTTTTGGATGATAGATCTAGTTCAAGTAGTATTCTTTTTTATATTGCTTTTATATCAGCTTTATATTCAATTAGGATAGCGGCCAGCTACTGAGCAGCGCGAGCTCTGTAAAGTCATTTTCATCCACTTGGCCATCGTTGTGGTATCAGTCCGGTCTGAGACTTGTTCTTTGGTTCGAAAGGTCATTTCGGAAAGCTTTCAATAGATATATTAACGGTCTCTCACAAACCCTAGCAGACCTGGAGCTAGCAGTTAGCAAACTCACAGGAAAACTGACACTCTTTTGAACGCTCCTGTCTGGAAGTCTGTCTTAAGCGCAACCCTAAGCCAACCTGGTAGACCAGTGATTTGGGTTGTCGCAAAAGACAAGACAACTGTTAAATTAGCCAAAGCAACTGATTGCAAGGAATACGGGGACGAATACAAAGACATTTTAAAGACTCTATAAATCAGAAATAAGGAAAGCCAGATGGAGCTCATGGAAGGAGCTGTGTGGCGAAATTGAAGCCACCTCCGAAACGGTGAGACTTTGGAAACTGCTAGCTAAAGGCTCTGTCATGCCAAACCTGGTGTGCAAGGCAGATGGGGAGTAGACAAGCAACAGCTCGGAAACGTTGAAGATCCTCGTAGATACTCACTTCCCGGGCATGATTCCATCTCCTCTACTTCGGACTTCATGATGCAGAAGGAATATGCGACGTCGTAGCCAAGCAGATACTAGTCTGGGCAATCAAAACCTTCAAGTCCTTCAAGTCCCCAGGTCCGAATGGAATTCTGCTTGTCATGCTTCAGAAGAGAGGAATGCTTACCGTATTCCGGATTATACCAATTTACAAAGGTTGTCAAGTGCTAAGTCCTGCGTCTGCAGCTTGCTACTAAGCTGCTGCTACTAAGTTTGTATTAATATCCAAAGCAGGTAAAAGCGACCATGCGTATCGGAAAGACTAAAGGTCAATTAGCCTGACATCCTACCTCCTTAAAGTTTTCCAAAGACTTTTAGATCTACACATTGGAGTGAGAGCCCAAAAGGCGTACACGAAAAGGAAATTTGTTGAGTCGAATCTCCATACAATAGTAGTAGATAGTACGCATTGGAGACCTTTTTGGACATTGAAAGCACCTTCAACAATGTGCACACAACAGCCATTATGGAGTTCCTTCGCGTAACCAGCACCCATCCTGCTTCATGAAGCTGTATAAGCAACACGCTTAAGCAAAGGCTCATATCAGTGGAATGGACAGGAGCATAAATTATCAGGAAGGTCCGCAGATGCTATCTCCTCCCTTGCGAAACCTGGTAACAAATACAATTTTAAAAAGGTTGCAGAGCAAGGGACTCAGAGCTGCGGCCTATGCTGATGGTTATTAGAATTATAACCTCTGGTAGGTTCCAATATATCCTTGGCCAGCTCATCGAGTATGCTCTGGGGTTGGTTGGTGTATGGACGAATACCGTGGGCCTTGCCATCAACTCCGATAAAACCGATGTTATACTCTTCACTAGAAAATACAAGATTTCTGAAATAGAAGTTGGTTGGCACTATATTAAGTCTCAAGTCGCATATGAGGTACCTAAATCTTATTCTGAACAGCAGGCTTTCATAGAAGAAGCACAGAGGGTAAGCAACGCGATTTGCGGTAGCAAGAGGATGCTAGATAAAACATTGGGCTTAAGCCCTGCTCTAACGCACTGGATGTAGTCGACGATAGTAACGTCCATCCCTGTTTATGGCTGCCTGATCTTGTCGCCGGCAATGGATAAAATTACTTTTGCTGACATGGCGAACAACGTTTAGCGGCTGTCTGCACTGCAGGTGTCTTTACCACGACTCTCTCGTCTGCATTGAATTTCCTCCTGGACCTCTTTATTAGAGGCACTGCCACAAAAGCTACTGTCAGGCTCAACAAATTGGGACACTGCGAGGCAAGTTCCTTTGATAAAAGCAATATTGAGTGAGGGTACGCAGGAAGCACTGACTACTTGATGCCCACTTTTTTGCTCCGAACGAAGATATCAAGCGACCGCAAGAGATGGGCAGGAGTGGAATCAGCAAATGGCCTTAGCATCTACACTAGCAAATGCAAAACAGCTGCAAGAGAAGGCATTGCAGGATATTCTGCAGACCGCGATATAGAAACAGCTTTCAGCCTTTCCAAATCACTGTAGTCCTTTCCAGGCGAAGACCTTTGCGATATGTAAGTCACAGAACTGATGTATGCGAAAGATACTACGGGTGCTAGGATCAATATTTTCACAGACAATCAAGCGAAGGTAAAAGCACTGATTTCTCACGTACATAAATCGAAGTATGTACTCGACTGTATTCAGGCCTTGAACACGCTGGGCACCAACAGAAGAGTCAAAATCTTCTGGGTTTTCAGCCATAAGAGACATTGATGGGAATGACAGGGTGGAGACCTTAGTTTGAATACAGTTAAAATTAAAATAAAGATTAGAGTAAAAATAGAGAATCAAGGATAGAACGAACAAGGAAAAGAAAATGACGCACACAAGTGGAAATGTTAAAAGAATTGTGGCAAACACCGTATAACAAAACCAGCGATCCGAGACGTCTTTCGAGCGGTGGTATGAATATGAATATCGAACTTTAGTTTCCGATCGAAGGTAACACCGAGGTCAGTAAAATGATCCACAACTAAAAGGGTGATGTCACAAATAGAGTAAATGAACTCAAAATCACAAGGCTTCAATGTAAAAGACATTGAGTAACATTTGGAGATATTCAAGGACAAGTAATTACAGTCACACCAGGAAACAAGACGATTCAAATCGTTTTGAAGAGCAAGTTGATCGGAAGGAGTATTGATAACGCGAAAAACTTTCAGGTCATCAGCATACATTAGACAAGGAGATTCAAACACATTAGGAAGATCGTTGATGAAGATATTAAATAGCAAAGGCCCAAGATAGATCCCTGAGGTACACCGGAGGTAGGAAAAAAATGAGAGGACGAAGAGCCACGGAGAGAGACGTAACAAATACGATCAAATACAAATGATGAGAGCAACGAGAGAAGAGGCTACGATATACCATAATGCTCTAATTTAAGAAAAAGGAGCTCATGGTTGACCGAGTCAAAGGCCTTAGAGAAGTCAGTGTATATGACATCTACTTGGTGGTGATTATCTAAAGCAGAAGCAAAAAAAAGAGAAAACTCTACAAGGTTAGTGGTAGTACTTCGGCGTTCCACGAAACCATGCTGTTGAGGAGGAAAAACGTGACGAAGAGAATCATAGACGCGATTAAAACTAGACGCTCACAGATTTTAGAAAAACAAGGAATGACAGAGATCGGGCGATAGTTTGTGACTAGGTTTAGATCACCAGACTTGTGGATAGGAAATATGCTTGACACTTTCCAAGAAGCTGGGAAAATACCATTACCCAGACTAATGTTAAAAATGATGGACAAGGGAACATAAAGAGAAGCAAGTTTTTTAACGCAAAAGTTGGGAATTCCATCAGGGCCAAGAGAAGAGCTGCAGTCAAACGTAGATATAATAAATTGGACTTCAAGAGGATTGGTTTCAAGTAAAGATAGGCAAGTGGGAAAGTGAAAAGGAGGAATGCTGGAGATATGAGAACACAAATTAGAGTATACAGAGGAAAAAAAGTCAGCAAATAGATTACATATTCCTTGCGGAGTAGAAGCTGTAGAATTATTAAAAGAAACAGAATCAGGTATAGAGGAAGAAGATTTTAAACTTCGCACATATGACCAAAACCTCTTAGGACCATCTGATCTAAGTGACGATTCAATATCAGAAAAGTAGTTGCGCATTGCAATTTTAGTTTCTTTTTTTGCAGCAGATCGTAAACGAGAATACTTCAGGCGAGCAGCGTTTTTAGCATCTAAAGCACCCAAGACATTACCGGTAAGCCATGGAGCATCATGAGGTTTATTAGCCAGACATATAGGGGTGTTAGCAAGGATAAGTTGATGAAGCTTAACCTGAACTCGTCAGCTTCACTTGGAAGGGACAAGCCTGATCATATTAGCCAACCTCTCTTTTAGGAAGGATTGATCGCAGCAGCTACCCTGGAAAGTTATGATCACAATTCCTCCATCCCAAACAGATACGATAAGTACATATATTCATATACTAAATATTCGGCGATTCAGAAATATCCAATATAAACAAGCTGCAGTAGACTTGTCTCATATTTCAGATAGGCGATAATCGAATACTTAAAAGGGTATTCGAAAGAAAGACTGAAGTATGGAGATGAGTGAGAAAACCCAGGAAACTGTAGATAAACTGGATAGACAAAAACAATGCAACGCTCCTCAAATCTCGAAACAAGAGTATACAGCTAGGAATTCGAGACTTTTGAATGCGAAGCACTAGAGAGACCAAGGCGCAGAACGCCTGTAGTGCCACGAGGAAGAAAAAAATGAACAATCGGTTGAAGGATAGTTTGACTGAATCAAGATTCTTTGAAAACGTCATTATTCATTTCAACGTTCTCCCCAGTGAAATTTAATCCCATAAGACTTTATTATTTATGTGCAAAAGTATGTGAATGAAATGCGATTTCAAAAACTAGTCAAAATTATAAATGCATTCTTAATAACCTAGTTTGTTATACAGAGCACCCGATCCGAAATCTGAAACATTCCACCGAACTTTACATTTACAGTAAACGAAATGGGAGGATACAATCATAAATTATGCATAAGATAATCACTAAGAAGTTTACCGCAGCTTCTAATTAGGTCCCGTTTTCTTATCATATGTTTACCGAACAAATGAAGGAAACAACAACAAGTCTACTTCGGATTCGCTACTAGAAATTTTCCGTGCTATCATTGACTGGAATCTAGAACTATTCGACGTTGAAAAATGCAAGAACTACAGTAATCCCATTAGTGAAATTTTCGCTTTTCAAGTCATCAAGTGTATACATAGGAGACAATATTTACGACCGTCGCATCTACTGCGACGACAGGTCGGTCTGTCAGCGTGACATTCGACGTCGTCGTTGAACGCAATACACGTACTTAGTCTACATCAGCATAAATGAGTCATGACCCCCACAATCAGTAAAATACATATATCAATAATCATCATGTTTTGTAATTTATGCTAGTTTTCAAGTTTTTATTGCAGAGAATACTAAATAGTTTTCCATCGTATCGTGGACTCGTAGGCGAGACGATTATTTTATAATTGTGTTGGAAAATGTCATGCATGTCGAATAGTAGCTGATAATAGGCTGGGAAGCAGATGAAAGATATTTTAATTAACATATTGGAGACGCAAGGCTGGAAATCGCAAGGGGCGTAAAAAATGGACTAATTGTTATTGCTATTGCTTTACTTAAACATCATCAACAGAGGAACTAAACTCGCTAGTAGCCATATTTAAAACATTATCAGGTCTGGAAAATGTAAAGACATCATGCAATAGATCTCGTGTACGAAAAAAATAAAGGACAGCGATTGGAAGTGCACAGTGGAGGGCTAGGAGAATCCAACCTGAAAGGAAAGGAAAGAGCTAACTGAAAAAATCTCAGCAAGGAAATTCGTTTTATCCAGTGAGCATGAAGAAGAAGTGACACGGGAGAACCAGAGAGATTATTTTTTATTCCTTTTACCAGAAATCCTTATTCCTTTTAACAGACTGGAAGAAAAAGGAAGCTACCACGGATGGGGGCGTCTGGATTTACACGGACGGGTCAAAGACGAACACAGGAGTTGGCGCGGGCGTGTTTTCTACGGATTTGAGCATTAACCTGGGGTGTAGACTGTTGGACCATGCTACCGTTTTTCAGTCTGAATTACATGCTATACGCATGGCAGTTGAGTCCATTAGCGTAATATCAACCAGATCAATGACGATTAGCGTCGACAGCAGAGTATCCATTCTCGCTCTTGCGTCTTACAAATGTTCTTCAAAAACTGTTAACGCTTGCAGAGTGGCTCTCAATGAAAAGGCAAGGCATATTCCTATCCGGATTATGTGGTTGCCAGGGCATAGTGGGGTCATGGGTAATGAAAAAGCCGATGAATTGGCGAGGAAAGGTTCAAGAGCTGTCAATCGCTGACGCCACAAGCAAACTTGATGCCGCCATATGGGCCAAACTAAAGTCCGAATGGGAAAACAGGATGGACTGCAGGGTAACCAGGACATTATGGCCATCACCTGATCTAAGCAAAAACAGGAAACTGCTTAAGCTCAGCAGAAACCGCTTGAGAGCCACGGTCGGCTTGCTTACAGGGCACTGGCTTACCGCATCTCATGCGAACAGAATGGGACTGACATCCAGCAATTTATGCAAGAGGTGCGCGATGGAAGAGGACACCATCGAGCATACTCTCTGTGATTGTCCGGCCCTAAATAATAAACGCCTCAAGATTTTTGGTTCTTACCACTTTCAAGGATTAGCAGAGGTGGCCAGTATCGTCACGCTGAGTCAGCTGATCCAGTTTGGCGAAGCGGTCACTTGGCAGCTCTAAAAAGCCAGCGGAGGGTGGCAAATGGGCCCAAATTGGTGGCCAAATACAAGCCGCGTTCCCGACAGCCCTCTTTAATAACCCAACCTCAATGACTTTTTGTCTAATATTTTAGTCAAACTAGAATTTATTTCGTTGGATAATGAATTTCCAAACATTGCGTATAGCTTTGTAAGCCTGCTTCAGTTCCTCAGATGGATATAATTTATAAGTTCGAAAGATCTCTTTACATTCGTTATGAAAACATGATATGATAGTTGGTTTTTTAAGTCTATTTAACTGATCCATTTCGCAATCAAATGTTTTTGACAGTTGAGAAATGATTCCATATTAAAGAATATTTAAAAGTAACTGGATTGTCATTGAAGGAAGAGCATTGGCTTATGTTCCAAACTATAGCTTGCTTGCTTGACACCAATCTTCGAAGGTGTAGAGATTCGATGGTAGTGGGTAGCAATTTTCAGTCAAATCAACTCATGAAAGAGATTGAGGTCATCTGAACAAAAGACATTGGAAAGAAAAGACTGGAGGGTGTTTAGAAAAATAGAACGAAATCGGGCTATGACCACCAGTGCAGGAGTTAGAGGAAGCAAAATAACATAATGCAATAGGAATGACCGGAGAGTTAGGACCCAATCTATCGAATGATAGTCGATGAGATACCTAGGCTGTGTGGTTTGAATAAACAACAAAATCAAATGCTTTGGAGGAATCAGTGTAGATAGTGTGTACATCAAGTGTCACTTCTAGTGCTTTAGTGCTAGACAAACTTTTTATGTGAAGCAAACAAGATTTGCAGATGCCGAGTGATTTTTAAGAAATAAATGCTGTCCCTTTACAATTTACGAAGGTTGATCCAAAAGTAATGATAATCAATACAAACCAAGATGCTTAAACTTAAAAAAAAAATATTTATTTTTCAACATAGTCTCCTAACAAGCTAATACAGTTAGTCCATCTTTTTCTCAAACCCAAGATGCACTTAGAAAAAACTGATTTGAACTGAACTCTCCCAAAACGCATCAACAGCAGCCATCACTTCGCTATCATCTTCAAATTTCTTACCCCAAAGGTGTTGTTTGAGCCGAGGAAAGAGGTAGAAGTCACTGGGAGCTAGATCTGCCGAATAGGACGGGTGTTCAAGCAGTTCGAATTATGTTTCTTGAATTGCAGCCATCGCAACTGCAGCCTTGTGAGCCGGTGCGTTCTCTTGATGAAACAGCACTCCGGCTCGCAGTTCGCCACGTCTTTTTTCCTTAATAGCCTTTCGCAATCTTCTTATTAGGTCTGCGTAGTAAGAGCCTGATATAGTGGCTCCCTTTTCCAAATATTCCACCATAATAAGTCCTACAGCGTCCCAAAAACTGATGCCATAACATTGCCCATCGATCTCGGGACTATTATTTTCTTCGGCGTCGATAAAGAGAGTCGCTTCCACATCTTCGATCGCTGTTTGGTTTCTGGATCAAAATGGTGGATCCAGGTCTCGTCCATGGTTACGAAACGTGACAAAATCTTCTCCAGATCTGCCTGGAACTTTTCGAGTTTCACCCTCGACATGTCGACTTGTTTCTTCTTTTGCTCGTTGGTTAACATTCTCGGCCCCCAACGCACAGATACCTTCTTTATATGTAATTCGTGGGCAACGATTCTTTGAACACTGCCATACGAGATCCCTGTGACCTCAGCTACATGCCTGATGGTCACTCTTTGATCTGCAACCACAAAATCTTCAACTTTTTTCACGTTACTTCAGTAAGGGACGTGGATGAACGACCTTCGTGTTAATCTTCAGTGAATGTTCTTCCCAGATTAAACTCTTTGGCCCAGCGTGTAACGGTGGAATATGGAGGAGCAGAGTTCCCTAATGTTTCCACCAAGTCGCTGTTTATGTCTTTGGTAGACAATTTTTCAAACACAGGTACCAAATGGCAGCTTTAATTTCGTTTTTCTCTATTTTGATGTTCTCTCTTTGACGGCTCGTATTCATGTACCTCCCTGGAATCGTGGCTTATTTATGTTTTTTTTTCTATGCAGATTTAGTGGATTCATGAGGTAGTAAACAATTTTTTTTTTTAATTTATGCGAACTGGAAATAGCCAATTATCACTACTTTTCGATCAACCCTCGTAGGATGTAAGTTTGATCGTCTTTTCGAAGTGCATCTTGGGTAACGCTAAATGATTTAGCCTTTCCGTTTATGGCGACCACTTGTCCTCGGGACTATTCCAGTTTTCTCACTTTTTAATCTGTTGTACTTGGGCTGGTAGCTGTAGCATTCCGGAGCTAGATGTCCACAGACGCGGAAGGGATAGAATGAAATCTGCTCGCGAAGGGCTCTGGGTTAACCAAACCATCTTCGTCCCGTTAAAAACGTGGCAGGCCTCAGAGTACGTTTTCAGTTTCCTCGCCATTGAGTTGTTGATACAGGTTCAGTTGAGGCGGACTCCCGTTTAGCACCGATCCAGCTTTACGTCCCCATAAGAGCTTGTGCCAATCCTCGCATGGCCACACTCCTTGCAAAGATAGCCATGCATCACTAAGGTGACTACAATTTCGGACTGGGATTGCGCTGCCATAAAAAATCTACTTTCAAAACTAAAATTGGCAGCCAAAAGTCTGGCACTAACACCAAAATTCCCTGTAATGTCGCCCATTTGGGGCGAACATGACCTTGCGAAGCGGAGTAATGACGATTGAGCCAACCCCGCAGACTGCTGGTAGCTGTTACTAATTTGACTGCAGTCGCTGGGGATATGAAGATTGAGTCAGCTCGATTAACTCCCACCACACTCGTAGAAGTTTCTACTGCCATTTTCCAGAGAGATGTTGGGGCCTTGGTTTCTAAGCCTGTCCCGGAAAAATACTCGGAAGCCCGTTGCCGACCTTGGCCGAAATGGGCCGACTTCTATTGAGGCACAACCATCATCCATTGACTCCATTCGGGCTTACAGATCTAGAAGATGATTTTTCAAGGTTTTGAGGAAGCTACAAAACATCCCTCCTGACAAGTTCTATGGCAAGGACAAAAGTTTTCCGACAAGAACAGTTAGGAGAACTCGCTTCCTCTTAATGCCGCAGATTTTGCTCTGAAACGACAGATGTCGGCTGACCAAAAAAATCAGAGCACGCAGTTTTGCAAAAAAAAAAACCGAAACTTATGACGGCATCAAATGCTCCAGGACTAATTTGGCCTTCCAATGAAATCGCTAAGGAACGCCTCATTCGACCTTTCGTTGATACCAGCAATAGAGGTGACATAATTTCCTCGGAAAACTGGCTTAAAATAACGCATGCTTTGTTTAAGATCTGCTGTAAAATGCAAAAAGCCAGGTTGGATCGTCTCTTTTAGGCCAATGGCGCAGGATGGTATAAAGGAATTAGACTGGATGCGTGTGAGGACCAGTGTTTGGTCGATTTCTAAGAGAACTCTGGCCAAACGCCAAATTGAAAGCTGTATGTAAAGATGAGAGCCCCAGTCGGATTAGATACAAGGCATAGATTCTGTTTTTTCAACCCAGATTCGAGGATTGCGAAAATTAGCGAGCCTGTAGAGAATCGACGTAAGGCTCACTGCATCATAAATGAAGACACTGTCGATCTAGGAGGTCCAAAAGGACGTTATCAGGCACGGGGTTATAAAATTGGTCCTGCGTATCGATCGAATCGAAAGGCCTAAGAACTCCGGATCGAAGTTATCTGAGCCTGTCAAGTTGAACCCAGAGCAAGTAGTTCAAAAAGTAGAGGGCCTTCTCGACATAGGGTTCATTGATTGTCTAAGAGCATACGCCCTTCTTTAGGTGATTTATTTATTCATTTATTCAACAGTCTATTTACAAGCAAAAAGCCAATTACAATTCATCCAGGTAAACTCCACGCTTTGCTAGGAGAGGGAGATTCAGGAGCGATAAGCGTTCATCATAATGTGTGTAGGGAAGATTATATTTAAAGAATAGGGTATGAGTGAACCTCCGCTGAACAGATTCAACGGCATCGGAATGATATGTGAAACGAGGAGACCAGACTTGAGTACAGTACTCAAGTTTGGAACGAACTAGGGTAACAAATATCTTAACACATGTAAAAATGCTAAAAGAATTGTGGCAGGAACGTATAGGAAGGCCAGAAAACCGTGAGGCACTATTAGTATTGTCAGAGGGAACAAAGTGAGCGAAACCGGTGACTTTATTAAAGGGATGCTACTAGTCGATATGATAGCCAAATGTGCAGCATCCCAATCTAGAGTAGGAAGGATAAATTCTGCACATAGCAGAACGTTAGTGGTGGAAAAACGTATTATAAGTTAGGAAGGTTTCCTTGTAACATATTATATTGTCCGAAGCTAAAGTAGTAGAAAGCCTGAACTCATTAAGTTTGTTCACCAAACCGCGAACATTTCTGTAATATAATCGTAGGTTCTGGGGCTCTTTACACCTCTCAAACGAAAATTTCTTGATGAATTTTGGTGGATTCCTCAACTAGAACGACAGGAGGCCAGAAGACTTTTTTGAATAGCTCGTCAATACTAGTAGATACGGAAGGATGCCACTTCCTGATGGTACAATTTGTCAGGCGTCAGTTTTTTGCAGAGAAGAAGTGGTTTCATAGAAGCAACCTTAGTAGCCGCAAATTACTTAATCGTATCAGCTGAAATGAAATGATGAAATGAAAACCTGCAGCAATGGGATCAGAACTTTCCCGTGGAGAAATGCAACATTTAGCTCCTAGCTTTTAGGCTTTCTTCTCCTAGCCTTTAGGCTTTCTTCTCCTAGCCTTTAGGCTTTCAACGATTTACTTTTGTGTGCTGCAACTCTCAAAATCTATCTACTACCATAACTTCCGATGGAGATCGGATCAAACTGGAATTCACAGGGCAGGTTGATTTAAAAATAGAACAGGCCTAACACACTTTTTAGGCAGTTATGTACTGGGTAATGCTATCATTAAATTTGTAAGGCAGCACATTTGGTAGGACATACCACAAAAATCTGCTAATTTTCTCTTTTCTTGGGAAATCAATCTTTCTAGTGCTTCAATGCACTCGAGTTTTTTTATTTCTGCCAAGTACTTCAATCTAAAGCATTTCCGGCTTTATCTTTTAAGCAATAGCATCCCTTCGCGAATATAATTCATCAACAGACGTTAGATTTACTCAAATAGAGTACATTTTTAACCTATTAATCACAAGCAAAGGCTCAAAGTTCACTGTGCATTAAATTTTTTGTAGTATATTATCATTAAATTGCAGTTTCATCAAAGATAAAGGTGATGACGACTACGAAATGGACTTGCGTGCTCATTTCATGTATTACAAGTACTTTAAAAAGGGGAATAGTACATACATTCATCTAGAGTTGATATAAATTTTATTATTTTCAGATTATAAGTGATGTTTTTAAAGTCCAACGTCAAATTTGTAGGTACATTTAATTACATCAAATGCATGTATCACAGCAGCAATACTTATGATCGTGCCTTTGGTGGCTTAAACATCCAATTGATCGAATTTATTAAGGATACCTGAGTAATCAGGATCTCGCACTTGGAAGATAATAGCGAACATACAATAGCTGCATATGACTGTGGATACTCAGATAATTTATTACATATGCACACCATTTTCATTGGAGTTCATTTTTCATTGATATGAAAGTACCGCTCGGCCAATGTTATTTGAATCAACTTATTTAAAGGAAATGAAATGAGCCACTTTATGAAGTATGTTGTTCAAACAAAAGTCGTACATTTATGTAATATTGAGACCTCTTGACACCAAGCGATAAGCTTACAACATTAAAATACGAAATCATATACAGTTGGGGACAAAACTCTCCATACACCCTCAAAATTTTATAAATTTAGTGGAAAGTGCAAATATTTATGAGAATTTTATATGCAACTTTACTGCAAATGTATTTTTATTAACATAAATTTAAAAAAAAAATTACATTAATTAACTTATAACCGTAAAAACACCAGAAAAAACGAAATTCAGCAGGGACAAAAGTGTTCATACATTGATCAGATAGTGTACTCTGTTCTTCATTGCATTGCTTTACTGTTGTTTTTCTTCAAAGAACCGTTGTATTTCCTATGAAATGCGTGAATGCGATCTAATGATTAGTTTGTTTTAGTAATCTGTGAGCAAAGGGAGTGAAAAATGAGCAAGCGTAAGGAAATAAGTGTTGAAATAAAAAAATTAATTATTGCTGAGCACAGAAATGGAAAATCATACCGCGCAATTGGAGTTTTGTTTAATTTATCCCATGCCACTGTCCAATACATTGTTCAAAAGCATAAAAACACAGGATCAGTGGAAAATAAGCCAAGAAATGGACGACCAAAGAAACTTTCCAGGCGGGATATCAGCATGATCTTAAAAGAGGTCGAGAAAAACCCAAGGATCACCGGTCGACAACTGGCGGAACATGTCGCTAATACTTCGAATAAGTGTGTTCACCCTAAATTCATCCGAAGAATCTTACGTTCCTATGGATATGAAAGTAGAGATCCTCGTAAAAAATCGCTAATATCTGAAAAGAATAGGCAGCTTCGACTTGAATTTGCAAAGCGATATTTAGGAAAGGATTTACAGTTCTGGAAAACTGTCTTATTTACTGATGAAAGCAAGTTCAACTTGTTCGGTAATGATGGCAAAGAAAGAATCTGGCGAAAAAAGGGAACAGCATTGCAACTGAAGAATTTGATACCAACAGCAAAACACGGGGATGGCAATTTGATGATGTGGGGTGGAAATGCAGCTGGTGGGGTTGGCAGATTGGTCTTTACAGACGGTATTATGGACCAATACTATTATAAAAGACTGTTAGAAGAGCACTTGCAACGTTCCGTAGACACTTAGGGTCTTGGCCGGCATTGGATATTCCAACAGGACAGCGATCCCAAACATACTGCACGTTTTGTAAAGAGCTGGTTGCTTTATTATACACCAATGCAGCTGTATTCCCTTCCTCAGTCGCCAGACTTAAACCCCACTGAACACACTTGGAAACTTATGAAAAGAAAAATCTCGAAAATTCACACCAGCAGCAAGGAGTCACTCAAAACTGCGCTTCAACAAGCCTGGGGAGAAATAACTCCGGAAGTTACTAAAAATTTGGCGGATTCAATGCCACGACGGGTGCAGGTTGTTATTGATGCCAACGGTGGCCCAAAAAAATTTTGAAATATAAAATTATATTAAATAATGTGGAATTTTCAGTTCAATTACATAATGTATGAACACTTTTGTCCCTACTGCCTTTCGTTTTTTTTTGTGTTTTTACGGTTATAAATTGATTAATGTAACTCTTTTTAAAATTTATGTTAATAAAAATACATTCGCAGTAAAGTAGCATATAAAATTCTCATAAATATTTGCATTTTCTATTAAATTTATGAAATTTTGAGGGTGTATGGAGAGTTTTGTCCCCAACTGTATGCACGATTGGTAGTATTTTCGGATTTCGGGGAAAAATTCGATCCACTTCGAAAAGAATCTCGTGGAACATTGGCACAAGCAATGTATCTGCAATCTTAAGTTGAATTTTTATTTTTCACAGCCAAATACTTTCTTGCAGGCATGGAAACTAATTTCAATTCAAGAAAATATATACTACTCAGTGACCTTAGCATGGAAACTTTTGCAAACAGCATACATCTGTCTATTCAATTCCAGTACTCGAGATTCTAATCTGCGTCTCATACGGCAATTAGAGATAAAACTTTAGTGGCTGATTATGTAATCAACATTGCCGTCATCGGTTCTGCGCTCACCACGACATTAGCGCGAGCAAATCGAAATGGAACTCTCCGGATAAGAGGCTAATTGCCTGTGCCTAAATACTGGTCATTTGCTTAGTTAGCTTTCGCTTATCGTGCGATTGTTTACGACACGTTTCGTCTGTGTCAGACCACCTCACCCCATTCATTTCAGCCAATGCGGCCGGCACGAATGTTAGACCTTTGCCAAAATTAGCAAAAAAACAGCTGTAGTCGTCGGCGTCCAAGAATGCAAATTGCACTGCAATCGAAAATTGCCAATATTACCCTGCCTGTCTACCTGCCGGCCGGTGTTACAATGCGAGAGGACAGGTCGCTCAAGACGAGTCGGATCTTCTCTGACCGCGTAGCTGACTAGAACGGACAGCACATCGAAGCGGAAAGATACCGCGTCGAAGCGGTAACGACAGCCCGATATCTTGACTCGACGAAATCACATCTATATTTGGGGCAATGTTTAGATTTTGCCATCTGTTGTTTACTCAATAGACGCTGGTGATAATCACGATGGCGAAGACGATTACGGCCACTGAACGCGATAATCAGAATCATTCAGCAAGCGAATACGAGTTTACAGTCGGCAAATCGGAGAGATAAGGCTGAATTAGCTAGTTAGTGGCAAGCGTTATGCAAATGATTTATTGAGGCGACGTGAGGGAGGAAGATGCACACGCCGCAATATGGAGCAGTCGAGTGTTCTGATCAATGCAAATTAAGTATATTTACCTTTTTGACGCCACGAAATGCATACACGTAGAGTTCTTTGCCGAAATTGAAGCATATCCGGTCACCGCCACAAACTGGAGCCCCATTGATTCCATTGGGGTCATTCAGATGCATACCATGCAGTCGTGATTCAATTGAGTTGGACCCGGGCCCAGCTCCAGCTGCGCTCGTTACGGCAGTCGATGCGGACGACCCACTGGCCCCCTGACTGGGCACTGCAGCCCCCGTAACAGACGATGTCGACGTTCCATTTCCAGCCCCTGTTGCTGATGCGTTAGAAGCCTGTTGCGGGGTATTCGGTAAGGTTACGATCGAAACACGCACCTGCGGCGAGCTTTGACTGTTGGTGTAGCCGACGCGATTCGGCCGCGAATATTCCGACAGGGTCATCAGGCGATATGTACCTTCGCGTGTCACAAACTGTGTTTTCAAGTCATCTTTGACGCTCGGGTCCAGTTGCATGGCCATCGTAGTTTTACGCTAGATTGGCCCTGGTCGAACTAGTCGTCGATTTGTATGATTTACGTTGATTAGGGAGAACTTGAGACACTTTGATTATATGTAGGCACATCAGAACACCGGAAAATGAGGTCTCCGTCTCCTGCTACGGTTCACTGTGCATATGACGGTTCTGCACACACCTTTTCTCTAGACACTAGGGGATGCGAACTTATCAAGACAACCGAGAGAAATACCACTTCTGCACAATTTCTAATAAACTTCGCGATACCGTTTACCCGCATTCGTCTTTTAAGAACAAGCGGCTGATCGACCCGGGCCGCCGCCGCCACTACCAGCCACGACGAGAAGAACCTTTACGTGATGTTTTTTCACAACTACGCGCTCGCCCCGTTGCTACTCACTTTTCATTCTCCGAATCGCACATTGATCCTATCACGAACGAAACCTTCTTAGCGCGAACGTTTACCAATGTCTATCGATAGCATACCGCGATATCGAACACTTATTATTGATCGGCTACGTTACCGATCTGAGAAATTAACTGATTTTCCGAAAAAACAGAAAATTAGATCTTATTCCACTTGACGGCGACTTTTGACGGACTTCACGAATGAACAGACCAAAAGAGAATCTATCCGTGGATGAACCATTTTGGCAGTTGCTAAGTGAAGTTGGCTGTGAATAGAAGCAACGTCAAACATTTCGTTTGACATGTGATAAATATTTTTATTATCGAAATAAAGATGCTGGAATTGTGATATTTGTATATCTGAATCTTTTCTGCATATTTTGTGTTTTGCTAAGGTTGTTCGATTGAAGTTTGCAATAAATATGCATGCATTATCTTGAATTTTCGCATGCATTCGGAACAAAGTGCAATTCTAAACATTTCACAGTTTGACAGCCATTGGATTTCAGGCAAATATACTTCTATCCGACTGTTGTCATTCCTTCAACTTCATTTTCCGTTTTGTTATTGTTGTGACAGATATGCCACTTCCCATGGTGCACGTTAAAATCGTCCGTGGTCGTGACAGTTATTCGATTTTATACAAGTTTATTAACTGGTCTGCAGAATACCGTATTTTGACGATGGAGAAAATGTGCTATTGCTAACAAAGATATTCAAGTTTCGTCTACGAAATTCAAATTCATGGCATGCCTTGCCAGCCGATAAGTGAATTCGGTAGATTGTAGAAAGCATATGCAAAAATGGTTTCGCGAACGATTGAATCTGTTGAGGTAAATGCTAGTAAAGATATTGCTGTGAACCTTTTTACGAAGTTCTATTTTCAGTTCTTAGTATCTATCATGAAAACAAATTGATTCGTGCTATTGAAAGTTCTTTTAAAGCTATTTTACGCACTCCATGTGCTGCCACGTCTTCACTTGGCGCTATGGGTATCATATTAACTCCTAGATAAATGACTATTGTACTGACGCCAGTTTCAAGAGCTAGATGTATCTGGCTCTATCCTCATTGGAGTTTGTCCTAATTGGCACTTTCATTACTACTTCCTCTACAACAAAAGTATAAAGAAGATTTTGATTGTTAAGAATGCTCAGCTGTGGCTCTAAATTTTGGTATTCAGCTGACAATGCGCTCGTCTGCCGCTATTTGTATTTCACGATTAGATGTACGATAAATTGTGACACACCTCAACCAAACACCACTCTACCAACAATCAATATGCATCTGAATCAATCTTAGTAGAATACTCTTTCAAGCATTTTTGTAAAGTGTAATTTTTAGCTTCTTTTCTTTCCATAATTCAATTTGCATCATCCACGTGCATCATAACTATCTCACTTCTTCCTAGTAACTCTCCGACAATTGGTGTATTCGTATAAAGGAAAGTACCATAATGATCTTTATGGATAATATTGTGTACATATTGTTTAGAGAAAAGTTTTAAAAAAATGCAGTTTTCGTTGGCAGTTTTTTCTTTCGTATTGAAGAAATATGTTGCTTCTTGTACAGGATTCGTTTTCTTTCTTCCCACCCTTGAAGTTTTTTATTGATAAATCGCCGGCATTTCCTTGTTTGAATATTGGCAAACTCACCAATAGTTTGAAGAAAAATATCCAACCATCTGAGTTGCTTGTCTAAGATCTTGTAAATTCACTTTCCTCTTTGAAGTATTATAGTTTTGTTATAATTGGGTCTCCAGTTATAGCATATGCCACTGATGTTGGGATAAGTGTGGTAATTTTAACATAGCCAATAAAAACGTTATTTGCAGCTTTCGAGAAGCAATTTTGGATGTACTCTAGTTCCTGAAATTGGCATGAGACAAATAAAGTTTTGATATTTCATCCCGTATCCTTTTTTGTGCTAACTTGAGTAGTTTGGAAGTTAGCTATACATAGTTAAAATAAATAAATTTTAGAATCAATAGTTCAACAGTTCTGTACCAGGTTTCCGTTGTTACGTCCTTGACCATAATTGAATTTGTTAGTTTCTTGATGTTACATGACCAATGTCTATTTTTCGCTCTTTCTATCCAAACCATGTGTCGTGCTTCCAGTGAATGGAATGTCTTTTATATCATGATTATTGGCATTTAAAAAATTGCCTTAAATGAAGCCATTAAAGTATGTGGCAATTGACCTGTTCAAGAGAAGCAGGTCAAACAAGATAGCCATTAAAACGCTAGTCACCCATAATTTAATTACTAAGCTGCGTAACAGTTAATATCGTCGACATTATAAAACGTCGTCTCCTACCTATGCGGAAATGTTAAGCACGGCCTAGCAGCTACTGAAGAAAACATTCACCGTGTGACCGATTGAAACATTATAAATAATGCAGTTTTTACAATGCATATTGGGTCCCGAAACCGGCCAATAAGTATACAACACTTGCTTGTTAATTCAAATCGTACTTTTATTACTTCATGTAAATCTTACACTTGTTGCCTACCCATGACTGAAAAACTACGGAAGAAGGGGCACCTTAAATTAGTAAAAACAAGCAGGTCATAATTTAACCTCCGAGCTTCTTAATGTATAAGATAAATGACAGTATTTTCCCGGCGATTGTGCTCAATGAGGCTGTTATCTCTAGACTGAACACTTAACGTGACTAGTTCTCCTTAGTGAAAGCTGCGATATTTACATACTTGAATATTTACATACTTGAATATTTACATACGTGGCGCCGCTTTTCCATTAGATTTTTGCTCTGGTTATTTTGCTTCGTATCTCCGAAGATGTTTGAAGAATCACCTTTAATTGTACATTGATTATCGACAAGCAATAGCAAAGTCATGAACCCTCTAGATAATTCCTGGTGTTTCTTTTCATTACCTGGTCGCGCCTCTTTCCAATCTTAAACCTGCGTACATGCTCCTGATCGGATTGATTCACTTCGAAATCCTGTTGACTTTATCTGGTCTATATGTCGATAAATACATAGTATCTATATCACTATAGACATAGTATCTATATCCCTATAATAAAGAAATTGTTCTTACAAAAAATTCTCTAAATTTATGGTAAGTTTGATCGTGAGACCATGTCTTGTCGGATTTACTGAGGTGTGTAGTAAATCAATTCGCGTAAGCAGATTACGACGCAGCATTTGCTTGGGTGGACTTTAAACAATTGGACTTTCCGGTACTATATCAATAATAACCGTTGCAGTTTTTTGAATAGGCAACCGCGATCCTACATAGCTGATTTAATAGCTTTTTTAGTGGTTTGGGCGTGTCTCTCCGCCTGTTCATTTGTTTTTAATTGATTCCATTTACATCGAAAAAGTCCTTAAACTCTTTCAATGGTTTGGCTCAATGTCAGATACGATGATGTTTTTGTTTCCAAATCTAGCGAATGTCTCCCGTAATGATTTGATAGTATATGCACAGCTTAATTTTTTTCATGTGGAACGCTTCAAACCATTCGGACATAGCGTCAATGACTATTAAAAAGCAATACTGCATAAAAGGTCTCGCAAAATGAACATATATTCGCTGCCAAGATCCTGAAGGCGTGTGTGTACGAGTGTTATATACCGACAGCATTTTGCAAATATCTGAAACGATTCCTGGTTACCAACAGTAGTTTCTCGTCAGCGACTTCATTTTCACAATTCCTAACTATACCGCATGCAACACTTTTGAAATATTGGTCCGAAATTTGTTTTCAATAATAATGCGAAATCCTTTGTATATGTAACTGTTCTGTAAGACTAGTTGACTGCCCATTTTTTAAACTTCGTTGCCGATGATTTCTCTCCTGACAGTAAATTGCGGTAAATAATTTCGGTTCAAGACTAGTTATAGGCCAGGAAAACAAGGCGAAATAATGGCCAAACTATCAAATAAATCCGAGTGGAGATTTTTCGACGTAAATGTGTTTATTGTGAGATGACAAACATAATGTGGGAAGTCCATTACAAAGTCGTGTGCGCAACAAAAGTTATTCAAGGTCAATGGTCATGAAAATCAGTTTTTGATTGATTTTAAGTAAATTTATGTCTACATCAAATTTACTTTAAAAGCTTAATACATCAAATTCATGTACGATAAGTAGTTTTCGAGATATAAGGCTTAGAAATGTTTGAGCCGAGCGCATAACCCCTTATCATTTGCATATAGTGGTGTATACAGACTATACGATGCTGTTAAACGTAGAAAGTCTGTGTAATGCACCCAAACCCACAATTCTTTCTTTCTATGGTGTAGTTGAAGTGGAGTTTTCTACTTAATAACGTATTCCAGAATAATTCTATAGTATTAACGCATTCCATAGTAATCCTGTGGGTCCATGTGTACCTGCAAATATATTGTTCCTTTTAAGGCAAGATAAATTATTAAGAAATTAGCTATATTAAAATAAGTACGTAGCAACCTCATACAGTTACAATCTCCACTTGGATTTATTTGGCAGAGAAAGTCTTATTTTCCTGGCCTACTAGTCTCCTTTGCGATCATGATATTTTCAGTCATATGTGCATACTTATTGTTTGCATTCAGAGAGCAACACTAGCTTCGTCAATATCAAGAAAAGTGTTGTGGATGCCAAAAGTACTAAAATATAAAAATTAAATTAAATGCATAGAATTATTTTTAATCTAATAAATTTTCTCTATGGTTTTAACAATACTCTTACAAAAATCTGGTAGATTGTGCGTGTCTCACTTTCAAAATTCACTTAACAATGACAAAAAGTATTTCCTAAGTATCGTTCCTTAATTCTCTATAGAACCCATAATTTCTCCATCCAGATAATTTTGTGTGATCTGTGATATTTTGATGACCCAAGTTCTAGTAAATATTTCTGAAGTGAAGCGTGTTTATTCTATTATATAAATCCGTGCTAGACAAATAGCGGTTTTCGGACTTGAAATATTTGTCCTGTGCCAAATCGCAGGACTTTTCGTTCGAATTTCGCTAGATTTTCAATGTTGCTTGCAGATATGGTCTTATGGTGAGTTGGGGCTTTTATTTTAGTGTTGGAATTTTTTAAGAAATGCTATCTTTACATATTTTCCTTGCGACTGAACTCGATCTGCTTCCTAATTTGGGTAAACATATTGCACCCTCGGTAGTCCACTGATACCTCACGTACTTGCTGGCTTCGTTCCTCAGTCCCTGACACTCTCCAGGTTGGTATATCTCGTTGCATTTGATGCAAAGATATTTCCTCCCGCAGCTCGCGGCAACATGCCCGTTTCTCGAAGTACACCTTCTGGTTGAGAAGATATCTGATTGACGCTAGCTTCTTAATAAAACGCAATACAAACGAAAAAGTATGTGTAAAATTCTCTGCACATATGTATCTGCAAAACCTATAATTATATGCAATGAAAAATCATTCCGTATCTAATTCAAACCATATTCTGTACTAAACTATTTATTTTAGATTGCCGATAAAATTCTATTCTACGAAATACATATTGAAAATATCGAATTTCATATTCTCGGTAAGACTGTTAAGACAAATAAATGGCTTCGTTTCGAAGAATGGCAACAAATCTACGAGCAATTGAATAAAACTCTGTCTTCTTATCCGACAACACAACCAGATTTCACCATTAAATCGTTCACTGTCGGAAACTATATACGAGTAGAAATTGAACTGTTTCCTATCGAGAATTGCTACAGCGATATGTTTAAAGTAAAACTCGAAAATTGTACACCAGATTTCCTTCAGATTCGGATCAAACAAATCGCCATAGGATCGAATCTCGAAGAGATTCAACAAGCCGAGAGAATGCATAAGCAGGCGCTGGCAATAATAGCGAAACGTGATAGAAGAGAAACAAAAAAGTACAAGAAGAAACGGAGAAGTACATCGCTTAGCGAATATGATCCGGTGGCTGTGAAAAAAGACCAGAAGAAAGACCTGAATAAATATATTCCTCGCTACAAGCCATCGAAACTCAGTCCTGAGTATAAGGAAACCACAGACGAGCCTTATTCGCCGAAACCAGTCACCGATATGTTAGATGTAGAAAATTATTCGCCATACTCGATATCAACTGCAGACACAAGTAACTCAACGCCATCAGTAATTCCCACTTATAAGCCATCTGCCATCGTCAAAAGAAGCTCCGGTCATCAATCAGACGAATCCATCGGACAGAATCGGGACCCAGATGGGGCGGGCTCAACTCGATTATCAATAAAGTTAGAGTACGATGATATCAAAGACTCACTGACACCTAGTCCAACGCTAGATCCGTCCTTACATAAAGCTATGAAAAATCGTCCTCGCAACAGAAGACCCACATCACCCGAGTCGTTTGGCACCAAGCGATCAAAGCTAAGCCAAGACCTCTTCGATGATTCCGATGATGGGAACGAATGCAATAATGAGCCAAAGTCTGACAACAGTCAAAAACTTCCTTATCGAACGAAAAGGACACCGGACGAGAAAAAATCCGAAAATGATGGATCAAGTCCGTCGACTTCCAAACCTAGAGAGAAATCTGACACACAGTCTAGTGACAAACATAGTACAAATCCATCGAGTGCTATCGATAAAAGAAAACCTCGAACACCGGATGGGAAAAGTAAAAGCTACGACGAAAATCTCGACGTACGGCTGTCGAAAGGTTCATCGAAATCTACGCATAGTAGTAGCAGTAAAAGTAGTAAGGTTCGAAAGCACAAAGATGGCGACAGGAAAGAGTCCAAATCTGGTAAATCATCGCGAGTAAGTAGTCAAGGGTCGGATTCATCTAAACATGCCGCCGACGAGGGAGATCAGTACAAAGAATATCATGAAAAACGCTTAGATAGAACGCCAACGGATATGAGTAAGGTGTATGTTGTATACTTATGAATCTTCGAAGGACGCTGATAACAGTTAGTTTCTTTTGATTTTCAGAGATTTGAATGATGTAAGACCTCAAGATCTGGTTGCAACCTTCGAAGGATTCAAACCAAAACTGGATAGATTGTTCGAAAAGTACAAAGATCAAAGGGTAGGCGTTCTTTTTATTTTATAGATTAACAATTTTATTAATTCCTATTTAAAATAATATTGTAAGCATAGTTTGTACATAAAATGTCTATAATAAATCTAAAATAGGGGAAATTTATTTCGATACAAAATTCGTTTAACGTGTATTTTCAGATACGTGCCGATTCTGACAAATTATACCTTCTTATACAGAATGTAATAGACCGAAGACGTGTACTCGCAATGATAGAGCACCTAGCGTCAACGTATGAAACAGAAGGTGTGCCGAAAGTAAGTTACTTTAGGAATGATTCAATAGTTCTATTAATGGGTTTTAACAATTTCGCCCTATTCAGTACACAGATCTGTTTGCCGTTATAATGGTACCGGAATGGGTTTTGAACATACTCATCAAGGAATACGACCTGACGCGAGACGAAGCAATCGATCGAATGAAATGTCAGCGACCTAGTAGTTCATTTAGTGAAAATTCAGCGACGTAGTTAATAATAGAATGTAAATTTATAATATTATGCTTTATAGTTTTACAATATTTGAGCCATTGACAATTTGTGTATGTGTAACTGTTTTCAAGCTTTCTAAAAGTGAATTGATAAGTGTGAGATACTCTATTTCTAAAATAATATTTAAGTGCAGCTATGTTAAACGTAAAATCTCAGATTTGATCTAAGGCTGAAAAGAATTAAGGAAATAATCTAAATAATATATATCAACTAGACGTCATCAGCCAAAAATTCAGATATTAGAACATTTTAAAAATGTCAAATTTTGTTTTTAATGTGCAGCTATTGTTCTTTGTACACTCGCTGGTACTTAAAAATCGTAAAACCTCTCAAGACTTCCAAGATTTAAAACAAAATTTCCAAGATTTAATCTTAACTGAAAAACAATCAATCGATACATATTTACTACGAAATAAACATCGTTGGTAATTCCGTTAGAGTAGATTTTTTTTTACGAAAATAGTTACCTTGTTGCGAACAAGCCAATTTTAGATTTCGAATCATGACTGCAGTGAACGTCTAACGTACTGCTTATGAAGCACATACTACATAGAATAAAATCGAAAAAAGGGAAAATTCAATCCAGATCAATCTTAAGTTCTTTTTCAGTAGAATAAGAGTACCTCTGTTTGTTTGTTTTTAAAAAGCCGTTATATTAATAGGCTACACATAGATACGCTTAATTATGGATTTTAAAAATTCCTTAGGAATGTTTTAATGATGTTTCGTCTGAGGCATATATTACGCATAAGTTGTTAAAAGTGTCAAAATGTTTTTACGATAAATAAAATATAATGCAATTTATACTGTGTATATTCCCAATTCAATTTTATTTTTTCAACCAATACTGTGCGTGCAATTAAGCAAAATGTTAATTGAGCAAAATATCGCACAGCAACAAAATCGGAATATTTTTTTAGCAATTTTCTTTTTGCGTTTTTTTCCAAAATTATGCAGTTTTTTTTTCCAAAATTTTCAAAATTTTCCGTCGTTTACACAGCCCTACCATATTCTACATAGCGATTGAAAAACAATTAAAGTTTGACATTCACTGGTAATTCAACATTCTCTTTTGCTCTATTTGTTGCTTGCATTCCTTGCATTCGTATTTTTGTTGTGACAGTACGTCTTGTGAGTGTGACGTGACCGCCATCGAGAATTATCATTTTAAAACTGCAGTAATTGTGCAAATACTACATACATAAGTACTGAGATATCAAGGAAAGAAAATATATGTTCAACATTTCCCAGCCATCTAAATTCGATTAACAAAAAACGCGTACACATGGTTTATGGTTGGTGATTAATGTTTGTGTGATAAGTGTTTTGAGAATATTATGATAAAGGCGGTATACTTAGATTGGATGTACTTACTGTGATAAGCAAAAGTGAACGCAAATAGTCGAAATATCGGCAACAATATGCTGTCCAGGACAATAGAAGCAGTTGAGGTAATGTATTAAACGTTAAATAGTGGCATTTTATGCGTGAAATATTTATAGAAGCTATCGGAAAATGACGCGTGTCTATTCCGCCTAAGTGCATTCGCGATAAGCACAATTGTCGCCAAGAACTTGTATGAAAAAAATGTGTTTAACAGCTTTTGTGGTGTCTCACCATTATATTACAATAACTACAGCAACTGTTTTCAAACTTAATTGCAGATTCAAATGGACACCAGTTTTCGTAATTAACCGGTACCGGAAATACGCTTTTGCTAGCTTTTATTTGTGCAGCCATTTAAATCTTATTTTTCAAAGGACGTTCGAAATTCTTTAACTGTGTATGTGGGTGGGGAGAGGCGCCTGGTATCTCTAAGCGCTCAGGCCAGAAATACCCATGACTCATGCCCTCAACTTACCATAGCTCTCCAGATCTCTTAACGAAATCCAGGAGCTCTGATAAGGGACAAGAGGCTATCTTCTGCGTATGCGCCACAACCAAGCCTAAGCGTTGATATCTGAGACGCTCAACATTCAGAGTTATTATTTGAGATGTTTGATAGGAGCAGGCGACTTGGAGGCGACAGACCACAAACCTCACTTGCGTGAAGTTGTAAACTAGTCCCGACTTCACTATTTTTCGCTATAGTTCATTTTTAAGGATAGCTCACTGACCATCGATCAGTTTGCCGTGTTTGCAAAGCTGCGTACACATAAGAGCAAGACCAATAGCCAAGGCATTCATTGGCCCGGATTAGCTTAGTGTGTACGAAGAGCCAACCTTGGTTGCCGTTCGCTCTACCGGCGATAACATCAAATCGTTGGCGCTGTAGTAGCCCTGGGACTTCGTTCTAACGTAGACGATTATTCGATAAAATAGCTTAACCCTGATCGCATCCAACGCTCAAGTCATTGGCCCGAATCGCTTTCTGTATAGACGCCACAGTCAACGCCAATCGTTGAGGACCAACATTTGTTCAAACTATAATTGGCCATTCGTTGACCGTTCGTATGCTTCATGTGTACGCGCCTTTAGACACCTATCACAACGGTGAGAGAAGAAAGCGCAGCTTCTGCTTACGTTTTCCTCTCTGCACTCGTAGATGGTCTATTCGTGCCTGAAGAACTAGATTCTCTCTCGATGATTTTGGTACTTTTTGGCACCTTGTGCGCAGGAACGCAAGCATCGGCTTTCGCAGGTTCCGCGCTGTCAGAGGTTGGCCTACCGAATCTGAGCCATTATCATACTAAGCACATAGAATAAATGTAAATACCCTGACTCCTCATATTTTAAATGGTTATTTTTCGTTTCTAACATTTGAAATTCAGTCTTACATTTACTAAAATGACTAAATTTTCAGATAAAAAATAAAACACTCTTCTACGAGTTTCATGTCGAATACATCGAATTCACCTTGTTCGGTCAAACTATTAAAACCAATAAATGGCTTCGTTTCGAAGAATGGGAGCAAATTTACGAGGAACTCAAGAAAATAACAATCACTCGTTCAAAAACTCGCAACAAATCGCCAGAAGAATCATTTACAATCGGAAATTATATCAAAGTTAAAGTTAAGCGAATTCCTACAGGTATCAAGAGCTATTATTATGATTTATTCGAAGTAGAGTCGAAAAAATGTGCCTCAAAAATCTTTCAAATCAATATCAAACAAATCAGTCCAAAACATGAAGAACATGATTCGTCTGAGACTAATGGTAATTCCAGTTTTGAAGAAGCCACAGAATTAAATTGCCAACCTACTCAAATACCCGAATTGAATGAAAATTCTTCTGCATTGAGTGTGTGCGATTTAATTACACCGGAAAAACCCGACGATGTAGAACTAAATAGAAGCCTTAGAAAACGGAAGACTTCTAAATCACCAAAATCAACTGCTATACAAGATGAAAGTCCTGTTTGTTCTTCCCAAGCTAAGCGACATCGATTAAGTGAGGATCTTTTTCCGGACTCGCAGGAGCTTGAAAACAATGAATTCGAAGCAGAAATCGCTGAGGATAAACCAACGGCATCGAATGGAAGTAAAACAAAATCATCTTCACGCCACAAGAAATCGAAAGTCGAAACTCCCAAAAATGGTACGTCGCAATCAGAACCTGAATTCGAAGAGCAGACACCCGAAAATTCGAATACAGAGCCTATTCGGAGAACCAAACGCGCATCAGCTCAAAAAATAACGAATTATAACTATATCAATACGAATCGACCTCATAAATCCGATTTAAATGTAAGTAACCAGCCGACTCAAGATCGAGCTCCGAAATCAGTAAAACGCACGTTTTTGGCGAAACCGAAATCAAAGTTAAAGAAACTCGTGAAAGTGAAAAGGAAACATCGAGCTGATAATCTGACACCACCATCTAGTCAAGATTCGGAATCTTCGAAGCAGTTTCAGGAACGGCTGTTACGAACGCCCACAAAAGAAGAACTACAGCAAAACAAGGAAATCAACGAGAAGCGATTGGAAACTTATTCGGCATTCAGTAAGAATTTGCAGGATTTGCTGAAACCTCCTCCAGACGTTGAAATTGTGTAAGAAATTGTCTTTGCAGCTATGATGATTTATTATCAATTCTTTTTCTTCAGGACATTGAATAGTATGAAAACTCAAGATTTGATTGCAACATTCGATGAATTCAAATCACAATTGGATGAATTTTTTGAAACGTATAAGGAACAAAAGGTAATAAATAGCGAGTATACGTTTATCTTTGAGTTGCTAATCTTGTATTCATAGAGCAGCGTTGTATTTCATTTGTTTATGTATATTATGTGAATTTTACCATACGAATCATTGATTATCAAGATTTTGACCATTTTTCCAGTCGCCATTTACTTTCATGAGTGCGTATAATGTATACCGCATGGCTTGATCCAATACACTTTAGGATTTCGCATCAGCTCAATAGTTCGCTTTGCGTTTGATTTTTCATCAAATTACTGTTTCTGCCACCGTTTTTATTGTGTTTTTCAACTTTTCAAGAACCTTAAATACTCAAAAAGACATCCTTCATTATCTGATTAGTAAAAGCGCCGGGCCTGACGGCATACCTCCAACGTTTTTGAAAAAATGCGCAAGCAGTTTAGCGTTGCCTCTCTTCATCATCATCGTGGCACAACAGCCCGACGTCGGGCCTTGGCCGCCTGGATAGTATTCCTCCAATGGTCTCGGTCACGTGACCGCGTCCTCCAGTCTTGGAGCCCCAGTAGTTGCCCGGCGTCCGCATACACTGAGCTCTCCCAACGAGCTCTTGGTCTTCCTCTAGGCCTCGCTCCGTCGACACGTCTTGCGTTCATGACACGTTTTGGCATGCGATCGTCATTCATGCGTTGCACGTGCCCAGCCCACTGTAGTCGTTGCAATTTGACGATCTTGGAGACTTCCAGCTCATCGTACAGTTCGTACAACTCATTGTTGTATCGGATGCGCCATCCATCTCGGTCGCGAACAGCCCCGAAAATCCGCCGTAGAACTTTCCGTTCGAAAGTGTCGATCCTATTTTCGGAGGCTTGTGTCAAGGTCCATGTTTCGCAACCATAGCACAGCACAGGTCGTATGATAGTTTTGTAAACGCGGAGCTTAGTTTTCCTGTGCACATATTTCGATTTCATAATGGGGAGGACCGAGAAGAATGTCTTATTTGCTAGTTGTATCCGTCGCTTGATTTCGTCAGTTTCGTTGGCGTCACTCGATAGATTGCTACCAAGGTAAATGAAGTTGTCCACGAATTTGATGCAAAGGTCCCCTACGTTGATGGTCGTGTGCGCTGGCGTCCTTGTCCTAGATTGCATCATCACTTTCGTTTTGTCCTCGTTGATTCGTAGTCCAACTTCCTTTGCTGCGGTGTCAAGTCTAAGCAGAAGTTCTTCTGCATCGGTCAGTTTTCGAGTCATGATGTTAATGTCATCCGCGTACGCTGCCAATTGTGTCGACTTAAAAAGTAGCGTGCCGCTGGTGTTCAGGTTCATTGCCCGAATAGCGAACTCAAGTGCCAGGTTGAAGAGCGTGGGCGCTATTCCATCACCCTGTTTCAGGCCACCCAGAGTTTCGAAAGGATCCGTCAATCTGTTCTGGATCCGGACTTGCGAGACGGAGTTGGTCATGGTCATCTTTACAAGTCTCACTAATTTGGCCGGTATACCAAATTGCAGCATGATACTATATAGAGCGCCTCGATTGATGCTGTCATATGCTTGTTTAAAGTCGACAAAGATTTGGTATACATCGACGTCGTATTCCCAGCACTTTTGCAAAATTAGCTTGACCGTGAAAAGCTGGTCGATTGTGGAGCGACCAGATCTGAAACCGCCTTGATACTCGCCAATGATTTCTTCCGCGAACGGTTTAATCCTATACTCCAGGATTTTTGACAGGATTTTGTAGGCCGTACAGACTAAGGAGATGCCTCTGTAATTCTCACACCGCAGTTTGTCTCCCTTTTTATGTATGGGACAGATGATGCTTCTGCGCCAATCGTCTGGGATCACCTCAGTCTCCCATATTCGCAGCAGTAGTTGATGTAGCGCACTTAATAAACCCGCCCCACCAGACTTGAGTAGCTCAGCTGGTATCTCGTCAGCGCCCGGCGCTTTGTTCCTTTTCAGTGAGCGCAAGGCGAGATCAACTTCTTCTACTGTAGGGGATTGTGTGGATGGGGTTTGACCAACGGTATCATCATGGAGCTCAGCTTCTGCTGCCAGGATGTTTGATGGCGGATTCAGAAGCTCTTCGAAGTAGGACGCCCATCGTTTGTTAATACTTTCGGTGTCGCTGATAATATTGCCATCTTTGTCCTTACAGAGGCTAGTCTTGGGTTGGTAGCCATTTTTGATCGTATTTACTAATCTGTACGCTTGTCTGTTGTTCTTACTAACTAGGTTTACATTAATGTTCAGCAACTGCTCGTCAAAGTATTTTCTTTTCTTACGCCTAATTATTCTATTGGATATTCGCCGTAGCTCGTCATATTTTTCCTTTTTGGCTCTGGTTGCACGTTGGACCCATTGTCTGTAGGCCTCGTTCTTTGCGTCAAGTGAGTTTCTGCATTCTTCGTCAAACCATTCGTTTCGGGCACGTCGGGCTTTGTATCCCACAACGTTTTCTGCCACATTCTTGATTGCATTTTTGAGCTCTTCCCAGAACTCGTGGACACCTACGTTGCTGGAGTCGCGCAGCATTGGTGAAATTCTTTCCTCAAGCGCGGTCGTATATACCTGAGCCGTATAATCGTTCAGCAAATTCTCAACCGCGAAGATTTTGGGAGGGCTGAATCTCGATTGGTGCGCTGAGGAAATTCTGCACCGGTATGTTGTTTTCACCAGGAAATGATCGGAGTCACAGTTAGCTCCGCGGTACGACCGAACATCCATAACACTTGACGCCCATCTCTTGCTAATAAGGACGTGGTCGATTTGGTTGACGGTATGTGCGTCTGGAGAATTCCAGGTCTGCTTGTGAATGCGACGATGTGGAAAGCAAGTTGAGCTTACAACAAGGTTCCTGCTGCAAGCGAAGTCAATTAGACGATGGCCGTTATCATTGCATTCTTCGTGGAGGCTGTGTCCTCCAGTGGTCCCCCGATGCCAACTTTCATTCCCGACTTTTGCATTGAAATCTCCCAGTAGCATTTTGACATCATTCGATGGAAGTGAGTCGAAGAGAGTTTCAAGGCAGGCATAGAACTCGTACTCTTACATCTGTTCAATAAATCACTGTCAGCTGTTCAATATGGAAATGCAGCTATGTGATTCCAATTTTTAAAGTCTGGAGATAAATCTGAGGTTTGTAATTATCGTCATATTTGTCTGTTATCCACAATTCCAAAAATATTTGAGAGCCTCGTCACTGATCACTTAACTTCGATTTTAAGACCTTTAATCATACCTAATCAACATGGCATTTGTAGTGGGAAATCTGTCAACATAAATCTTGTTACTTATCAGAGCTATATTTTCAACTCCTTCACTCACATCAAGTGCACTCGATATACACCGATTTTACGAAAGTGATTGACAAAATCAATCATGAGCTATTATTTAGGAAACTTTTGAATTTTGGTTTCCATGGTCCATTGTTCAATTGGTTGTGTGACTATGTGAGAGGTAGATCGCTTGTAGTGAAAACTGACAATCATTATTCAAAAAGATTTTTCCAATCCTCGGGAGTCTCCCAAGGTGCTCATCTAGGTCCACTCTTATTTTTTTTATTTATAAATGATATAAGTTTAGCATTCAACAATGTTGAATTTCTATTATTTGCTAATGACTAAAATGTTCAAAAGCATTTCGTCTAGTTCTGACATGTTAACTCTTCAGTTCAATCTGAATAGTTTTTATGATTACGGTTTGAATATGGAAATGAATATAAACAAGTGCCATTATATTGTTTTTAAACGTAACAGAATCGATTACCAATTCATATATACCATTAATGGCACGCCCCTTCAGTCCTATTTTTCCGTTAGTGACCTCGGAGTGAGATTTAACGCTAATTTATCGTTTAGCGACCATGTCAACGAAATAGCTGCTCAAGCACGTAGAATGTTAGGTTTTTTTATTCATAACTCCCGGCGTTTTCATAATATATTCGTTTTAAAAACACTTTACTTCTCTTTAGTTCGTAGCAAATTAGAATTCTCTTCGATTGTATGGAACCCCTATTACCAGTCTCATTGTAGGATACTAGAAAGAATCCAAAATAAATTCCTTCGGTACATTGGCTCAACTCAGAATTAACGTTTGTGATTTTGATTACGCTTATGTCATGTCAGTGCTAAATATGAGCTATCTTGAGGTTCGTAGAACCTGCCATGAGGCCATATTCTTATATAAAATCTTAAGCAATAAGTTGGATGCTCCCAACATCTTACAGGAATTATCATTCAGAGTTCCTCAGAGAATGACGAGGTCTAACGTTTTATTTGTGTTGCATACTTATAAATCCAATCATGACCAGTTTTCTCCGTTGGAGAGGTTGAAACGCTTGGGCAATGTATTATGGGAACATTTAGATCTTTTCAACACCAATTTGTTCGAATTAAAAAATGTGGTAATGCTAATTTCTAGCTAGCGTTGCGGTATTTGCGTCCCCTTTTCAAATTGGTTATTTCTACTATTATTTTGTCACTTTTATTTTTTTTTTCTTTTTTTTTTTTATTATAACTACTAATATTATTATACTTTGTTATTCATGTTATTGTAATTTCGAATCTAGTTTATATTACGTAGTTTATACTTTAACGATCTATTTACTTTAATTGGCTTTAGCTTAGTTTAACAACTACTGTCGTATTTTTCTCTATAAAATGGATTTTCTTATCCGTGAATGCATATAAATAAATAAATAAATAAAAGGTGGGCCTCCAGTTTTTAGATCTGCGAACCTTCAGTAGATTTAACTGCGACTCCAACCCTTAAAGTATTTTAGGTGGAGATCTTTCGCTTTACCACCAACCTGGAAGATTTTTCTATCACCGTGGTTTTAATGCTATCAATATATAACTCAACGATTTTGAATCAGGACTATCACCATTGCTGCATAAAAGTGAATAGCATCACAACTGAATTCTATCCCGTGCACTACTTTTAATTTTCTTAGATGGATAACTAGTTAGATACCATCTGAGATATATAAATGCATAGCTATAGAAGTATGCCTCAACGTAGCCGTGAATTATTTTGCATTTTTTAGAAGCAATGTCCCATTTACATTTCCAAAATAATTTATTTTACACAAAACTAAGCCGTTTTTAATTTGATTTTACATTCGTTCGGCACCAATGGGACCTTTCTAATTTTAATTTAATCCTTATTGTCTTACTTTTTAGCGTTTTCACTTTGTTTCGGACAATGAAACCTTGCATATTCTAACGCTGAACATTATCGAGCGGAAACAGGTCATTTCAATGATGAACCATCTAATGACAGTATATGAGCCAATTTGTGATGGAGTGCCAACGGTAAATATAAACAAAACAAAATCTTTTTATTCTATTGTTTTTTTTTATATAGTCTAATTTCGTTCTTTTGATTATTATCATTTTAAATTCGGTTCGAATTCGTTATGGTGTTAGTTTAATTTATGAATATACTTCCGTTACATAGGACATTTGCAGGCTGATAAGTTCACATAATATACGAAAATCAGAATAAATAATTTATTCTTTGCAGTACACTGATGTCTTTACAAACGTCATGGCACCCGAATGGATTCTGTTGATATTTATGAAGCAATACAATTTAACACGTCAGGATGCAATTGAACGAATCAAAGCTCAGCGTGATATCGAAGTGTTTAATCAAACACAAACATTAGGTGAATAAAGTGATGCCCGAGTACCGTAATGTTAATGTTAGTTAATATCAAATCGGATATAAGAGTGCATCAACTAACGTCAAAGATGTTTGGTTGTTATTTTATCGAGTATGCGTGGAACGTGTTCATGAAATCTATGTATGTATTAATGTTAATTGCAAAGTATTCATCGTGAAAATCGTTAATTTTCTTGGAATAATTATTGTCTTTTGTACTAAAATGTTTTTTTACGAATAGCTGTTCATTGTCGTTTACAACAGTTTTTTTTTTTTAAATAAATTAAAACGAAAAATTTGGATACGTTGGAGACTGAATAAAAAGTAGAATAGAATATGTTTATATTGTTGTGTATCAAACTAAATTAATGTATTTCCTAAGTCTGTGTGTTTTCGACGTTTTTATACGATTGAGAGAAGTGAAATGAATTAGGGGAAAATTGAATTTAGAAGACTTTTTAACGAAATTAGTCACAATATATAAGGTGGACGCATGCAAAACAGAACACAGTTCTGAATTAACTCTTTTTTCCTGTCATTACAAGGGAATCGTGATTAGATTCTTCATTCACACATAATTTTAAAACGATTCTCTAAATTTTGCCTTCTCGGTATCCACATGTTAACAAAAGCTGAATATAAATAATAAAACATTTGTAAATAGTCCTTTAAAAAATCCTACGTCCCAATGTCAAGAAATATTAGCATTCTACAGCATATAAAGTCATTGAATAAGAGGTTGAATTAATAAAATTTAAAATCATCCAAATACAACACCTTAAATAGCCATGAAAAATATTCGTTATGTAGTTGTTTTATAACTTTGTATTTGCTATTAAACCAATAATATAAAAACCAATAAACCAATATTTGAAGTATTTTAACAGCTTCTTTTAAACTAAGCTCAGACATACCAAACTTTCCCGAACCATGGTGTTCTGCTTTGCTCTATGATAAATTATTAATAATACACAGAAACGGTCTTATCAGATTGTCAAGATATTTTATTAACGTTCCTTAAATTGCTTTTAATGACAAGAACATGTTTTGATCATTTTATATTTCAATATGTAAGGCCAGGCCAATCCCTACTTTGAGCACCGCTGAATGTATGCCTGCCACAATGAAGACTACCACCCGGGTCAAGTACCGCGTGAAGTGGGCAACGCCACTGTGTGTATGGCATAGGTACGAGACGAGAGCCAGTCTAGTTTAGACATTCAATGTGGATAGTAGCAAACAAAGCTAATAAAAAGTACTTAGCTGCGAACAAAGCTTGTGTTTCAATTCAAAAAGTAATTACTGTTATAACTCAGGTGTGGGGTCTGACCTAGCAGTGTAGCATGTCATTAAGGAAAACTAGACAAACCGCTACTGTGGAGTCGAGCGACGAAAGAATCGAGGAGGCCGCTTCATCGGGAGAAGGCAGAGATTGTGAAACACCGCAATCGCCATTTTTCGAATTGGAAGAGCAGAAGTGGTCGGAACCGATTTCGCCGCAGGGACTGAAGCGCCTCGAAGAAGAAGAGGCTATGGTGGAAAGAAAGCTGAGACTGTTGAACCGCAAGCATGAGCTCATGCTGCTACAACAGAAAGTGGCTGAGATGGAGGAGGCTCACGTCGCTTGGCAACAGGCCAAGATGGCCGCCGAGGACGCCATCAATACCGAAGCACACCTAACTGATGCCGCTGCTGTTGTTAAGGAAGCCATGATGGTAAAAAGTAATACAACTGCTGTCACCGAAGAAACTGCCGCTATAGATAGTGATATTGCTGCCGCTATGAAAATCAATGCCGCCGAATTAGATGCCGCTAAATACGCCACCGATGTCAGGAATGCTGCTGCCAATTACACAACTGCTGCCGAAATCAAAACTGCTGCCGAAATCAAAACTGCTGCCGGAAAACTGAGGGATGCCGCTGCCGACTACACAACTGCTGCCGAAATCAAAACTGCTGCCGGAAAATTGAAGGATGCTGCCGCTTCGGCTATATGCACTGCTGTTGCTGACGATACTGCTGCCACCATTGTTGAAGATACGAGTGTAGTGGAATGTGAAAGGGCCGTCAGGAAAATTAAAATTAACTCGGGAATCGATATGGTGGATTTCAGACCAACGTTGCCGGAGTTCTCTGGTGAGAGCATTTACCAGCCGGTTCGCTGTTTTTTTGAAGAGTTCGAGGAAGGCCTGAATCTGGTCGATATGGAGGACCACAAGAAGCTGATTTATTTACGGAAGGCCATGGTAGGCTCGGCTAGAGTCTATTTAAGGCTGTCCAAAGCCAGGACGTACAGTGAATTGAAGGCCGAACTGATAAAAGAGTTCTCTGTCGTTACTACTGTGGAGGAAGTGTATAGGCAGCTCCGAAGCATGAGATGGAACCCGGCGGACGAGCCAATACACAGGTTCATCTTGAGGATGCAGGATGCTGCCAAAATTGGAAACATTAGTGAAATGGAATTGATAGACATAACCATCGAAAATATTCGAATGGGAGGCCATGATCCGACGCCCCTGCTGGGAAGTAGCTCGATCGAAGAGCTAAAACAGAGGACACATCGATATGGAAATCTTGTTCAAAGAAAAGTCAATGCACCTCGTTTAATTCCTGTCGCTGCCCGTTTGCCATCAAATACGAATCGGTCGTTGTCAACTGCCGTCAACACGACATGGAATACATCACGTCCTAGTACTTCTGCTGCCCGCCTAACGTTAACGGGTCAACAACCTGTCGGTGCCACCTCCCCATCCACGAGATTAACTGACGGGGATACTGAGGTCCGTTGTTTTAATTGCTCTCAGATGGGGCATTACCAATCCAGGTGCCCGTTTGAGAAGCGACCGCTAGGAAGCTGTTTCCGATGCTGGGAGATGGGCCACGATAGGGCCCAATGCGGAAACCCGAAGAAAAGATTACAACCAGTTGCTGCTGCTGTGAGGAGGTCCCGACCGTCGAATCTGTCAACGCCGAACGAGTCGTTATGCTTGATGTCCGAAGGAGATTTTGAAGAGGAAGCTGAGCGAGTTGACCCATCAAACTTGGTAAGTGTCACTTTTAATTCCACGAATGAGCACGGGGAAACCCGGAAACTGACGTGTCTCTCCTTGTTTGATACCGGCAGCCCTATTAGTTTGATGAGCCGAGCATTAATTCCGTCCACCGTTTGCCTTAAAAAGGAAGAACCAACGTATCGAGGTCTTGGGGGGAGCGAAATCGAGATTATAGGAACAACTGCGGCCCAAATTGAGTACCGAAGACAACGAACCGATATAAATATTCGAGTTATGAATCAATGTAGTTTTTTGTATCCCCTAATCTTAGGACGAGACTTTCTCGGTCAAAATAGAATCCGTTTGATGTCTAAGAAAAGAATCATGTATGATCGAAGTAAATTGTTGAAAATAAAAACTGATGTTGAATTAAAGCCCGGTGGTTTTCCTCGTGCTCAAACAAGTGCTTTATTTGTATTGATGAAATTTGATTTGTTAAGAAGGGAACAGAATGATGAAGCGCGGCCACTTCAGCCTGCCTCCGTCGCCTCAAATAGAAGCATGCCTGACATTTTTAGTATAGAAATTGATGAACCGGTAAATCTTCCTGATGTTAATAACGAACTTTCTCCTGAAGACGCTAGTCAGTTATTATCCATTTTTGACAAAACGTATGCTTCTGCTAAGGACGCTGATGTGATGCCTCTAGATTATGAGATGAGTATCCATTTGACTTCTGATGTGCCGTTTCATTGTCCGCCAAGAAGGCTTTCGGTGCGAGAGAAAACTGAGGTTAAGACTATTACTGATGAACTGCTGAGGGAAAACGTTATCAGGCCAAGTTGCTCTCCATATGCTTCTGCTGTTGTGTTAGTAAGGAAAAAGAATGGTGAAACTCGTATGTGTGTGGATTATAGAGGCCTGAATAAATTGACGAAAAGAGATAACTACCCATTGCCCCTAATTGAGGACTGCTTGGAATACTTAGAGGGAAAGAAGCTATTCTCAGTTCTGGACTTAAAGAGCGGATTTCACCAGGTGCGAATTGCTGAAGCGTCGAGAAAGTACACTTCATTCGTAACACCTATAGGCCAGTATGAGTACTTGAGAATGCCCTTCGGATTGAAGAACGCCCCTGCTGTCTTTCAGAGATTCATCAATGAGATTTTCTTGGATTTAATTGGAAGTAGAAAGATTGTAATATATATGGATGACATTATGCTAGCCACCAAGACTATGGAAGAGCATTTTCAACTGCTGACGACGGTTCTCGAAAGAATAAAGCATCGAGGTCTAGAGATTAATATAGCTAAATGCCGAATTGGTCACACAAAAGTAGACTTCTTGGGATATCAAGTAACTGCAGAGGGAATTGCTCCCAGTAAAACACACCTGGATGCTATAAAGAAGTTACGTTTGCCCACTAATGTGCGGGAAGTCCAATCTGCCTTAGGATTGTTTTCATATTTTAGACGATTTGTACCGAACTTCTCGCGAATAGCGAAGCCTCTGCAGAACCTCTTGCGCAAAGATGCCCGTTTTGAATTTTCCGAAGCCTGCCGTATTGCTTTTATGAACTTAAGAGAGATGCTGATTGAATCTCCGGTTTTAACCATTTATAACCCGAACTATGAAACGGAATTACACACTGACGCTAGTTCTATCGGTTTTGGGGCTATATTAATGCAGAGGCAGCCGGACGAACGTTTCCACCCTGTGGCATATTATTCTAGAACTGCAACCGGAGCTGAATCGCGGTATCACAGCTTTGAGCTGGAAACGTTGGCCATTATCTACGCCTTGCGCCGTTTTAGAGTATATTTGGAAGGAATACACTTTACTATAGTTACCGATTGTAATTCTTTGACTCAGACTCTTATGAGAAAACAAATCAATCCAAGGATTGCTCGTTGGGCGTTGGAACTAGAAAATTATGACTATGCCATTCAGCATCGAAGAGGAACCAGTATGCCCCACGTAGACGCCCTTAGTAGAGCCCCCATTATTGCTGCTGTCACTGAAGAAGAAGTTGATTATCGGTTGCAAATAGCACAGGCTCAAGACGGAGCTATTAAACTAATCAAAGAGAAACTTCAGACGTCCCCGGTGGACCATTACGAATTAATAGATGGCTTGGTCTTTAGAAAAACTACTGACGAATGTCCTTTGTTGTATGTGCCTGTAGCCATGGAAAATAATATTATTAGGATGTCTCACGAACTGGTTGGTCACCAAGGTATTGATAAGACATGGCATAAAATAAAAAGCCGCTATTGGTTTCCCGGAGGCCGTAAGAAGACTGAAGAATTCATACGAAATTGCGTTCCTTGTATTATGTACGCCCCCGTAGCTAGTCCATTTGAACGAAATTTGCATAATATTCCCAAGAAGCCGCTGCCCTTCGACACGTTACACATCGATCACTTTGGTCCACTGCCGTCCCTACAATCAAAGAGGAAACATATTTTAGTAGTGGTTGACGCATTTACCAAGTATGTCAAGTTATACCCAACGAATAGTACCAGCTCTAAAGAAGTTACTGCCGCCATGAAAAAGTACTTTGATTATTATAGTCGCCCTAGAAGGATTATTTCAGATAGAGGCACCTGCTTTACCTCGTTAGAATTCGCTGCATTTGTGCAAGAACATAATGTTGAACATATTAAAGTGGCCACCGCAGCTCCGCAAGCCAACGGCCAAGTTGAACGGGTAAACAGAACTTTAAAGAAGATGCTAGGGAAATTGACCGAGGCAGTAAACCATGCGGACTGGGTTTCCCGCCTGACCGAAGTCGAATTTGCCATTAACAATTCAGTTAGCGCTGCAACAGGGTTTACCCCTAGTTATTTGCTGTTTGGAGCATCTCAAAGAGGACCTATTATAAGTGAGTTAGACGAATATTTGGAAGACAAAGTTGGAAGTGAAGACCGATCCTTACCGCAAATCCGGTGTACTGCTGCCCAGAATCAATCGAAGTCCCAAGAGTACAATTTGAACTATTTCCTGAAGCATAGTAAGCCTGCAAGAACGTATGAAGTTGGTGATTTTGTCGTTTTACGAAATGTAGATACTTCAGTAGGCACTAACAAGAAACTGATTCCGAAATTTCGAGGTCCGTTCGTAATACATAAAGTTTTGGATAATGATAGGTATGTAGTGAGAGACATTGAGGACTGTCAGCAGTCCCAATTACCGTATGATGGCATTGTTGAGGCAGGTAGGCTGAGGAGATGGCAAGCAAGTTCCTTTTCAGATCATAATTTCCAAATAGCACTAGACACTGAATACCAAGAAGAAGAGAGACTGAATCAAGAAGTTCCCGATATCAGAGATCACCTGAATGAAGAAGACCAGAATGAAGCTGTGTTTGACCACCCCGACTACCAGGATGAAGAATGGTTGGATGAAGATGAATGGGACCCCGAGTACTTGGATGAAGGAGGCGAAGAAGTTCCTGATGAGTCTGCCGCTTTTGCTGATTCTCCGACTTTTCGGATGGCTACGATCGAGGACGATCTACTGTCAGGTTGGCCGAGTTGTAAGGCCAGGCCAATCCCTACTTTGAGCACCGCTGAATGTATGCCTGCCACAATGAAGACTACCACCCGGGTCAAGTACCGCGTGAAGTGGGCAACGCCACTGTGTGTATGGCATAGGTACGAGACGAGAGCCAGTCTAGTTTAGACATTCAATGTGGATAGTAGCAAACAAAGCTAATAAAAAGTACTTAGCTGCGAACAAAGCTTGTGTTTCAATTCAAAAAGTAATTACTGTTATAAATATTTTATTTTATTTGCAATATATCAGTAACGAATTGTTCTGCATTAGTATTTTTCATATTTACGCAGCAACGGATATTTCAAATTCAAAATACACTTCGGTTAGAAAGTGTATCATTAGACCGATCCGTATCTTCATTCATATTCGACGTTCTCTGTTGACATCAGCGAAATTCTTCTCCGCTCCCTCCAAATTCACTCGATCAGCTGTATTGTTGTGACATCTCGTTAGCGGCAATTGTAACCAAAATCTTGCTTCGCGTATATTCGTGCTGCGGTTGTGGAAGATTTTCTAATTTCCAAAGTAATTAATAAATCCCATTAATTCCACATGCACGTCATTCGTGCTTCATCCTTTTCGAAATAAAAACTCGAACCCAACATACTAACCATCCATCCATCGATCCATCATGTCGTCGGGAATACGTTGTAAAAATTGCGGTTCGACCGAAATCGAAGAGGATAATGCGCGCGGTGATGCTGTTTGCACGTCATGCGGTACCGTTCTCGAGGATAGTTTAATTGTTTCGGAAATACAATTTGAAGAAGTCGGCCATGGATCGGCTGCTATTGGCCAATTTGTATCGGCCGATAGTTCCGGGGGTGCTACGAATTATGGAAAGTTTCAAGTGGGTTCCGGTACCGAATCGCGTGAGGTGACAATAAAAAAAGCGAAAAATGGAATTACAATGCTATGTCAGCAATTGCAGTTGACGAATCACTATATGGAGACGGCTTTGAATTTTTTCAAAATGGCCCTGGCTCGACATTTAACACGGGGCCGAAGGAATACACATATCTATGCGGCTTGTGTTTATATTACGTGCAGGACAGAGGGAACGTCTCGTAAGTTCTTTTTCGGTTTTATACGTGCAAGTTGCTATAAGGTTAATGTTTTTTCATGGATTTTCAGATCTTCTGATTGATATTAGTGATGTGCTACAGATTTGCTGTTATGAGTTAGGTCGTACATATTTGAAACTATCCAGTGCACTTTGCATCAATATACCGTCGCTCGGTAAGTCTCTAAAAATTGATTTCTAATTTATGCTCAAATTTCAATACTGTGATTGAGGGAATCCACTAGCCACTGGAACCCTTGTGCGTTTGTGTTTCGGAGCTCAAAAGTCATCACTGGGAGCTTGATATCAGGACAGTCGTCTCTGGTACATTTTCTTCTGCAACCGGGCCTTAGTGATACACACATTATCTCCTGCTTCTAATTCTTATGTCAAATCTGATAGCCATCATCCTTTACTGTCAGCAAGTATACGCCTCAAGAGCTGCATCCTACGTAAGCGAAATATAATCTGCAATTTCTATACAACTGACTTTGAGAGACTAGGCGTTTTCATGAACTTGATGCTGACCGCGCTGCTCTCCACTTTTACCAAAAACATCATTACCAAATCTTTGCAGACGGCCCCATCTGTCTCGCTAAAAAATGTCAAGATACTCCGTGGCTCATCGTAAAAGCCATGCGAGCTTTGGATGACAAAAACACTGCTCTTCTGAAATATATGCAGTCCGGGTCAAGCGATGACTATGCCTTTTATTGTCATATGCGGTTTGATGCCAAAAAAAAACTAAAATTGCAACGCACAACTACTTATCATTGATTGAATCCTCCTTTAGCTCAAACGATCCTAAAAGTTTCTGGTTATATGTCCCCAGTTTAGAGTATTCTCCCTCTATACATGATTCTCTTTCTTTCAATAACTCTTCCGCGTAGAATCCGCAAGAAATAGGTAATCTATTTGCTGATTTTTTCCTTTTGTATATTCTAATCTTCTTTTGTCTACTACATATGTTCTTAGTGGTGTAGGTTTAGTTAAGTGGAACTCGTAATTAGCACCGTTCCGGCTCAGACCGCTTGCTCTAAGGGCTGACAACAACCCTTGCATGGCCTCCCTGTTTTTCATAGGTAATCATGGGATCACTTTGGAGACTACACATTCGAGCTAAGATACTAGATCTGAGTTTGTACATAACATCATTGATGTCCCAAAAAAAAAATTCCAAAAATCTGAGTCGAAACTTGTCGGACCAGAAGTCTCACGATTTTAATTCAACTGCTACCTCCAATGTCAAAGAGGGGGCTTTGTCAACAACGCGGTGTCCTAATGATGGAGGAGAAGTGGTTGGAAGGTGTATTCCATTGTTAACCGGAGGATACATGGCTGGAAAACCTGCTCCATTATCGTCGGGCACATTGTTTATACCTCTGTCCACTGGTACGCTTGGACAGAGGTCACGCTTTCTGATAAAACATTTTCCTCCTATGTTTCCATCCCATGCTATGCTCTGGCAACAAAGCTGGGCACTGATGGGAGGAAGAAGGCCGTGTGTTTGCCTATTTAAAGAAGCCTTTAAACGGGCAAAACAAAATGAAGAAACACGTCCCCTCCGACAAGACTATCTGTTCAGAAGCGGCTACATAGAAGGTTTGATGAGGGCGGCTATCGTTACCAGTAAAAGCGACGGCAACTTTTCACGGGACAACGGGAAGTTTGTGCAAATGACACATTTATTGGGTTTGAATGATTTGGTCTAAGCAAATCCTGGGCCATCGCCGAGATGTCGTGTGGCATCAGGTCAGCTGGTAGTTTGTCAAGGCCAACGCTCGCGGAATCTTTACCAGCTAGCAGTAAGTAAGCTGGGTGAGGTATGGCTAGGCGCGAAATCGGAGGTAATGCAAAAGCATCAGATTCCGAGCGAGCCGAGATCCAGAGCATGGATCTTTGTCGAACCTTATTCATCTGAAGATGTCATGCAAGTCATAAAACTATGCGACAGTGACCTGCTCGTAGACGGTTCGAGGGTACCTTAAAGTCTCAACGCTGAAGGATTGATCCCCCACGGAAGGTCAAGATAAGGGGGCTACTTCGCAAAAGGAAGGCAGGAGAACGTTGTTCAGGAACATCCGCATCGAAGGATGAGGACAGTGCTATCAGAAACTCCTGGATCTCGAATCGGGAGGTAAGGAGGTGGCGATAGGATCTGATGTGGATCTGGACAGCACTGTAACTAACAAAGTTGAAGGTTATCCGAATGAACCTTAGCCACTTCAAGGTTGCTTCCGCTGCTCTTCCCCATCATCTGTTTAAGAACATAAGGAGATAGTGTTAGTCAAAGAACCATGGGTCGTTAATAATAGGGCCTGAGGATTGCTTTTCGACGGATACAGACTGGTGCCATCTGAACGCCTAGGTAAACCCAGAGCCTGCATCCTTGTCAGAATACATAAATGTTCTTGTCCTTTCAAACTTCAGTGACAAAGACAGTCATTCTGGATCGCAAAGTGGTACATGGCACACGAGGAAAGCTTACCAACTCCCAGTAACCATTTTAAGCGAGTTAACAACAGCCGCAAATTCACGGCCATTCCGCTAATAACAGGTGTAAATGGGAACGCACATAATCAATTATGGAGCAGTTCGGATAGCAACGAAAAAGTTGAATCATTATAGGTATGTTCGCGTACTGCAGCAGTAACAGATTTTCGCACCTGCCGATAAAATTTGGCTTGCAGCAAGAGTACAAAAACGACTTGCTGCGAATCTATTTTAATATATTATAATAGATTCAGGTACGCAAACAGACCTTATATGAGTTCATTGAATCTAACAATCTTGCCAGTGGAGGCATTAACAATGAACCTAGCCTCATAACCTCTAAATGAAGTCAGGTTCTAGACTGCTAAGAAGTACTCTGCACACTTTCTCATGACATGCTTTTACATTAGGAAAAATACTACATAGAGAAGCAACTCCTTACCTAAACAGGGAAAAAACGGATTAGGAAAACATTAGAGGGCACTATGCCTTGGCTCATGGTCATATACAGTGCCTGCTTAAGACTTTCGTATATTCTTATCTGTTGGCAGGAAACTTGAGTTGTTTTTATCCCCAAGGCTAGGAAAGCTTCGCACTCTAAACAAAAGTATTATATACCGGTTTATCTAAGCTCCATCCGATTAAAGTTTTTAGAGTGAGTTTTGGCGTATTGGGTAGCCAGGACTCTACTCTGATTTCGAAATCAAAGCCTGCTTATATCCATCGGAGAGATTGAATCATTCCTTACATATTATATCACAATGGTGTCAGGAGTGTAGTCTTAGTTGTAACCCTAATAAAACTGAACTATTTCCTTTCACGAAGAAGCATAGGATTTCATCCTTCGACCGGCCGAAGCTCAATAGAACTCTTATAAACCTCACAAACAAAGTAAAATATCTGGGACTCAGCCTAGACTCCAAGCGCTTCTATGGAAGAAAAACATAGTGGTAAAAGTTCGCAAAGGGCTCTTTAGAGCTGTAAAAGGGATACAGGAGCAACATGGGCCTGTACCCTCGCATCGGCTCCTGGATGTAGACTAGTATAGTTGAAGTGTTGTAGTATTCAAAAAAACGCGATTTTGCTTTACTTTAGCGAACTCACTTATTTAATAACTAGTGTGACGTGATCACTCGGAGGCCCGGAGCAGATTGCCTTCTGTAGAGATTTCTTTTTAAGTACCTTATTAAGTTCTTGAGGGTCGATGCAAACAGGCAAATCTCCATTGGGCTTCTCAACCACCACCATGTTGCATACCCATTCGGTTTGTTCAGTAACTTTATTTACTATTCCCAATTTTATATAACTCGTTCAGCTTCGGTTGCACCTTCTCGGTATTTTTTTTCGGAATTCTTCGTGGAGGTTTAGTCACAGGAAGCGCAGACGGCATAACTTCTAGTTTTTGGTTAAGTTCTAATGTACCCAAGCCCACAAACAAACTTTTCCACATTATCCGTTAATACCAGATCAATACATCCAATCAGGCCAAGATCAATACATGCGTTCAATCTCAATATTGCCTTCTGTAATTATAAAAATTAATTTCATCTGAATATTTTTAATAGTACAATTCACTACAATCGGCTTTATTTTAAAATCTCCAAATGCTTCTAATATCAACTCACTGCGCTCTAGCTTAATATTTTGTCTCTTGTTTATCTTCACATAAGTTGATAGCGGTAAAATGTTGACTTGAGCTCCTGTATCTAATTTTAGCTTTACATTTACATTCTCAATTTGAATCACTTGATACCAGCAATCAACAGAATCGACTTCAAACTTGTTTACACGGCTAACAGTTTCAATTGTTAAGGCTTGGACTAATTAATCTTCAACTTCGTTCACTTGACGCTTTTGAGTATACACATTTGCAAAATGATTGATACAAAAGCATATTTAACACTGTTTCCCAAACGCTGGTCATTTACCTTTCCTGTGTATGTAGTTGCAATATTTACATCTAGCTTGATTATTATCATCTTGTTTTGAAGTCATTGTTGGTTGCTTTCTTATCGCACTGTCCTGTTGTCCGAATTCCAGGGCATCAACAAACGACGATGCTGCAATGTTGCTTGATTTTCTTGCACAATATTGGCCTTATAAACTTTACATCGCAAAACGATGTTTTCCCAGGCTCTTTTAGCCTCAAAAGCGTTTCTGGTAGATTAGGGTGATATGTACCCAATATAAGTCTGTCCCTTATCATTTCTTTTTCTGCAATAAACTCGTAACTTCTTACAAGCCTTCTCAAATCAGTGTAAAAGTGGTCGAATAACTCTTCTTCTCTCTGGACCGCTCGAATACCACATTTCTTTTTGCACTGAGAAACCTATGGTAAACTGCAATAACTGTTGCAGAGTCTTTGTCTTCGGGTTTATCAAAATCCATCATCTCCAATCAAATTAAACATTAGTGCGCACCTTTCACTTGACGATTTCTTTTCAAATCCGACTAGGACAATGTAATTTTCAAATTGACTCTTAAACGTTTTCAAGTTCTCGGCCACATTACCATCCACTTTCACTATGCCCGGTATTTTGTAAATTTCCATTGTGATGCGTAGCTTTTAATTCAAATCCATTCAGTACAATTGATTGTTTTATAAATAGGAAATCCACTGCGCCATGTTGCAATATTTAAATAAAACGCGATTTTAATTTACTTTGGCGAATACATTTATTTAATAACTAGTGTGACTTGATCAGTCGGAGACCCGGAACAGAGTGCCTTCTGTAGGGATTTCTCCCATTCCGCGGACTCCCGCGTTCTCTCATTCTCTTATTGCTTAACCCACAACAGAACTAAATCTTTTGTACCGAGCAGTAGTTTGTTGGCCCGTCTTATTCAAGGCAGTAAATTAGAAAATGATAAAGAAGGTGCGTAGGTTAGCAGCCTTATTAATAGCGGTGCTTTCCGTGCTACCCTAACGAAAGCACTCTTGGTGCTACTTCATTGGCTTCCTACCGATCTGCTTGTAGTATCCCACCATAAATGTACTAGTATCGCCATCTCTTAGCAAAATCAACATCAATATATTTTTGTAGATCTTATTAGCTTCTCAAATCGAATAATTGTTCAGCACCCTATGCTTACCATACAACAACACAGTTATTCAAATTAAAAGACAGGTTAATTTTCCAAGTATTTATTACTATATTTCCAAGTATGTTTGTAAAATAGATGAATATTATAAAGATTCATTTCTTAATCATTTCGATTAAATTATGTTTCGGAAGATGTATATGAATATAATCAACTATTTAAACTTTAATCCTGTTGCTTTCCAGTAAATTACCTTTTTGCTTTGTTTGCTTCTCTATTTTTTGTATTCCAACGATTTAACGATGGTTAAGTGAATTATTATATGTAAATCCCTTTCGAATGTAGTATACTTGTTTTGCATTTAATTTAATATAATCATGAATATGATTAAGAAGTAATTATAATATTGGCTGCACTACTACGTATTACATTTTTACTTAGATCATATCCAAGGAGTTCTTATAGAATACTAAATATACCGTCTACAATAAAAATTAAATAAATGACAAACGCACCTTTACATGCGGACTTAATTCAGTAATGAATGAAATATTAAAATGTTTATAAAAGTAAATGAAATGAATAGGAATATTTTACTTGAGAGTATCAATCTTAAATATTTCGAACGTGAAAAAGTAATAGAGTCGGTTCAATTATAATTGGAATTATTTCTTTTCGTAACGAAGTGAAATGATCAACTACAATTTGTAATTTTAAATCACTTCCAAAAAAAAAATCACTTGAATGTAACGAAATACATAACAAAATCGTGATGATAATAAAAGGTGCAACTTTCCAACGGCTACAAAGAGATTGCTAGATGAATGATTGATTATTAGTCGCTAACTGATGGATATTTGAAAAAATTCTACTTCGAATAATATTGTATGATATTTGTTTCTATGAAACATATTTGTAATGTTTTTGAAAATCATTTCAGAAATTTGAAACTATGATTGTTTGAAAGTAATTTTTTTTTTGTTGTCGGTAACTGATGCAGAACTTGCTGAAACTTTTTCTCCGTAGTTCAAGTTTTCGGTTTACAGAATAGAACTATTTAGATTTCCAAAACAGATTAGATGATCTCCTTCCGATTCTTCTTGCATACATATTTGGTTCAAATATCACGAAAGGCATTCGTACGTTCTGGTTACTTTTCACACACGTCTTACAAAAAGTCCATTCGATTTGTTTTTCATTTTTTTTTTAGTAATTTTAGTGGAAACATTCAACAAATGCTTTTAACATCAATGTTAACATCATTCAGAAGTTCTTGATTTTTTTTAACTCATCATGTTTTTATAAATGAAACTTTCATGGTCAGAATATTTAAGAGATTCACTCATCACAGTTTCCCGTACCACCTGCCGCAGCACCACCAACCGATGGTGTACTGCAACTTGAATTCGTCGTGCTGTTACAGCTAGCTGTTGGTCCATAGAATATCAGTTCAGGAATTTGACCGCCTTGTACTCCTGTGCCATTTGTACTTTCCGACGAGCATTGAAACTGGAACGTAACATTGCCCATGCACACCTCAGACATACCTTCTTGACCGAAGAAACTCAGTTCGTTGCCGTCTAAAATCACCGAAGCCGTATAGAAACAATCGGGTTCGACTTGTATGGGATTCTCGAAGAATACATGGAATGTGCTACTGGATCCATCCGAGAAAAGTTTCGTATCATTTTCAGCTAAGATACGTCCTTGACGCTTCAGTTCAATTTTCACATTATAATCTACAGCACCATTCGACGAACCATACAATCCGAAACCGACGATGAAAATCCGTCGATCCACTGAAAATTGTATAGAATCACATCGACCGCGATATCGCCATTGGTTACTTCGATAGGCGCACGATTGGAATCTATGGCACACTTGAGTCTTTAATCCTGCCCGGGACTTGATCGGGTAGCTCAAAGTCGGTTTTGATTTGGCGGTGAAATGCAAAAAGATATCGATCGTTTCTTGTGACGTTAGAATATCTGTTTGTGCAACACCATTAGCAAATTCTTCCAATGTCATTGTTGGTATGCGAATCAGATGTAATGCTGCACCGAGAACACTTCGTTTGTTCTGTGGCGTTGCATCGATTTCCATTTTCAAGCAGGCACTATGAGCCCAATTCAGGGCCGCTTCAAACAAATGTATCTCCTTACAATTGAGTGTTTCACGCGATAATATTGATTCGAATGTTTTTAGATCGATGTCAACGAAGCCCTCGGATTTAATTGCAATTTCGGCCTGTTTGGGGAGGGAAGAAAAATAATATATCGAATTAATATTTATGATAAATTCAAGTCATTTGAATAGGAAATTAATTTGTTAAAAAATAATTATTATTTAGATGTAATGATTTATGTAGAAACCATAGGTTAATGGCAAGTACGTATTTCCTAAGTATGTTGCAGTAAAAAATGAGTTGCAAGTAGTTTTCTTGTGATTCATATTCTGGCTATAACATGTTCCACGGAATTGGTTAGAATTGGGTAATTCGGGGTTATTAGTTTGAATTAATAGAAAATACTAACTGCAGTCGCCCAATGAGTTTCATAAAATTTTGCGGAGAGCGCCTTGATACTATTGCCTTCAGTATGATATCATCTTATTATAAAGAAATTCGTAAAACTCGACTACATACTTGCTCCCCATAGCCAAATATAAATACACAACAACAAAAAAACACAAATATAGCCAGACATCCATCGGTAAAATTGTCTAAGGGCTTCTGAGGAACAGATATATTTAGAAGGCAAATTCCAGAAAGACTATGTCAAATATGCCTTTATATAATTCTAGCCAATAACAAACACGGAGTCTTATGCAAGCAGGGTATTGGAACGCACTTTCCATCTTCAATAAATATGCATAATATTATTCACTAATATTAGACGTCTTTTGATGGGAATGCAGAACTGTTTAGACAAATAGATCTTCCAATAAAAATTTCAACAAACCGTGCTGTAATTTTAAACAGTTTTCGACGATTCGTGTTTGTATCCAAAAAAAATAATGTTTCATGACGAGTCTCACTTTTAGTCCTACAGAACTAAAAGTGAGACAAGCAAAATTGCTGATTCTTGAGTAACGTAAATTCACAGGAAATAGAAAGAACAAAAATGCCTAGTTTGGTGTTGTCTTCACGCTGGTTCCTATTTTTAAAAAAAAAACAATTTAGCCGCAGCTCGCCTAACGGTTTATGACCAAATGTTATCGAGCAATAATTCGTGATTGTTTCTTCGAAAATGCGGACGACATTGATACAAGGTTCAAGCAGGATGACGCTAAATCTCCATGAAACCACTGAATTACTGAGGAGTCAATTATGACAACATTATAACGTGAAATGGGTCAGTGGGTTTGCTACCACGTATGTCATATGATTTGTAGCCACTTGATTTAATTGACTATATAAAATCGAGTATGCTGATCAACTGCAAAAACTCCATGCGCTCGAAAAAAAAATGACCCAAATTTAGACCGAAAGGGAAAGGAGTCGTTTAATCAAAACATCTGCGGATATGCTAGAGATGGTTACATTTAGTGTTTTAAGTTTGCTACGTCGCGTAAAACGTTCCAAATCGGTTGCATAGATTCTCGCAGATCGTGTAGGTGACGTACTTTATAATGCTGCTAAACTTTATCTATGCAGTTCCTGCTGCTTATCTTCGATAGCACATTATGCAATGAAATCACAAGCTGCTAAACAGTGCCTTGAAGATATAAAATGTTGTCTTTTTCTGAAGAGAAGGTCAACGCAACACAGAAAAGCTTCCTTTTTCTTTCCATTGTTTTGCACTGCTATACCAACTGCATAATCTCTTCCTGGAGTTACGACTAGAAACAAATGCAAAACTCAGGCCCAAAGTATGTCACCAATGCTTGACACTGTAAAAATTAAGGTAACTCATGCTGTTTGAATAATGACTTCATCGATGAGTAATTTAATCGATAATACTGCACCGTCCACGCTTGCACAACAGTCATTTCCACAAATTATGGCTGAATCTGGACCATCAAGGACATATTAAAAAGAACTTAAAAACATCACTCTTATCTATAGTCGCGCCTGATGACATTAGCTCTCCCGCAGAAACCTGGTTGCCTGGTGATACATACAGCAGCGAAAATTTGCCTATCCACACTGTGTTTCGCAAGCATCGAGACCGTCCTGTAAGCGAATATACGTTAGGAGATAGCATTCAAATTGGCGTCCTTAAATTTTTAGTGGAACTCTGGTGTTGTCATCATATTTTTCTGTTGAAAGTTTGCTTGTATGCATTTCAATTTCTTCATTCACAGTGCTGCTTGTCTCCTCAACCTGTATCCCTTGTAGTAACTTCGTACTAGTCTATGAACGTTTCTTTACAGAGCTCTCATCCTATCCAAATTGTTTTCTCTTCCACATCTGGTCTTCTATCTGGGGACTTCAAAATGCCTATCTGAGATTTGAACGTGAGTTATTTCACAATCTTATATTGAAGTAACATCTCACTTGCTAAATCTTTCTTCCCTTTGTTCACTCACCCAACTCAACAATGTACCCAATTTGATTATTAATTGAATTATTAACTTTATCCCCACTTCCTGTCTTTTATTTGTTTGACTACTTCTCTTCCATCGAAATTGCGTCCCGATCCTCATCATCCTCCTCTCTTTATGACATTAACTGTTTGTCGTTCTACTAAGGTACAATCCATTTCAATTTCTAAAAAAAATGTTTCTAAGCACTGCTTTGATTAATGAAATAAATGGTATTGATTGGTATCATTTCTTCAGAGAGCTAAATGTGGATGATGCTCACAACACATTTTATTTCTTCCTTTCCAATTTAATATCACGTTACATTTATTCCCATAGTTGTAATAGAAAATCAAAATCTACGCGCTATTTATTTATTTACTTATTTGAATAAACGGACGGATGTCCTTTAAAATATAATTTCATAGTAGCTGACAAATAACAATAAAACTTAAACCTAGCTTAAATAAACGTAACTTGTGATCGCTGAAATGCTATATTATATGCGTTATGAATACATATTTATATGAAGACGAAAAAGAAAAGAAATATCTGAAGCGATGTCCAAAAAATGAGCATAAGATGTCAGTCATGCATAACAAACATAAATTTTCTTAAATTGATTTGATCCAAGTTAAATAAGTATACATGAGAGGACACTAAATTTCCTATTGCCTTCAATCGTTCTATAGGTGTTACTAAATTTGATTTGTCTATATGGGATTCTAAATGAAAGCTCCTGTAAAATAGCTGGTGCATCAGTGATGCCATTAAGTATTTTAAATAAAAACAGCATCAAAATAATATTTATTAAGGAGGCCGGCTATTGATATTAAGGAGGCTGGCCAATGATGCGTTATGTGCTTACTTTGAACACGTCGATGCTTCTGTTACATCCAATGATTCTAAATCCTGTTGGTCCCATGTATATTCCCTTAAAAAATTTTCTGGTATGCTTTCTGTTGTGCATCTACATGGTATGTTTGTTGCTTCCTCTCGATACGTGGGAGCATTTTGCTCAATCTTCCGTTCTTTTATTTTTCATCATTAGCACTCAACGCCGCTAGTCCATTTTTTCATCCACCCTCTTCATTTTGTTCAAATCCGTTGGAAATCGAATCCTTGATGAGCTTTCTTGATGCAAGCACTATAATGGCATTCCAAATTCTTTTGGCACTAATCTTTATTTTTCATCCGGTACTTCTCCTTCACGTTGGAAATCCTCGAATATATTCCGCATTCACAAAGCTGGTTATATTTCTTTAATATCTAACTACCGTACCATATGTCTTTTGGCCCTGTTTTAGCAAGCTCCTCAAAAGAGTAGTTTACAATAGAGTGTATCCTTTCGTCCAGCCCTTGCTAGCCAGTGAATAGAATGAACTCATTAAAGTCAACAGTATCAAATTTACAGTTTTTCAAAACGACAAATGCTTCCGCTATTGATCAGCAGAAGCAATTTTATGTTTTATATACAGACTTTGCCGCAGCTTTCAATTCATTGAGCCATGAGATTCTCTCTGGTGTCCTTTATTTCTTTTTCGCTTGTGTCGTTACTGTTAACTTTTGGTATTCCACATCCTTTTTGCCAACTCAGGAGCGCCACAAGAATCCAAAATGACTTGGAGCTTTTACTGGTGTTATTCTGAATTCTCTTACGCTGAATGTTACGAACTGTCCTTTAACTAAAGTTGATAATGCCTGTATATTATTAGCATTCATATCTGTTTTTGTTAGTAGAAAACTCTTTACGAACGTAATTGTTTTCGTGTTTAACACTTGAGGTAAACGCAAAATACGATTGGTATTGGTGCCTATACGATTGGTATTGGTGCCTATCATTGAGATTTTAAAAATTGACAGAAACTTTCGGAGGAATATGTACTAAAATATCAATTTGTGGGGTCTCTATTGATTTTAGGTTGTATTAATTCCTAGACGATCGTAATTATTGATCTATGAGGGCGTATTGAGAAGCTAATTCAAAGTATATCATCAATCAGTTTCGAAATCTGTATCCTCTCTAACAAAAGAAATTTGAATCGAACCTGGCGTCATGAGGTCAAATGGTATTATCATCAATGGCGAAGTTAGATTTCTTATCGAAATAATTCGATGATTTTGCCGGTTTGTTATTAAGCCTAGTATAAATAGCTAACGCTGCTTAATCACACAATTTCTGTGAAAACAAATTATGACAATTTTGCCCCCTATCTTATTGAATTCTAGTTTTAGTCCGTAAATCAACATAAAAACTTTTGATTCACGTCTTTCATAATTTTTTTAAATGCTAACACCAAAAACCAAGTGACCTTGTCGTTGCAAAATTCGTAGAATTCGCAATCAAATAAGCTTTTTGCCATAAACAAATTTATTTCATTTTAATTCTCTTATCTCTTATCAATCTTCAACGCACCGAGCTTCAGCACCATACTTTCAATTATGAAATCATGCCTAGAACCTCAAAAAAAATGTCTGGCAATGCGAATGACACATTTCAAGAATGAATCCAACGAGTCAGTTTCGATTTTCTTGTTTACATTTAGTTATCAAGTAACTATAACAACGTGCTAATGATTACATAACAAGCCGTAAACATGATTTTTCATAACATAGCTGCCTTCAGGTAACATACGAGTGGAAAATTTTATAGCGTTCAAACGACATCTGCATTTAGATAACATGTTATAGATTCCCAGAACAAGAATTGCATATGAATTATACAATAAATCAGAAAATGCTTCAGTATAGTTTCGATTGAATCACCTTATTTTGTTTTTGAATGATATTTTTTATATTTTAAAATATATCTTTATCCTACATACCTGAGCATCTATCACTTCCCAGCATCTTTGCATCAGTTCGGGCTCCTCGAAAAGGCGGGATTGACTGAGAAGTAGACATGCGTTTTTTGCCGTCAGACTGACTTCCAAATAATTAACACAGGCCCGTGCCAAATGGGGTACAATATACTTTTTAGCTGCATATAATGTGGCCAAGATATTATCCGGTTCCAAATGGATATCATCACAATAAAGATATCTGAAACGTAATTTTTGCAATTATCTCAATACCTAACACTATTTAGATTAAAATTTTACTTAAGAAGCGTTAAGAATGCCGATGGTTCGACGTCCGGAACCCGGATTTCCTGCTTGTTCTCAGCCAGGCCGCCATAGAACATAGCATAGAACACAGAACTGCCCGTTGCCAGAATGTATTTATGTGCTGGGATCGTTTGAACATTGTCTGGAAAAATCGTAACTTTGGTTAGACGCCAACAAACCTCAACAACTTCCGTAGCTTACCGTCGATTCCAACGATAAATTTCACATCCGACATCAGCTCATTGTTGAACATTGCTGCATTTCTTTCGAGAACTGTTGTTTTGGTTGCTTGCCAATTCGGGTCTGCAGTGTCGACGGTACTGGAAGAGCCGGCACTCGATGGCATGCAAAAAGACGATGGCGAACTGCTTACAGCACCCGGCCCAGGCGATGCCAATGGGGATGATGGGGCGCTGATGGGCTGCGTCACCTGCATGTTATCCCGTTGGTGTGACGACGTCGCCGAAGTGTTATGTGGCGGCGACATGAGCAACGATCCATTGTTCAATGTTTCCACTATAACGACACAATAAATACAAATCGATTAGTTCTACCGAACAAACTACCGAAAAAAATCAACAAAAATGTCAAATTATATGAAAACTTTCTTTCCAATTAGGGGATAGTGTCGGCCGTCATCTTTGCTTTCTAGTCAATTGATCGAACAGACACGGCAAAAAAAAAACTCACCATTCATCCAGGAATGTATTTGCAAATAAGGCATGTTTTCCTGATTTCTTTTGATCGCTTTTTGCGACAATTTCGAGTTCACATTTAGCATTGCCATTTTCGTGGCGATATCGCCGACTAGACTTTGAAATTTGCACTTGAAACACTCAAAACTTTGCAAAACTGACGACAGACGACGAGGCCATTTTGGCATATGAATTGGAATGACGACAACGACCGATACAAGCGACCACGACGATGGCTGGCTCGTTTTTGTACGAATTTTGACACGATGCAGGAAAAGTGCAACAACACGAAAAGACACATCGGATTCTAGGCGTGTGTGCATTGAATGTATGTATGGGTGGTGTTTTGTACACATTGTGGGATATCGAATGTTGACAGTGTGGAACGTGACTAGAGTAGAGTCTAAGATGTGAAATGGTCTGAGTATTGGGAAAATATTTTGATTTGAATTTAAATTCATAAAATTTGATAATTTTTTTTGCTATGAAAATTGATAGAGAAATATTCTCCTTCTAATAAGATCAAAATCGAAAAATGTTCTAACATAAATGAAAAACAATAATCAAAAGTAGAGACCAAAAGAAAATGATTCGAAATTTTGTAATGTAGAAGGAAAAAAGTCACCCAAACTTATGCAATCTAGAGAGCGAAATCGTGCGTGGACCGTTTTAAACAAAGAGCAAAGGAGTCAGTTTGAATTAATAGTTTTTAGTTAGTTTTAATGGCAATCATTTCCACTAACCATAATTACTAAAAATTAACTGAGAAGAAAACGGAAATCCACAATTTGGTTTCCAGCTCTTATATGCACTAAATTGTCCGTTTTTCTGGCCATTATCTAGCGATATATACAAAATTTAAATTGTTCTCGCACTAAAAAAAATACATTACTACTCACTGATGAATTTGCGAAATAATAAATTCGTCTGATACCCACTTGCCGAATCCTCTTGTTGAATCGTCCTCTCTAATATCTTGCTTAACGGGACAATTTTTTTCTTCGATTGCATTTTGTAATCTTACGGTTGTAATGCTAGTCTATATGTTGCGTTCTGCTAACGAATTTTAATAGTAATTGTGTATTTAATGGATTTTTTTAGGTGTGTCAATGGTAGGTGCAAATTAAAATTTATTTCATAGTTTTTGAGATAATAACTGTAATTTTGACAGTCTGTTTAGATTATTTTGAAGTTTAGGTTATATTTACAGCGGAAAGCTACTGAAATAAATTTTGCTGCTGCAGTTATATTAGCGCATACGATCTTGCTTTTTTTCTGTTAGAAAAGGATTATATCTATTTCGATAGGTTAGGTTAGGTTAGGTTGTACTGGCTGGCACATGGCCACACATAGACCTACTGGTCCGTTGTGATACCAGATAAATGGACCTCGAGAAAGTAATTCAGTCCAAGCGGCCATCAAAGGCCCCGGACTTTTTCGCGAACTGAAGGATGTCCTTTAGCTTTTGCTCTGCCACGTGCGAGAGATCCACCAGCCAGGGCTCACCGAAGTATCGCAGTCTGGTTTTCCCCAGTGCCGGGCAGTGACACAGGAGATGCTGGATAGTTTCTGACACCCCCTGCTCTTGACACCTTCTACAGGTGTCGCTCGTTAGGAGTCCCATTTTCTTAGCCTGTGCTGCTACAAGACAGTGACCAGTAATGATACCAACGAGTCGTTTGCAGTCAATCCGCGCTAACTCGAGGAGGTACTTGGTCGATGCGAGATTGTATGACCCCACATGATTTTGGTTGCTTTGCAGGTCTGAGTTGCACCCCATCTGCGCGTCGCTCCCTGCATCATGTTGGAGTCGATTGAGTACTTAATCGCCTGGATAGGAGTAAGGATGTTAACCGCTTCCATATCTATTTCGATAATATTGACTACATTTTCCACTAATAAATGCTCTCTATGTCTTTGTCTCTAAATTTTTAGTTAAATTATATGCAGATTATAAAACGTCCTTAATGACGTCCTACACGGAAAGAAATAGATGGTAAATGGATTTTAAATTACCAAATTGACTTGTGTAAATAAAACAATGTAAATAATACAGTTTTAATGCTGCTACATTGGCGAAGCTGGCAATGACGAATATGTTAAGGGCTGTTAAAGGCTGCCGGATTAATCAAGAGCATTTAATATCAAAAACGGTGTACCACAAAGGGACGTCCTCTCTTGCATCTTCTTCAAGCTGGTGCTGAAAAAAATGATGCGGGGTGTTGAAAGTGAGGTGATGGCAACAAAAACCACCAAACTTTCCAGCAACATGTCGGAAGCAGTGAAAACCAAGACACCGAAGAGCATATGTCTGAAAAAGACAAGTGAATACAGACAGCTTTGAAGAAGTTAAATCATTCACCTATGGTAGATCAAAAATCGCAGCCAACAACAACTATGGCCAAGAAGTCCGCGTACGGCGGCTGTTACCCAAAAAAATCTTCTTCAGTCTACCAAAGGCGTTTCGCTTGTCTCTCCAAAAGCATATGCTTTTTTTTGTACAAGAACACTTTCTTACCAATATTAATTTATGTATTGGAAACATAGTCCCTTAGCAAATGAAATAGGGAGCATTCAAGAGGACGATCCTTCGATGAATATAAGGGCCCCGATGTGAAGATGGTCGATTCCACCATCAAATACAAATACGAGTGATGCTGTGATCAGTGCTAAAATAAGGCTCAACAGACTGCGATATGCCGAACACGTGGCTTGTACAAGTCAGGAAGATCTGGCTCGAAAAGTCGTGGTGGAGTGAGATTGTTGGAAAAATACAGGTTTTCCCTTGGATCTTGATCACATTTAGTTTTCCATTCTGTTAGATCGTCCAGACGATGACCTAAATTGTATCTCAGCATGGAATAGAACAGAGTTCGGTCATGCGAGGATCTTGGGCGAGGGAGTACCCGCACCAGCGGTCGTTGACTGCATCGCTCCGCAACGCATACTGGATTTGGAGTTCACAACTCGCATTCCTGGCAGGGAGGAATGGTGTGATGGTGTCACCCTTGATAATGGGCTTATCCATGGTACACTGACGGCTCAAAGCCAAACAATAGAGTCGGGAGTGGTATATACTCAGATGAGCTGAATCTCAAGCTGTCCCTCTGTCTACCAGACCACTGTAGTGTCTTTCAGGCGGAGGTTGCAATTTTTTCTCAAGCAACTGACTGGCTTCTGTGTAATCAAACATTCGCAGTCAATATTGGTATTTTCACAGATAGCCAAGCGGCTATTAAGCCCCTTGCTAGCCCTTGTACAGTGCCCATGATTGTTGCTGAATGCCGTGCATCTCTTAGGGAGATGTTGAGATATTCGGTTGTTCAATTGATTTGGGTACCTGGACATAAGGGGTTTCAAGGCAACTGTGAGGTCTCTTGCTCCTTTTCAATAGGTATACCGATGACATCGGTCAAACTGGTCATAAGGCAAAAATATCTTTAGGACGCTAAGAAGTCCTGGGCAGATGAATCTTCCTTTGTGATAACAAGGCAGTCCTGGGTATCCATGGATGCGCATCGCATCAGGCAGCTTTTAGGCTTAACTCGAAGCGCCCTTCGTTGCACTCAGGGCGTTCTAACGGGCCACTGCCTTATAAGGCGGCATGCACAACGTTTGGGCGTAGAGTTTAATGACTTCTGTCGGAGCTGTGGCTCTGAGGATGAGAAGGAATCCGTCCTTCACCCCATGTGCCAGTGTCCGGCTTTGGCAAGGAGAAGATTGGCGGCTCTTGGTGCACCCTTTCTCTCAAACCTGACGGAACTGTCCCTGGTAAATCTAAAGAGGATAGTCCGGTTTCTCAAAGGAAGCAAATGGTTTCCTGACTTTAGTGAGTAGAAATATTGTGGCAATATTGTGGAAATATTGTAGAAATATAAATATTGTGACATCACAACGGGTCTCTCTTGTTCCTATGTGTGCTGGTCGTCAGGCCTCTGTAGATCGGCAGCCACGTCAACCTAACCTAACCTAGGTAGGTAGGTTGAAGTGGCTGCCGATCGACATAGGCCACCTAGGCACAGGAAAGACCCGTTGTTATTTCACAATCATCTGCTTTCTTTAACAAACCGCACTATTCCCTTTAAATTGTCCAGAGACAGTTCGGTCAGATTTGAGAGAAAGAGTGCACCAAGTGCCGCCAGCCTTCTGCTTGCGAAAGCCGGGCACTGGCACATGAGATGGAGGGCCGATTCCTCTTCGTCCTCAGAATCACAACTCCAATAGAAGTTGTTGAACCCTGCGCCCAATCATTGCGCATGCCGTCCTATGAGGCAATGGTCCGTAATAAAGCCCACAGGGCAACGCATAGCACTTTGAATTATGCTTAATAGCTGCCTGGTGCGATGCGCATCCACGTTATCGCACAGAATAATTCATATGCCCAGGACTTCCTAGCGTCCACAAGATATTTTTGGCTGATGGCCAATTTGACTGATGTCATCGGTATACTTATTGAGAAGGAGCATGAGACCTCCGGTAGCAAGGTACCAAGCCTAGCTAATTCATCGGCTTGACAGTTGCGCTTGCTTTGTTGAAAAAACAGCGTTTTGTTCTTGCCGGGAACTCACTTGACATTAACCTCATTAAGATCACATAGGAGGCTCATCAAAAGGACAATCCCCACAGAGATGATTACCACCAAACGCCAGCTGATTGCAACTCTCATCAAAGAATACACGATATCGAGCTCAATAAAATGGCAAAAGCTTGTATAGAAAGCATGCCTGGATGCATAGGAGCTCTAACTGCAGTGAAGGATGGCATTACCAAATACAAACATTCGTTTTATTAGGTTTGTAATGCAAGTACAAAATGCTCTAGTAAATATAAATATAAATTAGAAAACTAAATCCAAAACCCAGTTATTTGCCCTAAAAATGAAAAAAAAAACATAAGCAATGTCCTTAAGAAATTGACCACGTCCTGTATACATTAAACACCTGAACTATGCATTAGGTATACCAATCAACAAATTGCTCTCTATTAACATAATTAGAAAACAAAATCTAGGATTCATTTCAAACTAACTTCATTGTTTCGCAAAAACAAAAAAACTAAAAAAATGTATATTGATCTATGCCAAAGACAACAAAGACAGACGCCCACAAACCTGTCTTACGGCCACACGTTCAAATTTCAAATCACGTTCAGAGCTCCGAAAAAACCTGATATGTGTCTCGTGTCTTTTCATAAACAAACAAATCACATCCAATTTTGTCCATTGCTTCGTAAATTACAATTTAATGACAGCTAGTTAGATATCACTTAGATTATCTCCATTTCGGTACCCGAAATCCCATCGACGTCAAAGTCAGGGTTTTTCCTCATTAAAAAAAAAAATCCAAAAAATTATCCAATCTTCAAATTTCAACTGTTATCTTTCTTTCTCAACCACATACGAAGTTTCCATTTACCGAACACAATTATTCCATTGATCTCTGACTGATAGATGATTTAGGAAATTCTATCTAAGTGATCGAGCGAGTTCTGCTAAAGAATTCAATGCGACAGAATCGACGACATTGTCGTAAATCTGAAACTGCTTTTGCATACAAATTGCAAAAATTTTCGCAAGCCAAGCTGGCGATCAAACCGTTTTAAATGATCATTTGTTTCGGTTTTGTTTTAGAGTAGCAAGACATTAAAATGTGCATGATACGAGTTTACAAAAAAAAACAATTCTGATGGCAATTACGGTAGTATGTTTCTATTAATAGACGATGGAGACATTTTTTTCATTTACTTCCGCACTTACGAAAACTTATATACTTAATTAATCATGCGGAATGTACGTATTGAAGGCCGCGGTGTACCATTTCGGACATGATAATTGCTGCGATGACTCGCTTATTGAGAAATCGGTTGGGGAAACAGATGCTGTCTTCGATAGTCACACAAAAAAAAAACGGGAAATGAAAAGTAAAATATACTTTAAATTAAGAGTTTTTCACTATTTCAAACATTGAAACTTTTTCAATTGGCCGTAGTACGGAAATCAACCTTTTTTGTTTTAAGTCATGTCTATGTATTTATGATAGATACTATAGTGTAAACTATCGATAGTCGATTTGACGGAAATGCACTGACCCCCAAAACTAAGATCGATTTTTCAATGTCGCATTGGAAACTGCTTGATTAGCAACCTGAATTTTACGAAAGGCAAACGGGCTAACAATGTGACGAATGTTACGGTGTTAAACAGTTTCATTTGGGCTTAGGTAACTTTTTAAAGTTCAAGTCCAATGTCAATTTGAAGTTTGTATGCAAATAAATTTTCATTATTTGAAATCTGAATACAGTTTTATGTCTGCAGTTACGTAAATAGAAAATAGTTTCGATTTCATTTGTATTTCACATTTAAATCGAAATAAAATACAAATTGAATTTTGAATGGAATAACAAAACTGAAATCCATCACGATAATTAACTCTACAGTAGAAATTGAACGAAGTGTTTTTAGATAGAATAAAAACAATTGAAAACAGCCCTGTGAGTATTTCAGTGAGTAGAATTACCTTTTTAGTTGGAAAATTAATAAACATGTCGTCTGAACGCTAGCTCTCATCTAAATAATGCAGAGCACACTGATATAGCATCTGATCGGTTATGAATAAATAGTGACTGAGTCACTTAATAGTGGTAGTTACTTTATAAATAAGAAAAACCAATAGCACCCCAAGTGTTGATTCATCATCACTAGGTGTGATGATTGCAGAGGTGAAAGACATGGTGCACAATGCTAGTTTTAATCAAAATCAACACCATATAACGAGAGTCTAGTCTAAAGGCACGTAAAATTCCCCCATAAAACAGAGTTCCTTGATGATGATGATAGCCTGAAGTGGGTCCAGAGAGACCCTAGCACTGCGACCTCCTGGGTCTATTGTGCCTCCTCTGCGTTATGTCCTATAGGATGTCCAAACTTCTAATGAACCTGGATATGTTCCTTGACGGGATATTTGTGATGTCCCTGATGGAAGGAAGAGCAGAGCCAAGTAGCTCGAATCTTCTTCTCGCTAGTGCTGGACAGACTGTGAGCAGATCTTCTACACACTCTGTCGTTTCCCCACAGTATCTGCAGCGGTCGTCCTGCTCCTCACCTATCCTGTGGAGGTACTTTATGCATGGAAGGTGTCCTGTCAATGCTCCGCATAGGGCTCTTATGCCACTTTTGCAGAGAGACACTGCTTCTTTTGTTCTTTTATTATCGAAGCCAAGGTATTTTTTTTTTAGTGTTTTAAACCCTCAATATTAATTAAGCCAGTAGTTTTCGATCTTTTTCTTGCTCCATGGTTTAATTTCTTTTTCCGTATCTGCCTTTGTAAAACCCCAGTGCGGAGAACGACCTATGAAGCGCATTTTTGCTTCTTTTTCGGCTCTAGTATCAGCTTCCTCGTTTCCTCAGTGCCCCTCATAGCCGGGGATCCATATTGTGCCCCTATTTCATTTAGGACCTCTCTCACCTCTAGAAGAAAACCGAATTTATTTGAACGCGATTTATAGCCATGAGAGCCGCTTGACTACCCGATAGGATCTTAATTCTGACCAATTTAGTGTTCCTTATTTTTATTGTTTGTGAGGCTCTTAGTATGGCAGATAGTTCTGCTTGATAGATCGTGGCCACCTTTGTGAGAGGGAAATGCATTTTCATCCCTGCTCCTACTCCACAATCCATCTTTGAACCATCCGTATACCACATTTGCGCTCCTTTGTACGAGGAAGGTAGTCCATTCTTGCATTTGTCCCTTGATGGAATTGTGATCTCGAACCTCTTCTCGAATGATGCCTCAGTTTTTATTTGGTCGCTGAGGTTTAACATTTCCATTATTTATTTATTTATTTATTTATTTATTTATTTATTAATCTCTTGCGCTACAGATACAATTCCACTTACAGCGTCAAGAAACCAAAAAAAAAATGAAACATAAAAAAGGAGAAGAAATAACAAAAATAATTCACTAATTTGAAAAAGAAATAACAAAAATAATTCACTAATTTGAAAACTAAAATTAGGACTAAGGTAAATAGCAATTCAATGTAACATTTTCAATACATGCTTGAATTGTGAGAACGATTGCGGAAGAAGACCAAGCTTAAGGGCATTATGCGTTTTAGGTAGACGCAGCAAAGGAGAATGGAAATATACTACCGTACGTGCGAACGGAACAGAGAAAACCTCTGATGATCGACTAGAACTAAGATCCGACAAAAAAATGCCTTTGCAAAGTTTGAAGAGAAAACACTCATCGAGGAACAATCTCCGAGATTGCAACGAGGACATACGAAGGAGGGAAAGCCGAGAGGAGTAGGGACAATAGGGGATATTGAATTTGAAAAGAAACGAGCGAGTGAACCTGCGCTGAACAGATTCTATGGCGTCAGATAAATATTGAAAGCGCGGAGACCAGATTTGGCACGCATATTCTAGAATACTGCGTACTAAGGAGACAAATAAATGATGGGCCTGACGTCCTCCAGAATTTCTAGGTGGCCTTTAAGGTCCCCTGATTTATACCTGTAGGCCTGTTGTAGGCTAGTGGCTTGTTTCGCTGCTTCCTCCTGAATTTTGAGGTGTAGCGGTTCAAGGTTTAGAAGGGCCTCCATTCCTGCTTTTGGGATGGAGCTCATTGCTCCTATAGTCAGCAGGCAGGCCATCCATTGAAGCTTGTTGAGCCTATAAATAGCAGTTTTTTGTATGGTTTTCTTCCACCACACTGCAGCTCTATATATAGGTCTCACCATTTGTTTGTATGCCCATAGGGTCTGCCTTGGAGATAATCCCCAATTGCCTCCGAGCATTTGTTTTGTCGCCCAGAGTGTCTTAGTGGCCTTCATTGTCATTTTGTTTAGATGATTGTCCCAGGTGAGTTTCCTATCTAGGTGTATTCCTAGATATTTTACCTCTTCCTGCAGACATACGACTGTGTCCCTAATATTTAGGGTTCCTATTTGGATTTTTCTTTTTCTGGTGAATGGTATTATGCTAGTTTTCTGAAGATTAATGGATAGACCCTTTTTTCGCACCATTGGTTTGTTTCATTTAAGGCCTTTTGCATTCTGGACCTCACGGTATCCATGTGTGAGCCTCTTATTATTACCGTGATGTCATCCGCGTAGCCGAGAGCAGTTAGGCTCTTACTATTGAGGATGACGAGTAGGTCATCAACTAGTAGGGACCATAGCAGGGAGGATAACATCCCTCCCTGTGGACATCTTCTCCTAGTGTCCGCTCTTAGCTTCAGCTTATGTGTATCTGATATAGTTGATTTGCCCTTTTGGCAAAGGTGGTCGTCATCCCTTCATCTGGAGTTCTTAGTAGTCCTATATACCCTTGGTAGCCTTTGGACAGAACTTTCCGCAACCTGGCAGTCTCTGGGATGCTATTGAAACTTTCGCAGAAGGCACTTCGGGCCTTCCTTTTGGATTTCCTTAGCTCTTTGTTGTATTCTGAGAGTTTCTTTTTGTAGGCCTCTCAGCTTGATGTAATTTTAGCTCGGTTGAACCCCGTTCTTGCGGCTCTTCTAAGTTTTTCTAACTCCCTATTCCATCATGGCGCCCTCGTTTTGGAAGCACGGGTTTTCTCAGGGCAGCTATCGTGGTATGATTCGAGGATTATTCTGGTGACCTTGTCCACAGTGTCCTCCAGTTCCGTCTTCGTACTGAAATTCGAGTGCAGGCCGTAAAGTCCCGCTGTAAGGCTATTTTGATAGCCTTCCCAGTCCGTACACTTTAGTTGCCTGTCCTTTACCCCTTTTACAATATATTTTCCTAGTTCGAAGTTTATATGCCTATGATCAGAGAAAGAAGCGACTTCTAGGACATCCCACTTCTTCACTAAATGCGCTGCATTTAGTCCCTTGCAACATAGTGCAAGTCTGCCGAAATACCAGTCCAGCAGCACGAAATGATTTTCAAATTCGGCACCTTCTGGCCAAAGGATGAATGGTCCCGGCGAATCAAAAAAAATGAGCATGCGAATGCACATCAAACGGAGAACAGTTGTATCGCGTTAAAAAAACCGTCTCCTAAATACGAAATGCTTTTTTTGTGAAAGGAGCTTCTAGCTCTGCGGATGAAAACTGGATGAAGAAATTTCTTGAGAGAGAAACTTTATTTGAAGATTGTTAAGTTACAATCATGATTACAATTGTAAATTTACAATTATCAATTATTACCAGTGCGGATAAAACGCAAGAAATTCCGCAGATATTTTAAAGTGGCTCTGTTCAAAGTAAGGCGCGCTTTTGATATGAAGGTAGAGAGAGTTTTTGCGTGCCAACTGCATTCGATGTTCTCAAGCGGTCCCCCATCTAAGTAATAACCGCTCCTAACACTGCTTAACTTCGGTGATCGTACGAGAACCGATTTATGTCAGATTTATTGCAATATTTCCTTGAAACTATACCAAATTTTACTCAGGGCAGATTCGTTACCAATTTTCTTTGATAATATGTTCATTTTTCCTCAAAAAATAGATGTATTTTTCTGAGTGCAGTGAAGCCAAATTTTGTCCAGATCAATTTCGGTCCTAATTCCGAAGAAATAGTCAAACAAACAAACATTTAATTGGGTTTAATTGAAGTTATAAATTTGACTTATTTCTAATGTACTAACTTACTATATTTGAAATCTAACAGTTTTATAACTATACCAATATCTTAGCCTAAATTTAATGCGTTCTTATTATCTGTATGATATTCTTAACCTAACTTATAACATAGAGGGGAAGCAAAGAAATAGTCATTGGAAATTGTCCGGCGAAGTGATCTCATTAGCTGTTAAGTGAGTTGTAAACAAGTAAAAACGTTTGTAAAAGCTTTTACATGAACCCAGTCACTGCAAATACACTAGGGTTAAAGCGTATTACTGTATACAACTAAAATGCCATGTCAACAACCATTAAACAAAGCAGAAAACAGACTTGAAAAAACGCTGACCCGAAGCACAAGTATTCAATCATAGGTTGCTACTCGTGCATAATTACATTAAAAACGGTGTCAACAGTGGATTGTATTGTTTCAGGTATTTTTTTTTTATTCAAATCATTACTGAAGTCATTCAAAGGTGTACATCAATTTGCAAAGTTGCATTTTACTCAACACTTTGCATGTGCATTACCACTGCATTATGCACTTGGACAATACAAAATTCTTATGTGTGAAAAAAATATGCAATGATAGCGCCAAGATAGAGTTCATCGAAGCTTCCATTATACTTATTATACATGTGAATGAGGAGTTCCGTTGCGAAAATTGAAATCAAACAATGCTCAGTAAGAATAAAAACGAACGAATCAATTCAATTTCCATACAGGCTTCCTTCCATTTTATCGAATAACCTGTTACGAAACAGTAATATCGCGAAATTTCAAAGCGTGGTTTGATGAAAATTGCGCGCGCAAAATTATATTCGATCAATCGAAATCATCACAGTCCACCGCACCATAACGGGTTTTTGAATTTGATACTTGTGGTTTTTGTGATTTTCAATATACATACTAAATTATAATAGCCTAGAACTGTCGCTGTTACTGTTCGCAAAAAATAGTTGTTAATTTATTTTGATTGGCTTTGTCATTCAATATGCGATATTTCAACATCTATCTGTATCTATATTTGCATTGTATTTACATAAATTCGATGACTAAGTTGCAAGGAGATTTATATTTATAGTCGCTTTGGTCAGTTCAGTTTTGTGTCCAGGTGATTTTTTTTATCACTCTGGTGTTATTCCCGGTTTTCGTATGAAAAAATATGGCATATGTTTACATGTGCTAAATATGGCGGTTGAGTAGGATTGAATACAAAGCAAGCAGACATTGCGTTCCAGACCAAATGTTATGATAATATTTTAAAAACTGCGTGAACCGTTTCAGGAGGACAAAGTATTTTTAAATAAGTAACGTAACAGCTAAAGTTCGACCAGTGCAGCAAATTTTTGAACATGGTATTCGAAATGATATATTGTTTGATGTATGGTTTTAAACGAATACAACAAAAAGGATTGATCAGCCTATAACAAAACAGACATTATGTAAAAAAGGATCAATAAGCTGAATAAATATGTTGTCTGAATTTTTTCAAAGTTGCCAATGTCAAATTCAAGCCGCGACACGATATGTTTCATGTCAACTAATTAACCTGCCTTTGCAAATTGTTTTTTGCATAACAATTTCCCTAATTGAATCCGAACCAGTTCAGAGTCGCAAGTTCCATTGATTGTTTTTAAACATACCATTTTTTGTCGAATCCTTCATTAGCATTTACAACTAGTGGCTAATTTTTAAATCTTAAATTTATAGAGCAAAAAATGACCGTCAACAATACTAAGGTCATCAAAAAATCTTAGCTGACTGTAATATGTCAAGCTTAGCTTGATATTTTCAAGTCACTTGAGAAGATAATGTTTGAAAACCCTCGACCAACGGATATAGGTCGCAGGTTATAGGTTTTTAACGAAAAAAGTATGGGTTTTTAAGGAAATTACCGAATAGCATTCCGTTCGTCCTATACAAAGAAGTGTGGCTAGAAAATAGCGGTTATTTCTTCGTCGATGGTTGTGGTACACCGCATTTGACAATGGTGGAGCAACGTCTACCGAAGCTGATGATCGTGCAGTTTCCAGTTTGGCTGTAGTAATAGCTTAGTTCAAATCTTGTATTTCCTCTGCGTGAAAAAAATACTTAGTATCAATGTCATGCAACTTAGCTCGTTTTTCCCCAATTAAAATAAATTAATTCCAGATTTATTTATTTAATATATAAACTTGGTGTCTTGTACAGAAATGCTAAGCTTATTTGTTCATTTATTTACTATCCATGGCGCTATAGATATTCTCCAATTACAGCGCCAAGAACGAAAATGAAACATAATAAAAAAAAACTCTAGCGCATCAGAACCGCTAGAAATACTAATGTTCGATGAACAATAGAAGAATCGTGCAGATTTTGTCTGGTCCAACCTGTTTCGAGGGCAATTTGATCTTTACAATGCATTTAAACTCATAGGGTGAAAAGGTTTTTAAGGATACTATTTGCATGAATTTCAAGATTAAGGAAAATCAAACACTGCAAAACTTTGAAAGCACCATGTTTTTTTAACATAAATAAAGAAAATGATCAGTGCTTGCAACACTTTACCAAATTTAAACATTGGTAACTTATTTTGATTGCAAATGTTTGCGATATGAATACTTAATGTAAGCATTTATTGATACGAAAATAGCAAAAACGCCTCGCGCTGGCAACCCATCACTAGCATCAACACTAAAAAATATCACACCTGCCTCATAATGAAATCAACCTACCCTGCGAATTTCGTTTCGATCCGATGACTGCATTGGAAGTTATAGAGGTACAAAGAAATTTAGGGCTACCACCCGCAAAAATTTTCAAAATCTTGATTTTTGTTGTTAACTGTCACTACAAAATCATTACCGTTTGAAAATTTTACGATAAAATCGCTTAATAAAGATATGGCAAAGAAATACAAAACCGGCAATAGCTGACAACCCTATCATAAACCAGATTATTCCCGAATGTAGCCTACAATAAATTCCATTTATCATATGAACTTTGTTCTGCTTTCATGACTGTACTGGAAGCTATGGGGCAAAAAGCTTTATTTTTCTATGTGAATTTTCAAAACCCAAGACACCAAAATTACCATAGCTGGCAGCTCCAACTTAATTTTTAAACCAAACTTCTGTCACATGTGGCTTAGAGTAAGGTTCAGCTACTGTGTAAATTTCATGAAAATTTGGTAACCATTTCTGAATTCATAGGGCAAAAAGCAGTTTTTTTTCTTTCTAATTTTTCAAGATGGCACCACTGTCACTGAGTTGCCTACATTTCCAAATCACTTATATCTTAAAACCAAACCTTCTATTCTTAAAACCAATACATTCAGTGAATTTCAGATGTATCTGATTATTGGGTCGTGAGTTCCCCTAAACATAAGTGTTTCTGATACTTAAAATATAGGCAAATTGGAGGAGGGCTACCGTTCTTGTCCGATTTGAAATCTCAAAAGTTTTGCTTTGGCTGTGTAAACAAAGCATAAGATTTTTATATGAGCTGGTTTTAATTGTAAAAGACGTAATTTTTTCAGGAGAGTCGATGATTTGAAAGTTTTCACTTTCAATGCCTGCCGTAGTCGCTACAGGGCTGCCGGCACGTTCAACCGACTGGAGTATTGAAGCTGATAAATTGCGAGTTCGCTTACGCGGAAAGTTGCAGAGTGTCATAAAAAACTACTCGAGTCTACAGCTTAGTAACATCAATATGTCCTTTAAGTTTCATAATGATATAATAGTTTGGTCAAAAGTTATCGCAATTCAAAAATTTTCAAATTTTCCCTATCTCATTTTAGGCACCTAACGCACACATAGGGTTAAAAATTTCAAAAATATGATCATATTCACATTTGCAACACATTCAAAACTCATTCCATAAACTTTATTTTTGCAAAAGTTATTTGTTGACAGAATAATAGGTATATTTAAAATATCACTAAAATGGCCGGCGGGGCGAAAGGGTTAAGATTATTAACATTTAATGAAGGACAATAAAGGATGCTGAATTTAGAAAACAACGACTGGGTGAACCTACGCTGAACTGATTCAATGGTGTTATATAAATACTGAAAGCAAGGAGACCAGATTTGGTACTCCAGAATACTAAGGAGACAAATAAATAAATGCCGGTGGAAATGTCGGTAAACACATACGAAGTACAGTTGAATTTTAAGAAGAATTTGCTTAAATTTTGTGAAACCTGGTTTCATTGAAATCAAATTGAATGAAGAGCATTTAATTCCAGATATGGATATTTATTTGGGACCAAAATGTGAAGAATACAAAGCGTCTTTTGAAGAAGCTGTAAAATTAGAGGTCAAAAAAAATAGGAAAAGAGTTTTACGTTACGACATGTAAAGAGCTTAAAGAGAGATTACCATTTAATGGTGTTATCTTTGAAGAAATTGAATTTTTAAGCCCCCAAATATCTCTTGACAGTTCGAATTCGCTGCGGTTTAAAAATTTGGCAAAAAATGGCTTTGAAGAATCTATTGTAAATATCGAATGGAGAGATCTAGCAGTAACTTTTCCAAGTGATGAAAATCAGAGATTATTACAGCTAACAGTAGAAGAGTTTTGGAAAGAAATAGGAAAAGCAAAAAAAAATTGAGGATGCATGCATGCTTCCTCATTTAACTAAGATTATAAAGTGTGCTATAGTTTTGCCACATTCAAATGCTGAGTCAGAAACAATATTCTCCATTGTAACCGACGTCAAAACTTTAAAGCGAAACAGAATAAGTGAAGATTCACTGAACGCAGTTTGTTGCATTCGCTCAAATGTTCAGTCTAGAACTGTAACCTGCATTGATTTCGAGCCTTCTGACAAACATTTCAACTTGCACAATGCACAAAATCTATTTGATTAGTTACAATATAATGAAATTATTTTTTCCTGAAATGAGTATATATTTTCTTTTTTCGTTGTCATAAATCAAATATATTTATAAAATATATGAAACTGCTGTTTTTTTTTCTTAAAAGTATTGGCATTTGTGCGATATAAGTAAATTTAAAACACATTTTATCCGTGGGGAAAACCGTGGGAATTACCACTCTGCTCTGTGGGAAAAACTAGCATTTTCGAGGGAATTTCGGCCACGGATATCTCACAACACTGACTTGGACAATGCACAATCAACAACGAATCCTTTGAAAAATGAATACCAATTGATAAGACTGGTTTCAGTGGTCGTGTTCTGAAAGTCAGCTTTATAGAAGCTATAACGCTAGAACAACATTTATTCCTTGCCTGGAAGTTAAGGTCAACATCAACCAAGAGTGGAGGATGATGAGGATCAGGTTGCATATATGGAAAAGGAGCAGGAGGGAGAAAAACGGAATCTAAAGAAATTCTGGAAAGAACTAAACCGAAGATTTTGTTGTTGGTATTGTGTGTGTGTGGGTTGGGAGAGGCGCATTAGCACCTCTAAGCATTCAGGTGAAAAGACCCATTGTACTCATTTCCCCCTGCCTACCATAGTTTCCCAGACTTCTTGATAAAGTCTAGGATCACTGATAGGGGAAAAGAGGCTATCTTCTGCATGCGTGCAACATCCCAGCCAAAGCATTGATATCTGAGACGCGCAAACGCTAGGCATTCACAAAGCAAATGCTCCGCAGAGTCAGCCTCTTCTAGGCTGGATGAATAGAGGTCATCCTGTACACCACCTATTCGGTACATATGTCCTCCCAGGCAGTTGTGTGAAGTCAGAATGCCTGTCATGTCTGTCAGTCACAAGGTTGGGCTCTGAAAAGAAGACCTTCGTGTTCCTGGCCACTCCAGCAGTCGTCCATCTATCTTTGTGAGCATAATCTACCCAATTCCGAAGAATGGCACGTGCAGATGCTCTGCACTCTTGGACAACTTTCGAAGTGGTCAGGGGCATAGGCGCGCCGTAGGGGGGGCCAGAGGGGGCCGGGACCCCCCCAGACCCTAGGTTGGCCCCTCCCAGAAAAATAAATACTTCCAACAGCAGACACTTAAGTTTTCGCCTCTTAGGTTTTTGTGGTTACAGCAAGAGTTGAGAAGTGCAGTAGTGTAAGCCTATACCAAAGCATACACACTACTTATAAGATAGAGACTGTGTTATTTGCGGTATTAATTACGATGTTATGAGACTCATTTTGAGAAATGGACGGCAATATTTAATTTAAAAAAGCGCCTCGCCAATCATCCTTTTTTTATTAAGATTATCTGTTCATTCTTACTAGGCAATATACAGGTATTTAGATAATAACACTTTTATAAACTGGCGTTTTATGCAATTATGTTTTTCACAAAACATACTCTAAGTATTAAAATGGTAGGCAATAAGGTAATTAACGTAGGATACAATTTTCGAAGTCATTTGGAGAATAGAAATGGCATCCCTGCCACTTTTATGCTATTTATGACCTACTTAGTTTACACTCAGGTTAAATGTTTGTGAATTTTATTATAATTTCATAACTTCATCGGAAGTTAGAAGACATAGCACTTCAATTTCACCGAGCGTTTTTTCATAGTGACACAGCTGCCACATGGTTCTTATCATATTCATTGAACTTTTGTCAGACCTTTATCTTTTTATCCGGTCGCGAGATACCGTAAACGCCAGTTCCAGGTGCTAAAAATATAAATAATTCGGGGCGATTTTTGTGCGATTGGGAATTTTACAAGTTTACATTTGAGTGTATAAATATAGTATCAAACTTATCAATCATTTGCATTTTATTCTAACAGCCGTGTGAAAGATTTGTGTTCACGCACTTATGGTAGCTACAAGGTAGCCCAGACATTATTTAAAAACGACAGAAACTTATTTTTTATGCCCATTGATGAGTCTTGCAAGTTTTGTGATTATCTGATAACTGGGTGTGAAGTTATCATAATGCAAAATTTTCCATAGAATTTCGACTGTCGCCGAAAATACACCAAAATTTCAGCTCGATCAAACTTTGCGATCCAGATATGAAAATTCTACTAGTGCTTGGAAGACAGTAAATGATATGGTGCTTGAACAGTCTTGGAATATTGTCAAGATGAACCGAAATTATTTGGAAAAGGCTATCGACCTTACGACGTGTCTCAGTCGCCAAAGACGTGCTTTCAGAGGACATGATGAAAGTGGTACCAGTGATAACCGTGATTTTTTTTTTGAATGTTGTGAATTATTCGCGATGCATGATTCAACTTTTGAAAAACATTTTAAAAACAAGGTTGCAAACTACTGTAGTGGCAAAACACAAAATGAATTAATGAAAATAATTGCTGAAATCGTTCGTGAGGACAATACAGCTGAAATAAAAGAGTGCGGACTGATATCCATTATGGCAGTCGAAGCAAGGGTCCACAAAAGGAACAACTCTCCGTGGTTGTCAGATTTGCTAAAGAGCTAGCTGTCAAAGAAAGTTTCTCAAGCTTTGTAGACTGTTTAGGAGCTAGAAATGCCTCGTAGTTAGCAGATATAATTTTGATCCTGTTAGACAGCTACGGACTTAGCGAATTGCCTGTTGTTTGACAGTCTTATGATGGTATTAGTGTCATATCAGGACAAAAAAGTGATGTGCAAATCTTAATTTAGATGAAAAACCCTATAGCCACATTTGTACACTGTCTAACTCATAAAATTATCCTTGTGGTGATGAACACATTTTTCACAATCGAAACGTGTACATCCTTTTTCAATGCCATCGAATCACTACACTTTTCGAAGCCATCACAACAAAAATTGTTGAAGCAGCTTGAAGAGGCAGTTGGTCTAAATACAAGGCGTAGAATGAGAAGTTTAAGCTCGACTCGTTAGTCAATGAGATTTCACAATTGCAAATATGTGATCGAAGGCTATGGGACCATGAAAGAGGCCTTAGAAAAAGAAATGAATGAGGGAAAATACAACGACTCAGTTTATTCATTGGGGATCTTTTATTCAATCAGTAATCCTAAATTTTTAGGAATTCTTTTCATCTTTCACTATGTTTTTTTATAACGAACATTTTAAGCACATATTTCTAAACTAAAAATACAACTCTTAGAGATGGGATAGATCTTGCGAATGGAACAGTTAAAACACTACTAAGTGAGCGATTAGACTTGTACTTAGTTTAGGAAAAAATTAAATCTTTTGCAGAGAAGAACTGTTTGGATCTCACATTTCCCAGAAGATAGCGAAAACGGAAAACAGCAAAAAGCACTAGTAGTTAGGGTGCAGTTAGGGCTACAAACCAAATGGCTCGAAAAGAGTAAGTTACAGCACTTTTCATTTTGCCAAATTATTTTTGCTTTTTCTAGGTTTTCTAGCTTATTTTTTTGAAGTAAGAGATCAATTCCTTCCTTCTAAGCTTAATATATTCCAATTTCTTCAAAGATATTTTGAAGCTAAGCTATCTTGTACTTCAAGTATAAGTTGAAATATATTTAGCTTCTAAACGAACAAATATTCTTGTATTTCCAATTATTTCCATTCTATTCCCATATAATTCACACAAGCTTTCTTTCTTAGCGGTCATAGATAATTCATGTGTAGTTCATACCTACCATTCACATTATATGCATGTGGTAGTAGCTCATACGTATTCACAGACAAGAAGTTTATTTGATAATGCATTATGCATTAGCAAATATTAAAAAATAAATCAACAAATATATAATGTATTAGTAAATTATATAAGTTGTATGAACAGTACGTGTACCTTACGGAAGACAAAATCATCGCATGTTTTGAACCTTTCGGTTCCTGGCCCCTGCCAGATTTTAGGCCACGGCCCGCCTATGGTCAGGGGTCTACGCAGCGCCATCAGTGCAGCTTGGCTGTCACTGCAAATAGCAATGCCTTTTCCTCTCCATTTTTCTTCAATTGCCCAACAGGCAGCTCTCAGAATAGCAAATATTTCTGCTTGAAAAACCGAAACGTGCTCTCCAAGAGAAGAAGCCAACCTGTCATTCGATGAATGCAGATAGACACCAGCTCCAGATCTACCATCTGTCCTCGAGCCGTCCGTGAAGAAGATCTCGGAATATCCCCTCGGACAGAAATCTGAATCGTCCCAGTCACTTCTGCTCAAGAGGATTACTTCGTACCTTCTCCCGAAGTCGAGGAAGGGCACTCGAGCATTCGAAGGCATAGTGAGAATCGAGATCTCACGCATCGAACCCCTAATAGAACAGTGCCCCACATCGTCTTCACCTACCCATAAGCCAAGCTGAACTAGCCTATGGGCAGAGCTCATCGCCACACTCTGAATTTGAATGTCGAGATGAGGCAGATTGAGAAGCGCATCAAGGGCTGCACCCGGAGTAGTGTTCATGGCACCATAGATACCCAGGCACACTGTCCTTTGCAGCATGTCTAACTTTTTTCGAGCATACAGCAGCTTCACGATAGTCCACCACACTACGGATGCGTACGTGAACATCGGCCTAATTATTGCTGTGTAGATCGACATCACTACACCATGCTTTAGACCCCATGTGGTAGCAAAAGCTCTCCTGCACTGGCCGAAAGCCTTTAAAGCACGAGTAAGCTTCACTTCCACATGATTCTTCCAGAGAAGTTTTTTGTCCAAGATTACTCCAAGATATTTGACTTCATCTGAAAGTTGAAAAGTTATTGCGAAGGTATTACGAAGGTAGTTAATTTGGAAACAAGAACAAATTGACAGAAAGGAAGACGTCGCAAAAAAGAGGTGATTGTAGGATAGTAAATAGTAGGCATATTGAAGTCACTAAAAATAAGGAGGAGAGTTGAAAGAAACTGAGAGAGAATGAAGCTAGAAAGCTTCGTCTATCGCCACAACGTTCGTATGTGGCGATAGACGAATTACAAGGGTTATAAATACAACAGACCAGTAGATCGGAAGTTGGAGAAAGGATAACACTTACAACAATACACTCAATAGGGAGAGAAGGAACGAACTCAGCACAGAGTCATCCACGTAATTTCAAAATATTTTTTTTTATTTTAACCTACGTCTACAAATATGATTAGTGTGTATACCAGCAAAGTTGAAAAATTACAGCCAGAATAAAAATAACGTTGAGATCTACAAATTTTTCTGTTGTTTGGTGTTTCTAATGACAGGCTCAATGTTTTTCCTATGAAAGGTTCTTCAATTGGACAACAAATAAACACATCCATTTCATTCCGATTTGATACGCATTTCATTCCCATTTGGATTTGGAATCTGAATCATTCTGACCTTGATTTGACTCAGATGAGTCAACCAGTATGAGATCATGATCTGACGTCAGTGCTCAGATTCGAACCAAACACTGCACTGGCTAGTAGCCGGTGCATATCCCACAAAGGTATAAAAATACATATAACACATTTGGGCTCTGGATAATCGAGCCGGAGTTTTTTTATTTTTGGTTTATTTTGTATTCAAATGCGAAACCGCAAGATTGTTAAAAGCAAAGGTTCCATCTTGAAAATTAAATATGTAATCTTAATCAAACCACAACATATATCGACTGTTTAATGATTGTTTACTGGCATTCCCTTGGTCTATTTTTAAGCGATTTCGACCTAAAAGCAAGTTTGAAGGACATGCACAAATACTGTGAGCGTCAAAAGTAAGTGCACACCTTTCAAATTTGCTTTTGAGCTTCAATAAAAAAAATTATCGATTGAAAAATATTTCTGATTGAGTTATATCAAACCTTTATTTGTTAAAAACTTTATACAAAAATATCAATTCCATATATTATATAACACAAAATTTACAGAGGAACAAAAACAAAAAGTCAATGAAATATGAATCAAAAGTAAGTGCACACTTGTTCAAACGTTGCTAGATTCTAGCTGTAAACAAAGTCACGGATCTTTTACTATAACGGAATACAACTTCAATTTAATTTCTAGGAAACAGCAATCGGAAAAAGTCTTGGTAAAGTCATTTTTGAAGGAGTTAGTTTGATTTAAAACGAGCTAGAAGAAAGGTGTGAAAATGAGGAAAGAAACTGAGCCAGGAACACGAAAAATTATAGTGAATTTGCATTGTGAAGGTTAAAGTTTACGGAAAATTGGAAACATGGTAAAAAAAAACCACACAGTGCAGTTAAAAAAATTATTGACAAAAACAATAAATTCAAAATATTGGACAATTTTAAAAGATTTGGACGGCCAGGGAAATTAAATAGAAAAGAAATAAGCAATATAGTGAAAGAAGTTAACGGTGATCCACGTTCAAGTGCAGCAAAAATAGCTGAAAACTATTCCGCGACACATAATCAATCCGTTTCAGCCTCCACCGTTCGAAGAATATTGCACGAACATGGGGTATATGGCAGAGCACGACGAAGGAAGCCGTTTATTTCTAAAGCGAATAAGAAAAAACGCAAAAATTATGCCAAAAAATGTAAAAACTGTGATTATAATTTTTAGAAAAACGTTTTATTCTCTGATGAGAGTACATTTTAAATATTTGGCGGGCATACAAATAAACAACTTTGAAAAAACTAAAAATATTGAGTTCCATGAAAAAATTTTTTCCGGCATAGTGAAGCATGGCGGAGGATCTGTTATGGTTTGGGGGTGTATGGCAGCATCGGGAGTTGGAAACCCTCAAATTTATTGATAGTACAATAGATAAGGAAGGCTATCTCAATATTTTGCAGCGAAATATGGCTGACAGTGTTGCGAAATTGGAATTGCTTAGGACGTGGATCTTCCCACAAGATAACGATCCTAAGCACACTTCCTATTTAGTAAGGTTTTGGTTGCTTTATAGAACTCCCAAGGTTGTTGCTCTGTAAATTTTTTGTTAGTGAATATATGGAACTGATTTTTTTAGCATATTGTTTTAAACGAATAAAGGTTTAATATTCCTCAATAAGAAATATTTTTCAATCGGTATTTTAATTTTTTTTGAAGCTCAAAAACAAATTTGGAAGGTGTGCGCTCACTTTTGATGCTCATAGTATCTGTTGTATCTTTTCGAAACATCCAATAGCACTTAAGGGGACATTCGCCTTTGAAATTTTCATAAAATCGATTTTGAGATTTTTACATATTTCGATTCTATATACGTTCAAAAGTTGCCTCCTAAAATTTCATCAAGAAATTCGTAATAGAAAAAAAGTTACAGCTAAGGTAAAAAACAAGTTTTCGACCTTTTATTCAATAAAATAATGGTGAAAAAAACTTTAAACGCGTTTTTCTCGAAACTACTTTTTTCAAACTCGTAGGACATTTTTCTTCGAATCTACTCGACCGATTTGAAAAAACCAAAGAGCATTCGATTACTTAAGGAAAATAGTAAACAATAAGCCTCTAAAAGTTTAAAAAAAATACTCCCCTCTTCTTTTTATGGGGATGACTTACCCCCAAAAAATGCCGTTTTTTCGTATTTTTTAGAAATATACATATAAAAACTTCAAAATATGAAAAAGTATGAGTTTTAGAAGCTTATTGTATAGTTTTGAGTCTCAAGAATAGAATCCATTTAGAATTTTTCAAAAATCTGTTACAGGAGGTCCACAATATGTCCTACCGTTTGAAAAGTAACTTTTGGATAATGCCCTCTACAGCAGCCAAGGGAAACTAAAAATGAAAATTTTTATTTTATTTATATTCTTTAGAGACTGTTTAACAATGTCCAAAAGAAATTTTGTCAATAAACATAATAGTTTTTTCATAATAAAATTTTTAAAAAGTGTTTTTTTCCAATTTCAAAGGCGAATGTCCCCTTAAAGTCCGTTTTTCGCTTTTGTTTTATTTCTTTGTGTCAAGGGAAATGTCGAAGTCAACAGCCTCTCAAAATCTGACCTAAGCCAAGAAGCATCTGCTTCGTTGTTTCGATAAAATATTTAAATAACATACTATAATATCGGTTCATCGTTTCGATGACATATTTTAATATACTTAATATATTTCAAATATATATGTATATATCAAAAATGCACTCAGGAAATATAATCAAATCATTTTTTACCGTATTGACCTCGAAATAAATTTCATAATTCCACGCAAATTTATTTCAAATTTAATGAGCTACCATGTTCCAATTGCTTAAATGAGTTTTGTCACCCGTCGTCCAACCAAACAATCCCATCCACCAGCTCTGATGAATTTTTTCGACCGGAACCTGTTTTCACGTCTTTCGCGATATATCCATGCATGAATAAATATTTGAACGAAAATAAACTTATCTGGCGGTGATCTTGAAGATTGTAAACAAGAATTTAAGTCGGACTTTTATAAAGTTAATGCTCTGATATACATACTGAAATCAATTTGCACAAACATCGAGACTAAAAGCCTAAAGTAAATTGATTCAAAGAAGGAAAGAGTAGACGGGACATGTCTGAAATGCCCAAAGCAAGTGAATATATTGAATTTCCATAACTATTGCAGAAACAACGCGTAAATTAATTTTTTTTTTTGAGCAAGCTGTTAGACGACCTTGCCACCGATATTTTTTGCGATGAATTTTCTCAATAGTTTGCATGCGTGTTTTTTCAACATTCTTCTCCTTCTTTACCTCATTTACAAAGCCGCATCTTACGCTTGTGGTCGAGCATATAATCAGTTTGCTCACCCATTCATAAGATCGACAACATCAAATGCATATTCCATGTCAAGGAATTATGCAATCGTTTGCTTTCTGCCTAACCGCGCTGACTGACCAAATAACAAAAACAAAAAAACATAAAAAAATTTCATGCAAAAATTGACCGGTTAAATATGCCCGAATGCGAAAGTCAACAAGCATCTTAGATTTGAGAGCATATCATATGTTTAGTAGCATGAAATTATTAGAAAAATGTATGTTCATGATTTTGTCTGATTATACGTCGATTGAAAACCTTGTAACCAATTTTAACTGAACAAGTCGATGAACAAAAAAAAAAATATGTTGGACCCTAGTGGAAGAGGAAGTCACTATTGTTGCCAAGAAACCGAATTAGAAAGGTCTCAATGATGCTGACTTTCAGTATATAGAGGAAGATTATTAACATTGATCGTTGATCATTGAATATAAATACTCGACATTTGATCAAACTTTCAGGTTTAAAGTATTTTTTTTTGTCGTTTTGCTAATTGACCTAAGTCATGACATTGAAGGAACCTTAACTTTTTTATCTGACTTAGATAATTGTGTTTTGAGCCATGACCTCGACAATATTACGAAGGGTCTCTTATCGAGAATTGTTTTTCTTTAATGTTTCCTAGCGTACAACTGTTGTTTCAGAAATTATGGTGTTGTTTTAGAATTGTTTTCTTTTGTCTGTTTGTAATTTTTTCTCCTATGATATGACATCAATACTGCTAATTTGTTGTTGAGGTGATCAAGTACGGTAAATTATCATTCTTCTTAACATGTTTGTCGAAATTTCAAGGCAATTAGAAATGTACGAATAAAAACAAACTCGTTTATTTAGCGAAATCCAATGAAGAAAGAAGATATAGTTAGATAGTTTTTGTTTGAAGTGTTTTGAGCCTGCAAGCCAGCAAAAGAAAATTTTACGTAAATGAATTAGTAAGAGTGCTCATTTGATTTCTTATGCATCATCATCATCGATGGCGCGACAGCCCAAATCAGACCTTGGCCTCCAGTAACGTCCGCCTCCAATCGTCTATAATCCTGCGACCTGCTTCTCCAATTGTTGAAACCCTGTATTGACCTACTGTCTGCGTCTATCGTGTTTTCCCAACGTTTCCTCGGCTTACCAGCTGGACGCTTCCCTTGTGCTCTAACTTTCAACGTTCTTTTGGGTAGTCTATTAGCCTCCATCCTTTCGACGTGGCCGGCCCATTGTAATTTTCGTAATTTAATGCATGTGGATACAGGTGAGTCGTCATATATATGGTACAACTCATTGTTGTATCGCATTCTCCCCTCTGTCCCTTCTTGTATGTGCCCAAAAATTCGTCGTAGCACTTTGAGCTCGAATACGTCCAGAGCCTTTTCGGAGTCCGTAGTCAAAGTCCAGGCTTCGCTTCCGTAGAGAAGCACAGGTCTAATGAGTGTTTTGTATATGCGAAGCTTATTATTCCTGTGCACGTTCGTAGACTTGATTATGGGGAGTATGGAATAGTACGCCTTGTTTGCTGCATTTATTCGCCGTAAAATTTCGTCCTTTTCACTGCCTGATTTATCAAGGTGGACTCCTAAGTAGACGAAGTTATCTACATTCACGATGTTGTAGTCTCCTAAGGTCAAGTTATGTCTGATTGGCACCATTTTTCTTGTTTGGGTCATTAATTTGGTTTTATATTCGTTAGGTTAGGTTAGGTTTAACTCTGCTCCGCTACATGTGAGAGATGCACCAGCCAGGGCTCACCGAAGCAGCGTTGCCTGGTTTTCCCCAGTACCGGGCAGTGGCACAGAAGGTGTTGGATTGTTTCAGAGACTCGCGGCACTTGACACTTCCTACAGGTGTCGCTGGTTAGGAGCCCCTGTAGGTATGTGAAATACCATTAATGAAAGACGCGGTTGCACACAAATGATATTTATTATGGAACACACAACTTAATTTAATACAAAGCAAACTAAAACTATATTTGCGGTGGTCGTGCCGATGGCACGACCGCGTCGGTCGACTGCTGTGCACGGCCGCGTCGGTTGACTGCTGTTGATCAAGTGAGTGAGATCCTTTGTCAGGACGACGATGACGACGCGGTGCGAGAATCTTGTGGCAAGGTTGCCAACCTTGTGGTCGCTACACCCCATTTTCATGGCATGAGCTGCTACAAGACAGTGGCCAGTTATGATACCGACCAGCTGCTTGCAGTCAGTCCGCGTTAAATCGAGCAGGAACTTAGTCGCTACGTGATTGTATGACCCCCACATGATTTTGGTTAGCTTGCAGGTCTGAGTTGCACGCCATCTGTACATCGCACCTTGCATCATATTGGAGGTAATAGAGCATTTGATCGTCTGAATTGAAGTTGGAATGTCAACCGATCCTGACAGGGGAAGGCTAGCGCCGTGCTTGGCTAGCGCATCCTCCCTCTCGTTTCCTTCAATGCCCTTGTGACCAGGAACCCAGAAAATTCGGACTCTACTGTTGTTACCCAGTCTGTTCAGGGCCTATTTTTTGAAGAAAAATGAACACATTACCAAAGAAAATTGGTAATAATTTTGCGCCAAAGAAATATTTACTCAATCCAAAGAAAGAAATTTCTTCATTTCAAAGAACTGATATTGAACTTGCCCTGAGTAAAATTTGATATAGTTTCTGGCTTCTGGCATAAATAGGTTCACGTACGATCACCGAAGTTAAGCTGTGCTGGGCGCGGTTACTACTTAGATGGGGGACCGCTTGAAATCATGGCATGTTGTTGGCACGCAAAAACTCTCCCTCCCTTCATATCGTAGATTTATTTTCTTTGCTTCTGACTCCAAACTTAGGAAAGCTTCCTTTGCTCCTGGTATGGTCCGTGCCATAATGTTGACGTCATCGGTGAATGCTACTATTTCCGTGGACTTGAACAGTAGTGTGCCTGTTGTATCAGCTGGTATTTTTCTGATGACGTGTTCCAGAGCAAGGTTGAATAGCATTGGGGCAAGTCCATCTCCTTGCTTTAAGCCTGAGTTAGTGTGGAAGCTGTTGGTTAGGTCACTGTTGACTTTGACCTGAGATTCGGCGTTCATCATTGTCACCTTGGTCATGCGGACGAGTTTTTCTGGAATTCCCAAGTCAAGCATGATTCGGTAAAGTGTATTTCTGTCTACACTATCATATGCTTGCTTGAAATCTACGAAGACCTGGTGCACGTCGATATTATACTCCCAGCATTTTTCAAGCACCTGTTTGACTGAGAATATTTGATCTATCGTAGATCGTCCGGACCTGAAGCCACCTTGATACTCTCCTATGATTTTATCATAGAAGGGCTTCATTTTGCGTTCAATAATTTTGGACAACATTTTATAGGACGAACATAATAAAGCGATGCCTCTGTAGTTTTCGCAATGTAATTTGTCTCTTTGTCAATGGGGCATATAATACTCTTTCGCCAATCATTTGACAACTGTTCTGCTGCCCAAATTTTTAATATTAATTAGTGTAGAATGTTGCAAAGAAGAGGTCCACCATTTCTGAGTAATTCGGGAGGTATTCCATCTATTCCTGGAGCTTTATTTATTCGAAGGCTACATATGGCTGCCTGAACTTCTTCGAATGTTGGTGAAGAGATGTAAATGTCCTGCTCTGCTTCTGGGATATTTGGATCTGCTGAGTTTGTCGTCGGCGCGGAATTAAGCAGCTGTTTAAAATACCGTGCCCATCTTTCTTTAATCTCAGCCGAGTTACTGAGGATAGATACACTTTCATCCTTACAAAGGCTCGTTCGCGGTTTGTATCCTCGCGTAGCTGTTTGTTTGAGAAATACGCAGCTCGTAGATCGTTATAGGTCATGTTTTCGTTGGTAAGTTGGCGTTTCTTTTGGCGACACATGTTTTTTTGCCTGTCGTCGGAGGATGTTATAGTTGTCGGTTTTAGCCCGTGTTGGTCGTTGGATTAACTCTTTGTAAGCCCCCATTTCTCTTTGTAATAGCATCTTGACACTCATCATCAAACCAGTAATTCCGAGGGTTTTGGCGTTTATGTCCTAAGGTTTTTTCTGCTACTATTTTGATTCCTTCTTTTACCTATGTCCACATAGTTTCTATATCTGCGTCGTTTTCTCCCGCCAGCGTTTTATCTTGGAGTTGATTTTCGAGCGTCGACATGTATGTAATAGCTACCGAGTTTTCCTTGAATTTTTCTAGGTCGTATTTCGGAATTCGTGATTTTGAGCACAGGCATTTCTCGGGTATAACATAAATGATGAAAATGTTTAGTGTTGGCAATACTTTTCCAACGAAGCAGCAATAAATCTACCACAACAAGCTCATGCTAAAATCAACCTATCCTTTGAATTTCGTTTTCATCCGAGGATTTCATCGAAAGTTTCAGTGAATAAACTTTGTTTGAGACTTTCATCCGAAAAATTGTCAAAACGCGGAAAAATTTAAACATTGATTCCTTTTATTGTAAATGTTTTGCATATCAATATATAATGGAAGCATCTGTTGATGCAATATTTACGAAAATGTCTGATTCTGGAAACCCTGTGTTAGCAGCATAGCCAAAAATATACCAGATCTGCTTCACATTACGTTTAACCCACGCTGTGAATTTTGTTTCGATTGAATGACTGCGCTGGAAGTTATAGGAGTGAAAAGAATTGTAGGGCTACCACTCTCAAAACTTTTCAAATTTTAGAAACCTCAATATTTGTTGTTAATTGTCATTGAAGGATAATTTGATAACTTAATGACAACATCGCTTAGTAACGTAATGCCAAAAAATCACAAAAATAGCCATAGCTGGCGGCCCTTTCAAAATTTCTTTACGAAATTCCTACGGTATTTGGTTTACAATGAGGTCCATTTACTATAAGAATTTCATTTTGATTTCATGACTGGATCGGAAGATATAGGGAAAAAAGCTATATTTTGCTGAGTAAACTTACAAAATTTAGGTGACACAAATTACCATAGCTGGCAACTCTATTCTAATTTTTCAATCAAATTTCTAGCAAACGTGGTTTAGAGTAAGGTTCAGGTATTGTTTGAATTTCGTTAAAATGTGTTCGCTGAATCGGAAGTTATAGGCTAAAAAGCAGTTTTTTCGCAGTGAATTTTCAAGATGGCACCACTGCCACAGGGTTGCCTGTATTTCAAAATCACTTCTATCAGACCTGGTCCTAGTTAATACCAAAATGTCCTGTAAATTTCATATTGATCGGATTATCCAGTCACCAGTTCTCGTGAACAGAAGTTTCGAGTGCTAAAAATAGAGGTATTTTGGTGCTTAGCTGAAATATTGAAAATTTCCATGTCGGAATTTTGAAATTTCAAATTGACGTGGTGAACAAAGGTGAAGATTTATCAATAATGTGATGTGATCGATGATTTGAAGAATTTTTTTTTCACGTGTCTGCCGTAGCTGCAGAGTTGCCCGCACGATCTTGAAAACCCATGTGTGCATAGCTTTAGTCAACGTTAATATGCTCTGCCAATTTCACGATAATTCCATGTATTCGCAAATCGAAATTTAGAAAATAATACTTGCCTATTTTTAGGCACTCAGCGCCCACATAGGGTTCATAATTCCCAATTTCTTAACAAAAATGTACTCTGCATGGAAATATAGGAACACCTGAAAGTTCATTTAAATGCCCGCCGCTGTCAAAGGGTTAAAGATATCGTGACTTTAATTAGTCACTGCACTATTCCTTATATACATCTATGTTCTCTGAAAATTTCAGGCCGCTCCAGAGATTATCTCCCTTAAACTTTTTGCTTATATATATACATATATATATATATATATATATATATATATATATATATATATATATATATATATATATATATATATATATATATATATATATATATATATATATATATATATATATATATATATATGTATATATATATATATATCATCATTATCATCATCATCATCATCATTACCAGCTTTATTCAATCATTCTTATATGGTGCAGCCTCCACTGATGTATCTGATGATCACAGTCCCATCTTTGCATTAGGCGTTTCTTTGGTCTCTTCCCGCTCCTGGGGTACCACTGCGTTATTCTTGTGGACCACCTGTTGTCTGTTGCCCTCGCCAGGGGTCCCATTCACTGCCATTTTAGGGACTTAATTCTTGGTAGGACATCTGTAGCTTTTGTCTTTCGCTTTACCCATTCATTGGTCTTTTTGTCTCTCCTGGCTATGCCCAATATGTACCTCTCCATCGCTCTTTTAGTGACCTGGAGCTTCTTTGTGATGTCCGTTTTTAGCGTTCACGTTTCGCAATCGTAGGTCAGGGCCGGCAGCACGCATTGATCCAGCACTCTAGTTTTCAGGTATACTGGTATTTTTGACTTGAAGATGGATGAGTTTCTGCCGAATATCATCCAAGTCAGTTTGATACTTGGGTTTACTTCCGAGAGGAGTGATCCTGACTTATGTATCAGTTGACCTAAGTATATGTATTGATCCACTTCTTCCAGAATTGTGCCGTTCACTGTTATGTCCTTTCTGCCTATCCACGCATTATTCATGACTTCCGTCTTGTTGAGGTTCATTCTCAACCCTATTTCGTTGCTGGCCGATACCCACAAGAACCGCCTGGAATAACAAGGGAACTACCGCCGATTGTGGCGTCTGGATTTACACGGAAGAGTCAAAGACGAATACAAAAGTTGGCTCGGGCGTTTTTTCTACGGATTTGAGTCTTAACCTCTGGTGTATACTGTCGGACGATGATACTGTCTTTCAGTCTGAAGTACATTCTATACGCATGGCAGTTAAGTCCATTAGCGGAATATCAACCAAACCATTCTCGCTCTTGCGTCTTACAGATGTTCTTCAAAAACGGTTAACGCTTGCAGAGTGGCTCGCAATGAAAAAGCAAGGCATATTCCTATCCGGATTAGGTGCGTGCCAGGTCATAGTGAGGTCATAGGCAACAAAAAAGCCGATGAATTAGCGAGGAAAGATTCGGGAGCTAGTAATAGCCCCTGGATCACTGTACCACGGTCAATTGCTGATACCACAAGCAAACTAAATGCTGCCATATGAGCCAAACTAAAGTCCCAATTAGAAAGCAGATTCGCCAGGACCTTCCGGTCATCACTTGATCCAAGCAAAAGCAGGAAACTGCTTAAGCTCAGCAGAAACTGCTTGAGAGCAACGGTCGGCCTGCTCACAGGTCACTGCCTTACCGCATCTCATGCGAACAAAGTGGGACTGGCATCCAGCAATTAATGCAAGAGGTGCGAGATGGAAGAGAACACCATCAAGCACACTCTCTCTGCGATTGTCCGGCCCTAAATAATAAATCCCTCGAGATTTTTGGTTCTTACTACTTTCAAGAGTTAGCTTAGGTGGCTAGTACCGTCCTGCTAAGTCAGCTGATTCATTTAAGTGAAGCGGTCACTTAGCAGCTCTAAAAACCCAGCGTTCCTAATTTCATAGTTCTTAATTTTCTTAACTTTTTTTTTCAAATGATGAAGCTTGTGTAGTCCAGAGAATAGATAACCGACTGCTGGAGTGTGTGATCCCTGTCAAAGACGATCGAACGTGATCAAGAATCAGGCTTTGAGTCGACTTAGCTATTAGTAGGTTTTTGAGTTCAAAATGTCATGGAACTTAATACGCCCAAAATCAGGAGCTCAAAATGTCATAGAACTAAGCACTCCACATTTTTACGCTATAATTGTGAAAGAAGTTTCTAACAAATTCAAATCTGAGACCAACAATAAAATCCGAAAGACACCTTTATTGTTCTTTGATAATTTAGCAACGTATCATAAAGATAATGTAAAAACCCACTTACTTCTTCGATTTATGATTTCCATACGACGAGCGTTCTCCACAAATCCTACATCGGCATGCCCAACAACCTGTTGATTCTCGTAGCAATGCTGCATATGTATTTGATCTCGTAGAATTTGTTGGTTTTGTAGATTTTGCTGATTGCCAACGACACCCAATCCGGCTTCGTCTTCTTCCAGCGTTAATAGATGATCGAGCACTTGGACGCCGCGTTCGAGCGGATCGTGAAATTTATTAACAAGATCGGCACAACGATCAGCCAAATGCCAAATATCTGATTGTGTGATAGCCCAATACAATAGGTGTCGTCCTAGATGACTACCCAAATTGGTTGCAAATGCTTCGGTCATCTTAATCCGCCCTGTACTCGACAACGGTCGATTCGAGCTGCGAATTTAATAAGAGACATGTAGACCGTAATTTTCACCGATTCGCGCTCGTAAATTTTTTTAATGATGTCGTCGTTTGCACACAACAAATACACGAAATCTCGGGAAATCTGAGAAATCAAAGTAATCACAACACGTAAGTACGATACAGGAAGATTGGAATCTCTGGAAATTATTCGGCACTTTCTCCACTTTTCACGTTCGAAAATGCTGGTGTGATTGTGTATGTTTGTCAAAAAACACGATACTTCAATTATTTTTCAACTATTTGATATTCTTGGCTCCTACTTATTTCTGATTACGGCACTTTGTTGCAACCGAAAACAAACATCTGCTGATCTGCTGACCGACCCGGCTTGTTATACATCCGCCGACTAAAACTATCTATCCACTTCCCAGTTAACCGTGAAAGTAAGTAATACCACAGTGAACACTACCGACGAAAACGCAGCATAATAACAAAACGAACCAAACTTACGTGCGGTTAAAAATCACGCTCGCAGGAAAAATATAAAAATAATTATGTAAGATAGTTTGTTGGATTTGTATTATGTTATCGGGGCCGAAGCGAGTAACAGCGGCACAATCTCAACTGGTTTTCTTGCAGCCTTTTCACTTTCATTGCTACCTCGTTTCACGATTTTACCACCAAAAAGTCATTAGTTTAGTGGGCTAGCCTGGTGCACATCGAAATTGTTGCACAACTCATTGATTGGCCAGGTTTTTTCTTTTGTTAGCGAAGATGCACTATAGTAGACCGATCTCGGTGGTATTGTCCGATTTATGAGTTGAATGTTGATGATGCCGATCGTGAGACTTATATTCGATGCACAATCGATTGACGTAAGAAAATTTTCTGCGTTTATTTAGCTAACCGGTAAAATTGTTAGATTATCCACAGATGTAACTCTTTGTTGCACAAATGAAATGACTTCCTTAAATTTAGTGTTATGTTCGCTGGCACTTAGATTCAAATCTTCCGGTTTTCACGTACAACTAACCCGGTTAATAACTGGCGCCAAGATCAAGAATTTCAACCTGTAATCATCAGCTTTCACTTTCTTCGAGCCGATAGTGGTGTAATACCGATGTACACATAACTTAAAGATTACGTGATCGCCCGGACGCCAAATGCAGCGTATGATCGATTTGGTTCAGGTACACAGTGTAGCCTGTAATAACCACTCGATTCACCACCGTGGCCAACTCTACGCACCGCACATCGTATCTATTATCTATTTCCAAGCTTTTATCAAACGATCGCAGTTAGAATGACAGAGGGGACCTTCTTTAAGGTCTTCACATTTACCCGGCTTTTTGCATGATCTTTTCCAGCTGATTGATATTCCGATGCCGTTTTGTCAAACTCCTCTTTTCGGTTCGATCGAAACGCGAATCGAATATCTGAAAAAGTATCTAAATCACTTGAACGCGATCAGCTGCGATTTGGTATGCACACGGCCGATTATAGTGTCTTAGTATTTATGAATTATAAACACGCGTGCCCGAGCGTCTCGACCCAAGCCGACAATGCAGTTTAACAGCTCACGATATGAAATTAGCTAAGCGACTGCCAAGCTACGAGCATTTCTTACCTTCTCAGGTATATCGTACGTACAGGTGATTTTCATATGATATTAAATTCGTCGTCGCTCACACGGAGCTCTAATGGGAAAAACGCAGTGACGGTGATATGTGGCCAGTGGGGCTAAGTGGTGTCTCCCGTGAGAGAGAGGTAGAAGTAGAAGACAAATAAAATCAAAGTCTCAACAAAAACGAGTCACACTAGATAAGCCTTGATAGGCGAATGGGAACAAAGTGACTTCAAGATTATTCTGGCGGCTATGGATTTGTTTACCGGTCAAGTTATTGTCAGCAGAAAAATATAGCCCACTTTGGAAGTATAGTTGTCTTATCTTATCATTAATGATCGCTATGATGGGTGATCATTTTGGTTTTGATCGCTAGAGCTATATGTATTATGCAATCTATAATAACGAAAATTACAGAAATACCAAGAAATTCTTAAAAAACATTAGTTCGTTTGTGAAATTCATGCTACAATCCAATATCGAACTATCTTATTGAGATCAGATATACTGCGCGGAACAATTCATATGCGGCTGAGGGAATCAATCGTCAGCAGAATTGCAATCTTATAGACAATCATGCCCTACGTAACATAAACGCCCAATCTGCATTTTAGTAATTGCTGACCTATTTTAATATTTGTGTTTTTCAACATGCTGCAGATATCTTTAAGCACAATGAAAATTTATTTATTTATATATTAGCCAAACAAGGCATAAATTTAATACATGTATGTACATATAAATATGAAATTCATTCATTTATTAAATTCGTCTAATGCAGACTATACACATACAATAAAAATTAATTATTCTTATACAGAATTCGTTTAAGTGATGCTGTAGATAAATGAAAATCAAACTTATAATAAGCTTCGTTAAAGCATCTACTTATTGCAGTGACTGGTTCATTGCAACCATAATTGGTCCGATGTTGAGGGATCGACAAAAAGTTAACACGCCTGACACGTTTGTTATTAGTGTTAAAATTAAGTTGGCTTAGTAAGTAGTTTGAGTCAACGGTGCCATCCAAAATTTTCGCGGCAAATAAGATTTTGGAATTTTGACGTCGGGAGTCAAAGGTATCCATTCGTAAAAGATTTAAGCGGTCTTGATAAGGAGGTAGATGTAAAGGGTCATACCACGGAAGACCGCGGAGGCAGAAACGTAAGAACCTCTTTTGAATTGACTCAATTTGGTCTATGTAGACTTTTTGATATGGTGCCCATACAATACTTGCATATTCGACAATAGGTCTGACTAAGCTGCAAAAGAGGGTCTTAGTTAGAAAAATGTCGTTGAATTCCTTCGAACGTCTTCTGACAAAACCTTAGGCATTGCTAGCTTTCACAACAATTGAATCGATGTGGTCGTCAAATGTGAAGGATTGATTCAGCAATACTCGTAAATCGAGTACTTTCGCTGATCTATTTAAAGATGTACTCAAAAGTGAGTATTCATAGATTAAAGGATTATTTTTGCGTGTGTAAGATATAATCGTACACTTGTCAGGATTAATTAGGAGATTGTTATTGGAACACCAGTTGGCAAATCTGTTTAGATCCTGCTGCAAATCATAGCAATCGTTAAGGTTTCTCACAACTTTGAAAATTTTAGCGTCATCGGCATAAAGAAGAACAGAAGATGACTGTAAAATGGAACCTACGTCATTAATAAATAAAGCGAACAGTAAAGGGCCTAGATGACTACCTTGTGGAACACCAGACGTGGTTCTAATTTCAGATGACAAGGCACCGCGAAAGGATACACGTTGGGTTCGATTCGTCAAGTAAGAGTCAACCCAATTTAAAAACAAGTAAGGGAATTGAAAGGAATGAAGCTTAGCTAAAATAATAGAGTGATCAAGCTTATCAAAGGCTTTCGTCAAGTCTGTGTAGGCGCAGTCAGTTTGGAGATCAGCTTCAATTGAGTTGGTTATTTGGTGAGAAAATTCAAGCAGGTTGGTCGTGGTTGAACGACCTTTCAAGAAACCATGCTGATACGGAGCCATAATTGATTTGCAATGAAAGGCTAAAACATTTGTGACTATGGCTTCAAAAAGTTTTGCGACACAGGGAAGTTTTGCAATAGGTCTATAGTTGCAAGCGTCATTACGACTCCCTTTCTTGAATATAGGAGTGACGGTGGAGTATTTCCACAAATGAGGAAAGATGCCTGTTTTTAAGGATGTATTGAAAATATAAGACAGCACAGTTAGTAGTGATGACACACAATATTTCAAGACCAAATTAAGTATGCCATCTGGGCTAGGTGTTATATTATTGTCAAGTTTATTAACAAATGTGATAATAGTGTCCTCGTCAATTTTTAAATCCTTCATCTCCAAAGAAGAAACTGTTGAGTTCGTCAAGTAGGGTAAAAAGTGTCTGGAGTTTGGAAAGTCCGTACGATAAGCTTTACGGAAAAGGGAAGCAAATAAATTACTAATATCAAAGGGATCATCAAAATAAAAGTCGTCAGATTTAAATGTGAGTGGATACCCATCGTTATAAGTCTTAGAATTAACAAAATTCCAAAATCTCTTAGGTTGGGCTTGAAAATTAAATCTTAGCTGTTGCGTATGTCTATGATATGCAAATGCAGCTTCTTTATGATGCAGATCTCGTAATGTGGAAAAACGTTGATAGTCAGGTTCTGAGCGAGTCAGGCGAAACTTTTTCCAGGCTTTGTTTTTAGAATTTTTCAAATGGCAAAGCTGTGGAGACATCCAAGGAAAACGAACCTTGCTTTTAGTGAAGGTAGTTGGCACGCACCGTAAAAAACAGCTAAACAACCGAATGTGGAAATAGAACGTAGCTTTATCAGGATTAGGTTGCTTTCACTTTCCTCACACTTTCCCAAAGAAGCAGCTATAAGTTTACCTTAACAAGCTCATACTTAAATCAACTTATCTTTTGAATTTCGTTCTCATCGGAGGATTTCATCGAAAGTTTAAACGATTAAACGTTGTTTGAGGCTGCCATCCGAAAAATGTTCAAAACTCAGAAAATTTAAAAATCGGTTTCTTATTTTTATCGCAAATGCTTTGCATATGAGTACGTTATTTGAAGCATCTGTTGGTGCAATATTTACGAAAATGACTAATGCTGGTTACCCTGTGTCAGCAGCAGAGCAAAATATATACCAAATCTGCTTCACGTTAAGCTAAACCCAACCAGTAAATTTCGTTTCGATTGAATTACTGCGCTGAAAGTTATACGGGTGAAAAGAATTTTAGGGCTACCACCCTCAAAACTTTTCAAATTTTGAAAGCGTTAATATTTGTTGTTAATTTTCATTGCAGGATGATTCGCATTTGCAAATCTAATGACATAATCGCTCAGTAAAGAAATTCCACAAAATTACAAAAATGTTCATAGCTGGTAGCCCTTTCATGATTTTCGCACGAAATTCCTACGACATTTAGTTCACATTAAGGTCCATTTACTGCATGAACTTCGTTTTGATTTCTGCACTGGACCGGAAGTTATAGGGAAAAAAGCTTTATTTTGCTGAGCAAATTTGCAAGATTTATGAGACAAAAATCACAATAGCTGGCAACTCTATTCTAATTTTTCAACCAAATTTTTACCAAATGTTATCTGAAGTAAGATCCAAATACTGTGTGAATTTTGTTAAAATCGGATGGCTGAATCGGAAGTTATAGGCCAAAACCCGGTTTTTTTTCTTAGTGATTTTTCAAGGTGGTACCACTGCCGCATGGTTGCCCGCATTTCAAAATCACTTCTATCAGACCTGGTCCTAGCTAATACCAACATGTCCTGTGAATTTCATTATGATCGGATAATCCGGTCGTCAGTTCTCGTGAACAGAACTTTCGAGTGCTGAAAATAGAGATAATTTGGTGATGGGTTGCCGTTCTTGTGCAAATCGGAATTTTAAAAGTTTCAATTTGACATGATGGCCAAAGGTCAAAATTTATCAATGATTTGAATTTTTTGTCAAAAATCAAAAATTTTTCAGGAGGTTCAATGATTAGAAGGGTTTTTCTTCAGGAGACTGCCGTAGCTACAGGGATACCCGCACTATCTTGAAAATCCATGTGTGATAAATCTTAGTCAACATCAATACGCTCTGCAATTTTCACGATGATCCAATGTTTTTGTCAGAAGTAATGACAAATCAAAATTTGAAAATAAATCCTTGCCTACTTTTAGGCACGCTGCACCCACACACGGCCTAAAATTTCCAACTTTTTAACATAGACAAGCTTTAAACATAATAAGTTTTCATTCCCAAACATTTGTTTTAACAAAAATTTACACTGCTTGGAAATATAGGAGTACCGCAAAATTCATTAAAACGCTCGCCGCCGCCCAAAGGTTTAGGATATCTGAATTCTAGTTTAGGAATTTCTAGTTTAGGATATCAAGTCAAGGACCTACCTACTATATACATCTACGTTCTCCGAAAATTTCAACTCAATCGAATCGGTCACTCCAGAGATTATCTCCCTTAATCATTTTGCTGATATATAATATATATTAGACATGGGTAACGCAGCAAATTTTGAGGCGCTGATACACTGATACCGGCGCAATACATCTATTTAAATGTTCTATAGGCCTATAGTGGCACATTACATTTTGTTTGAAAAAAACCTTCCATCGCCTTGCGAAATAAATACCTTTTTTTAATGCTTTCTATTCAAAATTTTTTCCCCAATTTCGTTGCTATTCAGGAAGATAATTATAAATTTTCATGCAAAAATATTAAAAATTAAAAAAAAAAATGATTTTTTTTTGTAAAATACGCTAAAATGAAAAAAAAAACAATTTTTTTTCGAGCTTCTGAAAAATTTATATTAATTATATTCAACTTATTATTTGCAAAATTTGATTTAAAAACGTTAAAACTATATTTGGGTAAATTTTCGAGACGATTGGTTGATATGGAGCAAAATGGCGAAAAACAAAAGTTGATGCAGGGTCAAATTGACCCAGAGTGACCTCCTTGATCGAAAAAATAGGTGTGACCTTCGAGAGCTAAATGCATTGTTAAACAGGTTAGAGCACGTGTGGTAGAATATGTACTTAAAATCTGCATGATTCTTCTACTGTTCGTCGAACATTAGTGTTTCTAGCGGTTCTGATGCGCTAGGGTTTTTTTTATTTTTATTTAGTAACAAATTCTTATGGAAGAATTGAATCTTGATGAAGAACGAAGCAGCAAATATGTTAATAGCACAAAAGATCTTTAAAATAGCAGCGTAAAGCAAGTAAATGCTATACAAATACTAGATAAATCATTAATAAAAATTTTGAGCAGCAACAAGCCTAGCATAGATCCTTGTGGGATACCAGTATAATGAAATAATGGACTTCACAGTTTTCATTTTCATCACAAACAAGAGGGAACACCGACGAGATGCGATTCATTATAAAAAAAAAAAGAAATCCAAAAAAACAGTAATTATTCAATTTACATAGGAGAAGTTTATAATTAACGAAGTTAAAAGACAGATGGATAAAAATGGACAAAGCTAAGAGGCCAGATTTTTTACTTATAGCATCAGCACCAGTAAATTAATTGGAGCGAAATGGAAAAGTAAGCAGTATAACATAGTAAGAATTAATCGAAAGTGAAGAGAGGCAGAGAGCAAGTTAAGAAAACTTGTTAGAAGCGAGGCCAGAGAAAATTCAATAAATGAAAAAATAGCATATTTATTTATTTTTATTTATTTATTTTATTTATTTTATTTATCTATTTACCAAACAAGGCTACATACACAACAAGAAAATATAATATAAATCTAAAATACAATTAATCATTATAAATATATAATACAAATTGTCCGTAAAAAAAATACAATACATCACAAATTTTGTAGCAGTTATTGAATTTATTATTGCTTATAGAATTGAATACTCTACAGCACCTATTAATGGGCTCATTATATATGTGATGAATGAATGTGTGATGAATTAATTCATTGTGCAGATTAGCATATCTGGCGCATCTTGTTCGGTTATTGAAAGTAATTTTACTAGAGAGATCTTCAATAATTACCGCACCACTAATAATATCAAATGTAAGGCAAGCGCTGAGCAGAGTTCTTCTAGAAGAAAGAGACATTAAATTTAGTAGGCTCAGTCTGAATTTGTAAGAAGGCAGATGTTGAAAACCTCTTGGGTCATAGAGATTTCTCAAAGCGAAAAGTACAAATTGTTTCTGAACAGACTCAACTCTATCGCTATGTAGATCGAAAGCAGGGTTCTATATAATGCAAGCATATTCTAGTAAAGGACGCACTAGGGTGGTATATAATGATTTTGTAACCCAAAGGTTTTTAAACTCTTTAGCGCGTCTCTTTATGAATCCGAGCTGTTTATTAGCCCTGGCTAGGATTTTGTCATAGTGTAGATTGAAGCGCATCTTGTTATCCAATACTACGCCAAGGTCTATAATATGGTCGACCCTATTCAATTTGATGTCATTAAGGTAGTAAGAATACATCGTGATTGCATGCCTACGAGAAAAATTTATCACATGGCACTTATTGATGTTAAGATTAAGATTATTCACATTGCACCACTGTTCGAGGGATTGAAGCTTGGATTGTAGAAAGTTTGCATCAGACTGCGAGTTTATGATGTGATAGATTTTTAAGTCGTCTGCATAGAAGAGATGCGGTATACCAAGCAGTATCTCAGACACATCAGAAATGAAGATGTTAAAAAGCAGGGGGCTTAAATGACTGCCTTGTGGTACTCCAGAAGATGCCAAAACTTTTTTTTAGATAAGTGGCCTTGAAATTTTACGAGTTGGGTTCGATTGCAGAGGCTACCAGTTAAGAAGAGAACCGGAAATATCAAAGTTGCGAAGTTTTTGTACCAGAGTTTGATGGTCAACTCGGTCGAAAGCCTTACTTAAGTCCGTATAGACCGCGTCAATACCTTTTATTATTTTTGGCCACAGAATGTACTTATTTATTTATTCACCAAACAAGGTACAAAAATCACATATAAAATATCAAACTAAAAGTAAAATAGAAAAGTAAAGTAAAGTGAAAACAAAAAGTAAAAACAACCAAGTTAAATAAGTAACAAACAAATTAAAAAAGAAACAAATAGGTTAATAAATAAAAATCAATAAATAAAACATTGACATAAAAGCTATAGCTTAAGGTTTAGGGGTATGGATGGCATGCAAAAACGAACAAATGACGTATAAATAAATAAATTAGCTAAAAATAGATAACAAATAAAGGAATAAATAAATGACTAATAACTGAATGAATAACAAATGACAAATAACTAAGTGAATTTAAATTTAAATTAAATATACAATACATGTATTTATATTAGGTCTGTTTCCGTACTTCAGCAAACTGCAGCAGTAACAGAATTCGGCAGCTGGCTTCTTTTTGCTGCAAAATTTGGCTTGCATTTGGCTTGCAGTAAAAGTACGAAAACGACTTGCTGCGAATCTATTTTAATATATTATAATAGATTCAAGTACGGGAACAGACCTATTAGTATGGTGAGGAAAAGGGGGAGACTGTGAAGAGAGAGCCTTCATAATATTTTTTTTAAAAGTTAATTTAGATATCGTTGGGGAAAAGCTATCGCTCATGCTATTGAATAGCCTGCAGCACCTATTTATTGGCTCGTTTGCTGCATATGTTGTGTTGTGTTGGTATGCAATAAGCAATCGTCGGGATCTAGTGACTCTCAGGGGCTGATTGAGCACAAACTTTTCTTTCAAGTAGGCGACATTAACCACCTCTCTGATGACATCGAAGCTGAAGCAGGCAGATAACATTAATCTTCTCGACGCAAGGGGTAACAAGTTAATACATTTAAGGCGATATTCGTATGGTGATACATTACTGAAATCATAAGGGTTGAAAAGATCTCTCAGAGCGAACAGTAAAAACTGCTTCTGAACAGACTCAAATCTTTGGCTGTGAATTTCGAAAGCCGGATTCCAGATAGTGCACGCATATTCAAAAAGAGGACGCACGAGTGAAATATATAAGGATTTAGTAACCCAGAGATTCTTAAACTCTTTGGCTCGTCGCTTAATGAAACTAAGTTGTTTACTTGCCCGGGAAAGCACTCTATCGTAATGTTGATTGAAGCGGAGCTTTTCATCCAGGATGACACCGAGATCTAATATGCTGTCAACCCTGCTGAGTGTCGTGTTGTTGAGGCGGTACGTATAATGAACGCGTGCAGTTTTGCGAGAGAAGCTAATTGCGCGGCATTTGGCAATGTTAAGAGGGGCTTGTTCGCGGAGCACCAATGGTCTAGAGAGTTCAGTTTAGACTGAAAAAAGGTCGCGTCAGATTGTGACCTGATGAAATGGTAGATTTTGAGGTAAACAAAGAAGACAACATAGTGCTGGTCTATTCGAAAATCGTCAATATTTCAGGCAAACAGCAATTAAATCTTTCTATAAACCTAAGCAATCCAATCAAAAAATAACAATCATTATTTTCATTGTCGATTGACTCACAACCAATTAAAAAGAAGGGATACATACAGTTGCTCACAAAAGTTAGCATACACCGCTTAAAAACGCGGAATTGGCAATATATAGGTAGAAAAAAATGAAGAGACGGGTGAAAAACGTACTTAAAAGGAATATCAGAGACATTGTAATCTATTTTACACAGAATTAGTGAGAATATACATATACATACACATATACATAGTAAATAACAAGAAATTCCGCTGAAAGTGAGGAAACAAAAGTCAGCATACACCAGAGAAAATTCAAAAGAATCAGTCTAAGCAATGAGTCATACTGCGATAAAGATTGCTACCGTGTTAATATACAAAGATAAACATTAGTACATTGCAAGTCGATCAAACTAAAGTGGTTTGGGAGCCTTTAATACTTAAAAATGAGTACACGGAAGGAAACGAGTTTGGAAGTGCGAAAAATCGTCCTTAGTGAACGAATGGAAGGGAATTCGTATGGCGAAATTGCTAAAATAGTTGGAAGAAGTCGGACAACGGTGCAAACCATCCTACGGAAAGCGGAAACGGAAGGGAGAATACAAAATAAACAACGAACAGGTAGACCGCAATCCTTAAGTAAGAGAGATGAGAGAGACTTGTTACGGAAAATAAGTAAGGAGCCACAAAAAAGTGCTCCAGCAATGGCCACTGCACTTGCAAAGGCAACAGGGAAGCAAGTGAGTCCAGAAACAATACGTAGAGTTTTGCGTAATCAGGGTTATAATTGTAGAGTTTCGCGGAGAAAACCTTTCATTTCTCCTGTTAATGAAAAGAAGAGGCTTGACTTCGCTCGCCTGCATCTTAATAAGGACGAAAATTTTTGAAATCAAGTTATGTTTAGTGATGAGAGCAAGTATAATGTTTATGGCTCTGACGGGCGCGGATACGTGTGAAGGAAGCGGAACTAAGCATTGGCAAAGAAGAATTTGCGTCCTACAGTGAAACATGATGGAGGGTCAGTCCTCGTATGGGGCTGTATGTCGGCCGCTGGTGTGGGGCAATCACATTTTATTGATGGTACTATGGATCAATACATGTATTTGAGCATATTGCGAGGCGATTTGATACCTTCTGTACAGAAATTAAGCCTACAGCCAGGTTGGATCTTTCAGCAGGACAATAATCCAAAACATACAGCTAGAAGTCTCAAGGAATGGTTGCTGTATAACATCCCTCATCAGCTTCACAGTCCACCTCAGTCTCCCGATTTAAGCCCTATCGAGCATTTATGAGAGGAATTAGATCGCAGAATTCGTGAGCCAGCCGTAAGAGCAACTATTACTAGTAAAGAAACCCTGAAATCTGCTCTGCTGTGTACCTGGATGAATATTCCACCCGAAATTACCGGAAATCTCGTTAGTTCGATGCGAAGGCGTTATGAAGCTGTTATTTAGGCTGGTGGAGGGCCTACAAAGTATTGAGCTCACGTTTTTTGGTCATTCTCGTTCTTTTCGAAACATGGCTCGTAGTGTATGCTGACTTTCGATGGATGAATTTTCTTAGTTTTCATGGCTTATTTCTTTCTGAGTTCGGATTTTCTTTATTGCTGTGTTATGAAACTTATTTTTAATGCCAATAAAGCTACTTTTATGTTTTCATTGCATTCTTTCTTTTTCCACTGTACCATATTCGTGTTTTTACATGCTGTATGTTGACTTTTGTGAGCCACTGTATATTAAAAATTGAATGCAGCTACTCTAAAACATGTATATTCGTCGCTTCATAACCACAAACACCTTGACTTTAAATATGTCGTTCAAACAGCTTACAAATAAATTAAAGCTGCTTTGGTTCAAACTCTCATCTACTATTGATTAATATTTATATCCATCCATGGATGTTCGAAGTGGACAGCATGAGAAAAAAAAACTGTTTTCATATGATCTTCGCCGCAAGCGACCCGACAGAAAAACTACCCCAGCATAGTCCTCGTATCTAATGATTAACGTTAATTGTTTCATTTCAATGCTAATTGCGCGTTATAATCGATTCAAATCATTACTATACTATAAATTATAAAACATTTGATTGCTGTCATGCCATATCGAATTGCATCTACTCGATTTCACCGATTTTCGCTTGAATAAATAAATAGACTCAAATCGTATCAATTGTATTAATGACAATAATCCGTTGAATGATTTTTCTCGAATAAATACCTAAGAAACCATTCAGCCAGAAGCTTCAAGACTCCAAGTTCAAGTTTAACGATTCGCAAAGAGTTCAAGATACGTTCGAAGGGCAACAACAGCAAGCGCAACAATCATTTACCGTTTTTCTTACTTTGCATGGGTAAGACTCGGTATGTCATATTTGGTCATTTTCTAGAGTTTCCTGAAACGACGCATCTCAAGTGAATATGTATCTTACGTAGATATGTACTCGTAGGCAAGTTCATATGAAAATGTTTCCACAATATTACAATTCCAGTTTGATTTGCTGCTTGAAAACATGGAAAATTTGAAATATAATTGCAAGTGAAACGACATGCATTGGACGCTTTGTAAACATTATATGCGATTGATAGCGAGGGGTTGTAAGCATGTAAATGAAGAAAAATAGTTTGTATCTTTAGTTGCTAGCAGTGTTCCCACTCTGAAATTTTCCGCCGTATCAAATTTCTTCAAAAAGTGTATCAATATTGGTAAAAATGTATCAAAAAGCTCAAAAAAGTGGTTCGAGGTACTCAAACTATAAATAATAATATAAAAAAAATAAACTTGGAGCTACTATATACATTGAAAAATATAGACCCGAAAACAAAAATCACAAATTGCTTCCGCTCTTTGTTTTCATCGGTATAGTGCCATTGATATTGAAGCCACATAAAAAAAGTTATGACAAAATGTAGGTTCTTTGCGAATGCGCCCAAAATTTTCACGAGATTAATACGGAACGCAGATTATTTTTAGTAAAAATCGCTGTTTTAAATTTCCAAAAAAAAAAAAATTACAATAATTCTTCAGCTTAAAAAAGAACAATATACATATCGTTATTATTTAAATAGCTTGAACACTTCAAATCTTCAGAGTCCATCACATAATAGATATCTTTCGTAGTTCAGAGTGTAAAGTAGATTGAAGTTGGCAGTTATTACTACTAGAGAGAGGAGATTTGGTTGGCACATGGCAGCAAAATTAAAAAAAATGAATTTATTTACTGCGTGCCAAAATGTATCATTTTGCTATAATTCAGTGAGTTGCTGTATCATTGTATCAGAAAAAAAACGTTTTAAATAAAACTGTATCAAAATGATGCAAATGTATCAAAAGTGGGAACCCTGGTTGCTAGTATAACTAACAGAATATGTATGAAAACATCAACTGCTTGGTTTTGCATTAGACATGTTTGCATAATTTTTACGCTAAGAACACTTCGAAACGAATGAATAAGTTGGATATTAGCATAATTTTAGGTTAGAAATAATTATTCATTAGCGGGTACTTTATATGCAAAATAGGCACACATTAACATGTGAAGAGTTCCAAAAGCCGCAAAAATACCTATGTGACTGCCTGCTATAGATGTTCAGTAACAGATAATGTGAAACATGTTGTTTTAATCTTACATAAGTACAATTTACTTTAAGTTGTAACTGCAAATATTTAAATACAGGTATATTAAATTTGAAATAAGTGACATCATCCGTTGAAAAGAGTGGATTTTGCAATTAGAAAATATCACTTTTACAATTACTCGTATTTACGGATTTCTCTGTTTATTTAAGATGTGTCTATATAAGATACTTTATTGCGATTTTTTTGATCACCAATGATGTTGCTAGTGTTTTGCAAACTATTTCACATTGCTTGAGTAACACTAACGTCTTTTCATTCAGTTTTGAATAAAGAGTCGAAAAATATTGGTGTTAGATAGTTAGTAGTAGCACTCAAATTAGTATTTTTTTTTATCTATGTGGTTCACACTTCTATGAACCAGAGGGGTTGGCCTTGACCTATCGGTATTGACCATCTGGTTCGACTTTTTAAAACACTTGGTTTTGATTCAATTTATTATTTTGAAAATTTTAAACGCTCGGTTTAGATTCAACTTATTATTTTGAAATCAATATGTCCGTTCGATTTTCAATACACAAGACAGTCACAAACTCAAAACACAAAGGCCTCAAACAACGCGACAACGCGAACACGCAGTTCAAGACACAATGATTCATGTCTTGTCAATTTCAGAGAAAAACCGTTCTTCGGAGAAAAACAATCACTGCCGCTCTCCGGCTACAGCCTTCCACCGCAAGAGACAACACATGAATGACTCAAATTAGTATCATTTTTTTTTTGTTATAGGTAGATAGCCAAAAAAATATTCAAAGAATATTCGCGTCCCCAAACTGCGGTTTATATACGATTTTAACTTAAGAAAAAAAATTCCATCTACAGGCCACTAAGGTCCCGATCAGAATCTGACCCTGCATTACTTCAACCCTGTCGTGCTTGCTCTTCAATCGGTGCCTACATACTTCAGAAGTCTCCACTGCTTTTGGGTCATTGAAGTAACACTCTCGGTTTGTGCGCAGTATTTCCTAAATATATGTTGAGACTGTGCACCACACTGAGAAAACACATGGTGCCAGACGCCATAATTTATAGACTTCTGGCGCCATGTACATAGTCGATTTAGGGATTGTGATAAAATATAGCGCCACACGCCATAATACATGGCGAAAAGTACATAGGCCTATACGCCATGTACTATAGTCCTCCACGCCATGTACATGGCGTGGCGGACTATATTAGATGGCGTGGAGGACTATAGCACATGGCGCGGAGAACTATAGTGCATCGCGTGGAGGACTATATGCATAGCGTCTGCTCCTATGTACTATGGCGTGGGGCGCTATATTTTATCACAAATCGACCGAAATCGACTATGTACATGGCGCCAGAAGTCTATAAATTATGGCGACTGCCACTATGTGTTTTTTCAGTGCATCTGAAGATGATCCAGTTTGCATCCAACACAAGGCCACGAGCCTTCTCAGTTCGGGGCATCTGGAGGTAGAGCACTTGATGTTAGGTGATGGAATTTTATTAAAGAAATTCCCGAGGGATAAATGACATCAAAGATCATATCCTCTCCTATACTCAAGAAGCTTGCTGATATTTATACATCTCCTCACACAGCATGGCTGCGAGTTATAATTGGAGTGCCATGAGCCATATTACATGGCTCATGGCACTATGTAATATGGCGTGTGGGGCCATAATTTTGGCGCCATGTAATTATGGCACTGGGAGCTATACTGCATGGCTCAGGGTACTATGTACATAGCGTGTGGCACCATAAATACTGCGCCATGTAACATGGGACGACGCGCTATGTAGATTCTGACATTATGGCGTTGGGAGCCATATTGCATGGCTCAGAGTACTATGTACATAACGTATGGGGCCATAAATAATGCGCTATGTTACATGGCTCTGGGCGCTATGTGGATTTTTTTCAGTGCAGTTGTCCTATTCACGCACATCATTTCCACGATGGACTGTCGTGATACAAAGCCAATTGTAGACTCGAGGCTGCTCCTCAAACTTGCGAACCGAGTGCACGCAAAAAATGTACAATGAGCATCATCGTATTCATTCACACTGTACATTCTGTCTCGTTAGGAATTGGTACAGATAAAAGTTTACCTCTCCGTTTACCCATGGGTCAGGTTTTCGAAAACCTACCAGTCTAGTTGACCAGGACTCGCGTATGTGCGTGCACTAAAGCTTCTGTCCCATTCGCCTCAGAGGGAGTGAGAGAATCTTCTCTGAGCTCTCACGCATGTAGCTCTATCAGGATCACTTCCAATACTACTAAAACAGGTCAGGCTCTAACATAGGACAAAGTGCGGTAGCTACTCGCGATGTGCAGGATACCTGTACGCTGGAAATCAGAGCTCTAAACTTTTTCGTTTCCATACAACATTCCGTACAACAAGATGGAGTTATTCGTCGCCATCTGGGCCACCGATGTTGGTTTTCAATCTGCTCAGCGAGCCGATGGCTCTCAGAGCCCTATCACGCTCCTTTCGGTTGTGACCCCAGTAGGTCAGCTTAGTATCCAGCTTCACTCCCAAGTACCTTACCGTCTTACTGTTCTAAACCTCTATGGAGCCCACTGTCATCGGGATGACAGTCGGTATCTTCTACTTCGGCAACATGACGATCTTTGTCTTCGACAGAGCCATCTCTAGGTCATGCTCGGTCATCCACCGTTCCAACCTCCTAAATTGAGTGAGCTCAGCAGTTTTAGAAGTGATTATTGCTGCCCACGTGAAACATATTCGTTGGCATTTCCAGAGGTCAGATCTGAGTATAGATCCCTGCGCTGCCCTGAGGTGAAAAGTCTCCTCTGAGCACCTATATCTGTGTCGAACAGCAGCCATCAGTCCCTAAGGTAGTCCCGCATCATGACCAATAAGTAGTCAATAATGCGCAAACTATGCTCGAGGACCCCAAGCACATCTGTCCATCTCGTCTCGTCATTTTGAACATCTAACGTCAGTAGCAAAACAACTGGTCTGGCTCTGTGGCATGCCTGCCCCAATTATTGCTGAGATGGCATCAACAGTTGAATGCCCCTTTCGAAAGCAGGGCTATCTGTCAGAGAGGCAATCAGCTGCTCTAATTGCTGACAGCAGCCGTAGATTCAGCAACCGCCCGAGGAGATTCACCGGCGTGTCTAGCATGCAAAGCGGATGGCATGTGGACGGATTGTCAAAGTCTCCTTTTCCCTTATCAATGAGCGGCAATCCAGCAACTTTCCAGACCCCCTCCACTAAACAGGAACTATATAAATCCAGTAATAGCCTCGGTTGTCTCTCCGTTACATCTTTAAGTGCCTCGACCGGCACTCCATCAGGGCCCGGGGCTTTTCTATTTTTCTTTCCAGACACTACATCGATCAGCTCCTCTTCCATAAAGAAAGAAACGTCCCCCTTATGGACGATGGACGATCCTTGGCGGATGCGCCGAGAACAGCGAGCCGATTTATGGCTCCAGGATTACCGCTAGACCGAATGAAACCAAGTCTGTACGCTTCAACAGTTTGTACCCTTCAACAGTTTGTAGCCTTCAACCCACGAGTTTGAATTCACTTGAAAAAACCCGTCATTTCTTGCGCTTGCTCCTCTTGATAGCTTTGGCCGATTCCTTTTTTGCTGACGTGTGGGCTGCAGAAAGAACGGCAGCCTGCGATCTATTTCTGACCGGCTTTGCCCTGCGCTTGTACGCTAAAGTAATTCGTCGCAGCTCAGTGATTTCATTGTTCCATCAGTAAGCTTGCCTCTTTCCACGAAATGGCTGCCGTCGAAGCATTGAAATACCGCATGCTCTGCGGATCAACCCCTACTGGAACCCTAACAGCCGGAACCCTAATTCCTGCAGGCTCAGATCTATTGATGTTACCATTTCAATTTTTGATGTACGCATTCATCAAAATACCTGTGTTTATTCTGATAGAGTAGTGGTCACCACCTGAGTAGTCTCCAGGCCAACGCCGGCAGGCCTTCTGATGAATTTCTGCATTAAATCATTCAGACAAAAGTAACAGTTCACGAAAGTTATCTCTTCATATTTCACTCATACATAAGCCTCACCATATGCGCCACCACAGATACCTGCGCTGAAAGCGTCAGCAATCCATATCGTCGTGCACCCGAAAACCAAGAAGGCAAGTCTCTTCTTCTGTAAGGCTTACTGATCAGAACAATCTGAGCGTTTTTTTTCGCAGACGAGATTTCGCAGGTTTCCGTAGAGAATCCTTATTTTCTCCCCTCTTGCCTTGCAACAACTCGAACCCATGATATGCACCGCATCATCTACGCCAGTACTTCTTGACGCAAAGTATGTAGTTGGGTTATGCAGAGTAGCTTATCACGCGATGGCCCGAATTACCAAACATCCAGCAGCTACCACCACAGTCTGGGCTTTGTAGCTACCCCTTATGTGGTAGTAGCCCAGACACCGCTACCAACGTTACGACCGATACAACCGGGACCATCACATCCACCCATCGTCTCACACGAGCGTATAGCATACCCACCTTGACTCTACAGGCTGTGAGGATTCTCAGGGCTGGTTCTCCATCCAGCTCGACCAAAGCCCTTCTCTGCTCTCTTTTAGTTTGGAGGGAACAAAGTGGTCTTCACTTCACTATTTCCTTCCTCTCCCAAGACACGCTTTACAGTTGCCGTGACCGGCTCGTCAGCTGTGAGGCAATGGAGGTATATAGCCTTGACTCAAGGGGGTCATTATTTTCACGGCCCCTTGGCCTTCCGCAGCTGTTCGGATCGAGTCCTGGAGCCTAGTTTGATCATTGCACCGCGGAATTTCCAGTAAGACCCCTCCGCTTCCGCCATCTTCTTTATTCGGCGGACTGCGTTCAGGTTTTCTCCAGCTCAGCTAATTTGCGAATTGCACCTAAGATCTCAGCGCATGTTTTCCCTGAAGCTAATTTAACTATCACAACCCCCCACTTTTTTGCCGCTGCTTCCGTCTACTTTTCTGGATTCTTTCTAAGCAGTATATCTGTCCCCTGAGTTTCCTTCGTCTTTGTAGATGCTTCCGGAGTCTTTTTAGAAGAGGTGTTCTTACTCCTCTTCTCTATACCAGTCATCCGCTTACCAGGCTCAGGAGCCCCACCTTCTGTCCTAGTCCTAATCTCTTGTATCTCGTCCTTTTATTTTTCCAGGTTTGAGTGACACCCGGAACAATTGCGACTGTAATCACATCAGTCGAGCGGAGTACCGTGTGCGTTTGTTGATACCCTTTTTCTGCCTTGTGCCAGTTTATTCGACAGTCAAATTACTAACAAGTTAAGTGTACAAACCAACCAAATAAGATAACTGGTTTATTCATGAAATATATCTTTACACACTTCCTCAAATCATCTTAGCCCCCTCCTAAAGTGTCACTGGGTTGATCTAGAATTTTCAGTTTAATGACTTCCAGTTATTCTACTATTCACCTTGATTATGTATTCTACAGGCTTTCAATTTAACTTAAGAATCCGCTTGCATCTGCTCGCATTCATTTTTCCATGTACTGAACGTACATAAGTCGGACTCAATCAGGTTCTCTGCATGAGATTTGAGTCCCGGGACTACGTCAACGTTCTACGTAGAATTCTTCCCCACATTGACGTGATAAGAATTCTTAACGAGCCGTAGGAATCACATGTTCGTAATATTGGTTTGGGCTTTGAATCAGACTTATGAGAATATAAATCACCTGGTTATAAAGAACGACTAATTTAGAATGATGAAGCATTTCTAGAAGATGCTTCAGTACTCAAGAGTGCCGGTTCATGTGTCATCCATCAGTACAGTACCTAAGCACTTCATCAAGGTGCGAATCATCAAAATCGCTATTTCATCTCATCTACTGAAGTGAATTCAAAACGAAAGAAATACCACATATAAATGGACTAATATCTACCTACGTATCTTAATTCAAAAGACCTGTTACTGCAACCCGATCGAATGCTTCGACGTTGTCGTCTCAATCAAAATAGTGCGTTGCGCACTGAAAGTACGATTAAGTTTGGCTCAGAAAAGTTACTTGCAATTTTGAACTAGATAACGTTCAAGGCCTTTACAGGCTCAACAAGGCTTAAACGTTCAAGTAACGAATAACGATAGTGTTACTGTGCGCCGGTCAGTTTTCCAACTAACCGTCAAGATATCGCGAAAAGAAGAATTTTCTATATAAAAAAACTTGTTTTGCGCGAATACTATCCTACCCATACTTGTGCTAAGCCTAAGTCAACAACAACATATCGATAGTAGCTTTTACGGCTTTAAGCATTTCATGCTGACCATGACCATTTTGCCATCATAGTAAATGCATGTTACGCGAAACATATTGTATTGCAATAAATGTGCTAATTGAAAATTTAATTTGTCATAGTTTGGTTCGTAGATGAAATCAGACAAGATTTTGGTCCATTTCAGGTTGTTCGAATTTTAGTTAAAATAAAATTGTTTTTAGCAAATTTATCTCGTTGGCATTTTTTAAATAAGTTTCTTCTACTTTTTTTTTTAGACCCGTGTATTTTCATTATGAGATTCGCCAATAAACTTCAATTTGACAACAAGACACACGAGGTGTCCATGACTGCACTCCGTATTGCACAAAGAATGAAAAAGGATTCACTACATTCTGGTAGACGACCGACTGGATTGTGTGGAGCAGGTAAAATGTTTGTTTTTTTTCAATAATGTCGAGCTAAAACCTTTAAAAAATATTTATATTTAGAAAGGCTTTAAGAAGTGTTATGTAGATAGAAATACAGGCTGGGCCATTTATCAATTTCTGTTTAAAATCGCTATAGAATCAAAATTGCTCTATATTTTTCAAATATTATTGATTTATTGAAAAAAATAATCTTTCTGAATAGTTATAAAATACAATTTTATTCAAATGGTTGCCTCAGTTGGCCCAGCAGCAGCCCATCCTGTAAAGTCAAATTCCCAATACATATCCGATCGTCCTAGTCTGTAACTCTCGAAAGTCTCAACCAATATTGGGGTTGAATTTATGAATCTTTGTTAGATTGTTGGCAGAGCATCGATTCTTAATTGTACCCCGCACAAAAGACCAACGGATTCAAATCGCAGCACTTCGGCCTCCATTTGATATCACCAAAACGGTTAATTGCTCAATTTGCGAACTTAATCAGGCAAAAGAGCGAATGTTTCACGGCTTCTACGGCACGGAACAACCGATTCTGCTGAAACCAAAGGTTCCCCAAATCCATGTCTTCAATGATACCACTGTCCGAAAAACCGCACCAAACTATCACTTTCTGAGGGTGCACTACGATTATGTGTGGGTTTTCCGAGTCCCAAACACGACGATTTATTTTAATTTTTCGATTAACCCAGTGTTTTCAATTGCTATGTTTGACAAATATAAGGCATTCAATATATATTCATCCCAAAACCCCATTCCTCCTATCTTACCGATTCGGTCCTTTTTAAAGGGCAGATATTTTTGGTGCTGCAGCTCCGGAATGATCATCCTTATCACCTCTCTTGTAGACATCCCTAAATTGTCCGTTGCCAAAATAGCGCAATTCGTGAAAGGTCCTTGTATCTTCCACGTATCCAGGTTAGTAGCACTACTCTCGAAAAAGAGCTATTTTGGCCTAATAAACCAAAAATAATACCTGCGCTGATACAACAACTTGTAGATATTAACGAAGTAATGTAACGCAATGTTACAAGAACTAGACAAGGCACCATTTGTTAGACTTAAGGGAAGGTTCTCTCAGATACGATCCAAAATAAGGCAAAGTTTGAGAATTTTTTGAGGGATAATGAAAAAAACATACGAAGTTCTGGTTTTGATTATTTTATTTGTTGATCATTCTAAAATCGTTCAAATTTTTATTTTAAATGGCGGCTCTCGTCTGCCTCTGCACGCGGGACATCGTCCGGTAACTTCAGGTCTCCAGCCTCTCGTAGTAAACTGATATCAGTCATAGTTTAAAGTCATTAAAATTTATGGAAATCTCCATGTCTTATACCTAATGAGAATGAATTGGGACAAAAAATAAACCAAATTATGGACATAAAAAAAAACTTTAACTTTTAACCTGGTTCTTTTTCACTTTGATCTCGCTTAATAATTATGAATTGAAATTTTTCATGCTCATTTCAGGTATAAGACATACAAAAAGTATATTCTTTTGAGCAGATTTGGGATGAAGTGAATTGGATCAACATATCGACACCTGTGCTTCAAGTTATGATGAAAAATATCGTTTCGAGAAAAGTGCGTTTAAAGTTTTTAGCAAGTTTGCCTTGGGATAACTTTCTTGTTTCTTCAGTTATCACGACTAGTACCTATGGTTATAGGGTTTGGGGTCGCTGATTACGAATCTGAAGTCAAATTAACAAAATCTAAGATGGCGGATCCAATACGGCGGATCAAAAAAATTTCCATCTGCCAATTTGGACCAAAATATCTATATGTCAATCAATCGTCAATTTGCTCCATTATACTCACAATAGGACCTAAGTCGGCTATTCCTGTGCCGTATAGGAATCCTTCCTGGATTTCAAACCGCTCCTGGTTGCGGTTTCGAGTAGCGGGCGATATTCGTCGTTAAGGATATGCAATTTTCTGACGCATCGGTTATTTTTCGCATGTGCTGCCACCTAAAGTGTAAACCAACACAAACAAGTATGCGATAGTACAGATCGTAATTAGTTCCGGTAAATAGAAAGCCATCTGGGGCCACGCGGTGAGTAAGCTATATCTGAGCGTTCCCCAGCGCGCGTGCATTTAAGACGCTCTAATGCGATAAATATGTTCCAGATCGGAATATCATTTTGCACACATATTCTACACGCTTTCATTTTTTGTAAAACAAAAAAAAAATCGATTTGTATGAAAAAATCTGAGAGAACCTCCCCTTAAGTACTGATTAGATACTTAGTGTGCAAACTAGCACAAAAAACAACACACACGTAAGATAACTTATCATACGATGCATTGTATTATGGCCAATATATGTGTGCTGACATTCCTGCGAGGATCTTTTTGTATAATTGAATATCAGTTATGTGTAGTTCAATATCATGCCCTCAAAGCATCCGATATGCGACTAACACCAAATTGTTGGCAAATAAATAAACAATAATAAATATCAAAATGACAACAACTCCTCATCAGCTAATTTTTTCACAATCCACTGCTGTAACGGTTGAGGCTAACATAATAAAATACTCCACCAACGTTTTGTGTAGATACTTCTGACGAACCCTTTGTAAACTTCTTTAAACAATTTTCTAATGCTGCCAAACCAGCAATATCTTCAAAGAATGAATGACGTATTTCCGCATATTAAACTTTTCAAAAAACCTTTAACGTTTTCAAAAAAACCTTTAACCTGAAACGATACTGATTAATCAATTAATCAGTATACTTTCTTCTTTGCTTTCTTTGTCTACTGCTCTCCGCAATTAAATCAAAATGCCTTCAAAACGTATGCGCTTTATGATTAAATGTAGTATTGAACTATGATTAAATTGCGCCCTCCAAGCGATGATACTCTGCGAGCATTGAAACTTCTTCTTGTACCTTCTTTTTCTTTTCTATAATTCATAACTTCTTTTTATGGACTTCTTTCGTCTAATTTATTTCTTCATTCCTCTTATTTTCTATTCTTAGCCTACTTAATAGCTAGTTTTCGCGGGTGCCTCCTTCAAAAAGACTCCGGAAATGGCAAATATGGGCCTATTGTGATACCGTATTGTATAGTACAAAAACTTAACCAAGCAGAGATCCCCCGAGTCCTTGATGAAGTGGACGATCTCCTTCAGGTCCATCGATGCTACTTTGGTTTGGCGAGCGAAGAAGTATTACTACTTTCCTTTTTCCTCTTAATTCACCTTACTGCTTTCTTTTTTCTTAATCTCTTCTCCAAACTCCTTTCATATTTCCTCCGTAATCCGGTTTAAAGAAAGTATCAAACACTTCTCGAACAGTTTGATTTGAAACGATGACGCTTTGACTCTAGCACATCCCTTCCATTATCCCTTCAAATTCTTCAAATACGTTCATTGGTGGAATTCATTTATCAACTGTTTCAATATCCCTATCACCAATTCTCTTGAATTCCTGAAATCTCTTTTGAGCCCACTTACCAGCAGTATGTCTTTTGGTATCATATTTGTTCTGAATAGTATTCTTTTTGGCCCGTTTGCTATGTATTTGGTGTGTTTGCTAAGTCTTTCTCCATTCTTATGTGTCTTTCTTTCCACTTTGTTCAATCAAACTTTTTTAGCTCCACGTTTTTATTTTTCATTGAATGCATCTTTCCTTTGCGAAATCGAAACTAAGCTATTTTCAATTATTACATGATTCACACAGGTACAAATCAAACGACGCAAGAGATCTCAAAACGTTTTCATAATCTCATTTACGCGCTCGCCTAAGTTTAGAATACAAAGAAATCGCAATGGATATCAGTTTGGTTATCTTTTCCAATCTGTCTACGCTTTCAAGAGTCGCCTAAGCCCTACTTCTGGCGGATTCTGAGTGCCTTTAACATTTTAAATTTTCATGTTAATTTTTTTGCTATGAATTATGACTTCTGGATATTATTGTAATTATATTGTTTTTCCCAAATCCAAGTTGGAGATTCTTTGGCAACACTCTTGATTTCCGCGTTGTTGAAATTAAAATTTATATTTTAGTTTAAACCATTTTTTTTCCTTTTGAAGCTAGATTTATTTTGATTACTCGACATATATCGATATTTCGAGGGTAATCTGCCCTCCTTCTTTAATATATTTAACTTCTGAGTTAAAACTTTCCTGATCCATGGGTACTGTTAATAGTCGGTGGATCATCGAGTTAAAGGGCGCAATTTTTGGGAATGCCAATGATCAGACGTGGAAGCTGTTGTTCTCTGGGTGTGTGCGTGCTTCCGGTAGATATTAAACCTAAGAAAACCTTCTTTTCGTATGACCATTAAATCCAAGAATGGTAGTTTCCCATTGTTTTCGACTTCCATTGAAAATTGGATATACTTATGTGCTTGGTTCAACTTCTTCAAAGTTTCTGCCAAAGCATTCTTTTTTACGATGGCTTGAATGTCGTCCACATATCTCAACCAGACACGAGGAAGCGAACCTTCTTCATGAAGTTTCTTCTCCAGTCTGCCCATAAAAATCTCACTCATTAGTGGGGATAAAGGATTTTCCATGGCAACACCTTTCATGGCTTTAAAGTATTTCCCCCTGAAAGTAAAGTAACTTTCATTCATGCAAACCGAGGCAAGTTACAAATAGTCTTTAGCCCTCTTCCTCCCTTCCGGTGAGCTATTCTTCTCTAATAGCCAGTCCTCAAAGAACGTGAGTGCTTGTTTTACCGGCACGCTTGGGAATAGAGCCCTGACATCAAACGATACAACTAGCTCATCTTCCCCCATTGCTGCCACTCTTCCAAGTCGCTCTATCACCTCGTCACGATCTTGTAACCGTTCTATCGGTAATCTTCCCTAAGCCCCTACACTCGTCTACAATCCACTTAGCGATTCTCCTTGTCGTAGAAGAATGTGGAATATACAAAATTACTTGCCCAGAATGCGACAAAATATACATTGGACAAACGAAACGGTTAGTTGGTATTAGACTAACCGAGCATAAGCGGAAAGCAGCCTCAGCAAGGAAAAAGAACGCAACGGTAGTACGATCAGCAGTAGCGAAACACATCCTGGAGGAGAAGCACAGCATAACATGGGAGAACGTGCAGGTGATTAAGGAAGTACAGCAGGTACGAAAACTGGATGCGTACGAAAGCCTGAATATATGGAAAACCCTGATGGATAGGCAACTAAACACAGACTAAGGAAACTGTGTCTCACCCTTGTTCAGGTTAATTGGAATAGATATTTTATGATGATAATGTAATTAATATACATAGTTAAAATGTACTTGAGTATATAATTAATAGATAATTAGCTGGTAATTAGTATTAGTCAATACTTTAAAAGTAAGCACCTTAAATAAGATACCTAAGTTATTTTAAGATTAGACCAATAGACACTGAAGAAGAGGGCAGATTACCCTCGAAATATCGATATATGTCGAGTAATCAAAATAAATCTAGCTTCAAAAGGAAAAAAATTTGGTTGAAATTAAAATATTTTTACAGAATAAAAATTATTTTAAAATATTTGTGGAACTAAACAAATCTTGATTTTACCAAAAATTTCAAATTTAAATTTAACAATTCATATTCAAAATAATTCGCTGTGCTTCGCTCTGTAACCTTCAAATCGCTTCTTTAGACTGATTGACTCAATTCGCCGAGAGACAGTTTGTAAGCGCTGAGATTTGCAAGCGCCCGTGGAATGTCTCGCATAGTCTAGACAATAGTCGAACATTTTCATCTATTTTCTCGCTTACTAGTATGTTCTGGCCGATTTTCGCTTAGTTCTTCGGACACATGGCCCTGAATCCTTCTAGCTATTAGAAATGTGACTTCGATGCGTGCGATATTTTATTATCTTTCCATTTTGTAAAAAAAATATTAACTCTTTAATATTTTAACTAAATAAATAGATCCTTACACGGAGTAAATAAACTCTTTGTCCTTGTATCCTCACATCACAACAAAAACAAACGCACAGCCCATTTGGGAAGATCCCCTGAATCAGGCTGTGTCTTCAATGTTCCACTAAATTAGCAATATAAAAGTTTCGGAAGAAGAAGAAATTTTTCTCCGTTCTTCTATTGAATCCAATAGGTCTGATCACTCTTATCTAGTTTCCTCGTTTCAAACCTATCTATCCCCTTCAAATTGAAGATCTTTCCATGTTTCTGAAGCTTATATAATATAAACCTTAAACAATCCAATCCATATGTTTTAATATCTGGTACCAAGCAAACATGTTGTCAATCCAACTGTTGTGTTTGTTTCACAGCCTTGGTTGCGTATTGTGTCAATTAACTACGTTGCATGTATCAAGAAGTATGGAGTCACATTTGGCAGATTTCATAGTCATATACCGGATTTAATCAATCGAGTCCAAAATTTGTGCTGCTCTATTCCTAGAGCATCACAATCACAATCTTCACAATCAATCAAAAAAAAAAAGGAAGCAAAGAGTTCTATCTGCCTTACTTAAAGTTAGAAAAAATGCTAAACTTTTCTTTCAATATTTAAAAATGACACCTATTCCATCATTGAAGTTTGTCTTTCGTTGTCAATATTAGTTACTTACTGCAATTCAAATTTATTACTACAAATATATATGAATAGTAATAATAAAAACATTTCCTGTCACATTTCTTTAAAGCTCTTTTGATAGCTGCCCGCATGCACGAATTTAGTCGAACTGTCGGAGATATTGTTAAAATAGTCAAAACACACGAATCAACAATACGAAAACGTCTCAGTGAATTTGCCGATACGCCTAGCAGTTCTCTTACACTTGAAGAATTCATGGCTGTAGATTTGGAAGCAGAACAAGATCCACCAGCATTCAAGGCAGCTCGGAAAAGAGATCGAGAGAGGATACAAAAGGTAAGGAGCAAACTATTTCTGCAGTTTATATCGTTTGTTACAGTACTCGAATTTTAATTTAAAAAAAAGATAAATAATACTTTGACTATATTACAACTAAAACTATCTTTATTTCAGCTTGGTGAATATGACTTAACTGCCCTTCAAAAAGAAATCGATGCTCAACTGGAAAAAGATCTGAGAAAATCTTCGATCGCTCGCAAACTAGGCGTACTCGACGATGTATTCAGTGAAGAACAAGAAAGTGATCGTTTTATACGACAATCAACAGTTGAAGCATTCGAAGAGTATTTGGCAGACGATCCTGAAGCATTACCGCTCATTGATAGAGGCATAAATTGCATTCAAGGACTTAAACCTGATGTGTTATCCATGTGTACTCCACCTGTCATTGATGTGAACAATAAAGATACAGAAGATGCTCCTAACGGAGAACTTGATCTAGAAGGTCTGGATGATGATGAAATCAATGGTTATATTATGACGGAGCTAGAAGCCAAACACAAAAACACCCTTTGGATGAAACTTAACGAAGAATATTTGAAGGAAATGAAATTGAAAGAAGAGAGGCTAGCGAAAGAAAGAGAAGAAGGCAAACCGGAGAAGAAGCGTCGTCCGAAGAAACGACGAACTATTGGACCATCGAATACAGCTGGCGAAGCATTTGAGAAAATGTTGCAAGAGAAGAAAATATCATCGAAAATTAACTATGATATTTTGAAATCACTAACGGAGCCTAGTAGTACAACAGTACCGGCAACGGATGATATCCAAACCGCAACAACTGACGATGGTCTTACTCTGGACGTAAAACCAACTATTTCTCAAATCGTTGACGTGAAGCCAGAGTAAGATATTTGAATTGATAATGTTTTGGCTTATTAGATGGTTAATTGTTTTTTTTTTTTTAATGTATTTTAGCATAAAACCATCGTTTGTAACTCCAGAACCCCGCGAAAAGAAACCACGTTTCGAAGCAGGCTTTAATGTGGCAAGCGAACCTGAATTGAATGATCAGCCAGTTATTGAGAATGGTAATATGAATCAAATTATTTTACGATTAATTTGTAGGGTCTTTAACCGAGAAAAATATGCTATAATGTGGAAAATATGAAAAGTAACAATCACTCCGTGTTTTAAGCATAAAATCTCAAAATATTTAAATAGAATAAATCATAAAAACCCTCGCGGTCTTTAATTGAATTTGATTGGAAATGCATTTTGCTAAAATTTTCTTTAGAGCCAATAGAATACAAAACAGTTGAAAGTATCTAATGCGCCATTGGCCGCTTTCCCGTTTTTAAGTTTTTATTAGCGACAAGTATTGCCTGTTTTATTTCGTTCATTTCATTGCATTTCATTGTCTATATCGAAACATTTTCTAAATGATATTCGTCAAGTTATATGCCGTTTATTCATCTTTTTGCCATCTTTTTTGGTTGCGTCGTTACATTTGCTTCGTTGAATGTCATGACTATTTCTTATGCTTCTTGGTGAACTCTAGCCAGGAGTTTCTTTGGCGTAACGTGACATTTAATGTTTAGATCAAGTACGGAAAAAATAAAGTTTACATGGATTCTAGTATTTTGTAGCATAACCTCTATTCTTAATTACTTCTTCCAGTCTCGTTGGCATAGAATTTGCCAAATATTCACAAATTTTTCCAGGCCTCTAAAGTTGCATCTTTAAGGTCATTAATATTTGCGTAGGTCTTTTGGTATATTCTACGTCCGACTTTTTGTCAAATATGCTCAAGAATGTTTAGGTCTGGAAACTGAGGTGTTGTGCCAAATACGTTGGGGACAATTGTAAAGCAACCAGGATTTAGCAATTTATAATTTGTGTTTTGGATCATTGTCCTGATAAAAAATAAAATTATGCGAAATACCCAAATTATTGCACGAAGTTTTCACATTCACTTTTCAAATATCTACATACTGAAATCAGTCCATTATATCTACTATCTACAGCAGAAATACATCCCCAGAACATTACCGAGCTTCCCTCATTCTTTAATTTGCATGCTTCATTTAAAGCATGCTTCATTTGCACGTCGCCATACAAATCTGCGACCTTCGGATCGCTGCAAATTGAATTTGCTCTCATCGGTAAATAGTACCTGCAATATAATATATTTGTACCAATGAATAACTTATTACTCGGTTCCAAAACTCTGGGGCGTTAATTGGGCTTTGTCAAAGCATAGTCTTCTCTTTCTATTTTTCTCCGAAATGTATGGTTTTTTGATTACTGTTCGGCCATTTAATCCGATACTTCTTATGCATATTCGAATTGTTTCCACAGAGGCTGTCTTTTCCTTGTTCTGTTCAACCTCAATTCTAATTTTGTCTGCCGAAATAAACGTATCTTTCTCAATGGTCCGTTTAATATGTTTCGCATCGTTGTCAGTTAATTTCTTTCCTTGGCCCTTTCTACTTTTATTACTCGATTTTCTGTTTCATTATGTCGTTTACCGTTGAAGTGCTCCTGTGCACAATATTTGAAATTTCTTTTAAAGTTTTTTTTCTGCCCGAGGCTGCAACATAAGGTGACTCATTACCAAGGATGTCTGCTTAAGTGAAATAGCCATAGTAAAATTTCACTTTGAAGAAAGTTCACACATACTGATAGCTTCTGCATAAATGAATATAACCATATGTTACGATCACTTTTTTTGAATTAACAAGTACCGCTATACGACTACAGCGGCTTATAAAATGCGCTAGCCGGTTAGTCGTGTGGCATTAAATTTTGATTTGGAGGTAATTTTATTATTTTGTTGAATTAACTGTTGAAGTTTTTATAATTTTTGCAACAAATAATAAAACTAGACAAAATTTCCTTTCAATTGATGTGTAATATGGTCTTCTTATCGATTTTTTTCACTCCGAACTACATAAACGAAATTTATTAGATTCGTCTTCCGGTTAGATGTGTGAGTCAATGTTCATCTAGTATAAAAACGTCAAAGCACAACCTCGAAATATAGTTCGATTTTCACCGGGTTTTGACACGCTGCACTTGTTTTATATCAGAAATACCATTACTGAATCACTTCTAATCGCGATTCCAACGTTGCGGAAATTTGCTAAAATAAAGGGGTCACTTCAAAAAAGCAAAGTACTTTATTAGATTAATTATACAAATAAACTTAACCGCAAAGAAAGCTAAAAACTAACTTCTACGTGATCGAAAAACCACCTCAGAGTAAAAATCGGGCAAGACGTTTTACTAAATACTACAGCACTAAAGCTTTGAAGTTTACATAAAAATGGAGTGGCTTAGAACTCCGATGAGTTATCTTTAGCTTTCTCAATAGCTTGAAGTATCCTTAGAATCGGTTCCGCAAGTGTTGTGCCTGCGCAAGGTTGAATTATTTTACTAGAATTTTTCTTATTTTGGATCCAACGAATCATTTCCTTCTCTATATGCCCGACTACATTTATGTTTGCAAACTGAACTGCTGTTTTTAAAACGTGCTAAAATAGGAGTTTGCTTTGAATCATTATGTAGAGAAAAAACGTAGCTATCCAAAATTGTACTTTCTATTTTTATCGATTTTGGTAGTTTATACTCGCTATTTACTTCCTTTATTTTCAACAGTTTTGTGCTACCACAGCAAATACAGCAACCTATAGCAATCTTTGCGAAAGCTCCAGCTGTTATTTGCTGGGTCGTTTTTTGCGCAATTTTTCTATTCTGTTCTGTACCGTAGCAAAAAAAAACGCACCTAATATCATCAAATAAAGATGGAGAGTGCAAAGCTGCACGTATTATACACTCCGTGAAATAGTTATAAGGGCACGAACGCTTTTAGTAGTAAATAATATATTTGGAGTCATTTTTAATATTTCAATCAAAATTTTATTATTTCATGTAATTTTATTTTCAATAACAGTGTATTAAAAAACTAAGAACCTTTCCTTTAAATTTTATAAGAATAAAAACTGAAAGTAAGAACTAAATAATTATAAAGGTAATTAAAATTTTTTTTTGTAGTGACTATTTATTACGTAGGCTGAGTAAAAAGTATGACTGCCGTTATTGTTTATAACCTCTTCTAAATGCCTTGGCATTGGATTTATTAAGGTACAGATGGTTGCAGGATCGACGTTCTTCCACTCCTTGTTGATTGAATCCGTTAGCTCCTTTATGCTTGCGTATTGGTGTCCATGGTGAAAAATTTTAGCTGATAAGATAGACCACAGGTTCTCGATTGAATTAAGATCCGAACTAAGTGCAGGCCAGTCGACAATCGGGATGCCACGGGACCTCTAGTTTCTAGACTTTTAGTTTTTCTCGAGCGATGAATCGCCGCATTATCTTGGTGAAAAGTGAACTCTGCGCCAGCAATCTTCTCTCCGGAGTCAATAAGCACCACATCTTATAAATTAATATAGTATTCTGAGTCCATTTTTGTCGAAACGAAGCAAATAAGTGTGGTACCTCCATATGATATCCCTGCCCAAATCATGAGTGACCCTCCACCATTAGTACGACTTTCGCAAAACCTTTATTCCGCCAATATTTATGTGAACCGTCTGGGCCATCTAAAATATTCGTCAGTAAATACTACATTATTCCATTTTTCGTCCCAAAGTCGATACTTTTAAGCAGTCAAGCCAATCTATGTCTTTTCGTAAGCGGTAACATTTTTTGTTACATGTGAGGTCCAAATCCCACTTCATTATTTGTTGGACTCTACGTACATCTACATTTGCCCTCTAATTTTGTTCGCACTAAGATTTTCTTCAATAGGAATCCTTCTTATCTCTCTTTTGTCTCTTTTAGACACCTTAGATGGCCTCCCTAGTCGTTTAGTTTTACCGTAATCTTTCCCCATTTTTGTGAAATTATCGATTACATAACTAGATTTTTTTAAACGTTTAATAATTCCACGATTCGACATGCCTTGCTCGTGATAAGCTTTAATTTTACCATTTTCTTCTTCGCTTAATGATTTTCCGCGCGGCATTCTAAAACAAGTCAACCAGTAATATTTTAAATTCCAATAAAATTTGTATGATGCATTTAGAAAACAAGTACTCACGCGTTATTGCTTTTCTTTGCGTTATTGCAAATCAATCGACTAAAAACAAATATTTATTGACGTGCCTTTATATTTATTTCGCATTAAATAACAATACTGACAGAGGTAATTACGTGTTTAAAAGGTAAAAAACACGTGTTTATCTATCAGATAATTAATGAATGCTGCAACGCACTAACACATGATGTTCATTACATTGCACACTTAGTTTTTTTTTTTCCATAGAAATGAAGAAAACTTAAGTACCTTTATAAATATTTCGCAAAGTGTATAAATGCCACAGATTTTACGCTTGACAGAAATAAATTTTCATAAAAATCTGTTTTAAATCGAAAATTTTATTAATCGTAAGAATATTTTTTTTATTTACCCTGATCATTAATCTATGCACATTAATCTATAAATCACATTACAATGTTCTATAACATAAAACATTTTCTTTCTTTTAGATGAAGCTGATGAAGATGAAGAGGCTGAACAAGATCCTGAACCAGAACCCGAACCCGAGTATTCATCGTTGAAAGATATGCTCAACAATGGTGATGAAGATGATGAATATTATGGCTATGATGAGGATAACTATTAGTTACTAGATAACTATTAGATAACTATTAGGTAACTATTAGTAATAATAATAATAATAATAATAATTAGTACATATTGTGTTTAAACCACCCTATAGCAAATGTATACTTAAATTAACCAAAACAATAAACTAGGAGCATTATAATGGGTATTAAAATTTAATTATTGAAATTTTTAAATTATTAATCTTAATTTTATGCGTAAAAATGATATAATTTGAGATTTAAGATGTGTTTGTTTGCATAACAACTCATGTAGAAAACGGTTTTTGATATTAGATTCACATTTACATTTCTGAAATACACTTAGTACGCTTCAAATGTAAGAACATAATTATCTTTTTCGAAACTATTTTCTATAATAGATTTTCATGTTTTTGATTTTCAACATTTATATATTTATTTATGTTTTATATATTTATATCCATTTATTTATTTATTTTGGTGGCCTAATGCAGGTCGCGTTCCCGGCAGCCCTCTTTACTAACCTAACCTATTTATTTATTTATTTAAATCCATTTTAACAGGCAACACCTAATCAAAAAAATTAGTATGCTTAAATACAATCAGAAAGAAATTAAGAATACATAAAATTCAAAAGATGCATATGTATTATAGCGAATTAAAGGAATACATAAAAGATAATGTAGAAGAAAATACAATAAGAATAATAATCAAGTATGATGAGAAGCTTTTAGAATTGAAACTTTGATCTTAGATTTAAATTGAGAGAACATTAGTGGAAATGGACCGAGCTGAAGGACATTGTGTTTCCTGGAAATATGCACTAACAGCGAGATAAAACCTCAGTCTGAGATTGACGAGACATTAACGAAGATCTATCTGATCGATCAACATAACGTAAGCACAGCTTATAGGCAAAATCGGAGTACATAGGACAATGGTGAAGCCAAAAAAATATATTCGCAGACGTATGGAATAAGGGCTGCTTTGGAATTCTACCGCATCGTTAAGATATTTATGGCGGAGAGACCCCATACGTGACAACAATATTCGAGAATGTTCGGAACAAGTGAAGAAAAAACAACGGATTGAAAGAGGTAGAGATGCTAGTTGAAGGAGCGGAGCATCTAAAGATAAAACCGGACAAATGAGAGGTCTTGTACCGGTCAAATTTGATCCTTGGACCAAAGAATACGCCAAGGGTTTTCAAATTGTCAACAGCCGTTGTCGAAGATTCGCACAAGGAATAGGAATAGATTAAGGGAGACATTTTATTCGTATAAGGCATTTAGCAATTTTTAGATATGTTCAAAGTAAGTGAGTACAGAGACTACAAAGGCCAGTTTCTACCTGGAGGCAGTCGTGGTTAGATTCAATTACTCTGAACACTTTTAAGTCGTCAACAAACAAGAGGTGCGGAGAACGAATCAAAAAATTAAGATCATTGATAAAAACTAGGAATATTAATCAACCAAGAATTGAACCTTGAGGAATTTCGGAAAGCAGAATGCAGAGCTACAACCAAAAACAGGATGAAAACCAAAGCAGGACCAGATACACCATAATCTCCAAGTTTTGCAAGAAGAATCGATAGGACCGCAACCGACATTGACATCAAGGCACTCGAATAAGGATTCAATTTCTGGAATGAAACAGAGGGAATATGATAGCATGAATGAAACAGAGGGAATATGATACCAAGTGAGGAGCTTCACAAGGTGAGATTGAATTTCGTTTGGAAAAGAAGGAAGAAAAATGTTTTGTACAGTGGTCGCAAATTTCTTGTGGATTTGAAAGAGTGTTATTACATAGGAACATTGAAGCGAGGAAACGATGGAAAATTTTTAGAGAACGGACATAAGACCGGAAGGGTTTTTGTTGATTATAGTAGCTAGAGGGATCGACGTTTGCATAATAATCACGCATAGCTTGATGGGCGACAATTTCGGCAGCAGAAAGAAGCCCCAAAAATTCAAGGAATGGTCGTGAGTGCCTGTAAATCTAAATTTAGGCCGAGGCTACATCTTTAGTCTTCAGGGCAGACGCCACATCACGGTGAACCCACGGAGCGACATTGGGTTTGTAAGGACGGGTGGAAGGAATGAAGCGGCAGATTAGGCCGCGACAAAAGGAGAACCAGTTAACTGAGTTGATTTCAATCGTCATACCAGCGAAGTCTGCTTTATGCTAGTTAAAGCGTACGGCTCGAGACGGAGCTCTATTGGTGTGAAGATCAACATAAACTGCGACTGAAAGAGGAGGATGATGCAAGTCAGGTTGGATGTAAAGAACGAGACCAGTGTGAACAGTGATATTGTAAGAGAGAATATTAGAAAGGACAAATTCTAATATTTGATTGTTTATATTGGGGACAGAGTTGGATTGAGAAAGAGAACACAACGAAAGGACGAATGAGATAATCACGGAAGTGTTGTTGAATGTTGTTTGTGTATGGCGAACATATGATTTTTTGCTATTAGTTGATATTAGTTGATTTACGGTAATCTCACTTTTTGAACAGTCTCGAGTTAGTTTCTAATCGATTTTTTAAAAAAAATAAAGACAAGAAATTATTTCAATTGAAATTTATTTATTATCATCGTTTAGCAGGCCAAGAACTTCGTAGAATTTCGGAATAAAGTCAAACAACTTTCCTCAGATAATCTATAGAGAGTAGAAATTGTAAAAAAGTAAGACAGAATTCAATTAAGAGTTATAGCAAACAAAAAGGCGAATTTTTGTCTTTATTGCATCTTGCTCTATAAAGGCTCTATTTTCTTAACAAAAATTAATGACTGAATTGTGGGAGTAGCCTATGACTTCAGATTCCCGTTATCCAGATCTCTTCCAATATGAAAAATTCTGGTATAATCATTTTAAAAAGTGAATTATTTTGTCCTAAAATAAATAAACACAAAAATTGACGCGTGCATTAATTTCTGCTTATTTTTCATTCCAAGTTTTGGCCGACGATGACAATGATCAATCCTTGACTATAGCTATTTTGACCTGAAATGGTTTATTCATAACGTAGCCTACTCTTAAATTCTATTTGTATTTAAAAAGCATTAAAAACTTTATTGAATCGCGTGGGTTAGTTTGGAAAGTGTTTCTTTGCTGATTCCAAGCAGGGAATCATTATATACAATTTTCAAGAGGCGATTTCTTCTGATTAGTAGATTCAGGTTAGCAAACTATATATTTCATATGCTGTAATTCACCAAGCAGCAAAAAGGTATCCAGTTTATCAAGCTCTGTATCAGCTTTTCCCGTGCGATTATAATTTTGCGGTTTGTGGGAGACGGGGTTGTCTTCTTTTACACCAGATACTCAATTGACAGCCGATAATGTTTTTTTCATGTTGAAAAACAATACACCTACATACCAAATAGTTATTTGCCTTCGTAGTCTTCTTAAATTTAACGGAAAAGTAAAAAATGTTCAGATACATCATTAAAAGTGTTTGCTAGTGTTCCCCAACAATTTCTTTTTGAGTTGAATGTTTTTCTCGTTGATTTTACTCAAATATACTCCCTCCCTTTGTGAAAACAATTTAATCAGCAGGATTTGTAGTGATGACAATGTATCACTTATAAAAAAATATTATTTTGAAAAACCGATAAATTACCTATCTCTCATATATATCTGTATCTAATTCAAACTAAAATCATTTTTCACTTCAAAAATGTCATTAGCAATTCTTTGCGAGCATTTTAACAACAATCCAATTACTATTAAAATTCAATTCACCACATTTTTGCAATTCCCGCGACATTAAATTCACCACATCATACGCTACTGAAACCCGTCACACTGCGTCGCTTCAATCGCCATAAAGATTTAAATTCAACAAGAATTGTTTTTGTCACTTTGCGGCTTCACTTTTTCGCTGCTGTCGTTGTTCATTCTTCGTTTCGTTTGATTGTCTGGTCGCGCCGCGCAGTCATTCTAAAATTCCATTCCAGAGAAAATATCAAAATACCATTCTTGAAAAGGCAATTCGATATTGTGTCCAGTGAATTATCCTGTGAAAATCGAACGGGTCGTAATAACTAGGCGTGCAAAAGTGAAAACAGAAAATTCGAGTAAATTTTGAGCGGAAAATCGTGCGTTTCGTTTTCGTCTCTTTTTTGTGGGTGCATTTACACCAAAGTGGTAGGTAGCCAAGTGGAAAGGAAATTCTGTTGTGTTCCGTCTCGAAAAATTATTCGGATTCGTCGAACAATTTCTTGTCTCATTTTGTGTGTGCATCGACCAACTACGTCGAAAATAGCGAACTATCCGTGAAGAAATTATTATTTATTATGTGCAAAGCGAATTTAAGTTGTGATTGAATGGGAAAAGTAAGTGTTTAATTCGGGCAAGATCGGAAGCAAAGTGCATTGTTCTGTGTGAAGTTGTTTTCCGTGTACCGTATCAACCTGCCTGTCTTGTTTCGTTTGGAGGAAATTAGTGAATTTAGTTGTTTTCGATTTTTCGATTTCGTGGTGAGCAAATTAATCGGAATTAAGAAATTTCGCTTTTATTTGTGTTCGAACGAGATATATCGTGAAATTGTCAGTGATACAGTCCGGGGGAAAACTGAACGAGTTACGGAAAATTCGAAAGGAAAGTCTGATTCGCCACAGAGAACAACCGTCCGATTGCATTGTTTGTGTTTTCGTCGGGAGCACAGACGTGGAAAATTTCATGCGGCCACTTTGTTTTGATCGATTCGCCGCGGAATTACATATCGAAGTGTCGACGACGTTTTTGTGCGTTTAGTTGCAATTGCGGTCGCAATTTTCTTTAGGAAATTCCGAAATCGTAGAAGCAGTTTTACTGCGTGCGGCCCCGAAGCGCCTATGTTAAGCGTAAACTCGTCAAAGCTGGATTACATTCGAAAGGAGGAGATCGGTTCATTGCAGGAAAACAATCCTACGGCAGCGAATAATTTGAAAATGGTGAAACGGTAAGTGCCTGTAGTCTTGGCGGCTCTCGAGCCCAATTAGATTTGTCTTTTGTCAATGACTTTTTCATGTTATTCATATACTTTGCGCAACAATGGAAGCCTGCAATGATTTTTGTCAATGGAGACATAGGCCGGTGGATGTTGTCCCCAACTTCCAATTGACATCTCCCCGCATCAGATGCTCAGTTTTTTTTGTTGTATTCCTTTGACCTGTCTGACGTTCGACTGGTATTTCCTTAACATTCGTATTTGTTTACATCCAGTTCGCATCCACATAACAAACGATAGAGGTTCGAACTTAGGGCGCATGCAAGAAAAAATTGAAATTAGATCTGATGGGAGAAGCTAGCGGAAATGGAGGCGAAAGGACGTGAACTTTCGCGTTCGCTGGCTGATGCGTGTGACTGAAAGACGACAATGACTGTGCACTGTAAACACAATCGATTTCCACATCTAAGGCAGTTCATGAAAACGGGAAAAAATCGATTGTAGCGAAAATATCTGCAAAAAAAGATTGTTTTCGGATGAAGCTCAAACTTTGTGTGTGGTCCTTTTTGTCAGGAACTGCGCTGTTTTTGCTCGGAATGAAATAATGATGGGCTCACTAAAAGGAGCAATGTTTATAATGCGGGTTCTCCTTCATTGCGGCGAGGAATGCGTTTTGCATTTCTTTCTCATTGCAATGGAAATGCGATACTTGGGTAATATAAGGATGCACACGAGACAACTTTAAGGACTTCCTACATTATTCGGAAGTAGTTTACAAGACTAAAGTCCTTTTAAAAACATTACACAAAAAATAATATAAATAAAGAGAAAATAGTAATATTGCACTAAAAGGCTAATATTATTGAGTGAATTTCATATTTCCATAGCTAGAACATATCCAAATATTTCTACTGTTAGAAGCTTTCTTTCTAAAATCAATAGGTCCGTTACGAAAGATTTATGTAATAAAAATTCTCAGATTGCTAAATTTGGATGCGAATTGTTTGGACATCTGCAATAATGTATTTTTCTACTCAAGGTCATATGTGGTCGTGTGTCTTTGATAACGGAAAAACAGTCATTCACTTCCTCATGATAAATCAGCACTTTAAGTGTTTGAAAAGATACTCTACACCCTCTATAGCTTCTTCATAGTACCTACAGCAGTCGTCTTGCTCCATGCTTATTTTGCGGAAATACTTTATGCAAAGAAAGTGGCCTGTTCAAGCTCCACAGAGGGTTCTTTTGCCTGTTTTACGCAGGCTCCCTGCTTCATTTTCGCTCTTTTCGTATCGAAGGCAATCTTTTGAGTGATACCTCCTTCTTGGTCCATGATTTAATTTTCGTGTCTGTATCAGCCTTCGCAAAACCTCAGCACAGAGTGGGACTAATGTAGGGCAATTTAGCCCCTCTTTTGGTCCTGGTATAAGCTTCCTCGTTTCCTTGCTGACGTTCGTAGCTAGTGACGCTGTAGCGAGGCTGTTCTGTGGATAATTCTGCTTGATAAATAGTGGCCTACGTAGGGTCACTCTTTCGCACTTGGGTCCTGTGATATCATATTTCATATTCGCGGAAATCATTCTCCTATTTGTTTTTAATGGTATTATGATCTTTAACCTTATCTTGAAGGTTGCCCAAGTCTTTAATTGATCACTGAAGCTTAGCAATTCCATTATGGCTCTGATCTCGATCAGGATACTAAGATGAACTTTTAGGTCTCGTGATTTGTACCTACAGGCATGATCTAGCCTTATTACCTGTTTTCCCGTTTCTTCTTGAATTTTTTTTAGAGGTTCAAGGTTTAGAAGGGCCTACATGCTTGTCGTTTGTGTGGAGCTTATTGTTTGTGTACTTAATCAGCAGGCAAACCATCCTTTGAAGCTTGTTAACAGTTGTTATTTTCTGTGTGGTTTTCTTCCACTACTCTGCAGCTTCATATAGGATGAGAGAGTTTGTACGCCCAGAGTTTTTGCCTTGAATATAGTCCCCAAATGCGTCCAAGCCTTTGTTTTGTCGCCCCAAATGTTTTAGTTGCCTTCAAAGTTCTTTTGCTTAGATGACTGTCCCAGGAGAGTTTCCTATCCAGGTGACTTCCTAGATATATTACCACTTCCTGTATATTCACCTCTGTGTCCCTTTATCAATTTTTCTTTTCCTAGTGAATGGAACTATGTTGGTCTTTTGAGGATTTATGGATAGACCTTCCTCCTCGCACCATTGTGTTATTTCACTTAAAATATCTTAGTCTGAGCCTCTTATTATTACCGTGATATCATCTGCGTTATCGACAGTGGCTAATCCCTGGCAGTTGAAGGTCCAAAGAAGGTTGTCAATCAGTAGGGGATATAATACCCCCTCCTGTGGACATCCCCTTCTAGCGTTCGCTCGTAGCTTTGCTTCCTCCAGCTCCGCAAACACACCTCCGTATCTCATTACTTTATTCGTGAATTTCACCGTCTCTTGAGGGGCTTCTCTCCTGTGGAGTGAATAGTACAAAAAATGTTGTCTTGGGCTAAACTCAACTACGTGCCCCCCATAGCCGTTAAATAATTTTACCGATCGTGTTTTTTTTTAGTGTTTTTGGGGTTGTCTGTTTTATTTTTGAGGGCATTTATTGTTTGTTTGCATGTTTGTCATTATCGTGTTGTCTTCTCGTCTAATTTCTCTATATTTTTGAGTATTCATCTTTAAATTTTAACTTCCGCTTCCAAAAAGGGGTCAGAGACGTACAAAAAATACACGAGAAGACAATACACTGAAAATAAACAAACAAACAAAAACCACCCCCCAAAACAAACACACAGTAGCATCACTCCCTGTGTATAGGTCGATCAGATTCTCCATGGTCCTAAATGATGTGATCAAGATTGGCGTGCATGATTTTGGAGGGTCAGCCGGCTTGTTGCCACCACCCCCACGATTCTGCTATGTAGCTGAGTTTCAAGCTTGGTCTAAAAATATGCACCAGGATGGCTTTCAGTTTCCCTGTGACTTTTTGTAGTATCTGTTTCTAGCGATTTAAAGGGTTTGAAAGAATTTATTGCACATTCAACCTTTTCATACGAGACTTTTTGGCTAATCAGCTATGAGGAAGGTGTCCACTTAGGGTGTTTACATTCTTCCTCAGTCTCACTATGGTTACTACTCGTGCACCTTGGGAAGAGTGTTTTAATTAACACTTCGTATTCCGGAAGGTAATCGTCATCCCTTCACCGGGAGTTCGCAGTAGTCATATACGCCCTTGGTGGTCTTTACAATGTTTCCCAGTTAGATGTTTCTTTGAGCTCTGTTCTCGCAGCTCTTCGGAGCTTTTTTTACTCCCTGTTTCACCAGGGCATCCTCGTTTTGGGGGCACTAGTTTTTTCGAGACATTTGTCATGGTAAGATTTGAGGATTATCCTGGTGGCTAATTCCATCTTTTAATGGCTAAGAAGTCCAGATGCAGGACAATAAGTCTCTCTGTAAGGCAATTTCTATAGCCCTCCCAGTCTGTGTATTTTAGTTGCCTTTACTTAATTATTTTTACGCTATTTTTCGCAGTTCAAAAATTATGTGTCTTCTTGCTCATAAGTGGATGAATTCCTGTCTAGTTTGCCAATCAATCCATAACTGTTGCTACTGGACTTCGAAGTTGAACTGAATATTGTTAGAAAATGTATTGGATGCGGTTTTTCATCAGGATATTAAAACTGCCTTTTCATTCATCATAATCAGTTAGCACAGCTAAATTTGAGGTGCTTCACATGATTGATTATTTATGTTTTATTGATTGGCGGAAGCCAATTATATAGATCTTTCGAACGTAATATGCCCTCATCTTCAGTGTTTGTCGGTATAATTCTAATGTAACTTAAACATCTTATTTATACTGCTTAGTTTAAAAATATTAGTCTTAGTTAGTTACCTAGTAACAACTTAAGTGCATTTTATTAATTATATACATATATTAATTTTTTTCCCCTGCATTAAGTTTTTTATTATTAACCATGAAACGATTGCCTAAATCAACCTGAACAATGATGATGCACAGTTGTCCTGTTTAGTCGTTTGGTCATCGAGGTTTTCCATATGTTTGCATCTATAATTCACCCACAGCCAAGGGGAGATTCCAAGCCCCCCTGGTGGAATATAGAGATCAGCACTCTGCGAAGAGAGTGTAGGAGGGAGTTCAATAGATCGAAAAGGTCTAATGACTGGCTGCTGTATAAAACGATGATGAGAGCTTTCAAGTATGCCGGGCGCAAGAAAAAGAGGACTTTATGGAGATCTTTCTTTGGAACGTGGAGAGTCTCAGCGAGGCAAACCGCCTTCGTAAGATTTGAAGCACCACACCGAAGGCTATAGGGTGCATCATGAGCCCTGAGGGCAATTGGACTAGTTCGAGCGCTGCTACTCTAAACGTTCTCAGCGGCGAAGCGACGTACCAAAACGGAGCAAGCTACCACATCAACGCCGTCGTTTAGGATATCCAATTCTCAACTGAGGTAGGCTACCAAGTCATTTGTGCCGTTTAAATGTCCGGGCACTGATGGCGTCCTTACGGCTGTTATCCAGCAGTCCATGGAAATGTCGTTATCATAGCTCAGAGAGATTTATAACGCTTACCTACGATTCTCGTATGTACCCACTGGCTAGCGGATAACTAGAGTTGTGTTTGTCTATAAAGCAGTAAAAGTCTCGTATGTTAAGCCAAAGAACTATCGTCCAATATGCCTTAACTTTGTCCTGCTTAAGATTCTGGAAAGGATTATTGATTATCATTAGAAAAGATCAATCGATCCTCGCAGTCACAGCACGCTAGGCAAGACAAGTCTGTCGAAACTACTCTCCACGTTCTCATTGAGCAAATCGAGAAATCTCTTGCTCTTAAGGAATATACGTTTGCCGCTTTCTTGTACATCGAGGGGCCTTCAACAATGTAAAGTTCGACGCAATTGTTGAGCGGCTGATTGCTTTTATTGTACAGCTTTTTAAGAAAAGAGGGGTAATCTCTTCCTTCTGGAATGCTCGCGTACGACGAAGGGTCAGCACTGGCACTCCTCAGGGTGGAGTCCTCTCTCCCCTGCTGAGGAACATCATGGTGAATATTCTCCTAATGTGGCTTTATCGTGCCGGCTGCAAAGAGATTGCTTATGCGGACGATATAGCTGTAGCAGTGTCGAGAAAGTATTGATCTACGCTATGGGAGAGGTTAAATCACTCTTGAAGTCGTGAGTGCGGCTTGAATGTGAATCCTAGTAAAAATGAGCTAGTACTGTTTACATGGAAGTACACAGTTCCTCGTTTTGATTTACCGCCATTAAACGGGGTCTCCATTGACCTGAGCCAGAGGGTCAAATATTTAGGGCTCATCCTCGACTCGAAATTACTATGGAGCTACAATGTAGAAAAAAGAGCACAAAAGGCTTTCAGTGCACTTTACTGCTGCAAAAGAGCCATAGGGTTGAATTGGAGATTGCAGCCTTGCACCGTTGCTTGGCTTCATATCGCGGTGGTTGAGCCAATTCTATTGCTTGAGGCGTTATTCTGGTGGCAGGCTGCTCTTAAAGCTACCTGGAAACGTCAGCTTGAAAAATTGTGGAGGTTAGCTGCACTACTGGTAACTGGAGCGCTCCATACCACCCTTACTAAGGAATCCGTCCTCCATCTCATGTGCCAGTGCCAGGCGTTGGCGAGGAGAAGGGTGGCGGTACTTGATGCACCCTTTCTTTTAAATCTGACCGAAATGTCCCTGATCAATTTACAGGGGATAGTGCGGTTCAGTAAAGGAAGCAGGTGGTTTCCTGATTTTAGTGAATAGGATAGAGTCAACAAACTATTGTGACATCACAACGGACCTCTTTTGTGCCTAAGTGCGTTTGTCGGCAGGCCTCTGTCGATCAGCAGCCACTTCAACCTAACCTAACCTTGTATCTAAGTAGTTCGTATGCATGTAGTTGTCGTGCTTGCTGTACCTGTTCTATAAATATTAAAAAACTTCTTAAAACGTCTGAAACTATCGCTTCAATTTATAAGTTTTAACTAAGCGTTGAAAGAAAAGCGGGCAGAACCAAAAGATAGATATGAAAAATTGAATCTAGTACTAGGAGGAGTTAAATATGAGATCTAAACCTCCAGATATCACCCTCTGGGATTTTCACTTGTTTCGGTCCATGTAGTCAGCTCTAACTCCAGATTGGTTCGTTCACTTCTTATGAAAATATCAAAAAAAAAAAAAAAAGGTTCGAAAACTGGTTCCAGTAAAAAAATCTGGAGTTTTTCTATAAAGGAAACTATTTAATGCATGAAAGATTATTTTGAATGAAAATATTGTGTAAGAAATTGATTGATTTGGAAGAAAACTTGGAAGAAAAAGAGCTGATACTTATTGCACCATCCAATATATCATGTATCACAACTAGGATATAAGAAATGAAAGCTATTATCATTATTAAGTCCTAGTGCTTTTTCATCTCCTAAACTTACTGATACCGAATATAGCAGTTCTAAACTCATAACCAACTCTACAATAAGGTTTTTAAAACATCATCTGAGCCAAAAAAAAACTGGTAGGAGAACGCACACGAAATAATTATGAGCTTTTTTACCTATGAAAATCCACACCAGATCAGTAACCTTTTCAATTTTAACGCTTCTTAGCCGTCGTTTCCAAGGACATTTCCAAAAATCAATTTAAGGAAAACAATCTCATCAGTCGCAATAACAAAACTCATTAACACGCTTCTCCCAACTTCTTCCAATCTACAACCATATCAATCTCCATCTTATTACGTACATAATATCCTCAACGATTGAAGCCAACAGGACCCTACGAAATAATTATACACACCCTCAACTATTTTTGGCTTCAAATCAACAATATTTTTTGCATATTGCGTGACAGCTATCAACTCGATTCGGTTTCTATCGCCATGAACTGTATCGATTCGAATGCCAGAGTTCATACCTAGCAGAGAGCTGGTACCGCGAAACTGGGCGAAGGAATGTGCCTGTAAAAATGAAAAACGTCAGACGAACAGTGAAGGCTCGGGCTTGACTCGCTGTCACCAATCTGGGCCACGTGAAGTCGTTCCAAGGCACTTGACTTACTTACATAAATGCCCTGAAGTGTCGCAGATATTTATGTCGAACTAATTCCATTTCCAATATTCTGCAACGTTGCGCCTTAGACACCAGGGCATTATACAATTTATTACGATTACAAACGCAGTCCTGCTGTGCTGTTGTGGTACCCGTACGGGTAGGTGGGTCATGTCATGAGCTACGACGCGCAATCTTTCTTATGCAACGGTTTACTTCGAACATTTCCATTTCTCAGAATGATTTCAATGTAGCCCGATAGCAGGTAATCGGGGAGAATTCACAGCTAAACATGGTATTGAAGTTGACTGAAGGTGCTTAGCTGGCTTCATGTAACCACCGCGGGCGTGCAAGTCATAATGCATCATATTCGAAAACAGTCGAATTGCACTTGATGGATGGATCTGAAACGCATTAGTTGTTCTTCGATAAAATTAGGTTGATTTTGTTGCTTGCGGGATTGTATGGAAAACAGTAATTGTTTTTAAAACAAAATGACTATGCGTGTCTTCGATCGGACTGGGATATCTATTCGGCCTTCGTATGACGTTTTTCCTCTCTCAAATAATCAGGAGACTGTGGTATAGTTTGTTAAGCCTAGAGGTGGGTTCAAAAACGCCAAACCGTTTGAAAAAAATGTTTGGCTGCAAAAAACGAACGAACGGTTTTTCCAAAGAGCGACAAACAGTTTTTCTAAAACAATTTTTTTTTTTCTAAAACGATTTTTTTTTTCTAAAACGAACTGCATTTCCAAAACAAACCATTTTTCTACAACGAATAGTTTTTCTAAAGCCAATCGTTTTTCTTTTTCTAAAACGAATCGTTTTTTTAAAACGAACTGTTTTTTTTTAAAACGAATCGTTTTTCGTTTTTTTTAAACGAATCGTTTTTCACCGTTTTTCTTTTTTTTTAAACGAACCGTTTTTCGTTTGTTAAAACGAACTGTTTGGCAGTGGAAAACTGTTTAGCTACGGAAAACAATATTTTCGTACTTGCAAGTATTTTATTCAAATATTTAAAAAGTTTTTAGGCCAAAAGGAGCTGAAATCGGACTAAATCGGCCAATTTTGGGTTAGAGTGGTTTTGGACATAACGGGCCAAGGCCTATTGCTGTGATACAAAAATTTCGGTTTTGTAGGCGAGTAAGGGGTTTTTTGGCCATAGTTTGGTAAAAACTAACTTTACGGCACTTTCGATGACTGAAAGTGGTCGGGGAGTACAAAAGTGATATTTTTATACAATAGTGAAAAAAAATTTTATAGGGGAAATTGGGCAAAAAAGGCCATATTTTCCAAAAAAAAATTTTGTCGGGGAATTAGGGGACCTTTTTGAGTTGTTTCGTGCGAAATTTCCATACAAGTCTGGGGAAAAACGGCCTAGTTTCAAAGATACGGCAAAATGAAATCCGGCGGAATAGTACTAAAAGTGCCAAGGAGGAAAAAGTTGAGATCCTTTTTTGGCACACCAGTTGGCGTCTCCTACAGGTCGCCACGAGGGTGTCTCCAACCCTACCGGGGTTATAAAATTTACGAGACCGCGGGAGGTAAGGTGCCCCTGAACTCATGTCCAGCCTTACGGAAGAGTTTGGCCCCCTAGTGGGTGCATGTTTAATAACCGAAACATTTTATTTTTTCGACAAGCTTCATGCTTCAGTGAGGGGGAGTGGAAATCCCACTGTTTTAGATTAGCCAGGAAAAGTTTGGTATCACAGATCGCTCGATGAAAAGTCATATATATGGCAACAGGATTAGTTGGTCGTATCTTGATAAATTTTCGACATTATGTGTATAATAAAAAGTATAATAAAAAGAAAAACAAATTAAATTGATTGAATTTGATCGTTTTCCTTTAGATGGCCCCTAGATTGAAGAAAGACTTACCAAATAAATGACCGACCATTGGAAAGTTACGGACAAGCTGCACAGACTAATGACTCGATATTCTTTGAGGGTAATCTTGCACCATCACCATTCTAGGTTGGAAACGTTGTGTCTGGAGGGTGGGGGAGGGCATATCAGTCCGTTATATTACATCACTGCAAATCGTATGCATTGTATGTATTACGTTGCTGCAGATGAAATGGCCAATTTAGTAATAATTTTAAACAGCTGTAACTTTTTATAAAGACAATTTATTTAATCAAAATAGGTACCAATAGATGCAACACACTTTTCCCAACAAAATACAACTACATTTATTCCAGTTTTGTAGAAGTCCGAGTTTCTGGTTCGAAGAAACTCCTCGAAGACATTTTTGACAGCAGCTTCATTATCAAATCTTTCTCCTGTCAAAAAGTGATCCAAATGTTTAAAGAAATGACAATCTGTTGGTGAGAGGTCTGGTGAATATGGAGGGTGAGGAAGAGTCTCATAGCATAACTCGTTTAATTTTTGGACCGTTGTTCTCGATACATGAGGTCGTGCGTTATCATGAAGCAGTATCACTCCATCCCTGTTGACACGCCTAGGTCGTTGGACTATCAATTTCTGATGCATTTCATCCAGTTAAGCACAGTATTTCTCAGCATTGATGGTTTCGCCAGGTTGTAGGAACGAATAGTGCATAACTCCAGCTACAGACCAACAAACAGTTACCATTATTTTCTTTGGATGATGGCTTGGTTCCGGCAAGTGTCTTGGCGCTTCATCGGCATCTAGCCATTAAGCCTATCGGCGATAATTATCGTATAAAATCCACTTTTCATCACAGGTCACAATTCGGTGCAAGAACGGTTCCTTTTTGTTGCGCAAAAGAAGAGAACTTGAAATCTCCATTTGACACGTCATGTTTTGCTCGGTAAGATCATGCAGAACTCATTTTTCAAGCTTTTTCACTTTTCCAAGTTGTTGCAAGTGGCGGCAAACTGTCGAATTGTGAACGCCTAATTTCTCGGCAAGATCCCTTATGATTTGGCGGGGGTCGGACTCCACTAATGCACGCAGCTCGTCGTTATCGATCGATGGTCCTGGGTGTCCACGTGGCTCACTTCCAAGGTCCATATCTCCGGATCTCAATTTTTCAAACCACCGCCGAGTGGTTCGTTTGCTAACTGTATCAGGTCCAAATGCGCTGTTGATATTCATCGTTGCTTCCGTTGCGTTGTGCTCTAATTTAAATTCGCATAGTAAAAGTAGCCGTTTTTGATTCGCTTCCATGTTCACTTTCTCTTTTTGTTTTTACGATCACTATGAAGCGCAAAACAGAAATGACTCCATAAATCAAGGTAGAAGTATTTATACTTCAATATATCATATAATTTGCGCCGCCTTGTGCCAACATAATACACTAAAATTGCAGCCAACTTTATGTCATTGCTAAATCGGCCATTTCATCTGCAGCAACCTAATATGTATGTACATACTTCAAACAGGTATTTGGAATAGGTATTTTTTCGTACTCGTACTAGTTATACCTAGTATGTGAAAATCCTAGTACGACCCAACTCTAGTTGTCGTACAGCATAAAATTTGTTTCTTTTCGTTAATTCAAATTGTTTTTTTTTCAAACAGTTTTAAAAACAGTTGATTTAAAAAAAAAGTTCGTTTTCGTTTTTTGGAAATAACAGAAACGCCCATCACTAGTTAAGCCCTTCGGTTAGACCAGAATTAGGTCAACCACAAACAATACGAGGCATTGTCAACTTTGAATCGAAAACTTGTCAAAGGCATTTTTTCGAGTCAATAGTCCATGCAAAGTCTTGCGTGAATCAACTGCAACGGGCAATTTAAAAATTGAATAGAGTCAACGTAACACAGGCCAAACAAAAACGAGAGCCCATAGGCCTACATAACGATGAATTGTGGTCAATGAACGCTAGCTAAAGCACTTTAATACAACAAACCCTATCGAGTTCGTTTATATTTACAGCTGACGAACAAAGGGCGCAGTCGATTTTTTCATGTTCGTGCCTTCCACAATCTATGGGCGAAGGTCTTTTCAGTCATTTAAGCTTTTTTTTCCCGCTTTGCAGCCAATGCACTTAGTATACCGAAGAGGAGACTAATCAGTAGCGAACGCGTAAAGAAGCACATCGACCGCCCCTCAGAATCTACGACTACGTCGACTTTAATCATCTGAATTTTCCGAAGCTTCGTTCGATTCCATTTCACTTCCCATTCGATTCTTTTCAAAGTTTTATTTGGGTCAGAGTTGATTATGGTCGTCGATAATAAATGTTCTACGACGTCTTCTAGCTTGATTCTTCCCAAGTACATACGTAGCGTATGTACGTATACTTATGCCTCATATGGATGTGGTGAATGAATAGTAGTCATTGGGGTCGAATTTCCATAATGGGAAATGAATAGAATTACGGCAACTTTGTCGATTGAGTCGAAACGGGAAAGACTCTGGCTAATTGGACGACGGTCTTGAGCCGATGAAATTAAATGAATGAATTGAAAAGAAGGTGGCCACAATGTAATGTGCATGAGGCTGGCTAAGATAGTAATATTGGAAGCAGGATATTTACAGTTAGGTTTCGAAATGATCAAAACGATTTTGATGAGATGAAACTTTTGATTAAAAGCGATAAAAGTAAACTCTTGCTCATAGAAATCGATGCAATTGCAAAAAATTAGCCTTTAATTTTCTTCAGACAGAACTTGGATGAAAATATTCCTCCGTCGTTTGAAGAATATGTGTGTGTGGGTTGGAGAAGAGCACTCAGGCCAAAAGACTCATTGTACTTATACCCCCACCTACAAAAATTTCCCAGCATTCCTAATAAAAACTAGGATCACTGATAGAGGAATAGAGGCTATCTTCTCCATACGTGCTACTGCCAAAGAATTGATGTCTGAGACGCGCAAATGCCCCTAAGCAATTGTGTCCTGTCAGTATGCCTGTCATGGCTCTGTAAACTTTTCTGCTCTTGTTGAACAGGAATCGATGAATACAGATAGACACCAGCTTCAGATCTAACATCTATCTTCGAGCCGTCTGTGAAGAAGATCTCGGAACATCTCTGGATCCTTCCAGTCACCTCAGCTCAAGAAGATTACTTCGTACCTTCTCCGGATGCTGACGCAGGGCACTGGAGCGTCCGCAGGCATAGTGAGAATCAGGGAAATCTCACGCATCGAACCCCTGATAGAGCAGTGTCCCATATCGTCGTCTCCTACCCATAGGCCAAGCTGAGTTAGCTGGTGGATAGAGCTCATCGCCAAACTCTGAATTTGAATGTCGAGAGGAGCCAGATTGAGAAGCGCATAAAGGGCCGCATGCGGAGTAGTGCTCATAGCACCACAGTTAGCTTCACTTCCACATGGTTCTTCCAGTTTAGATTTTTGTCCAAGATTACTCCAAGATATTTGAATCATCTGGAAGTTGTAGAGTTACACCCTTCATATTTCGAAACACTAGTCCTTCCAGTTTTCTTTTCCTGGTGAACAAAACAAGTTTCGTCTTACCAGGATTCACTGTTAGGTCGTGCCTCGAACACCAACTGTCAGTTAGATTCAGTGAGCGTTGTGTATTTCTACATACCACATTCAAATCTTTATTGCATATGTGTCGTTCAACAAGTCTCCAAGCATTTCAACATAAATGAAGCTAAGCTGATCGGCCTAAAATTCCTTGGATCCGAATAGTCATCTCTCCCTGGTTTAGGTATGAAAACTATCTTAACCTCTCGCCAAGGTGATAGACCATACCCCAAGGCTAGGCATGTCCAAAAGATTTTTCTTAAGTCTGCCTCCAAGTGATTAATTCCATCCCTTAAAATACATAATTTGATAGATGCCATCCAGGCCCGGCGATTCAATATTTTCAAAAAACATGATTGCATTGCACAGATCTAGCTGTGCACCAGCATTTGAGAAGAGCAGGAACTTTTTGGGCCTGGTAAAGTCACAATTCGAGCGTTTTTCTTTCGCCACTCCAGTTAAGCTCAGAGGTCTCGCTGCCTGACATCCAGTCTCCAGGGAAACACCAGCAATTATTACTCCATTGGTCCATCTTCGCCGGCAGCTTACCACTTTTGTACAGTTTCTTACGTTGCGTGCGACTGAGAGGTTCCACAGGCTTCCAAAACCTTTTCTAAATCAGAGAAATAAAGCCGAAAAAGAATTCACCATTTTTTAGAAACACAGCGAATTCAACAGAAGAATCATTCTATGGTAGCTTAGCTCGCTAACGCGTCAGTCCGAAGCAGCGATCTACTGCCCGCGGGTTCGAATCCCACCGTGCTCATGGCTGTATTTGTTCGTCTTGTGTTGTCTTAACAGTCGGCGACTGGACATAATACTAGCGCCCCATTAATTAAATGCCACATTAAAGCTTTAGTAGCGACTAGGTATAACACTAGCGCTTTAGAAAATAAGAAATAAATGTGGCACTTAAAAGAATAATGGAATAATTTACGGCTTCTTTCATATGTGTCTCCCTACCGCCATCGCTAAACTTTCGCTTCAAAGGGCAATCCACCGAGCTTTGGCATTATCATAGAAAACAAAAAATGATTTGCCCTATGTGATCGAATCCTTGGAAGACTTGGTTGAGGTAAAAAAGACGATGCTGCAAAGGCTCAGTGCCTTCACAATACCCTATGCTGATTTGATTACGTAGTTGCTCTTATTGTGCGAAAAAATGTTAGGCTTAACGCACACATTCTCAGAAAACTTGCAAAACAAGTCACTCGATCTAAGTAGAGCTATGTCGCAAATCGAACTCGTAGGCAAAAAAGTAACGGCTATCAGGGCCAGAGCAGACCAGGAGTTCGCTGAACTTTACAAAAGATCCTCAGATGTTTGCGAACCTTTAGGAGTAACGCCATCGATTCCACGACGCAGTGGTACATCCAGATACCAATCTAATCATCCCGCAGATACGCTTGAAGAATATTACAGACGAATCTTGTTCAAACCGTATCTCGATGAACTCGGATCTTCTCTGAGCGAAAGGTTTTTATCTTACAGGAAAAAAAATTATTGGACTCCCAGTGTCTCGTATCAAGGAACGTGAGTAAGTTTGGATTCGAAGACCTAAAGCCCGCAATAAAGCTATTCTTTGAGGCGAATGGGATATGTGGTCGATGAAATGGCAGCATGCTCCAGAAAAGGTATCGAAGTGTGCAATTAGCGCATTGAAACTGTGTGATAATGAAATCTTTCTGAACGTGCATCTCCTGCTAACAATCTTAGTGACCCTTCCTGTTTCAACGGCATCTGTGGCGCGCAGGTTTTCAACGTTAAAACGCATGAAGACTTATCTTCGCAAACGTTCAAGTGCGGAGCGTCTTACAGGTTTGGCTCTCATGACTATACATAGGAATATATACCAGTCAGTCCGGAATCCATCATTGATATGTTTGCTGAGAAGTCACGCAGAATAGTTTTGTTGTAGAGCTTGTTGCGTTCTATAAATGTGATACTACAATAATATGTAGAATAAGAAATTAATATACTCGCGACAATTCCCGATGTTCTTTAAAAAAAATAACTTGATCCAAATAATCTATAATCCTTTCTCTTTTCTATCAACGGTTATTCGTATTCACAATATCATGCACCAGATAAAAAATGAACAAATTATGAAAGCTGTCAACTTTCAGCTTTCATTTTAAAATTTTTAGACAACTACCAACCCCCCTCCTTGCCCCTGCGAAAAAAAATCGCTCTAAGCTAAAGGCTGCTCAATGGTGGAGTGATTAGTTTGACTAAATAATTTACCTCTGATTTGATTTTACTTACAGCTAGGTAAACTTGAAGGCCAATGATAATTACTTAATGTCCATGGCTGGATTCAAACCAGAGGACACATGTGCTATTAGCCGATACTAATCTATTCGGCTACATAAGCTTTACTGTGTACTTAACTACACATAGGTCTCAGAAATATACCCTTGACATTCGAAATATACAAATCGGAATACATGTCTGACAATAAAAAAGTGTAGGAAATACTTAATCACTAAGGAAACCAAACTCTATTGGTTGCTGCTATACTGTAATCTGAAAAGTATAGGAAATGATCTCAGGGCCCAAAAAAAAAAACTAATTACTTTCGTAAATAAATAATTTATTACCAAGAAATCTATATCCTACTTAGAACTTCTGACTTTTCTTGATATGCTTCGATTATCAAAAAATGTATGTACACCATACTTACACGAAAAAACTATACAGATATATTGTTTGGGTTTGTTATCACTTACTCTCATGGACATAAGTACGGATACTTAGCTGGAAGGAAAATGAAAAAAATATTACGTATTACTATCAAGAATTCAATTGATTTTTCTTATCTTATTCACTATATTTACTGTATATGCGCATGAATAGATATTTTTTTTGGATTCAAGAGGAACAATATTTGGAAAAAATTAAGGGGGGAGTACCGGTTATAAGGTTAAAGACGGACAGGAACTTATTTAAAGTTCTGGTCCGATCCTCACTGTAAAATGCTCCCAAGAGCATTGACTGCTACCATGAATTAGATCAGGCGGTTGACACCCTCACTAGTTCTCTCAATTCCGCGTCTAGGGCAGCGTGTAAACCACCCATAGCCAGGGGGAATCCCAAGCCTCCCTGGTGGAATATGGAGATCCGCACCCTGCGAAGAGAGTGTAGGAGGGAGCTCAACAACTCGAAAAGCTCTAATGACTGGTCGATGTACAAAACGAAGCTCAAGGCTTTTAAGTATGCCGTACGCAAGGCAAAGAGGTCCTCGTGGAGATCTTTCTGTGGAAACGTAGAGAGTCTCAGCGAGGCAAATCGCCTTCGCAACGTCTTAAGCACGACACCGAAGGCTATGGGGTGCATCATGAACCCTGAGGGCATTTGGACTAGTTCGGGCGCAGATACACTAAACGTTCTTATGGACGTGCATTTTCCGGGCAATTATTGCCCTCTAGAAGCGGTGCATGAAACGGAGCAAACTCACAATTCAACAACGCCGTTCAGAATATCAAATTCTCAACTAAGGTGGGCTATAAACTCCTTTGAGCCGTTTAAATCTCCAGGGCCTGATGGCGTCCTTGCGGCTGACATTCAGCAGTCGATCTACAAAGCTTGCCTACGCTTCTCGTATGTTCCCTCCAGCTGGCGGGAAACTAGAGTTGTGTTTATCCCTAAAGCAGGAAAAGTTTCGCATGTTAAGCCGAAGGACTATCGTCCAATAAGTCTTAACTCTGTATTGCTTAAAATTTTGGAAAGGATCATTGATTACCATGTAAAAAAATCAATAGATCCTGTGCTGATCTCGCAGTCTCAGCAACGCCTATACCAGAGGCAAATCGGTTGAGACTGCTCTTCACGTCCTCATTGAGCAAGTTGAGAAATCTCTTGCTCTAAAGGAATATACGCTTGCCGCCTTTTTGGACATTGAGGGAGCCTTCAACAACGTAAAGTGTAACGCAATTGTTGAGGCACTCTCGGTGCTACACGTCGATGAGCGGCTGATCGCTTTTATTGTGAAGTTTCTTAAAAGTAGAGTGGTAATCTCTTCCCTGGGGAATGTCAGCGTAAGACGAGGAGTCAGTACGGGCACACCTCAGGGTTGGGTCCTCTCTCCCCTGCTGTGGAACATCACGGTGAATGCTCTCTTAATGAAACTGGACCATGCCGGCTGCAAAGTGATTGCTTATGCGGACGACATAGCTGTGGCAGTGTCGGGAAAGTATTTATCTACTCTATCGGAGAGGTTAAATCACTCTCTTGACATTCTTTCACGTTGGAGTCGTGAGTGCGGCTTGAATGTGAATCCTAGTAAAACGGAGCTAGTACTGTTTACAAGAAAGTACAAAATTCCCTTATTTGAGTCACCCAAACTAAATGGGGTCTACATTGGACTGAGACAGAAGGTCAAGTACTTAGGGCTTAGCCTTGACTCGAAGTTACTGTGGACCTACAATGTAGCAGAAACAGCGCGGAAGGCTTTCAATGCACTCTACTGCTGTAAAAGAGCCATAGGAGCGAATTGGGGATTACAGCCTCGTACTGTTGCTTGGCTTTATACTACTGTGGTTGAGCCAATTCTATTGTTTGGGGTAGCGTTCTGGTGGCAGGCTGCTCTTAAGGCAACCTGCAAACGGCAGCTTGAAAAAGTGCGGAGGATGGGTGCACTGCTGGTAACTGGAGTGCTCCGATCCACTCCTACTAAGGCACTATTCGTGCTGCTCCATTGGCTGCCAACCAAACTACTTATCTTACAGCAAGCCAATCTTGCTGCTGTGAGACTTAATTGCATCTCGGCATGGAATAGAACAGAAGTCGGCCATGCGAGGATTTTGGCCGAGGCAGTTCCCGCTCCAGCGGGTGTTGACTACATCACACCGCAATGCCTACTAGATCTGGAGCTCACAACTCGCATTCCTGGTAGGGATGAATGGCGTGATGGCGTCACCCTCGAAAGTGGGCTTGTCCATGTGTACACCGACGGCTCTAAGCTTAACAACAGAGTCGGGTGTGGTGTATACTCGGATGAGCTGAATCTTAAGCTGTCCCTCCGTCTGCCAGACCACGGTAGTGTCTTTCAGGCAGAGGTTGCGGCTATTTTCCAGCCTTTACCTGGACATAGGGGTTTTCAGGGCAACTGTGAGGCCGATGAGCTAGCAAGGCTTGGAACCTTGTTACCGGAGGTCTCTTGCTCCGCAATAGGAATACCGATGGCATCGGTGAAATTTGCCATCAGTCAAAAATATCTTGAGGACGCTAGGAAGTCCTGGGCAGAGGAATCATCCTGTGCGATAGCAAGGCAGTCCTGGTTATCCATGGATGCGCATCGCACCACGCAGCTTTTAGGCTTAACTCGAAGCGCTCTGCGTTGCACTGTCGGTGTGCTAACCGGCCACTGCCTCATAGGGCGGCACGCGCTACGACTGGGCGTAGAGTTTAACGATTTTTGTCGGAGTTGTGACTCTGAGGATGAGGAGGAATCCGTCCTCCATCTCATGTGCCAGTGCCAGGCTTTGGCAAGGAGAAGGTTGGCGGCACTTGGTGCACCCTTTCTCTCAAACCTGACGGAACTGTCCCCGGTCAATTTAAAGGCGATAGTCCGTTTTATCAAAGGAAGCAGATGGTTTCCTGATTTTAGTGAGTAGGAGAGAGTCACTAATTAAGTATGGTATCACAACGGGCCTCTTTTGTGCCTATATGTGCCGGTCGTCAGGTCTCTGGGGATCGGCAGCCATTTCAACCTAACCTAATTTAACCGGTTATAATTTTGAAAAATAAGGTGAAGAGCGCATAAGTCAAGCAGAAAAAGCGACAAAAAAAATTGCCCAACTGCAAAAGCAATTGGCTTATGTGGACTCAAGAATACTTATGTATGGTCCAGTGATTGCAGACTGAGCAATTGTAGGTGATAAGAACATATTTTTTAAATAATATTCAATAAATAAATGGAAAAAAAAACTTTAAACGCGTTTTTCTCGAAATGACGTTTTTTCAAACTGCTAATTCTCCGGATTGGCCGAAACGATTTACACTACTACACTACTTTATTCAAGTATCTTGTGTGGTAATCTACCACAATATAGACCAAAGGTTAACCCAAAAAAAATTGGCAAGCGAAACAAAGTGAAAAAATACGATTTTTGAAAAATATTTTCAAACAACCGCCATTTGTTTTTTTTTATATTTAATTTTAAAAATATTATGGTAGATTATCGCGTAAGAAACATTCCTCTTTAAAATGCGGTTTGGTTTTTTTGTTTCAGATTCTTCATTCCTGAGATTATCTGTCCGCAGTATGACGAGGCATTTTTCGAGACGTCAACTTTGGCGCCCTCTATAAATAAGTAGAAAAATAAAAAGAATAAAGAAATATTTTTTTTTGTAATCTCCAAAAAGTGTATTTCACCCATGCAAATTTTAAAATCTATACAATATAAAGGAAGTGAAAAAAAATATTGAAAATTAGGCTGTTTTTTAGTATTCTAACCGGTACTACCCCCTTAAACACTCAATAAATAAAATTCCTAGAAATTAATTTTCATTATCAGACACACTTCAGACTTGACTCTTGTCAAATTATTGTCAAACAATTTACATTACTCTACCATATCCTCAATTAAATCGCATTGACCTTTGTTTCCATTTTTATTATCTTTATTCCATACAGTCTAATTCATTGAACAAAAAAAAAAACTCAAACTCTTCGAAAATTCATTTAAATAAGAGCCACACAACGCACTCTGTGAATCTGCTCAGCAATTTATCACAATTTGACATGCGATTATTTCTCGTTGAATGCACGCTTATACTAACTTGTTTGCCTCGCGCAGCCTGGCAATAGCAACAAGCTGCAAAAATCAAGAAAAAACATCATCATCAGCGACAAAACCAAACAGGACTAGCAAGCAATAGAATAGGAGAGCAATTTTAGCAGAACGAACAGCCCAATACTCCGCGTGGTTCTATGACCGTGCAATTTCTCTTCAATTCCGTGAGTAAACATTAGGTGTGGGCGCAATAATACGATACAATCTAATGGAGCCAGGGTCGTTTGGTTAGCTTCACTCAATTTCGATCGCAAACTTATAATATTCGAAGTGACACATGTTGTGACCCCAGCAACATGAAGAGGGAACGTACGTAAGTCGTTGATTGTTGTCATTTCAATCTATGACCAGTCCTTATAATTCGACATTGAGACGAATAGGTCAAAAATCATTGAACGCTATAATTTATTACGAACGTATGTACGTATGTCGCCTGCGAGTGTCCAAGAGAGTTTCGGAACTCTGACGCATGTGTGCAGGTCAATTAGCAACGTGTTCCCTAATCTATGACTGTTTTCGAGCCCCCTGGGTTTAGTAATGATATGGCGGCATAGGCGAAGGGTCGGAGACGCATCAACCATTCTTTCATTCATTGAGTTAATCCGTAACCGAGGCGGATAATTGCATTCAACCTACCGAGAATAGAGATGGAGTGGAGTGGTCGAATTATGGCTCTACTTACACGAATTGCGTTCTTTTCTCAATAGTAATGTACGGCGCGGAGAAATGTAATGAATGGCAAGTTTCAGGGGGTGAAAGTAATTAAAGATACAATCGCCTAATGGCTAAAAGCGTGGGCGAAAATTGAATGAACCATAAAAAATGCCATCAAAATGGGATTAAACCAAATGGAATGTGGAGGTAATGTTTAGTGGTAGACAAAAATTTTCTGTTTCTAGAATGTAGTGGTGCTATTAAACAAAAGGACTTTCGTCTTTTTGATGGTTTCAGCTCGTAAGTTGATATTAAAACGAAGGCTCGAAGCTATTTACTAATTTCGTTGGCCGAGTTTGACTAACACAATTCTTTTGAATTCTGTGTTAAATTAGAAGAGACTAGTGGCGTTTTTGATGGATGTGCATGTTTTTGTCTTCAGCAAAAAGATGATAGTTTATGGATGTAAAAAGTCTTTTTTTTTTAGACATCTTTGGTGGTCTCGATAACCCAACTAGGTGGAGCATGTGTCCAAACTAGTTAGCCAATTAAACTATACAGGGATATTTGAATTGAATATCTGATGAACGGATATTTAATAATAAACCTTGTGTATTTTTAGATAATGTATAGGCTGAGCATGTTTGGCAGTAAACTAGAAATCTCACAAAAAGTAGCAAGCGAAGCTGATTTCTATAAGTCATACGTTGCTAGATTAGGTTAGGTTAGTGGAGAGGGCTGCCGGGAACGCGGCCAGCATTAGGCCACCAGTTTGGGCCCATTTACCACCCTCATAGACAATCACACGCATTCACACTTACAGCCATGGCACTGGCGGGATTAGAACCCGCAGGCTCCGTAGCACGCCGCTTTTCGGCCTGACGCCTTAGCGAGTAGAGCTACCGGGCCCCCTCCATACGTTGCTAAATTCGTTAAAAAAAACCAGGCAACCGGTTCGATCACATGAAAGCAGTATAAGAGGAAATATCGATCGTGAAAAGTACGACAGGAGGTTATTGATTGATGTTTAAGAAAAATCAGACGAATGTGGTAATCTACTACATGCAGAAATCTGGTGCTAGTAGAGTGATTGAATGAGCAAACTTATCTTTTATGGATTTTCTGGTATGTTTGTAATGCGTAGTAGATAGTAAATCGTACTCTTTATGTACGATGCCTGCGATAATCTGAAAATAGTTCCAGATTATATGAAGGAACGATTGATTGACCAGATCAGCGGTATGAGAGTCGAATTCGCCCTTTAATTTCCGCATAAATATCTTTTAATGTCGATTTTATTTCAACCCCCACACTCAAATCCTCGATCTACATACATATTTTCCTCCTATCTAATTTTTATTTATTCGCATCTTCAAACACGAATGGAAACTGCAAAAGTAGCCAAAAATTCAATATAAGATATGATGAGAATTTCAAATATGAAGATATAATGAACCATTTGGAAATGAATTGGTAATACGTTTCGTTCGTAAAAGCAAACGGAAAGGTTTTCTTTTCGTCCAGTCTTTCTTGAACGACTCAAATTTAATTCAAACTAATTGGTTATTGCTTGCGCCTGTGATGGTGAATTGAAAAAAAATTGAATTGAAAAATCTTTTATTTTAAATTAATCGTACATTCTTTGCCTAACTTAAAGTTTAATTAACAAGAAAACTTACAATCTAGCAGCTATACTATTTTAGCCTGCTGGCTCTGGTTGGGTATTTTTCGGCACAATTTTTATATCCTTACACTCTAATGGTATTACTCAGCCTGTACAGCAGCTGGAATTGCCCTGGCAATGCTGTTCTTAAAAACTACCTTACGCTAAAAGTACGATCTAACTTATACCTAATTATAGCTAACTTAGCCTAATTAGACCTAAATCTTAACCTAGGTTTTAAGTCTAACCACTTCTGTTCGTCGGGTGGCCTGTGTAGGTGAACAGCGCAACCGTGAGTCGCCGCTGCACTGCTATCTTCGCGGGGCCCATAAATGGCTCATTAGAACCACCTGTACGCCCTAGGGACCGAATCAGTCCGTTCTCATGTCTGTTTGTCTGTAGAATCGTGTCGATAATTCCACAACACGGTTCCTAAGTGGCTTCAATCCTGACTCCTGATATAGGAGAAGGTTTTTCGGCCACTTTTTAGTTACCGGGCTGTAGAACCTGCCAGTGCAGAAGCGGAGGATTCTTCTTTCGAACATCTCCGCTTCGGTCATGACAGTCTTTGAGCAGGTAATCCAGGATGGAGATGCATAAGTCAAGATGGGTCGAATGAAGGTCTGATAGCAAATGGATTTAGCTTTGGTGGTCATGCCCATCTTTTTCGCGAAAAGAGGTCGGATGCGTTGAAATGCAGATTTATCAGCTTTGATTTTTCGCCGCACAAAGGGATTAAACTTTCAAAATTCCTGGAAATCGATTCCGGGGTACTTTAGAGATGAACTAGGAGCAATCTTAGATATTCCGAACGAGACAGCGAGTTTTTGGCCTTGTTGCGGATAGTTTGAGATCCCCGATACTTGGAAGGATTGCGAAATACACATAGCTGAGTCTTACTGCTGTTTGGTTTGATGCCCCATTCGTCAAAGTAACGACAGTTCTACCAAGTAGTATTCCAGGCTCTTCGCTGCTTTCAGCGGGCCTTAGCTCAACGCGAATAAGAGCGTGTCATTGGCATATTGGAGGGTTTGAACTTGAGGTTGGCCTACTGGGATAGGTAGGTCAGCGGTGAATATGGTATAAAGAACTGGTCCAGTGACAGATCCTTGTGGCACTCCTGATGTCACAGGCTCTGTGAGAGAATCTGCTCCATTAACGCTGACATAGTATTGTCTGTTGGTAAGAAAGCTTGCGGCGAGTCTTCTTACCTCTTTTGGGAATCCAAACTTGATCAACTTACATAGAAGGCCTTCGTGCCAAACGGAATCAAAAGCCTTCTCGATATCTAAAGCACACACTACTGTCGGAATGTTTTACTCATTCAAGTGAGACACAATTTGATCATGCAAGTACGAGATGGCGTGCTGAGTGCCGTGCCTGCACCTAAAGTCAAACTGGTGGTTAGGTATTACCTATGTGAGCTCACAGTGGCTTTTAATTATTTCCATCCACATTCTCTCAAAAAGCTTCCCCAAATTAGGAAGCAAAGAAATTGGACCGAAATTGCTGGCCTCTTTAGTTTTGCCCTTCTTATGAATGGGAACAATCTCTGCTACTTTCCATGTGTTCGGAAAGTAGCCATTGTTCAGGGCGTTGCTGAAAATAATGAAAATAATTCTGAGCATAGAGATTGGTAGATGTTTAATAATGAAATTAGACATTCCATCATGCCCAGAAGACTTCTTCCTCTTTATACCATAGAGATTGGTAGATGTTTAATAATGAAATTAGACATTCCATCGTGCCCAGAAGACTTCTTGCTCTTTATACCAATGGCTCATTGTGTGAACTGCGCCTGATGGTTTGAAATCAATACCATATTCTATTTCGCCTAATGGAAGTTGCATTTCCATTTCAAAGTGGCAATTCGTTGGCCTTGTTAGCATTCCAACTAGTCAGCGAAATTCTACTTCTATAATCAGATCTTGATAGAGGTGGAAAAAACGCTCCTAAACTAAATAATTCCAGAATTCATTCAATTTTTTCGAATTCAACTCAAATCTATTAGAAATTACCAGTATATTTACTCTCTCAGCTGCATGCGGTTAATTTTTCTCTAGACTTTCAAACAAAGCACATGCGTCAATGACTTACATTAAGTTGATTGATGGTGGGTGGCTTGATAATTTAACTGACACCGAAATGAAGTAAGTTCCATTGTATTTGATTTTCGACATGCCATTTCGAACATTTATTTCAAGAAAAATTTCACTTTCTACCGGCCAATTAGCGAAGAAATCCAGGAAAATATTTAACTATGAAATTAACAATTGTGGCGCAATGACGTCAAAGAACCTACTTAGTATCATATAATACATTGTAATCTTTCACCGAACCATGTTTCACCCCTTAATAGCTCTAGACTTAAGGCAGTATTCTGGTCTAGAGACTCGATTTTGAGGTGATTTGACGGAAGCAATAAAAAAAAACCCGAAAACATTTTTCGCATTTATTTTTTGGTCAGTTTTTTATTAACATTTTAAAAGTATAAAAATGTATTCAAAAAATAAAAAAATAAAAAAATTGATGTAGATAAAAATTGATGATGAAGTGAAGGCTAAAAAAAAAACTTGTCTCATGGTTGACATGATTCCAACCTTCCTGGTGCTCTGAAACATACATTTTTGGTGAATTCCGTAAAAAGAAAAATGTAGAATTAGTCTGACGTAGGCGATTTGAAAAAACCTTTTTTTTCCACAAAATGGCGTCCATGTAAAAAAAAGTCATTTTTTGCCTCATTTTTTCAACTTTGGGAATTTTTTATAAATAGTAGAAAAAAAGTTTCAAAAATCCCTACGTCAGACCAAATCTAATAGTGTTAAGAGAGTTTGTGTGAAAATTTCACGTAAATCGGTCCATTCCAACTAGAGATATGTCAACCGTATCGAAAAAAGTAGTTTCGAGAAAAACGCGTTTAAAGCTTGGAGTTTCGTTTCGGGCAGTCTGAGTCGTTTAATGGTATGTTTTACTTCGATTTTTTTAATCAGAGATCCCTGTCTCATGCAGTGTTCCTTCTTCAACTTCAAAATCGAGATTTTCGGGAGCTTTTTCAGCCATACGAGCAGTTCGATTTTCTTTAGAAGCTTGAGAAACTCGTAGCTCGGAGCGGTTAATTCGTTGTTGATCGCGTTTGTTGGTTTAGTTGGCGCGTCACAAAAATAGCTGTAACTCCAAAAATAATTCGAATTTCCGAAAATCCTTTTAAAAGCTTATTCTTAAAGGTCTTTGAAAATATGCAAACAAAAAAAATCGATTTGATCAAATTTGTAGACCAGAATACCTCCTTAACATGCCGACAAATTACGCTTTGTCATCATATATGCTAAACAAAGTCTCTGCGATGTTTTTTTTTGTTGACAAAAGTGCAAATTGAACAAACAAAAAAAAACAATCTTTAGATCTAACAAAGTGCTGCCCCCAAAAAGCACAGAATGCCAAGTAAGATCAGTGTTTGTTCAGTGATTTCAGAGCTCGAAACGTTCAAATCATATCCATGAACCTTTGGCCAAGTGAAAGTCAAATAGGAATTGGGTCAAATTGTTTTTGTTTTTTTTTTTATTTAGACTGATACATATCTGCAAGAGGGCTCGATGAACTGATCAAGAAGAGCTTGATTGTTATCATTTATTAATGAAAAGCAACGGAAATGTTCCTTGATTCTCGTATTATCTCGAGCGATCGGTAGACTTTAATTAGCCGATTAAATTTTTTGTACTTGCAAGCAGCAAATCTTCTTGGTTGAAAAGGAACGACCAAGATAATTGCAGAGTTGCGGTCAGATTTGCTGTGCGTATGGTTGGAATATGAGACTTTGTTTGCACAAAGCGCTGTAAAACGGAAATTCAATGTTGATGTTGGATCTAAATTGAGATTGAAATAATCTTTTTTTTTGTTTCGGTTGGTTGGGGCGAATGCAGTCTGGTTTATTTGATTACACCTTTATCTCTGAAAACCTTCCCGGTTACGCCATATCCGAACCTGCGCCAAAGCTCAAAGTCCATTGAAACAACGTAGTAGTATCTACGATTAGATACTGTTTTTGTTTACCAAGTTCCATAGTAGAAGAAGCGAGCTGCAAAGAGATCAATGATCGCAAGTACGCTAGTATAGTACTCAAATAAAAATTATTATAGCCCCCAAGCCCCCGATCAGCCATTTAAAGAGGTTATCAAGCTATTTTTGTTTTCTTATCGGACAACTTGTTTCTGGTATTCACTAGACCAGATAAGACCACCTGTGTAAAAGTCGTCGAGATCGTATTGCCTCCTTATCTCCACTCTGCAAAGAAATTACGTTGAAATAAAATAGGTTTGCTCGTCTGCGCCAAATCGTCATTTCGCAAATGTTTGTCCCAATTTATTTCGTCATGTTAAAAATATTATTGAAGCAAACCGGTTGTTCCAGATGAAAACAATACGAAATTGCCTTAACTTGAGCTTTTGTCGAGTGTTTGGTGTATTTGCGTGTAATCACGCAATCGGCCAGACAAGATCAACACCGTTGTCGTTTTCGCAAGTTATATTGTCGAACTCAAGAGAGAGAGATAAGACGCCTGGCGATGAAAACATAATTATAATAATAATACAATACAGTCACTGCGCCCCAGAAATTGTTTGTCAATTTGATTTCTGAATTACGCCCAAGCTGCGCACTAGCAATATTATCATCATCATCGTCGTAGAGACACCTTTGTTAGCACGAAAGCTAAGCGGAGGCTAGACAGCAGCGTAGAAGATGAAACGTAGAATTTAAATTGAATTCTGGGCAGAGGGGGCAAATAGGCTGAATTATGACTAGCTTATGAGATGTGGGAGTAGGAAAGGTGGATGACTTTTGTGTTGTTTGTACTATTAGAGTCATTTGACGGGAAATTCCGTAAATTTGATGGCATTGGTGCGATTAAAATGGGACAAGCTGTACTTGTACATTGATGACATAGAAATTGTTGTGCTCGTGTAGTTTTTAGGTGAAGAGAACTTTTTTTGTTTTTTATTTTATATTCAAACTCAAAATATTGAAAAATACTCTATCGAAAATTTTATACACTTAAGTGGATATAGCACCTTCGAATTTCAAAAAAAAAAAAATGATTTTTTTTTATTGAATATGTTAGAATGAAGCTTTAAAAATATGATTTTAATAAAATAAAATTGAAATTCTAAAAAAAAAACTTTTGTGAGCATATATAGCGAAACGCACCAAGGTCATTTTTTCTATGATTTTCGTTCTCTTCGCTATACCGTTACATCGACTTAGGCCAAAGTGTAGAGAAAGATAAGTGAGTCAACTCCTTCAAAAGCAGCAAAAAAAAGTTAGCATTTGCACAAAAGTAAAAAAAAAAATAGTTGAAAAAAGATGCTTCTAAAAAAAAGTGTTTAAGGGGGGGTATGGTCAGAAAATCGATATTTTTTTTTGTTTAGTGACTAGTGTATAGTGACTCAGGAGTGTCCATACAAAATTTCAGGTCGATCCGAGCAAAATTAACGAAGTTATCGGCTTAACAATACAAATAACTCAAATTCATATTTTCGCACAAATCGTGTTCCTTTCCTGCTTTATTAGCCGCGTGCAGCTCTCAAATACGTAATAGTAGAGTCTTCCCACTCTATCCACACCTGTATGTGCTATATTTGTGTAAAAACACTTATATATGTGACTTGTTGTAGTATACATTCATTTCATCGAGCAGTTACGGTACACGTGTTTCGTAATTTTTCACGCACTTTTGCTGCACAGTTAAAATTTTAAAACGCGTTTTTTGAGGAATTTTATATTTCAAGTCGGTGAGACATGTAACTCGAAAACTACTCGACCGATCTTTCTGAAATTTTGCACAATATTTCTGTAGGCAATTTACTAGGTAACGCTATCGAGATATTTTTTATTTCTTGCTTCTTTTTTTATTTATGGAATTTCTTACAACTGAAAACAGAAATTTCGAAAAAAAAATTTCCGTTTTTTTTCGTTTTTTTGACTTCAAACTTATACCAAAAAATAAATAAGCTAGATATTTGGAAAAACTCGACAGCGTTACCTCAAGAAACTCATAAACTAACGAACTATTTTTGGTTTTTTTGTTTACGATGATCCAGTCATTAGTTATGTGTCTCACCGCAAATCAACTCTTTGTCCTGAACGAAAATGTCAAATTCATGTCACGAGCTTAATTTTCGATATTTTTCAACAAAATATTTTTTGGATACTCTTCAAAGGTTGTTCTTTACTGTAGGTATTATCCCAATCAAGTAACTATTAACAGTTTTCTAAAAAAAAATCTTGAAAATGGATATAAAATGTGCTGCTCTGACCATACCCCCGTCAAAGGTTCGAAAAAGTTCAACTGACACTAAAATTAATGAAAAATTTATCAACACACTATGGCCTAGCTATACGACGAAATTTTCATTCGGTTGAAAACATGCGCAAGGAAATTTGGGCAGCAAATTACCAAAAAATTTCAAATGATGAGAATCCTCAACACTCTTATTGTCCTGTTGGAAAAACTGGCGCAAGGCGGAGGCAGCTGGTGGTAATGCTTTAAAAAATTTCAAGCACCCTCCACCTTTAGATGAAGACTTATCATCAGAAGATTAATTGAAGCGCAGAATAATAACGAAAGCTATAATTCTTGTATTTGGAATTTGGCCCTCAAACATACTTTTTGTTGAAAAAAATATAAATATGGCTGCAAATATTTCTGCATGTACATTCAATGAAGGATTTATGGCTATTTTGAAAATAATGCAAGTCATGGGAATTACAATTGGCCAACGTGCGCTGCAACATGCAGGAAATAGAGATGCTGCAAGAATCAACCAAGCGGAAAAACACTCGACTGAGGCATCGAAAGAGGCCAGAACTGTTGGAAGGGAGCAAAAATCTTTGGAAGAGGAGGTGTATGAGGTAGAGGAAGGTATATTGTATGGTTCAGGCAATGCAGATTAAATTTCGGTGAGATTTATTACAAAAAATATTGAATTTTAACTTTAAACGCGATTTTCCCGAAACAATCTTTTTCAAGTTGGCGTGCATGATTAAGAAAAATGTTTTTATCCAATTGTTCTGAAATTTTAACACGTTAATCTGCACACGTTAAAGCTCAAAATGAACTGCAGATGAAAAAATCAGCATTAAATTTTCTTTAGTTATAACCGATTTCCCTGGTAAACCCTCGATTTTGGAAAAAACGACGCCATTTTGTTATTTTTCAACCTAATTTTTTTATTTTAGTTCATTCCAAGACCGCTTTGATGCTGATAAAAACCCCGTTTTTGGTTTTTCCCGGACTTTTCCGAGGGCAGTTATCGTGCACGCCAGGTTTTTTTGGTGTTTTTGCAAAAAAATTCTAACAGACGACAGGGGGCCACAAAAAATTTTTAACATTTTTTTTCTGTAGTAAAAGGCAAATAAAGTATTTGTACAAAGTTTCGTTAAGATGTGTCTTATTATTCAATTAAAAACTAACCTTTGAAAAAAAACAATTTTTTTTTCAATTTGAAGGTGCTATGTCCCCTTAAGGCAAGTTTCTACCTTGTGCGGCCGAAAAAATGTGTTTTTTCGGGAATTTTTTTTGGGGAATGTATTCAAGATAGACATTTAAAATTTTTTTTTTCCATTGCAGGTATAAGTTTATTTAAGGGGTTACATGGGTTTCAGAGAAGAAAAAAACGCCATTTTTAAATGTTTCAAAAATTAAAAATAATGTATTAAATTATTATAAATTATTGTTAACAACTAAAGTAACTCTTGAACTATATGTAAAAAAAAATTTAGACAAAAATATTGATAATACGCTCTCTGGCAGCTATTTTACGAAAGGGCTCGAAAAAATGCGGTGCCAACGATAACTCAAAAACTAATGCACCAATCTTAACCAAATTTCGCACACTTCTTTTAAGTAGTATTTTCTTGTACTTGAACGAAGGACATTGTGTTTCGTTCATTGGAATTTAATACACGTGGAATGATTTATTGAATTTTTGGGTCAAAAATTAAATTTTTTACTCGCGACGTTGCCAAAAGTTCAGATTTCAATATTTTTACAAATCCTTCGTTCAAGTACAAGTCAAACTCATATTCTAACAGAAACAATTTGATTTTTTTGTTTCAGATGAATCCAGCTCAAGATATCGTTGGCTTCGCATTTATCGAGCCTTTTCGTAAAATAGCTGCCAGAGGGCGTATTATCAATATTTTTGTCTTGCCGTCAATTCAGATGATCTGAAACATAAAAATGAGACATAATCTTATTTAATTTACTTTTGTCTCTGGCCCCTAACAGGATTGTGAAAAACAAATGAAAAATGAAAATGCAATTTTGAAAAAGAAAAAACGATTTTGTCCATTTTTTTGGCTACAAGTTGCTATGTAAAATGAAAGATTGCTAATATTTTTTAATGATTCTGCTACCAGCCATGAACAAGCCTTTGATACCCAACTGTAAAAAAATTTGTGATCATTCCTTAACCCGTCTGCCTTCAATCACTTCCACCAGGTCAAAAAATGCGGTGCAGCGCGCCGGGCGGTGGCGGCTCAGCGCGCTCGACACCGCTTCCTATTTTAAGGGATAGCTTTCGTAATTTATGTATCTACCGTATCTATCTATCCGTATGTATCTATCCGAAAATGCAAAAACAAAAAATTCGAATTTTTTGACCGCACAAGATAGAAACTTGCCTTAATATTATATTATACACAAATGTTTCAAACTCTTTAAATCAAATAAAAATTACTTTCCATATGAATCAAAATTTTCTTTTTCCTTCTGCAGATCCTCAAATTTCTGCTCGTAGAATTATCTCGTAGCCGGAGGACAAGCTCTCTTCTCTTGTATAACTGCGGATTCCTAGCTTTCCGAAAATTCAAGAAAATGGAATTGATTTGGTAATGTTCGTACTTAGCATTTGCAAAATTTTTGTTGGTTTTGCTTTGTTTCGAAAACGATTACCGCTTGATTCACTTTTTTGGCTTTAAAATTTATCATTGCATTTTCTCAGTTTCAAGCTCAAAGGTTAATTCTATGTATGCTTGTGTAGTATTTAAGCTACGGTTTTGTTTACTTTTGGCATATCTACCTGAAACTTGTCAAGACAAAGTTTAAAATTTTATCGTCCAGTTGGACGTGAAATGTTTTGTAAATCAGATTGAATTAAATTAAAGTTGAATGCGGAAGTGTATATAGTATAGAATAGTATACTTCTGGGTATACCAATCTGTTTGTAATCAATTAGAATGAAAGTCATGACACTCGGACCTCCATTGTATTTTTTTTAGGCATATTTATATATTTCCTACTAAATCGTATTATTTTTTTTAGAATCTATGCACATCCTCATTTTTAAGAAAAGAAAAATGCAAAGAATTGACAATTGTTATATTTACTTGCATAGTCTATATAAAATTCTTAAAATTACCAGCACGAGGCATTTGGATAATTTCTGTAAATAGATGCAACCAATAAATTTTCATATTGTAAGCACTTTACGATAGGTGAAACATATGTTCATGCCCGTAGGTTCCAAAGAAAACAAAAAGTCATCGAATCAAAACAAAGTCTGGTCTGGACGTCAAGCAAATTTGATATAAATTTGGCGTCGGGCGTCGGCAGTAGCAAAGATCTGTCAGATATGGCCATTTTGCTATACCAATAGATACTACCAAAAAATTCTCATCAAATGAAAATTTTATAATGGAAACAAGTAGTACCAGCTTAAATTCCTAAAGCAATGAAATTTTTTTGGAGTCTTTTGAACTTGTAGCTTTTGATGCAGTCATCACCACCAAAAATGTATCCACTTGTGCACTGATAAATTCTATCATTAAAAATGCATACGCTTTGTAACTAGTACGACGATATGTACACGAAATCAAATGTCTTCGCAAAACAGTCTCTCTAGTAGTTCCTATGCGCTAGAGTTTTTTCTTCTGAAAAAAAGTGGTAAGTCGCCATCGGCTTTTGAATATCATCTCTAGCTTGAAAATATTTTAAGTTGTGCGTATAACTATCCGTTGAACATTGCGCCCTTCCTACATCACATCTACCTTCGTACATCACATCACAAATCTACATCATCCATTTTTTTTTTTTTGCCCTCCTTTCACTTTTTCCTCATATACTTCCCCATTTCATCTCGTTTTCCTTCTTCTGTCCTCCTCTTTCTTCTGTCTTCTTCCTTCTTCTGTCCTCTTCCTTCTTCTGTCCGCTTCTTTCTTCTGTCCTCTTCTTTCTTCTGTCCTCTTCTTTCTTCTGTCCTCTTGTTTCTTCTGTCCTCTTGTTTCTTCTGTCCTCTTGTTTCTTCTGTCCTCTTGCTTTTTTGGCCTCTGACTTCTTCTGTCCTCTTGCTTTTTTTGGCATCTGACTTCTTCTGTTCTCTTGCTTGTTATGTCCTCTTGCTTGTTATGTCCTCTTACTTCTTCGGTCTCTTTGCTTCTTCGGTCTTTTTGCTTCTTCGGTCTTTTTGCTTCTTCGGTCCTCTTGCTTCTTCGGTCATTTTGCTTCTTCTGTCTTCTTGCTTCTTCTGTCTTCTTGCTTCTTTTATCCTCTTGCATCTTCTGTCCTCTTCCTTCTTCTATCCTCTTCCTCTCTTCACTTTTTTCTAATGTCTTGATTGTTCTCATCGTAGCCTCGTTCTCTCCTCTTTCTCGTTCCCTCATCTTTCTTGTTCCATCATCTTTATTGTTCCCTCATCTTTCGTGTTCCCTCCTCTTTCTTTTTCCCTCCTCTTTCTTGTTTCCTCCGATTTCTTCTCTCGTTTTTCTTGCCCTCTGGTCTTTTTTGCTCTCTCGTTTTTCTTATTCTTTCTTTCTAATTCTCTCCTTTTTCACTCTTCTTCCTTTTTCAGATTCCTTCTTTTTTTTCTCCTATTATTTTCCTTTCAATCAAGAAATGCAGGAACTGTGATAAGAAACACATTAGAAACTATCCGGTAAGTTTATGAAAGTAGATTGGTGAGGAAAATATAAAGAGAGAAAAAAGAAGAGGGCTGAAACACGAAGCGGTGTGAAAAAGGAAGGAAAGTGAAAAAGGAAAAGGAGAAAGGAGAAGAGGTTTTAGTTTTCGTGATCGTCAGCTAGAGACCCAGATTTTTCTTCCAAACATAAGTAGTTTTTTAGGCCCAATAATGGAACCTTGTTCTGCTCCGGCATTGATATTTATCCGGTAGGTCTCTGGTGCGTTTCATTTATTAAAAAAACAGTATGACCGATAATCTCAGACCATGGATAACAAATAGTTCTCTACCGGAAAATGTTGCTCAAGAACCTCTAGAATATCTGTCCATCTTACTGAATTAAAAGCGTTCCAAACATACAGCGTTACTAAAATACGAGTTGCCTGGCCTGATAGCATGCACGAATTACTTCGTGGATGACACTTATTGCTGAGTGGCCACTATGGGATTCATGTTAATTTTTCAGAGGGTCATCAGCCTTTCGTATTGCTTGTGGCTCTTAGTTTTGATCAGCGTGCTGCAAAGTTCTTTCTGTGTATACAAAGGAATATCTTCCTCACAGACCATGGAGACAACGAGTTCATGATATGCTTCAGAGTATCCCATGCCGCATGTGCCCAATCCTACCAGATACTAGTTTGTAGACCCACCCCCATTGATCTTGTTTCAGGCCATCGTAAAGTTCTTTATTTAGACATTTATTTATAGTCCTTTCCAGCTCTTTTTTTTGCCCTTTTCTGTTCTGCGGCAGTTTTGAATGCCTCTGGTTTACTGCTTCTGATCTTGAGCCTTACGCCTAAAGCTTTTCGCTCAGTCCCGCTATCTCTTCGGTCACTAATAAGACTGGTTTTTCCCACGTGGTGGTCTCCGGCATGGCATCGAAGTGTCGCACGCTTACTTGATTTCGGCCATTGTGAGGGTCACCAGCGTATATATTTCTGTTTGATATATCGCTAGCAACGTCGAGGGACTCCAAGAGCTTTTTCCTGTCGAGTTTAGAAATATCCCAGCAGAGTATTTTTCGACTACAGCTCCGAGAGTTTAGGCTTTCCTCAAATAGCCAGAAGGTAATTTAGCTATGATCACTCCCAGAATACGGCTCTATCACCCTCCAGCCCCTCGTCAACGTCAACATTTCCTCAGAGGCGAGAGCTATATCAGGTGTAGGCTCGTCGAAGACCGGTCTGCCAAACATAGTATTGGTCTGCCATATGTAAGTAATGAGCTCTTTTTGAATGCAACCATGTTCAGTTTAGCCGCCATCTCCATAATTAATTTTCTAATTCTGAATTGGCATTATTCACTCCAAAGCGCTCACTTTGAAATCTCCAGACACCACCAGAGCTCCTTGATTGGGTCGATCAGTGGGAAATAGAAACCGACGAAATCGTTGCCTCGGTTTCGGATTCAATCATATGCAACTTATAGCGCTGCATAGTCCAAAGAGTCTGTATACCAAGTCTCTGGATTTCCTCTTTGATATGATTCGCTAATCATTCCGATTTGGGCGCTGGATTCACATACCAGCTGTGTGAATACATTTCCCCAGTGTGACACCTCTGTGTATTCCCGTGTAGGACTCTCTGCTTCTTTTTTCTGCTGCTTTTTTTACCAATCAAGCGCTTCTCTGAAAGTTTTACTCACTCCTGACGCCCAGGATGTTGCTGGTTTCAGCTGGTTTTTTAATGTCATTCCACAACGACCACAGTCGCCGCGGCGGATACTTTCGCAAGATGGACTGTTACATCACATTGAAAACAGTTGTGGCTCCGATCTGATCATATATGTTATATAATATACTGTACGTATTTAATGGATTCTTTAAAGACAGTACATTCTTAAGCATTCAATAATTCCTTGATGAAATTTTTGTCTCATATGCGTAGAAAGCTGTCTCCTAGAATCTTACTTTTCACCAGCAAACAAAAATTTAACTACCGTACGAAAAAAACACAACCTGAAACTAATCTCGTCAGTATACAATCAAAGCTTCTCACAATTCCGCAGTCAATTCGAAACAAACGCCGTTCGTCAGCAACTAGCCATTACCCGTCATTTGAAGAACTCTGAAGAACTCTTTTCGTTGTAGAACAAAAGAAAATACATTTTCTTCAGCAAATTTCATTATCGAAATAAAAAACTTTTCCAAGCAGCGGCGACGGTTAGTCTTAGTCTCTCTCTCGTCGCGTAAAAACTTTTCACAATTTCTTCTTTGTGCGCGACGACTGAAATGAAGTAAAACTTTTGAAGGAGTGAAATTTTCGAAACAAAAAAAAAACCTGCAAAATATTTGCTCTTGTCTGCCAACGTAAAATTACTTTAACTTTTGAGAGCACCTTTTTTTATCTTACATTTCGGCAACACTCTACGTCATAGGCCTGAGATTGAACTTTTCAAGCCATTTATCATAGCAAATTGTAAAAACTAGGTCGATGATATATTAGCTGTTGTGACTTTTTACGAGGCGCATTGTATAGATAAGAGAAAATTTGATTTTATGAACCAAACTTTCAAATGGGGCAAACAATTTAAGTGTTTTAAAGCTAATTAATGGTCAGTCGAGAATAACAAACAAACAGTGAAATCAGGTAAAAGAGTTTCGATTTAACAACTCAAGCATCGTTCACACTAAGTTTTGCATTCCACATTCAATCCACATGCTATTTTGGATTAAAACTTGTCTTTTAGAGAATTTTACAATAGTTTTTGAATTTTACATTTTAAATTTTTTGATTCATTTGTGGAGAGTCTACAACAAGGTCTCTTGAAAATCAGTACTATTTCAGAAAATTGATGCATTCAAAGATACATGTTTTCAATTCGCTTGTAACTGTGAAATCGATTTATCAATGCCTACAACACTCTATTCATCACGCACTTCTACTAGTCCGAAATTCCAAATTACGCAAATCTACAAAATCCCACTCTTGGTTAACATCTCATTAAAATCAAACGTTTTTCTAGACGCATTTGACTAAGCACCAAACAAAACCCACAAAATATCTGGATAATTACAATTTAATTTTCAAGGTCTTTGCACGTAATATCGAGTTTCTTCACATAAAACTTTTGGGGCTCTCTGATTTCTCAGTGGCGCACAGTAACGGCAGCGACGTAAAAATTACATGCAAATAAATTTAATATTATTCTTCGTTGCGATTCGATGGAAAGATTTGAAATAATTGCATGGTTTTTTTTTGCGAAGTTTCCGATTGTTTCGTTCATGTTGCGGCGCTAATTACACGCGCAGTTTGTTAAAAAAAAAAGTTGAACTACCTGCACATTATGGATTTATGAATCTTTGAAATAAATGTGCAATGAATATGTTGTAAAGTGTGGTCAATATGAGTATACGCAGGTTTAAATACATTGAAATGAGGTATATAGCTGATGTGGAACCTATGTGGATTGTAAGCTTGGAATTTTTAATTTTCACAAGAATTTCGCTCTCAGTTGACCCATTGACTTAATAATCTGTTTATAAAATCTCTTAAAGTCGCAAATATGCAATTAAATCTTATTTAGCTTAATCAACACAAAGACAAACAATGAAATGATTTCATAATAATGTAATTTTATTGCATGTACTTCCAACTATCATAGCGTGACGTTTCTCGCATGAAACGCAAACGTAGACAGTCGGTCAGACAATGTGTTCCATTTATTAATTGAAAATGTGGAATCAAATCTTTTCCGAGTCATGTCATTATAGACGAGTGAGCAAATAAAATTTAATATCAGGAAATGGAATCAGTAGTGCTATAATTGTGCAATGTGAAATTTTGATATGGTTTTTTTTTTCGTGTGGATTGTTTGTTTCATTATTCTGTCTATATCAGTTGATTGGGTATTGTTCTTCAATTTTTCAATGATGGGTTTGTTTAGAAACTGACTAATGAAGAGTATATGTTTTATGATGAATTGCGGTTTTGCTATTTCGTTCGAGTGTTTGTATACTCTTCTAATATTCTGGGGCTCCGACATGAGTTTAAGCTACTCTTTTCCACTGACGAGATAGCTCGTAGTTTGCACTAAAACTTGAAATTAATTGCACTTAGTTACAAACTATAGTGTGAAGGAACCCTCTGCAATGATTTTTCGTTTTCGCCGCATGTTGAATATATTTTAATTCAGATATCCTTAACGCCGTCTAGCTTCCTAATCGTTGTTCCAGTCCTGTGGCAGTGTGTGAATGCTTCTTTGGGGAAATCTACAGTTACCTAAGTAGTTGCTTTTCAACCGCCGCTCTGTTGATATGTGGAGATTTCAAACTGCCTAATGTAAAATGGGATCCTTCTTATAATAGTATATCTCTAGTAACCTCGTCATTTTTATGTCCATCCTCCCTCTCCCTAAACAACACTATCCTCAGTATGAATCATAAAATGTTATACCTTGTTCGAACCTCCTCGATTGTACTCCTTAGAACTTCATATGTGACTCTAGATCCTCATCATGCTCCACTTTTAATTGAAATCTTGCTCGCTCAATATTCTTCGAGGAACAAATGGTGTTCCCTCCGTTTCAACTTCCTTAAAGCAAACTTCTCAGGTTTGATTTCTGAGACAAAGTCAGACTCTCAAGCGCTCCTAACATTCCTCATAACACGCATATCATAGGCCGGTGGCTTAGCGCGCTATAGCGCCAGTCCAAAGCAGCGATCTACTGCTCGTGGGTTCAAATCCCGCCGTGCTCATGGTTGTATTTGTTCGTCTTGTGCATTCGTTCGTCTTGACAGCCGGCGACTGGGCATAATACCAGCGTTCCATGAATTAAGTGCCACATTATAGCTTTAGTGGTGACTAGGCGCATAGCACTAGCGCTTCAAAGAAAAAGAAAAATATAGCTCTTAAATAAAAATATAGCTCTCCATAAGCATTCGCTTCAAAGAGTAGTCCCCTGAAGTTTGGCATTATCGTAGAAAAAAAAAGAAAACAGAAAAAACATGTTCCTTGGTAAAACAATGTCTTCTCATGGGCGAGAAGTAGGTGAGGTTTTTGCTTACTATTTCTCAACTCTTTGCTCCTAGTGCTCAGCGCCTACCTCGTATAACGTTCCGCTTTGCTTTCCTTATTTCTATGCACCAATCCGTTGGAAGTTGAATCCGTAATGCTCCGCCTCGATAATAGCACTGGTTTGAGCTTATGATGGTATTTCTAATTACTTGGTGAAAATTTTCTCCTCTTCCTTATGTGTTCCATTATTCATTAGCCTTGCCATTGGAGTTTTCCCGGCGCAATGAGAAATTGCAAATATTTTTCCGATGCACAAGTCGGTTAATCGTGCTTGTATCTTCAATTATCGTCCTGTATTCCTTCTTCCATGCTTTATTAAACTTCTCGAACGTATGGTACAGGACAAATTTTATCTGCAAGTCCAGTCCTTTCTAGCTCATAGAAAGGATAATTCTGTTAAGGAAAAGTCTACACTTTCTTATCTTTTATCGTTGAGTAATACTGTTGCATTTGCTTTGGATCAACATAAGCAAGTACACCGATTCTTCTAAAGCTTTCGATTCTGTTGACCATGAGCTACTGCTCTTGAAGCATGAAGGCTGTGGATTCTCTGACTTCCTTCATTTCTGGTTTTCTTCTTGCGTACATGATTGCGTCTAGATAGTCTCTGTCTATTTCTGCTCTTCATCTCTTTTCCATCCAATCTCAGAATTTCCGCAAGGTTCCATTCTTGGCCCCTTTCTGTTGGTACTATTTAAAAATGACCTCCCTTCCTCCATTGATTCATCTTGTCTTTTGTAGGCTGATGACTTCAAGATGTTTAGAATAATTGACTCGCTACAAGATTGCGATCTGCTGTAAAATGATTCAAGTGCACTCAGTGGTATACCGCCTGTTTTCTCGGTCTAAATGTCTCGAAATGTCATCAGATGTCTTATAACTGTAGAATATTGCCTTTTGTGTCATATTTCTGAATCTCCTCTTAGTGTGGCCGCAAAATTCAAAGCATCGTATTCGACACTACGCTTATCGGGTTTTGTTCTCTGATCCTCAAGACCTTTTAATAATATTTAGACCTCTGTGGATCTTTTTCTATCTTTTGCTCGCAATGTTCGCGAATATTGTTATCAAATGTGATATGCTCGTTACAGGTATCTTATAGATTCCTTAGAGTTCGTCCAACATAGGTTCATCCGTTCCTCGCAATTTAAATATAATTTCATCTATATTGCATATAGTCAACGTCTAACCTTCTGAAAAAATTATTGATTGTCTTCTCTTCAAACTGCATCGAACATTTTGCAAATGCAAACATTGGTCAGATCTTAGCCCCGAAATCTAAGTAAATAGTATCGACCGCTTATTATTACCAAAGCAAAAGGGTGAGTTCCAGCAAAACTGAAAGTGTAATCGAGAACCTGGAGATCATTGAAACGCAACGAACACAAAACAGCAATTTAGCCTAGAAAAATGACACTAAACGTCTAAACACTAAGGATTTTACTATTCCAATCGGAAGCTAAAGGATTTTGTAAAAATCGAAAGAAGACAGTAACTACAAATGTAAGGTCATATGACTAGCAATAGGTCCCGCATAGACTTGTTACCAGATAAGATAAGAGGTCCTGGAGCTTAAAGGTTCAATTCAAGCGGGTCGGACGTAATACCTATATGAACTCTCTCCTTTGTATTCAGAGTCAAAAGGTTGAGGCGAACACCCGACTCGGAAGTATATATCATCAAGAAAGAGGGATTCCACATCTGATTCTATTCCATGTGCTGCCTTCAAACAGGTAATACGCCCCTTATCGAAAGGCACCTCTGCTGTTTGAGTCTGTTGCTTTGGGTTAAGTTTGGCGGACTCCGGATCTTTCGATCCAGAGCTCTTTGTCCTGTCAGTTCGATAGATTCGCAGGGCCTACTTTTCGGCCTTGTACCTAAAGATGCCCTTTTGAGTATCCAAGACCGGCAGTGCTTTTTCCTGCCGCCGATTATCGGCAGGCTCGCCAATTTTTGCAAAAGTCGTAAGACTTTCCGAATTTCTACTGGATCCGAATGAAAACGGGGAATCTATGCCCTGTATTTAGGTCGCCACCTTTAATTTGGCGCCTGGCCAGAGTTCTACCAGCTCGGAGAATGCTTGCTCATAGAAATCGACCAAGCGTTTGTCCTCTCACGCAACCAGCCTCATTATTTTATACCTACCCGCGTCGTGGTGGAGGAGGACCTGAGCTTTGCTAGCCTGAGCCAGCCTATCCTAAACATAGCATCCTGCCTTAATTTATGCTAGTTTTCAAGGAGATGAATCCATCTCCCTTGGTGGCATCAATAACTGTCAAAATAAGCCACTCTTTGGCCATTTAATTAAAGGGCCGAGCTAGCTCTGGAGCAGTCGCCAGAAGCTTCGGGGTTTTACAAATCTGCCTACCCTGATTCTTTTCCTCAGCCGACCTATGTCGTTTTTAAGCTTGATCTGCAGGTTTTAGAGGGTGTGGGTACTCACCGATAAATGTTGTTCCCCAGTGAAGGGATTTTTTTTTATCTTTGTCGGACAACGTTTCAGTGTCGTTTTTTTTTAAACTTCCTCAGAACTTTGAGGACGGACCTTGTAGTGTCATAAGCCGGAGCGAAGTTAGCTAATGAGCGTACGGTACCTGAAAAATGGGCAGCGGAGGCAGTACTTTTTGACGTTTGGGCCAGCTCATTCGTCGTAACCATTCCGCCACACTGGTCATATTTGAACTTCTGCGTTTCCCCTGGCCCGATTAGGTGACCAACGCCATGGAACCACTTGAAACAGGGGTCAAGGATGTGCTGGGATGACTCATTCATCATATATCGATAGCCTCCAGTGGGTTTGGCAACAATCCGCGGAGCTGGCTCATTCGCCATAACTTCTCTTCCTAGGGGACAGTCGTCTCAGTTCTCCTCCCCCCTTCACATTAGAAGATAAGTTTGATTATATGTCAGGTTATTACTTGACATGTCTGAGCTCAGATTTATTTTCCATGCAATAGGGCCCCGACTCAAAGCTCAACCGTTTGTATCTACTATCTCATCGACCCAATTTTTTCTTAAAAATTATTAACTGTACGCATACACGCAAAATTCTATAGAAAATTCTGATAGCACTGTAAACTCCTCTGTTTGTAACTTTCCTGGCAGTTCTAACAATCCGTACAAATAGTTAAAATCAGTGAAGCTCAATTAATGGAAATTTTTTATGCATATTTAAGATTCTAGTAAAAATTATTATTACAATTTTTTTTTAAATTTTATAATAAAATGTAACTGGTAAATTTTAGAAAATTGTCTTCGATCCGGAAATAAAGCTCTCATTTCAGTTTCTTTCATGATCATTTAAAAACACGAAAAAAAATTCTCCCAGTATATCCTGCATGAATTTTATAAATATTATTGAATTTCAACAAAATGCAAAAAGTCCCAGGTGATTTAGAAAGGCCAAAAGGGAAATTTCCTCAATCTACCATCTTTCATATGATTTCTCTCAAAATATTAAATTTCATTTATCATCACCATCTGGTGTCAGTGTTCATTCATTTCATTCAACTCATTCTGATGTAAGTATGCGTAAGTCACAATCGATTTTCCTTTCCGTCGCTGCCGAAATACCTAAAAACAAAAATCCAATCTGGCGGCAGACAAGTCATAAAAACGTGCTTACTCCAATCAAATCGACTATCCGGCTCAGAATATAGCCTTGGTTGCATAAATTTCACCTCTATCCTGCCACTCACTCCCTATCGGTCTGAATCCAATCCATCAATTGAGTTCACTGTGAAACAACGACGAAAAATATATGGTTTGGCCTTCTTCAGCCACCGTTGCCGCCCGCCCGCCCGTCCGTTCCTGTGTACACCGAGCTATGAACGACAAACATAAAAACACCTTTCAATTACCTCCTGCTTCATTCATCCATGTGAATTTCCCGATTGAGAAGAGACATGTGTCTGTGCTACACGCACCTTGGCCCTATCACCTGTCCAATTTTATTCTTGCGAATTCCCTTCGAATCGTTCTCGACTGTTCTCATTTATTTTTTGCGTCTTGCAAAACAACACCTGCTTGACCAGCAAAAAGAAACGTGTTCGTCCTGTTGTAATGATGTTGTTCATAAATGTATATTTTTAGGAGTTCGAAAGGCATTTGTGTGCGAAAATGAAGCTCATTTGTTGCTTCTTCGTATGTTCGTTTTTTTCATTGACTTTGGATCATGTTCATATGTGGAGTGAGTTTGGATAATTATTTGTGAATGAAAATAAGGTGGTGGATGGATCAGAATTTGAAACTCGGAGAGGTAAAAAAAGGAGAACTCAAATATAACTTACAATTTTATTGACTAATTTCTTTGAAGCTTAGTCAAAATTTCTAATGTTTTGTTGCACATGCATAGTAGTTTGTTTTGATTCATTTTGATTTACCTGCTCAGTTTATTTCGCTTTTTAATTTTCTGGTAATTTTCGTCCTGTTTCACCTATTCTGCCCTACGTAGCATAAATGCCCTATCTGCATTTTAGTAATTGTTGAGTTATTTGAAGATTTGTGTTCGATGAATGCTGCAGATAGATGGATAGGGAATTTTGTGCTAGTCATTTTAACATACTTGCACAAAAGATAGGTTTTTTTTTTATTTATTGTCCAAATCCATAGAAAAATCCAATTATAGATTAAGGTAAAACACCATAATTTCGTCAGGGTACCTAATTTCGTCACATTTTACATTTTCAAATAAAATAAGAAAATTTGAATGCTCATGTAAATTTTTTATCATTTGACATAAAGAGGCTTAATATTTGATTGCATTAAACTAATATGAATGTCGTATTGGCTCCAAATTATGTAAAAGTTCGCTTAGAAGCATGCGTCAGTGCTTTGTCTCGTAGTTAGCTCATTGCGTGTTAGTGTTTTGTCTAGTGTGGACGTGAACATTGTTAAGGGTGCCAGAAACAAGGTTGCCAAACTATAGGTTTTTTTCATACAAGGGTAAAAGTTAGCGCATCGTTAGTCACGAAATCAATAAAAAAAATATAATTCACCAATAAATTACTAAGAAAAAGGCATGACGAATTTACCAATGGCGCGTTAACAGCAATGTAGGTAATTTCGTCATAGTGACGAAATTTAGTTCTTCGAACGTCGTTTTGTCAGTAGAATTTCGCTAAATTTATCAACAATTTTTGCCAAATTAAAATGGATAATCAATGTCTATAGTGTATTTAAACTTGTGACATAATTTCGTCCTGACAATCATTATTATATATTAGTTAAATTTGCATAATATTTTTACCCATTTCGGGAACATGTAAGGATGAAGAATGTCGCGATTTTAGATAATAAATCTATTTTAAATCGTGTGTTTTCTAGCGCAGCAAAGTATTATTACCATTAAGATTTAATTTGATACTATGCCAAAAAAAAATATGTTGAGAAAAATTCCGTTATCATGCATGACGATTTTCAATTCTCTCAAATGCATTTTTTCTTAATTTCGTCACTTAATGAATGACTTGAGATCAAAAATTAGCCTTATTCTAAGTGTATCAGATTCATCGAGCACTTGCCAATTAAGAAGAGCATTATATTTCTGTCACAGATATAGATATGACTTCTAATAAATACACACAGGAGCAACTCTCAATGGCGCTAAGGGCAATTGAAGATGGTCAGTCTACCAGAGACATTGCCAAAAGATTTGGTATTCCGAGAATGACGCTTCAAGACAAGAAATTAAAAAAGCATTCACAACATGTTGGAGCGTCTACAACTCTTACCCAAGGAGAATAGCAGACTCTTATCAAATGGATTCTTGAAATCGCGAATCTAGATTTTCATGTAAGAAAAACGCAATTAATTAATAGTGTGTCAAAATTGGCAAAAGAAATAAATAGAGAGAACAAATTAAAAAACGGTGTCCCCGGTATAAATTGGTACAAAAGATTTTTAAAACGCAATCCGGAGATTTCCTTGAGAATGTCTCAAAATTTGACAACTGGGAGGTCCAGGATTACAAAAGAATCTATTAGAAATTAGTTTACCAAAATATCAACCTATTTCGAGAGTTTTCCTGAGCTAAAGGAAATTTTGAATGGACTTTATCGAATCTTCAACTGCGATGAAACAGCATTCTTTTTGTGTCCCAAAGACAAGAGAGTTCTAGTTCGCAAAGGTTCAGTCCATACTTATAATGGCACGGCCAACGACAGAAAAGAATGCATTACAGTGTTTGTAGGGGCCTCAATCAGTGGAAAGCTTATGACTCCTCTTACTCTACTGCCATATATAAGAATCTATAAGAATCCCTAAAAATGTAATAATGAAAATAGGACGCCTGGTAGACTCATGCCTAAAGGAAGCAGCAAAGTCAGATACAATTAAAAGTGGTTTCAGGAAATGTGGCTTGTATCCATTCAATCCTTACGCTGTTGCATACGATAAACTTCTCACAAACTAGAACATCAGTACTTTGCCTGAAGCGAATGAAGATATTATTTGTAACGAGGTTTTTGCTGACGACCTCGCTGATGATAGACGTGTTTATCCACCCTTGAAAAAGAAATAGGAGATACGAATGTTGAAATTTTTTGCGTTGGGAGGGATGCGAAAAAGATGAAAGTATTTTCTATTTGTGGAAATCTGTCAACGAAATAATTTCTTGTAAAAATGAAACCCATTTAGACGTGTTCGATAATATAACGCATCATGAACAGACCCTAAATGCAAATATAGACGAAGCGGTGTAGATCAATTCGAATATTTGGAATTGGACGTACAACTCGATGGTTCATTAATCGCGTCCACGCCAAAAGGTAATGTACATCCTAAAAACCAAATTTTAACAGATTAAATATCAGCAGACCAAACAGAAAAAACCTCAGAATTAAATATGGAAGAAACGTCTGAAATATCCCAAAATTCTAAAGTATCCCAAAATGAAACTACAGACATAAAAGAGGCATCCACAGTTGTCTACCATTCTCAGTGCTATCCCACTTCTTTTAAAAAAGCTCTATTTTGGCCTGAAGTAAAAACCACGGAAGCCACAAGAGTTAAGCGTAAAATTACACGAAGCGTTACTACTGCTGAAGAGTTTTTAAATTATAAGCTTAAAGTAGACAGAGAGAAAAAAGAAAAGGAAACCAAAAGACTAAGAAAAAGCAAGGGTAAAGAAAACAAAATAGAGTGCGATGCAAATAAATGTAATTTTGTTGCCGTAATTTATTTGTGAATTCGAATTTTTCAGTATTTTTTTTTTAAAGAATGTATTTGTTTTTGTATTACATATATTCATGTATATTTATCGATTTATTTGTTGAATTATGTATTCGAACATATCATCCAAATCTTACCCTCATATAGAATTTGAATATCGCTATCCCTTAGAGGCCGAAGTTAGGTACATGACATGACGAAATTAAAAAATATGGGTAATTGCCCTGACGAAATTAGGTACAAAAATAAGTTTGAAACTAATTTAAAAAAAACTTTGATAATGACCAAATCGAGTCCTTTGAATATGAGATTTGCAAAAACAATGCTTCGTTCAACTACTTTATGTATTCGTCATTTCAATTTATTTAAAAGAAATATCATTTCACTCTGAGCTAAGTGAAATTTTTCTTAACATGACGAAATTATGGTGTTTTACCTTAGACAAAAAGAAAAAAAAAAACAAAAATATTTATAGAATTAATATATATATGTATATAAAAAAAAACAAACTAATAAAAATAGTAATACAGAAAGGAAATCAGACATTTGATGACACTTCACAACATTCAAAGCCAAAGCATCCAAATTGTTCTGCAATACGGAACAGTCACTAACGGATTCAATCACTCTGAAAATGTTAAGATCAACAGCGTACAAAAAGCAGGGTGAGTTAAAGACGGAAGGGAGATCGTTAATAAACAAAAGGAGCAATAAATGGCCAAGAATGGATCCTTGCGGAACCCCTGAGGTAGGAAAAAAGGGTGTAACAGTAACAGCACAAGAGGGTCACAAACGTAGGAACCAAGAAAAAGGACAACACAGAGACCAAAACCTGCTAACTTTGATAGAAGAATATCATGGTTCACAGAATCGAAGGCCTTGGCAAAGTCTGTATAGAGGACATCTACTTGCTTTTGCTGGTCGGTTACGGAAGCAACGGTGTTTGTAAAAGACAAACAGTTTGTAGCCGTTGGCTTACCTTTGATGAATCCATGCTGTTCACTGGCCAGTGAGGGCTGGATGAAAGGATAAACTCTGTTCTAAACGACTCTTTCGAGGATTTTACTGCAAGATGGCAAAAGAGATATGGGAAGAGATGGAAGACATATGACCAGCTAAAATATGTTGGTGGATCAACCACATTTCTCCTAGGAAATTATACCAGTTATATCAGACAAAGCGGAATAGTTTGCTTTTTTTTTTTAAATTGAAACGAAGAGTAGAAGCTGATTTGACTTCAGACGAACGGCTTAAAGTTAATTCCATAAAAAGAGGAGTATGATGAGGATCAGGGCGTACATACGCAGATACAGAAGGAATCAAGCATATTTCGTAGAATGATGTAATAGATAATGAAATTTTCAAATCCGTTAAGTCAAAAATTTAAAAAAATGTCAGATAAGGTGTTCACGCTACATAGAACAGTATTTCTCCCACTATTCATACCCTTTTTTGAGTCCAATGTTAGACCATTCTTTAGCGTAGACTTCCATGAACTACTACTGAAACCATCCTTTGGCGTAAATTTCCACGAATCCTTACTAAAACTACCCTTCTAGAGGGTTCTAAGAACTAAAATGCTAATATCAATACGCCCTTTATAACCATTAACAAGAGCCTTTCTGTAAATTGATTATCTTCCCTTCGAAGAAAGGTTTTTCTTTCATGTAATTCTTAAATTTGAGGATATGTCCTCTCCGAATAAATTTCACCCAGTACCGTTCCGTTCATCTATAACCAAGACCCTCGAACGGTGTCTAAATGACAGTTTTCTAAATGTCCTTTCGGGTCACTTAATACATCTTTTCAGAAGCCCCTAGAATAATAAATAGATACAAGATTTTTGGCTAAATTTATTTATCAAAAGTTACTCATCAATGTTTATTCATCAACATAAGCTCCTTTTTGAGTGAATCTATCATTCCAGCGCCGCTCTAAACGGGAATTTGCACAAGCGTCCAAACTATTTTTTTTTAGAACGCGAGAGTGAAGTGAGAGTGCAAATCAACGTACTCGCCCTCTTCTATTTCACTCCCGCTTTCTAAAAAACTGGTTTGAACGCATTGACTTATGTGTGAACTCCCCTTAATAGTCCTATACCTTTCTTGTAAAACGGTTTGTTAAACCTTTAAAAACACGCTTTAGTTATTGCGATAACCATTTCAAGTGAGGTGTGTTTGCCCCTATTTATTTCGTTTTGTCGCCTTTGCCTTTTGCTTCGTTTTGTTCCTTTTTGCTTCGTTTTGTTCCTTTTTGCTTCATTTTACTCCTTTTTTTCATATTACCCCTCTTCATATCATTTTGCCCCTTATTATTTCATTTTGCTCATTTTTTGCTTTATTTCGATTTCTAATTTTAATGTTTTTATTATGATGATGTTTTATGTTGATCCTGTTTTGTTTCATTTTGCCCCTTATTTTGATAGTTTTTGATCCTTTGTTTATTTTATTTACCTTTTTTTGTTTTCTTTTCATTTTTTTGTTTCGTTTTCCTTTTTTTTGTTTCAGGTTCCTGTTTTTTGTTTCGTTCTCCTTTGTTTTTGTTTCGGACTCCTGTTTTTTGTTTCGTTTCCTTTGTTTTTGTTTCGTTTTCCGGTTTTTGTTTCGTTTTCCGGTTTTTGTTTCGTTTTCCGGTTTTTGTTTCGTTTTCCGGTTTTTGTTTCGTTTTCCGGTTTTGGTTTCGTTTTTTTTTGTTTCGTTTTCCTTCTTTTTTGGTTTCGTTTCCTTTTTTTTGTTTCGTTTTCCTGCTTTTGTTTCGTTTTCCTGCTTTTGTTTCGTTTTCCTGCTTTTGTTTCGTTTCCCTTTTTTTTGTTTCGTTTTCCTGTTATTGTTTCGTTTCCCTTTTCTTGTTTCGTTTCCCTTTTCTTGTTTCGATTTCCTTTTTTTTGTTTCGTTTTTTTTTTTTTTATTCCGTTTTCCTTTATTTTTTGTTTCGTTCTCCTTTTTTTGTTTCGTTTTCCTGATTTTGTTTCGCTTTCCTTTATTTTTGTTTCGTTTTCCTTTTTTTTGTTTCGTTTTCCTGCTTTTGTTTCATTTCCCTCTTTTTTTGTTTCGTTTCTCTTTTTTATTTCGTTTTCCTGCTTTTGTTTCGATTTCCTTTTTTTTTTGTTTCGTTTTGGTTTTTTTTTGTTTCTTTTTCGTTTTTATTTTTCGTTTTCCTTTTTTTTGTTTCGTTTTCCTGATTTTGTTTCGTTTTCCTTTATTTTTGTTTTGTTTTCCTTTTTTTTGTTTCGTTTTCCTTTATTTTTGTTTCGTTTTCCTCTATTTTTGTTTCGTTTTCCTTTTCTTGTTTCGTTTTCCTTTTTGGGTTTGATTTTCCTTGTTTTGTTTGGTTTTCCTTTTTTGTTTGGTTTTCCTTTTTTGTTTGGTTTTCCTTTTGTTGTTTGGTTTTCTTTTTTTGTTTAGGTTTCTTTTTTTTTGTTTCGTTTTCCTTTTTTTTGTTTCCTTTTCCTTTGTTTTGTTTCGCTTCCTTTTTTTTGTTTGGTTTTCCTTATTTTTTGTTTCATGTTTATTTGCTTCGTTTTCCTTTTTTTTGTTTTGTTTCCCTTATTTTGTTTCGTTTTCCTTTTTTGTTCATTTTCTTCTATTTATGTGCGATCATTTTTCTTTTTTCTGTTTCATTTTTCATTATTTCAAAGGGGCAACCCATTTTGTATCGTTTTGCTTAATTTTCGTTTCATTTTACTTCTTCTTTGTTTCATGTTAGTTCTTCCTTGTATCATGTTAGTTCTTCCTTGTTTCATATTAGCTCTTCCTTTTTTCATGTTAGTTCTTCCTTGTTCAAGTTTACCCCTTTTTCGTTATATTCTAGGTCTTTTTTGTTTTATTCCAAATCTTTTTTGTTTTGTTGGTCCCATTCTTTTTGTTTCGTTTCGCCACATGTTTTGTTTCGTTTCGCCCCTGTTTTTGTTTCGTTTCGCCCCTTCTTTTGTTTCGTTTCGCCCCTTTTTTTGTTTCATTTTAATATGTCCCTCTTTTCGTTTCATTTTAATATGCCCCTCTTCTGTTCCATTTTAACATACATCTTTTTGAGTTTTAGTCTGGAGAAATGCGGCGGGCCTCTAATGTAGGGACTTTAAAATTAGTCTATTAGACGATTAGTCGTCACAGGAAATACGCCATTCCTCTAACTGGTTAATAATGATACATAATACCTATCGATGAAATGAAATCTGAATATCGAGACATATCTGGTATTTCACTAAGTTGTATTTCATAGTGCAAACTTGCTCGCCCTTTTGTAATGCAAAGATAGATCACCATTTGAGACATAAATGACTTGCCTTTAAGCGCACCGAAGTTAACTTCAAGTTACCTGTCATGTTGCTATGTCGTCATAGCAATTGCTCAGCCTCTTAGTAAATTTGCAATTAAGCAGTGATTTTACCTGCAAAATTACTAGAGGTACACTCGTACATGCTCCGGGCATATAAAACTTTGACGTCGTCGATGTATCATAGTTGGATCGAAGCGAAAGGAAATCGGATTTTCAATAGCATCACGACTATTTCTGATTTCTGTAACATGTACTTTCATGGAAATATGCACATATCGGTCTATGCTTGTTTTTGCACGTTTTCGACAAGTTTGAACATGATTATCGAAAATTATGGGTCATATACCGTGATAATTACAGTAAATTAAGGCCAAACAAACAAGAAAAACATATCTAATAACTACAGATCATAATCACTTCAGCTACTTTTAGCTGAGTGATTTATGAAAATCATTTAAATTATCTCAATCTCTATACAATCCTCATACATGCCTTATTACTTGCATCACATCACTAATTACGTCGTGACAGTGTAATATCTTGCCGGTACTCTCATGATAGGCTTGCGCTTTTTATGCGTTGCACGTAGGCGAACAATGACGACAACAATAGAAGATTTCACAATTTTTTTTCATCTTTTTCACATAGATGTCGTATCGTGATGCGTTCAATGCCCTAGGTCTTATAGAGGCACAAAGATGTGATTAGGTCGCTGTGAATTGAAGAGAATATTGTTGTCTGTAGAAATGCTATGTATGCTAGCTATTTTTATATGAAATCAGTTTCGGTACTCTTATTTGCGTAGTTTGACGAATTAGGTATTGAAAAACGATTTAAAAGTACCGCTATGCGTTTATGAATTTCGCGACGTCACGCTAACACAAAAAATATGTTTAACTGTCATTGTTACATTGCAAGATGTATTCAGATTGTTAGTTGAAAAAAACCATATTGACTTCCGCTAGATAAGAGCTGTTTGAACATTTTAACATGCCCATATGTGAAAAATTAGATAAGAAATGGAGCAGGTAATTGATTGAGAATTCAATATCCGCAGTGAATGTATGAAAAATAAATATCGCATGTGTCAAGTAAATGATAAAATGATAGAGGTACTGAATGACGTCAAAAGCATTTTCTTTAAAAATAGTCATTATTTACAATTTTCAAGAAGTAGCATTTATAAGCTGTGTTTAATGACGCCGAAAAAAAGACCAGTGCATACTAAGGCAAACGCAGTTGTCAAAAAAAAAAAATCGAGTAAATTAGAGCAATTGAGAGGCCAAAAAATCGAGCAAATGAGAAGCAATTCTCAAAGTTGTTTACTTTTCAGAAGTTCAAACTGTCAATTCGTTAACAAAAAACTCTACTACAACCACAATTTTTGTTGAATGTTGGTTTCGTGAGAGTTGACAAACAGCTGGTTGCTTGCCCGAACCTGCTCTACCAAAAAAAAGTAGATCAGAAATGGTGCTCTAAATTACTCTAGTTCAGCTAAGAGCAGGCTCATGAAACACAAATTAGAGCAACTTCGAGCAAGTTAGAGCAGCCGAATTGCTCATTAAACAGATTTTGATGAGATCTTTCAACCTAACTCAACCTAGAGCAGCTCATTAAACACAGCTAATAGTTTTAATGATCGAATAATCAACTGTCTTTCTATTCTTTTCATCCGCTGCTGCTTCTAATTTAACTCTTCTCCTGCGCCAAAAGTGGAAGTTGTAACTCGGTCGATGCAAGTTTTCATTTCTCATTCACTTCAGCCGAGACGATTAAGCAATTTGGGGCTGCTAAGCTTGAAAACATTCCACTACTTCTTCTCTGGAAAAAAATGACGCCTGACAGCTCGCAGAATCAGGAAATGGCCGTCGCCGCTGGTCTCAACGAACTGCTACAAAAGGACTTCTGAACTTGATTTCATATCATCCAAACTTTCGCGGTTTGAGGTTTTTTTGCTAATTTAGCTTCGGATGATATATGCTGAATGGAAACCTGGGTAATGAATATTTTTGATTATAAAACTTCATCTCCGTAGATTTTTTTCCGTAAGAACCGGTATTGTTTGGTTTGTAGTAAATGCTATGGAGGTGCTCTCATCGATATTATTAAGGCATTCAAAGGTATGGTTAGGTTAGGTTGAAGTGGCTGCCGATCTACAGAGGCCTAACGACCAACACACATAGGCACAAGTGAGGCCCGTTGTTATGCCACAATAACTAGTGAATCTCTTCTACTCACTAAAGTCAGAAAACCATTTGCTTCCTTTGATAAACCGGACTATCCCCTTTAGATTTACCAGGGACAATTCCGTCAGGTTTGAGAGAAAGGGTGCACCAAGTGTCGCCAATCTACTCCTTTCCAAAGCCGGACACTGGCACATGAAATGAAGGACGGATTCCTCCTCATCCTCAGAGCCACAACTCCGACAGAAATCATTAAACTCTACGCCCAAACGTTGTGCATGCCGCCCTATAAGGCAGTGGTCCGTTAGAATGCCCACAGTGCAACGAAGGGCGCTTTGAGTTAAGCCGAAAAGCTTGTTATCACACAGGATGATTCACCTGCCCAGGACTTCTTAGCGTCCTCATTCAAAGGTATACTTTGCCATGTATTTCCTTTCTGTCCTCCTATTGAATGTATTTTTGTGCGTATCTCATTAATTTCTGCTAAAATCTGAGTCGTTGCTTCAATATAAGTCCCCTGTGACCTTCTTCTGTAAACTTTTTGAACGATTTCTTGCGGAACTCTCCACTTAACATGAATAATCGCTTTCCCATGGCTAACGTTCTATTATGTGGTCATTTTTACTACCCCACTCTAGACTTGGACTACTCGGCTATCATCTTGACTACTATTATTCAAATTAACGTTATTGTTTTTCCCATTTAATTATCTCTCGCAATTTATTAACATCCCTAATGACTGTAATAGAGTCCTAAGCGTTGCTTCTGCAAATGTTCTGAAATCATTCCTTTTCCCGAGTGTTGTTCCCTCACCAATTAAAGCTAACCAGCCGAAATATTTTTGGTCCTAGCTCTGCGTTTGGATGAGCTGCTCTTTCTTTTCTTCTCTTTTTCTCTTTCTTCGCACTTCAATGTCCCTTCCTCTTTCACAGGATATTCTATCCAAATTTTCTCTTGATGTACATTCATTTCGGAAAAGCTCTTTGAAAATTGAACTTCTGATAAACGATATCCAGGCCATTTCTAGTAGCAATTCAAACAGTATTCCAAATTCCTGGGCTAAATCTCTTTCCTACTCCTGTGCGTCTCTCTGTTTCCATCTTGTTTGACATATGTATATATTCTGGCTCTTTTCTTCGTTTTGAAAAACTGGCAACATCTCAAAGGATGAAGCTTGTGATCGTATAACATCGTACTATCATGTTCCGCCTTCCTTGTTCCTGTTCCTTCGAAGAGTAGTCTTCGGTAGGGTCAATTCTTCTATCCAACCTACTCTACCTCACGAGCAAAACGGTTTCATCAAAAATATGTACACTTTGATCAACCTTATTTCCACAACACAGATACATAGTCTCAGTTCTACGTATTATACATTGGCTTTTTCAAAGCTTTTAGTTTTGTCAACCATAACCTACTTCTCCAAAAGTTAAAGAAAGATGGTATAGTCGGTCCTTTTCTAGCTTGGTTTACCTCTTACATCATTGGTCGTACTTGTATTTTTACTATTGATTTTTGTTCATTAACTTTTCTTGTTCCTGTACGAGGTGTTCCATAAGAGTCTATTCTTGGTCCTCTTCTCTATTTATTGTTCATAAACATTCTTTCTTCTTTAATGCATTGTTCTTATCCTCCGTATCTTGCACTTGTATGCATTTTGACTGTGAACTGATGAAGTTGCGAGAGGAGATCTGGAGAAGTCGAAAGGCAATTGTCTACGAAGACGATTGGGAATAGTGAAATGACTGCCAATAGTCTTCATAGACGGTTGAACTGAGAGAGACTAGATACTCAAGCTGTGTCGCAGCAAAGCTAGTGATCATGCTTATATGCCAAAAGTGATCTTTGGTATATCAGCATGGATTTTTTTTTTGAGAATCGCAGTAACGGCGACAATTGTTCACCAGTTAATAGTGCCGATGTCTTACCTAACTATAAATAATCGACCAGATAAACGATCTTTTCGTATTTTATCACCCGAAAGTGTTATCGACTACTGCCATCATGTGGTTTTGCGATTTCAAATAATTTAGAAAAAAATATTATATATATATTCTATAACATTTTTTTTATATATCATAAAATATGAATGAATAAAATTAGTGCATCTATAAAATTAGTGCTGTGAGCTGCGATATGTGGCCGGACTTAAAAATGGTCTGAGTCTAAATTTGCACCGTGTAAAGTTTGCAAAACGTTACTTTTAAAATGTTAGAGGCTGCCCCTTTCTCCATAAGAGTTCGTTCTATGTATAGCCACGTAATTTTATCAATGTTCTGATGTGGGATCTGCTTCTAGAATCTTGTTACTGACGAAGTCAATGAAGTTGGCCGTTGTCGGTTTGAGTACAGTGACTTCCTGTTATACTCCCGAGAAACAGTCTTTTTTGCACTTTTGTAAAGAAATTTGTGCACTCGCTTTGAAAATCAGTGCACTGAGAAAACACATGGCGCCAGACGCCATAATTTATAGACTTCTGGCGCCATGTACATAGTCGATTTAGGGATTGTGATAAAATATAGCGCCACACGCCATAATACATGGCGATAAGTAAATAGGCCTACACGCCATGTACTATAGTTCTCCACGCCATGTAAATGGCGTGGTGGACTATATTACATGGCGTGGAGAACTATAGTGCATGGCGTGGAGGACTATACTGTATGGCGTGGAGGACTATACTGTATGGCGTGGAGGACTATACTATATGGCGTGGAGGACTATAGTACATGTCGTGGAGGGCTATAAGCATAGCGTCTGCTTCTATGTACTATGGCGTTTGGCGCTATATTTTATCACAAATCGACCGAAATCGACTATGTACATGGCGCCAGAAGTCTATAAATTATGGCGTCTGGCGCTATGTGTTTTTTCAGTGCATCTGAAGATGATCCAGTTTGCATCCAACAAAAGGCCACGAACCTTCTCAGTTCGGAGCATCTGGAGGTAGAGCACTTGATGTTAGGTGATGGAATTCTATCAAAGAAATTCCCGAGGGATTAATGACATCAAAGATCATATCCTCTCCTATATTCAAGAAGCTTGCTGATATTTATACATCTCCTCACACAGCATGGCTGGGAATTATAATTGTAGTGCCATGAGCCATATTACATGACTCATGGCACTATGTAATATGGCGTGTGGGGCCATAATTTCTGCGCCATGTAATTATGGCGCTGGGAGCTATACTGCATGGCTCAGGGTACTATGTACATAGCGTGTGGCACCATAAATACTGCGCCATGTAACATGGGACCACGCGCTATGTAGATTCTGAGATTATGGCGCTGGGAGCCATATTGCATTGCTCAGAGTACTATGTACATGGCGTATGGGACCATAAATAATGCGCTATGTTACATGGCTCTGAGCGCTATGTGGATTTTTTTCAGTGTGCATATTAGTGCACATTATAAAATCCAAAAGAGCCAGCCATTTGCCGTTGCCTAGGTTCTTGCCGTTTGATTCCGGTTCCATGAAACAGTGGATTTTCCAGGAAGACTTTGTCAGCGTCTCGTAAATGCCAAACTTGGGATAGAAGTCTCATTTAGGTGCGGAACAAATTTCTTCAATCTTCTCCATCTGCGGGTTTCTAACCCAGTGGTTGCAACGAAAATGGATATAGAGGTCGGTAGCATGTTCGTTGATGTATCTACCAGTTGGATTTTGACTGGATTTGAATTTGGATTTTTTTTTTCAATTTCACCATTATTACCAAACTCGACGATCATTCATGGACTATAAAAAAACTTTTAAAGAAAAAACAAGCTGAATGACAAATGTTCCATTGGGCATATAGATTCATGTCAGCACCTACTGTAAGGACTTGGCGATTTGCCGATATTTTTCTTAACAACTTATTGTTCACATCAAGCTATGTTGAAGAGGCCTTTGCGCCCCGCGGTACCGGTATGTTTCATAGCCCCTAGGTTAGAGTTGAAATCACTTTTGGAGCTCTGAAAGTCTTAGAGATGCCACTTCCCAAGTCATCACTGACGTTAACACATAATAATCGTAGTCTCTAGACCCGATCCCTCCACATGACTGGTGTACATTATGAATGGTTGGATCGTAAGCTCTGGACCGTAAGTGCGTCTTCTTATTGTAGTCTTTGTCGTCAATTGTCATTATTTCTTCATTTGAATAGCAATTATTTACAAAGTAAATGAGCAATTTTTAATAAAAAAAAACCGATTTTTCTTTTAGAAGCTAGATATATTGAATTTTGTGACAAATATCGATATTTCGAGGGTAATCTGCCCTCTTCTTCAGTGTCTATCAGTCTGTCTATCAGACTGATAGACACTGAAGAAGAGGGCAGATTACCCTCGAAATATCGATATTTGTCACAAAATTCAATATATCTAGCTTCTAAAAGAAAAATCGGTTTTTTTAGTAAAAATTTTTTGAGCTAGGAAAAAATTGGTACACATTAAATATAACAAATAAGCAAATTTGTTTAAGTAAATATGTTTTTATTGAACTGGTCACTGCTACAGATTGAGTCTTATTTTTCAAGGTTGAAAGAGCATCAACAGTGCAAATTTGTGATTGCATAACTCTGAATTTCAATTCAGTTTCAAAAAACCACATTTATTGTTGTACATCAGATGTCTGCAAAGAAAATTAAGGAAATTTATTTAGTATACGTTAGTATTTATTTAGAATACGCCGCAAATGTGGCTATCTTCTTTTCTAAGTGGATATATTTTTCTCTACACGTTTATTACTTCAAGATTTCACTAGTCTTCTCCAGAAGAATTTTACTGATTTTTTAAGAAAATGAGTATTACAGTCACTCTGCCAAAAAATTATATTTCCAATTCAACACAATAATCCCGGGGAATTTTCGCCAAATTTTAAGAATGATGAATGTTTGGGCAACCCTGTAGCTACCACCGGTATGGTAAACATAAGTCCTTCAAATCATTGAGTCTCCTGAACAATTTTTAATTTTTTAAGAAAAAGTGAAAACAATTGATAAATTTTGCCATTTATACTCACCTTGCAAAATTGAAATTTTCGAAATTATTCATAGTAAAAGAATGGTAACCCTTCATCAAAATACCAATTTATTTAGTACCGACCTGAAATTTGTGCTCACGAGAACTCACGACCCGATAGTCAAATTAAATTGAAATTTACACAATACTTTTATTTCTTAAGTAGGACCAGATATCAGAGAAGTTTTGTGATTGCGTTGGCAACCCTGAAAATGTTGTGCCACAAAAAAGTAATACCACTCTGCTCTGTAACTTCCGAAGCCGTTATTAGATTAAAACGTTATCAGCAGATGGAATTGATCTCAATTTAAAACAGATTTGATATACTTTTTGCTGCTGTGATAGGAGAGGGCTGCCAGCACCAGCCATTTTCATCATTTTTGTACCAGCAGATGCTACCATTAAATTTTCAAATAATAAACGGGCTGAGTTAGTTTAGACTTTTTCCTGCCAGGAAAGATCCTAGTGAAGAAAAATTCAATTATCTTTCTTGTGGTGTCAAAAAAAAGCTATGTAAAAAGTCCAATACGAAATCGTTTGCTTAAAAAAAAATCCTGGAAACCATAATTTAAGTACTGACTATCAGCTTCAAAAAAACCTCTATCAGCCAAGGCAACAAGATACATAGATTTTTCTTGTCAGTGAAAAGAAAAACTTTGGCCAAAACTATATTCGATATTTGGTTCAAATCCGGGCATATACAATGAATTAAGGCCCCCATTCACGAACAGTCCATCAGACCAAAATCTCACCGTGTGTGGGAGAACTCGGAAGGACTCATGGACTCAAGGAACCAAATTGGATTTCCAATCAATCAAAAGTCCATGGACTCAGGCCATCGGGCCATTTTTTGGTTCGACCGTGTGTGGGGAAAATAGTAAGGCGAATTTGGATAACAGATACATTAAAACTACTGGGGAGAATATAATTCGCGACCCCAAAAATTTTTTTGATTTTGTTAATATGAAGCGGAAAACAAGCGGCTACCCCTCTTCAATGTCCACTGAAAATTCGTTGTCGTCTTCTTCTCCTCAGGAGATCTGCAATTTTTTTGCTGACCATTTTCAAGAATTTTTCAGTCTGGTTAGCATTCCAACATTGGGTGGGAATCGACCCAAACAATTTTTGCTGAGGATATGACCATATCAAGGAATGAAATATTTACTGCCATTATGGAGCTTGACCGTAACAAGGAATGAAATATTTACTGCCATTATGGAGCTTGACAGTAACAAGGGCCCGGGACCTGACCTCCTCCCTCCCACTTTTCTGATCAAGTGTGTTAAACAACTGATCTCGCCCCTTCATACTATATTCAACAATTCTCTCTCCTCTGGAGTATTTGCTTCGTATTGGAAATCTTCTTACATTACACCAATTTATAAAAGTGGCGATAGACGTTTTATTCAAAATTATAGAGGCATCGCCATTCTATCCGCTATTCCCAAACTTTTTGAAAAAATCATTTACTGCAAACTTTCTAATTTGGTCGACGCTCGACTGAACGAGCAGCAGCATGGATTTAGAAAAGGTCGTTCTACTACAACTAATCTTATGGTCTTTGTTTCTGATGTTTTGTGCAAAATGGAGAAAGGTGATCAAATCGACGCATTCCATACAGACTTCAGCAAGGCATTCGACCGAGTTGATCACTCCATTTTGATCTCCAAGCTGAAACAATTTGGAATTGTAGGATCTTTGCTAAAGTGGCTGGGCTCCTACCTCCACGATCGCTTGCAATTCGTGAAATTCCAAGGTTTAATTTCTAAGAAAGTTGACGTGAAATCCGGTGTACCTCAAGAAAGTCATCTTGGCCCTCTTCTTTTTAACATTTTTATATCTGACATATCGGAGGTTTTATCTGACATTCCCCATTTATTATATGCGGACGATCTCAAAATCTACCATGTCATCAGGACACCATCTGACGCTACCATTTTCAGGCTAAACTGAACTCTCTAGACCATTGGTGCTCCGCGAACAAGCTCCCTCTTAACATTGCCGAATGGCGCGCAATTACATTGCCGAATGCCTCTCGCAAAACTGCACGCGTTCATTATACGTACCGCCTCAACAACACGTCACTCAGCAGGGTTGACAACATATTAGATCTCGGTGCCACTCTGGATGAAAAGCTCCGCTTCAATCTACATTACGATAGAGTGCTTTCCCGAGCAAGTAAACAACTTGGTTTCATTAAGCGACGGGTCAAAGAGTTTAAGAATCTTTGGGTTACTAAATCCTTATATATTTCACTCGTGCGTCCTCTTCTCGAATATGCGTGCACTATCTGGAACCCGGCTTTCGAAATTCACAGCCAAAGATTTGAGTCTGTTCAGAAGCAGTTTTTACTATTCGCTTTGAGGGATCTTTTGAACCCTTATAATTTCAGTAATCTACCTTCATACGAATATAACCTTAAATGTATTAATTTGTTACCCCTTGCGTCGAGAAGATTAATGTTATCTGCCTGCTTCAGCTTCGATGTCATCAGAGACGTGGTTAATGTCGTTTACGTGAAAGAAAAGTTTGTACTCAATCAGCCCTTGAGAGTCACTAGATCCCGGCGATTCCTTTTTGAATACCAACACAACACAACATATGCAGCAAACGAGCCAATAAGTAGGTGCTGCAGGCTATTCAATAGCATGAGCGAGAACTTTTCCCCTACGACCTCTAAATCAACGTTTAAAAATAACATCATCAAGGCTCTCTCTTTATAGTCTCCCCCACCTCCCACCATACTAACATATATGTATTGTTTTTTATTTTAAATTTAAATTTGGTATTTAATTTGTTAGTCATTCATTTGTCATTTATTTATTACATTATTTGTTGTCTGTTTATAACTAATTTTATTTATGCACTATTTATTAGTCTTGTATTTATGTATAGTTTGTTTTATTTTTATTTTGTTTCTTAATTTTATGCATGTACTATTTTTTTTAATTCTTTTTATACATGTACGCCTTGCTTGGTAAATAAATAAATAAAATAAAATGCATAAAATCGACTAGTCGTGTGTGTTGAAGCCTCAGTCCAAACAACCTGGCAGTCTTGCTTTGCACGCTGACCTGTGACAAGCTCATTAAATGTTTCTGTGATTATTTTATTTAATCGTAAAATTCAGCATAATGGATAGTGGTGGGCATGATTTTGCTTTGGAAGATATCGAATAATATAGGTCACATAAATGTCTATTACATTATTTGCTAAGTACCGCAAAGTAGCGGCCAATCTTTCGTGAGGAGTGGTAGTTTGCCTCATATTTGTATCCTTTCGTTTGATTAATGGGGTGTTATATGTCGTATCATCCATTCTTGAATAATTTCTCCAATCAGAAGGCTCAAGTGTGAGTTCTTTTACCAAATTTACAATTTTTGCCACTTCCTTTTTGGCTAACGTTGCTTTATGTAGATGCAAGTTGCAATTGCAAAAAACTCCATATGCTTCTGATCCATTAATAGATTAAAACTAATTTTTTCTTCAAGTTTATCTATATTTTTTTCTAAATTAATGACAGAAAATTAAATGGACTGACTGGATCGAGGCTTTAGCGTAAGTGGGGAGCAAAGTTGGACTTAAACCAAACGGACTCAAGCCAAATGAACTCAGGCCATTTGGGCTGGTCGTGAATGGGGGGCTTTTATAGGTACCCACCCGACTTTTAATTTATCGAACTGTAACTGTTTGAATCTAATCAAGAACAAAGTAATTTATAAAAACCAATCCTACTTCATTCGTTCAAATTAATTGTGGAACAGAGCTTCATAAACATAAATTGTGGTTGAAGAGCTGTATGTCCTTGATGTGATTGGTTCAAATTGACTAAAATGATGAGTGCGAAATTCTTTCACATTGAATCATTCAATGGAATCTTCCTGATAATTTTTTTTCACTCTTATTAGGTCAAGATGATCAACCCTCAATTAGTTCCAATTCCTTCTACTCGAATGCATCAAAATCAATCTTAAAAAGGTTTCCAATGAATTGCCCCCTATAATCTTTCAAATACTCCGAAAAGGTCAGCTTTCAGCAAATTACTAAAACCCATTCCAAACCGAAAATCTCGACAAAACACAAAATCCTCACCAACTTATTGTATGTTCTGTGAGAAAGAAAATAATGTTATTCTCACTGAACCTGAAAACATTCATCGATTAAATTTCCATTTCCAAGCATCATTTCGATTCGAGTTCATTCACGGGGGCGAGAGATATTATGTTTCATCTCTCGGCGACCAAAGGGATTTTCTAAATGCATGTCATGATCTGTAGATAAGGAGTTTCCCTCGAACATATTCGTTCAGACTCGATTTTTTTTTCTTTCCGCTTCGTCATGCAGTAATCGACCATGTCGTCTTATCCCATCCAAGTCGTTTCAACTGAAATTCCAAAAAGGTCTTCCAGCACATAGTCGTACAAAGCAATGAACTACAAGAGAGAAAATGCTGGTATGTAGCCACCGTCGCCGTCGCCACTCGAGAATTTAATGTGCGTTTGAAATCTGATTCGTTTTCCATGTTTTCACTAGAAAAATACCATAAAATCCTCTCGAGGGCTTGCTCGCTTGCCGGATACCGTTTATCGGCTCAAAAGAAAGGGCTCAAAGACGAAATGCCCACAAACATCATCGCCATCTCGAGACTTGGGATCGTACAAGGTGTCTTGGAGGCTTTAGTGGCGTAACTAGTGGACTTATGGGTCTATAAGAGGCGTCATTGGGTTGTTTTTCTAGACGTGTTTCAGTTTAAGAAAATCGCATTTATAATATCTAACTAAACTCGGATACAATAGCTACAGCGAGCGAATGGAGTTTTCGTTTCAGTTTCCCAGCTAGAAAAAAACAACTCTTCTTCTCCTTTCCTAAGATATACCACAATACTTGCTGGTCTGACGTTGAAAACTTGTTTTCTCGCGTTTATTTTTTTTCTTGGATCTAGGAAGTACACACGAATGCATGTAAACAAAGAACATGTTTCCGAGACAGTATTGCCGTTCCTATTGATTGCGAATCAAAGAAAAATGCGTTCGAGTTAAGTTTCATTGCCTTTAAATCATACTTTCCTACCTGACTTGACGACAATCAAATATATCTATTGCGAATTTTTCACAACTTTCTTTTTGCATTTTTATTTTTCGAACTACTATTGGCAACACTTTGACCGCAACCACACAACGTTAACTTAAGTGTGTACCTGTTTCTGTTACTGAAAGCTTAGATTAGTGAATGGATTTCATAGATTGGTCGGAAATGACTTACCTAACCAGATTTTCAGACCATGTACAAGTAAATCTGAGTGAACATGATTTCGATAGCGCAAGGAAAAAGGTGAAGCGAGGCCATAAATATCAAATGAAGAAAATTGAGAGTTTGATCTGTCAGCATCTTTCGTTTTATTGAGAATTAAAGCAAATGTAAGCAAATTGTTGAAAAAGTTTGACATGGTTGACATGGCTGCCGGCTTTTTTTACTTGCTGCTATTTTTGTACAAAATAGCTTTTCGAATCGCAGAAAAAAAAATTGCAGATACAAGAATATATATGTATATATATACGTGGTATGTTTTCAGTATATGGCTTATTCTTGACCTTGATCATAGTTAGACTATGTCAACCGAATTTTAAATATTTTGTGTGTTAAAGGTTTGTCATTGCAATTGTTTTTTGTGTTTGATTCAATTTGATTGGCTTCAAAGATTTTGATTTAGATACTTTTCGATTTCGACAGATTAGGTCCTATAGAGTGTTAGAGTGTCTTATGGGGTCTGCTTTTGAACTGATATGATAGACTTGACACATCAAATGTTATTTTTGACACTTCTGTTGTATTTAAGTTCATCATTGTTTGATAAATAATGGTAAAAATGCTTACAAAAAAAACCAAACCTAAAAAAATCGTGTTTAGTGACCAGTTGCTCGTTTTTATAACTTTAGTAAGAAAAATATCTATCCGATGCAGTCAGATAAATTCACCACTCAGATCTCAACTGATTGAGTTTCTGTACTATGCAGTTGAGAATAATTGTGAGTAGAAGAATGGAACGTTAATATTTGGAACGGAAATAGAGAAGTGTAAACTTCAGTACTGATTTGGTGTGAAAGACTGCTCTTGAATTCGTTTGACATGTCCTGTATAGCTTTCTCTCTGCTTCTAGTCGCAACTATCTTCTTCCAACCTTTTAAATTCACTTTTTTGTAGTTTACCAGTGGGTAACTTTCGTTATGTTGCCCTCCTTGAGTTTTTTGACTCTGGGTGCAGCCTGGAGGCTAACTTTGGATTACATTCCTAGGTTTAAGTCATCCGAAGGGCCCCTGCTCCTCTTTGTGTGGAAGCTACTCCATTGATTTAATTGTTTTTGTTCAGGGTCAGATAATTTTTCCGGGGTTTGACTCAAGCTTTTGTCGCATCACGTGTGGTTAGCGCGGTGCTACCATCACGTCCCATCAGCTTGACGAAAATTCAGGGTATTGTTGGATCCGGAACAAATAACGACTTTGATATTTTGCTCCCTTGCCTCCATTCATTAGTAGGTTTGTGTGGGCAGTCAGTCCTCTAGATTGGGCGTTGCCCGTGTGGAAGCGACCCAACTTACGTCTTTTATGTGATTTTTTTCGTCGAAAAAGTTCACTCCTCGATACAGCAAGAACTAGGAGGGGCTCAACACCAGATAAACGCTATAGAGAGCAACATGGGGTTGATGCTGGATCAGTAGAGTCACCTGAGTCTTCTGCAACAACCGGAGGCGATGGCATTTTCAAGGGCTCCATCTTTTGTAATTGTCCACCTTTTATTTTCACTTAACTGTTCGCTTTTAATTTTCACTTTTTATGTATTTTCTTTTATCGTTATTTTGATTCGCCATTTTTCGTTTTTTTATTTCTTTGTAAAATATATAAAATCTTTCTCTATTGCCCTTTTTTCTCTTTATTCTTTATTCAGTATCATCCTTTTTATATTTTTCTTATTGTTATTTTTCTATCTTCCTTTTTATCCGTTTCTTATCTTCCTTTTTATCCGTTTAATATCTTCCTTTTTCTCTGTTTCCTGTCTTACTTCTTATCGTCTTCTTATTTTTATCTTTATTCTTTTATATCTTCATCTTTATTCTTTTTTATATCTTCATCTTTATTCTTTTCCTATTTCTTTTCTTCTCCTTGCTATTTTTGGTTTGTGTCCTCTCTTGTATCCTTTTTTGTGCTCTATTTTAGTTAATTGCGTTGTATTTTCTTTCTTTGTCACCTATTTCTCCCCCTTTTTACCACCTATTATATTATTTTCCTTTTTGAGATCTGTCATTCCAGTTTTTATGTCTATCTCATATTTTGGCTTTTCTACTTTCACTCGTTTATCCTGATTTATTTTGCTATTCCCTTTTCTAAATTTCAATTTTTCCACTTTTTTTTTCATTTCATCCCATCTCCCCTGCTTTTGTTTATGCTCGTTTCTCTTTTTCTCATGCTTTTATTCTTTTTCGCTGTTTCTAGTGTGTTTTCTTTACCTTATTTTGCTTTCTTTTCCTCCTTGTTTTACTTTCCGTTTTTCTGTTTTGTTTCTCATTGTTACATGTTTTTTCCTTCTTTTTTTCATGTTTTTTTCTTATCTTTTTTTGTATTCTTTTGTTATTTTTGCTATTTTCTTGCCTTTTCCCATGTTTAATCCGGTATATATTTCCTCTGTTAATTTTTCTGTGGTTTATTTTATTGCTTGTTACTCCTCGTTTTTTTCTCTATATTTTTCTTTGCTTTTATTTATTTATTCCTTCTTACTATCATGCATTCCTCCCAGGACTTTTTCGTGCTTTTCCTTGGATTTTTCCATATTTTTATCCTCTGTCTTCCCTTTTGTTTATTTTATCGTTGTATTTTATCTTTGTTTTATATTTTTTGTCTTTTTAATTTTTTTATGATTTGTTCCTCTTTTCGCCTGGTTAGTTTCTCCTTTTTCCTTGTTTGTTTCTCTTTTTTTTCCTAGTTAGTTTCTCTTTTTTCCTTGTTTGTTTCACTATTTTGTTTATTTTCTCTGTTTTCACTCGCTTGTTTGTCCTTTTTCATTGTATGTTTTCCCTCTTTAATTTTTTTCCCCTTATTTGTTTCTCCTATTTTTGTATTTGTGTTTGATTGTTCCACGTCATTTTCTCTGTTTTTCATATTTTTCTTTCTTTATCATTGTGTTTTGCTTTTATATCTTTATTTTTTCTCGTTCTTCCTGTTTTTCCTTTATTTTCTTTGTTATTTCTTTGTTTTCCCTTCTTAGCCTTGTTTTCCCTTTGCTTTGTTTTTTACTGTCCTCCTTTCATTCGGTTTCCTCCTTTCATTCTCTTTCCTCTTCTCATTCTCTTTCCTCTTCTCATTCTCTTTCCTCTTCTCATTCCCTTTCCTCTTCTCATTCTCTTTCCTCTTCTCATTCTCTTTCCTCTTCTCATTCTCTTTCCTCCTTTCATTCTCTTTCCTCCTTTCATTCTCTTTCCTCTTCTCATTCTCTTTCCTCCTTTCATTCTCTTTCCTCCTTTCATTCTCTTTCCTCTTTTCATTCTCTTTCTCCTCTCATTCTCTTTCCTCCTCTCATTCTCTTTCCTCCTTTCATTCTTTTTCCTCCTTTCATTCGCTATCTTCCTTTCATTCTCTTTCCTCCTTTCATTCACTTTTCTCCTTTCATTTTCATTTCACTCTCTTTCCTGTTTTCATTCTGCTTTATCATTCTCTTTCCTCTTCTCATTATCTTTCCTCTTCTCATTATCTTTCCTCCTTTCATTCTCTTTCCTCTTTTCATTCTCTTTCCTCCTTTCATTCTCTTTCTTCCTCTCATTCTCTTTCCTCCTCTGATTCTCTTTCCTCCTCTGAGTCTCTTTCCTCCTCACATTCTCTTTCCTCCTTTCATTCTCTTTCCTCCTTTCATTCTCTTTCCTCCTTTCACTCTCTTTCCTCCTTTCATTCTTTTTCCCCCTTTCATTATTTTTCCTCCTTTCATTCTCTATCTTCCTTTCATTATCTTTCCTCCTTTCATTCTCTATCTTCCTTTCATTCTCTTTCCTCCTTTCATTCTCTTTCCTCCTTTCATTATTTTTCCTCCTTTCATTCTCTATCTTCCTTTCATTCTCTTTCCTCCTTTCATTCACTTTTCTCCTTTCATTCTCATTTCACTCTCTTTCCTGTTTTCATTCTGCTTTCTCATTCTCTTTCCTCTTCTCATTCTCTTTCTTTGTCCTTTTTTTTTGGTTTTCATCCTTGTTTTCATAAATGTTTTCTAGTTTTTTTTTATCTTTCTTTAATTGCGCTGCTTTCTGTTTTTATGTTTTTTTCAAAGTTTTGTTTTTCTTTTCATTTGTAGCCGTCTTCAGTCAACGGAGCGCACTATCGTGCAATTTCGAGTGACTTTATATGGTCTAAATTGGAAGCAATGGACCTGAAATATGTTCGTATTTAGCAAAAAACCCGGAAAAGTGTAACCATATCTTGTTTCAACCAGACTTATTTTATTCACTAAGTCTAACACTGTTTCACTGTTTCAAAAGTCTACACCAATTAAACATTTTTTGACTAAGACATCTCTTTAAATTTTACTATAGTTATTGCTAAAAGCATTGTTCAAACTAATTTTGGCAAGGGCCAATTGATCGTCTGTCAAACGTACCTCATGGCGAAAACCTGCAAATAAAAATGAAAAGTTGTTCTTGTATCTATGTGAGTGAATTTCCATCACCCGTATAAGTCGAACTTTTTCAAGTGTAAACATCTCCGTCCTATACGAGATTTTCCCAGGACAATGCAAGGATGCAGTTTCAAGGATGTCATAAATTGTGAAATACGATTTTAACTTGGTATATATCATAGATCAGGACATACTTTTATTCATAACGTCAACTAATTCAATCTGAATGTTGAAATATTGTAGCCTGCAAATTTAAAGCCACCGAACCCTCAAAGGAACCCTACCCTATTTGATATATAACCAAAACATGTGTACAATCCAGTTACTGATTTACGAATTCCTCCGATGAAATCACCAAACAAAATTCGATCAATTCACTTCGAATTAGGTCGACGTGTCCTTTAATATTGCAGATCCATTATACCAAACCCTTTCGAGTAGATGTCCTGTTTATTTGACTGCCCAATTCCTTCTTCATATCCTCCCGCTGGTCTATGGCTGCAAATGAATTTTCGAGTTAATTAAAATGTCCGGCCCCAATTTGGTTCCATTGATACCAACATGAATGACGCGGAGACTCCTCAAATAGCAGGACACAACCAACTTCTTTCGTCCTTGCTTTTAGATCGTCTGTTTCGTGACTGTCTATTAACCACACTTCTCCAATAAGAATCTTTAAAATATGAACGTGTTTCGGGCGGTTTTCGTGTCCCATGAAATATTGATTTAGTTAATTTACATTAAACGATGTGTAAGCATTCGTTGCTTGACGCTAAACGATGTGGCGGTAATTTTGGTTGGTGCCATAGTCATCCAACCAACAAATTTGATTCTTTCGAAAAATCGTTCGTTCAACTGAAAATGGGTCAAATGGTGGTTCGTTCGGTTCAATAACATTATTTTCACTCGATTCAATCGCATTATTATTGGTTCTGTTCATTTGAATTCGTTAGATCGTTCGGAATTGAATTCAGTGGAGTGTTGTTTGATGGTATTTATCGCGATTGTCTGGTGAAAGGTGCGAATTGCGGCAAAAATATTTTTCAATACGTCAAATACGCATTTTATTTGCGTGTTTTGTGGAATTAGTGTTTATGAAATGTAATAGAAGTGGTTTTGCTTGATTTGAAAGCACGGGGAGGGAGTAGTATGCAAATTTTCGGTAACGGGTTCATATGAGTTTGCTTCAGTTGTCACTTCATGTGCTTCATAACGGGAAAATATTGAATTATCTGGTGGGATCATATAGTGGATATGAACGATTCGGATTGAGGTAGTATTTGTGAAAATAATTTTAGCGGTGTAGCAAATTTACAAAAATAAAAAACACGATCAGAACTATTTGATTTGATCAATTGTTAAACGTTCGCTTAATATGTAATTAGGTTCCGAATGTGCTTTTTATTATTTCGAACATTTTGTATGAAGTGGTTTGGTTTTTTTTATGGCACAATTCTGAATACTTTGTGATGCATTTAAGATTAGTTGTAGTTGCACTATTTTTTGTCTCAAAGTGCTTAAAGTTTCGCCACCATTTTTTTATTTTTACTTAAAATCTAATGTAAAATAGTCCTGCAAAATTGAGGAAACTTTATATTATGACTTGAAAAAAAAATCATTACAAGAAAGAAGTGACATCTTGGACAATAATTAGAATACGACACCTAAATAATCAATTTCGATAAGTTAATGGGTGATAAAATGATGACCTTAGGCTACTACGCTTTTAGTCATATTAGGGTCGAACTTCGTAAATTTCTCCTGATGAGCTGTCATCTTGCTCAGCACAGCGTGTGGTAAGAAAGGCGAAAATGAAGGACCACCTAATAAGAGCGCTAATAGACCAATTGAATGAACTGAGAAATGACAAAGTCATTCAAAAAGAATTTCAATAGCAAAGGCAGGTAAACGCTCAATTTATGCAGAACAATAAATAATAAGTTGCTCTGTAAACTCAGTGAAAAAGAAAACATGAACACGAAAATCCCGACTAATAGAAAGAGACTATAAACTGCTTCCCTATTAAAGACCTCTGACTTGCTCTGATAATGTGGAAAGTGACGTCATAAAAGAAGAAAACGACAAAAAAAGCATAAATGGATCCAATGTCCTTCGCGACTGAATCAAATGACATTAAGCCAACAGACGTCTGCAACATTTTGATGAAAATACGGCAACCACGATAGATGATGTTAAATTTCTACCCCTTCTTTCTCCTTCCTCCAAAATTCAGAAAACAACAGACAATACAAACATAAAAAATGAGAGCCCAGCATTCCAACAAATTCTGGGATGTCCAGCGATCTTTGTTAGTCAGAACAGTGGTTTTCATTGAAAGTTACTTAAAATTAAACTCCGCTAAATGGTTCTTCCTGAGCATCCAGATTATCCCTGCGACTGTTCTGAATCAGCTGAATATATAAGCTTTTACACAGTAAATCGAGGACTCCACGGCATCTTCCTTGAAAAGATCAAAAAGATCTTGGCTTCAGCCCCTTTAAAGCCTTCTATTTCAGAATAGGAACACGTTTTGGGTAGTTGCTGAAGGTGTGGCTCCCGAAATCATACAAGAAGGATGCTATCTCTTATTTAATATGCCAAATTGAAGCACAAAAACCGCATGCGTAAATCTCACAGAGTTACAGTTGCCAGGAATTTGTACCGTCTGCTCGTTGCATTAAATACAGAACATCATTTTAACGATTGCAAAGAGTTCAGGAAAGAACGGCCAAAATGTGTTAAATGTAAAGGCGAACATATTGCCAGTCATAAAAGCTGACTACGAAACTCGAACAAATTGGTAAAGTGGTTTTCCCAAATATTGAGTGAAAACATCAATTTCTTCACTTATTTTATTGCATCCACGAAAACCCCCAATTCATTCACAATATTATTTACTAACCAATCTTCTATCGCTAAGTACATACTATATAGGCAGCATGGACTGATAAAATAGAAGGCACCGTAATCTGTATGATGGAACAACACACATCATTCCCTCCCAATTTCCGGGTTTTTTTGTGCCTTTTGTCTCGGGGTTCAGACAATTATCTTCAATATCGTCGATTTCAGACACTTAAGTCTTTCGGTGGCGGTTCTTAGTTTAAATAAAAAAAAAGACGAATTATTTCTAATCTATGGCTCAAAGCATGAGTGAATGAATGAATGAAAGCATGTTACTACGACCTTCTGGGCCTATTGTGCCTCCTCAGTATTATGTCCTATGAATCTGGCTATTTCCCCGGTCGGGATTTTCGCTAAATCAGCAGATGGATGAAAGGACAAAGCCAATAAGGTCAAGTATTGACAGTGTTTCAGATCCCCAAGTATCCGTAAAATTCGTCCCAATCCTTTACTATCCTGTGCAGGTACTTTTTATAAGGAAGGTGACTCGTTAAGGCTCCGCATAGGAGCCTTATGTCTAATAGATGCTATGATGCATATTAAATAATTTACAGTAGATAAAAATTCAGCAGGCCAAAATATAATAGCCGGTAATTTTACAGTTTTTTTTTTGTTAAATATCCCTTAAGTATTCTATGTACAATTTCAAATTTAATAAATATTATTGTTCATAAAAAAAAAACCCTTAATCCACTTTCGCAGAAAGCCACAGCTTTTTTGAGATAGTCTTTGCGAGTGAGTGTTTCAAAGACCCCAGATTCAGCCAGTGAATTTCATTTTTTTTTCATTGTCTATATTTTGATTTCTCTGTCAGTGTCGAACTTCGTTCAGCCCCAGTACGGAATAGGACCAATGTAGGGCATTTAAGCCACTTCTGTGACTTTCGAGTCAGATTGCTTGTTTCCGTTGTGCCTCTAATGGCTGGAGATTCAGAATAGTTCGATGCCCATTCTATGGATCTATGTCCACTAGGACTTATCTCGCCTATAAGAATATCACTGGTTTTATGTGTTCGACCTTAATTTCTACCTCTTAATTCTATCTCTTTGTTCCATTCCTTTATTTAATTCGATGGCCTTAACAATGCTAGATAACTGTGCTTGGTAGATATTGGTATCCTTAGGGAAGGAGAAGTGCATATTGCACCTGGGTGTTACAACCCCTACTCCTACTACTCAATTCATCTTTCAGCCATTCCGCATTTGTGCCCTTCTAAGCAAAGAGCCGCGGGCCATTTGTTCCTTGTTTGCCTGTTTGTTCCTTGAGGGGGCTGTAATTTTTTTCCCTGAAAATTATTTCAGTTCTTATTTGGTCGATGAATTTTCAACATTTCCAATACGGGCCTGACGCCCTCTAGGGTACTAAGATGACCTGGTATGCCTCCTAATTTGTGCGTTTAGGTCTGTGCAGGCTGATAGCCTATTTTTGGCCGTTCCCTCTTGAGATGCAACGGTTCAAGGATTAGATGGACATCCATACCTCAACTTAATGGGTGGCGTGTATCGGATGAGATCTCATTCTCTAATCATCGCTGCTTGGTGTTCTCTTTATCTATGGTTCCAACACCCTGGGTGGAGAGAAGAAAATCAAGGAACATTGATTATGCTAAGTTAAATCGACTTCTTGAAAACTAAACGTTTCTTAGTGGTATAGAAGAGTCGACGAAGTCAATAGAATATCGGATGGATACTGTAAATAGCACTATATTAGGTAGATATTAAAAGTCCTGGTCCATTAACAAGAGCAGGTGCAACAAAACAGTTCCTTACCTGAACCAGGCACTACAATAGCTCATTAAAGATACCAGGAAATTCCTCAATCGACCTTGTAAGAGCAGCACAGTGCATCACTGGATCGCCTACAGTACTTCGCAGAAAGCTTATAAAAGTTTGGTGAGAACCTACCAAAGGGAATCATTCAGATCGTTCTGTAATGAACTGGAATGTGCAAGAGAAACTTCAAGGCTGTGCAAAGACCTAAAGAAGGACCAATCAGCTAAGGTGGACGCTCTAAAAAGCTCTAAAAAGTAGTATCTACTGATTTGATTTGAGGCTAACTTACCAGGTGCTCTGGTGACTGAAATGCAGAACCTGTAGTGCAGAGGGCCGCCAACCGCTGAACTCTATTCGCCATGCTAGCAAAGGTGGTTTTATTCACTGTGGTCACCAGACCAAGCATCGGCCTAGCTATCACCAAGTAGATCCTCTTTCCTCTAAATTCACCTTCCATGTGAGCTTGCTGTCCAGAATAAAACCCAAGTACTTAGTTTGTAACTTGAGACTTAACCTAGAGTCGCCCAGCATGATTGGGTCGAAATTGGGAGCTTTATAGTTCCTAGTGAAGAGCACAAGATCCGTCTTATTGGGGTTGATGCCAAGGCCAACGGTATTCGCCCACTCTTCAACCAGCCCTAGAGAGTACTCGATGAGCTGGCCAAGGGTTTGTCGAAACCTACCCGAGACTAAAATAGCAATGTCGTCAGCATAGGCCACAACCGTGAGTCCCTTGCTTTCCAGCTTTTCCAGAATTGAGTTTGTAATAAGGTTCCATAAGAGACGGGATAGAACCCCTCCCTGCGGTGTGCCTCTGTCGACCTTTCTTGTGATTTGCGCACTCGACCACTCCGCCGATATGAGCCTGTGCCAAAGCATGTTGCTTATGAAGCTACAAATAGCGGGATGGGTGTTGTGTGCGTGAAGGCTCTCCATAATAGCTGTTGTGTGCACGTTATTGAAGGCGCCTTCAATATCTAAAAAGGCTCCCAAAGCGTACTCTTTGTAATGGAGTGCCCTTTCAATTTTGAGGACTGCCCTATGGAGAGCCGTTTCAACAGATTTCCTTTTCATATACGCATTTTGGGCTCTCGATAGAGTTTGAGTATCAAGTCTTTGTTTAATATGTAGATCTAAATTTAACTTTAAGGAGGAAGGAAGTCAGGCTAATTGGCCTGTAGTCCTTCGGGTACGTATGTTTGACTTTACCCGCCTTGGGTATAAATATAACCTTAGCGATCCTCCAGGCTGGAGGTACGTGGCTTAGCACTAGGCAACCTTTGTAAATTTGTGTTAGCCAGGAAACGGCAAGCATACCTGTCTTTTGAAGCAAGACCGCAGAATTCCATCCGGACCTGGAGACTTGAAGGGCTTGAAGGTGTTATTGCCCAGACAAGCTTCTGCTTGGTGATAACTTCGCCAATGCCTTCCATGTCATCATCTGTAGATAACGTGAATCAATTTTTAAAACATTTAAAATTTTGTTTATTTCCTTTGCGAGACATTGAATCATTTTTTTTTTAGTACTGTAGTCGGACAGATTGATATATTTTTCAAACTTAATATGGAATCCAGTAAAATTTTTAAATCGAACAATATTTTGATCACGTCTCCTATTGCACCTTAAATTATAGGAAGGTAACCTCAACACAGCATTGGGTAGGAGGTACCTATTCATGTGCATAACTAATATTGATGGAATATTGGATGTACTAACTATTTAGTAAATTAGTTTATTTAGTCGTAGCTGTAATATTAATTGAAGTTTCGGTATTGTTCACTATTATGGAAATACATTTATTATTATATTAACTATATTATCTTTTTTGGATTTTTTTTTTATCTTTTTAGCAGTAGTTTTTACGTAATTTTCTTCCACCACATTGTTGATCCGTACATCACAATAGGTCTCACTATTTACTTGTATAAATGTCCTGGGTCCCGAAAGCCATTTAGGTGACAAGGTAAATGTGTCACCTAAATGGCCTTCAGTGTTTTGTTCAGTTTACTATCAGATAGACTCCTAGATATCTCGGCTCTTCCTGCCGATTCAACTCTGAGCCCTTAATTTTTAGAGACCCTATTATTTGGCATTTCCAGGTGAACGGTATTATGCAGGTTTTTTGATGATTTAGGTGATACCTCATTGACTGTTAGTGTATTATTATGTTGATGTCATTCTCGTATCTCTTACTGTTACGAGTCACGTAAAAACTATCAACCAGTTGGGAGCTTAACGAAAAACGATAATACGCTCCTCCTTGCGAACATACACTCCTAAAATCCGCTGTTACCTTTGATTTCGCCTGCTCCAAGTTTACATCTCTGTACAATCGTACTTTACTCGCCTGCTTCGCCACCTCTTGAGGGCTTCTCTCCTCTGGAGTGCCTAGTCTACGTGTCATCTCTTGAATTACCGAAAGCTCCCTCTATGTCCATGAACCTTACATAGTAATCATGGCATATTCAAGTAATGCAATTTTATATGTAATTGTAAGTGTGATTTTAATGCATTCTCTAAGATTTTTATTAAATTATTTAAGAATATATAAATAAATCAAATATAAATGTTTTCCATTACTAATTGAATTAAATTTTCTATTTCAGGTATGTGAACTTTGTTTCAAAGCCTTCAGTCACGTATGTATGTATGTGTATGTGGATAAAATGACATTTCGACAATATTATTCATTGTTATAGTATTTCATATTCATTCTTATTATTTCATAGTAGATATTATTTTTATATAATGAATTATTATTAAAGCGTCACAAATGCGAGGTATAGTTTCCTTTTGAAATATGGAGGAAAATAAATTCAAGAGAAACACCATTTTAATCTTGTGTGCTGTTATTACTTGCAGACTTGATTAGTTTGTTTCATCTCCAATTATACTTACAAACATTCTACCTTTACAATCAAAATGACTTTTTTGTTGTTGCGGAAATATGGTTGTTTGCCATTGAAAAACAGCTCGGTAATAACTCTTATTGCGAAAATGACACGAACATTTACCGCGGGTGTTAGGTCAATGCTACCAGAGCGAAACTAGACACCACCTGGCATCAGCAGAACTTACAAGAACACACCTGTCCCGTGAATGTAGCATGGCATCTAGACAATTGTACAAAGTAGATATCTATCTACCTGTGCATGCATGCAATGGAAACCGAAGACAATCCACCGTTCCGTATGAAATTCGATAATAATTCTCTGAGTTTCAAACCAAGCAAATATCTTTGTTCGATGATTTCGGTCTGGTGCCGGGTTACTTTGCAAGATAGCCACACACACGAACCCGAAGCCGAATCCTATAGTTCCAGTGATAAAAGCGGGAATAGATGTGGACAAATTGCACCGACTACGGCAGGTAATTGGTGTTGCTGGTACTGCAAGTTAACACATGAAGAATAGCGAAGGTTTGATGGTTTTGCGATAAAGGAACACGGAAGAGAAGAGGAGGTACATTCCGCATAGTTTTTCGAATGTAATGTGCAAATACAAAGAACCTGTTCGGTGAACCCTCCACCTACCCTCGTCAGCCGGCAAGGCTCTTAACAACAAATCAATAGGAAATGCATTTCTCAAGTTACAAAATGCATTTCACTGGAATGTATTCCTATGACGGTCGACCGCTTACATGCGTTTCATGTTCGATGTTCTGCCGACTGAGTGAAAACAATGGGAAGCGAGACGTGCCAATAGAGATGTTGTTAGGTGCCTAGTAAATATCTGGTACCCATGAACGAAATAGGAGCCATGGTGTTCTGTTCCATGCATTCTTCTCAAGCAGATTATTATTGCCAGGGGGGCTACAGAGCTGGGAAGGAAGGATTCGGTAGATCAATATATTGGAAGAAAATCAGAGGATTAGGAACGGATGTCGGTATCTGCATTTGTTGATAAGGGCAAGAATCGTTTTTGGGTGACGTTGGAATATTTTTTGAGGGTTTTGAGAATATGGCATTCTTCAGTTGAAGGGACGTCGCACTTTTCCTTAATCCTGGATCAAATTTTCCTATTCGATAAGGATGAACAGATTGGTATCATTAACATATCTGCTGCATGTAAATGATTTCCTTCCTAAATTGAAATTTTTTGACGCACGCAAAATTCGTTGCTGGAGAATCATTTGAATTTAAGTAAAAATCTTAATTTGGAAAAAAAAATCTCTCAGTTAGAAAAGCTTATTTTTCGAATAATTTGCAAGAAAATGAAACTTATTTATTGGCACGGTAAATTAGGTTTTGACAGTGAAATTAGTGAATTTTATACGAAAAAGACGTTTATTTAATTTATTTCCGTAGTGCAGATGGCCTCAAAAATCTTCTTCTTACCCATCAGACCGCGGGGTATGTGAAATTTGAATCACAAAAGGAGATAATCTGCAAGCACGAAATTCTGAGTCAGAATTTAGTGCTTGCAATTGATCTCGATCGTATTGTCTTACCTTTGGACTTTGCCAACGGACTTCAACAACTACCACAGCTCATGGGTTGGTAAGGAAATCTTCCTCCCGCTTTATGTGCAGGACTTTATTGATGTATGTTGAGTTCTCGCCGTTTCGCAGCATTTCATCTACAACCGTCTCTGGCGTGACCAGTTCGAACGTAAATTCAACGGTGCGCGTCAAACTCGTTAAACAACTGCACGCAAAAAATGACTGCTGAGCCTCATCGAGCTCAGTTATACAGTACTTTCAGTAAAGTGTGCCGACCTAGTCCATTATGTTTGGAAGTATGTGTGCTCTGTCAACAGTTCCTCTTTGTGGTTTCATTTGTTACTTTAAATCCAACGTTGTTGCCAAAGTTGGAGGGCATCAAAGCAACAGTTCTGTCCGGTGCTGAAAACGCGCCTTGTCCGGAGCAAACAAATAGCTAGGATTCGTCAAAAGACGTGCCAAAGAATTTCGTAACCTCTGGGTCACAAGATCCTTATACTCTTCACTTGTTCGTCTCATTCTTGAATACGCTTGCATTAGAGAACTATACAACCCTTATGAGTTTCGACTGGGTAATTTAAACTTATCGACACTTGCCTCCAGAAGAATGGTGATATCGGCCTGGTTCACATGCGACGTCATTTTCTGAGTAGTAAAATAGTGATAAATATCCCTGTAAGCAACACCAGGTCCAATCGTTTCCTAAAAGAATATCCACATTTTACCACATATGCTACTAATGAGCCGATAAATAGATGCTTTAGGATATTCAACAGCATAAGCAATCTGTATTTCAATAAATAATTTGGAAATCGTAGAGCAATCCTACGATTTCCAAATTATCCTTCAAATCCTCTCTTTTGCATGCCATCTGTACCCCCTAACCTTTAGCTATAAACTATATATCAATGTTTTATTTATTGATTGTTACTTTTTTTGTTATTAATTTGTTACCTATTTAATTTGTTTGTTTTTTTTTTATTTTATTTTTCAATTTTTATTTGGCATTGTATATGTAATTTGTACCTTGTTTGGTGAATAAATATATAAATTTCGGCCCCATATATCAAGACAGAATTGACCGTTGCCATCAGCAGTCTTCGTCTCATAAAACTTAGTACTGCAATATTCGTCATTAGCCTACCCGACTTCGATCGAGCCTGAAAGCCATGCTCGATCATACACCACTCCATCCTTCTCCTGACTTTGTTGAATCTGAGTTGAGCGAAGTCGACAGATCTGGCAGTGATAACCGTTGTGACACCATCAGCGTAACACACCAAAACATATCCACAGGCAGTTCATCGTAAATGGTGTTCCAGAGAACGAGTTCTAAGATATACCCCGATGCCCGTAATAGGCTTCCTCACTCCGTCTTCAGTGTCAAACAGCAATCAGCGGCTTCTGAGGTTGTCTCGCATCATGTCCAGCAAGTAACCAGAAACGTGGAACTTCTGCTTGAGGTCTCGAAAGATGTGTGCTTCCCTCACATGGTCTAAAAGCGTTTTGCACGTCCAGCGTTACCAGCAAGTCGACCAGTCTGGCTCTGTGAAATATCTCCTCCGTTCTTGCTACTCTCCTACCAAACACTGAGATGGCATCGACTATTGAATGTTCTTTCATGTCAGAAAGGAAAAGAATCAGCCAATGTTCTTTCATGTCAGAAAGATTGTCAGCCGACATAACTGCTGATAGCAGCCGCGGTTTGAGTAACTCTTCTACGAACACAGTCGACGAAGTAACATGACGCATACAACCGAGAATAGAATAAAGTTATCCTCCTCATAAAAAGCCTGTCATTTGGCGGGTTTGCTCCATGTGATGGACTTGGGGCAGTGGCGGCTTACATTACATGCTAAATAAGTGGTCAAAGTTTTTTAATGGCTCAAAGTTGGCGATATAATGCATCTTTTAGCAAATTCAATTAGACACCCAATACCACAACAAAAATAAATTCCTCATATAATTTGCAACAAAATTGCTCAACTTACCTTTTACGAACAGTTGACGGAGTGAAATTAGTGGGCTTGGTTGCCAAGAATCAATAAGATCCTTTTTCCGCTCAATCGATCTTGATGAAAAAGACTGCCGCAGTAAATCCTCTATGGCACAGTCACAGCAATTTTGGCTTTCCATTTTAAAATCCATATTAAACGGGTAAATATTAACTTTTCGAAACAGAATCTATTCAATACGCTCTCACTTAAACGAATTTTATGTTATAATTTACTTTAAAAACTATCATTTTATCTATCTTTAGCCGACCGTATTAACCTTTTGGCGTCGTATGTTTACTCTCAGCCATCAAAGCCTTTTTACCGTTTCGGTCGTATGTCTGCTCTCAGCCACCACATTAAGAAATCTTACATGTTATGTATCACTGCTCTTTCAACGGAAATTAATTCCGACCAATACGACACCCATGACCATATTTAATACGTCCGAATAGGGTTAATACTGACAATACAAAAAATGTAAGTCACAAGAATTATAACAGGTGCGTTTTTTGCGAAGAAGACACAGAAATTCAACCTAGAAATAACATCAACATAGGCGAAAGCAATCAAGTGGTCATATCACCCGAAGCACCTGAACCGAGAAACTCATTTTGCGAAAGTAAAACCAAAGCAGATACAAAATACCAATCTGGGAAAAATTGCACACGAAACAATGTAACTCCTACATACTCTATTCTCCATATCAACATCACAATAACCTGCACCGTACATACACACCATGCGAACAAAGCATAAAAGGCATCAAATCCGAAGGGGAACGACTCCTAAGAAGAGGAGCAGAAGATAATCTACACATAAATCATGAGGGGAAACAGAAACATAACAGAGACGCTGATAACTTTCCAGCGTTTCAAGTTCATTCATTCACAACGTTTTCTGGTTGCTCAGCGGGTGGATGGGGCAAGGGTTTTTTGAATTTCTCTATCCACCAAGACGCTGTGAAGTGAGCAGCGTCCACGATGCTATTTGAGTACATTGATTGCAAAATTTTTGTGGGCATCATTTCGGTAAAGCGTCTAAGTAGATCTAAACGAAAATCACGAGTTTGAGCATTGAAGCAAGATCACTTCAGTGTTCTGTGTAGTATATCTCAATGAACTGTATTTTTTGAATTGAATGGTATGCAATGCCTGTCGTTTGTAGTAAAACGTTTGAGTTTTCGCTGGGTCGCTGTAAATTTACTTTGGAAGCTCTATAGTTGGACTTTTATAAAATAAAACCATTTGAGCCATAGTAGCAATGGAGTTTTGTTTTTTTTTTGTAAGAATATAAATATTATTATTTTGATTGTTAAATATTGATTGTAAATCTTTTGATTGTTACGTATTGATTATTTAATAATTTTTTTGTTTATGCCAAGTGGTTTAGCCAAGGAAGCATTACCTCCTTTGCGTACATCAACGAGCCGCCCCTGCTTTGGGGAGCTTCTTCTTTGAGCAGCTGACAGTTTGGCTGATCTTGGCCCTTCGCCTGCACGCTGAAGCGATGCATCGTAGTTTGATGATTTCATCATTCGACCAGTACACATGTTCCTTCTTATGAAAGGGCTTACATTTCAGCATTGGAGCCTCACATGCTCTGTGAATCTTTCCTACGATGTTGTAAGCAGTGGCCTCTACCGCTGCTTGAGTCACTGTGGTCTCAGATGTTAGCGGCTCCCCTTCTAAGCTCCACACGAGCGATGCGATCATCTCGTCCCTGTAAAGTTTAATGTCATTCCAGCCTTGTCATTCCCCTAACCGAGAGAGCGGTGTCATCTTGACGATTTGGAAGGTGTTGTAAATGTGACTACTTCCTGTGTAATCTTCCATCATTCACCAATCGCTAACGAGTGCCACAAGCCTTTCCGATGCCATGGTTACATCGGAAATGGATTCGCCAAATTCGGGGCTTCGGAATATTGGTGTCGAGCCCGTCTTCAGCACCAACAAATCCAATCATGATGCCATCTCGACTGTGTAGCATGCCCTACACCTTTTATACCAAAATCTCTTAGAAATATTTTATTTCCCACTCTTTTTCTTTTATTTTTCATAGAAAATATATTAATATTTGTAAATGGTCCTTGATATTATTCGTTTAAAAATACGACTTTTATTTCTTATAAATTTTCAGATTGTATGGGAAGATAAAAGAAGAAAACCTTTGGTTTGCTATAAAAGTTTTTCCCAACTGTTTTTTTTAACCAAAGAGATTTTTTTCAAGAACTAATCAATGCAATCTTTTGGAGCAATTGTGACTATAGGTTCGCTCCATCTCCATTCATTTAATTTTGCATCGAAAATCAGTAAAAAGATGTATACCTATGCTCCTTATAATATTGAAATTAATTACTTCCAATAGTAATTTCAACACATTAAAAATCAAAAAGCAAAGAAAAAATCGGCTCAAAAGTGTCATAATTGGCTTAGTTTCACTTCATTAACTCAATCTGGCAGAAGGTTCAATTAAATTTTTAATTTCTACTAGCGCTTCAACATTGATCATCTATACTAAATGTAACATTGAAACAAACTCAAAAACTTGAACACGAAAAATCCCATTAACAACTTTCAGTCTATAATAACACATCTGACCATATGTACGTTAGTATAAATACCGCCGATAATGAGCAACATTAAACACAAGAAAACATAATTCATCTAATTTCACATTACTGGCGTGTGTTAATGCCCATCCGCAACCCGTAGACATTGCTCAAAGTTAATAGCAATCGATTGAATATCAGAGCCTAATCGAGGGCACACAAAAAGACCTTCACAGAACATTTATTTCGTTTGCATTCAATTCAGCCTCCGAACCAACCAACCAACAACAAAACAGCTAACGAACGAAGAAAACTTTTGCAAAGAACGCTCAAATGATTACAATTATGTAATTTATCGTTTATTTATTACGAACTGATTCCATGATCAAGCGTGATAAATCTTTGAAAAAAATCACTACCGTCCGTTCGCAGATACAAAACCAATATGGAATTCTAGTTGAAGGAAATAAAAGTGCTCACCGCAATTTTTTTTTTTTGCTTGGCAAAGATAGATAAGCTAGCTGCATGAAAACCCTTATCCATTGAAACGTAAAAAGGTGTTGTTGCAATAGATACTAAAATTCTTGGTTTTTTTTCGGAAGAAAAAGTAACGGGGCACTACTAGTCTCTAGAAATATTCAATTAATCGATTAATTTGAAAAAGAAATCTCTCTGCACTTCAACTTGAAAGCACTAGATGATACTTCAATGCAATTGCGAATGACTTGAATCCACCTTTGGTAATCCATTATACTTGAAACGAAAAAAAATCTCATGTGAAAGTTCTGCAAGATAGATGGTCTCGAAGCGTATCAATTTAGTCGTCTTTCGAGCGTAGAATACCTCATTTCATATGGTGGTCGATAAAGTGCTTTAGAACATACTATCATCAACAACTTTCGACTGTTTCTTGGATGCAATGAGTTTGGTGAAAGGAAGAAGTGCATTCATTTTTCATGAGAAGTTTGAATCATATTTCAAATAATGGACCTACTTCTTCAGTATTTAATTTCACATACCCACAAATACCAGTGTTTCAGTTTAAAGTTGCACGGACTTGCTAGAGACGTGCGAAACTCGGGAAATCTACTTTTAGGGCTGACTATGAGTGACTGAAGGGGGCCCGGTAGCTCTGCTCGCTAAGGCGTCAGGCCGAAAAGCGGCGTGCTACTGGGCCTGCGGGTTCAAATCCCGCCAGTGCCATGGCTGTAAGTGTGTATGCGTGTGATTGTCTATGAGGGTGGCAAATGGACCCAAACTGGTGGCCTAATGCTGGCCGCGTTCCCGGCAGCCCTCTTCACTAACCTAACCTAACCATGAGTAACTGAAATTGACGTCGCTGCAAGAGATCAAGCTTATGATGGCGTCAGATTCGAAACAGTCCAACAAATTGCTGAAAATAAAACTATCATAACAACAGTAATAACAAGAAAGATTTGTCCGTAGGCAAATACACTCTCTGCAAAGATACTCTGTAATCAATATTTGTTTGCCAATAAGAGAGTATTATCATTAGGCTAACGGGATATCCTCTCTCAAGAGCTTTAACCTTTTTACAACAATTTTGTGGTATGATGCGCAAAATTAATTAACTCTTTTTTAAATCGAAATTCTGCCATTTAAACATACTTGCCTTCTCTGAAACATGGCTAAATGAGAGATGGCCGAGACTATTTTCCCTCTGGTCAATCAAGAAGAGGCGGTGTCTTACTTGGTGCCAGGATCCCAACATTCTATCCATTCCCAGGTGCGAATCTAACAATTTTTTCTGAGAATATAACCACATCCAGAAATGATACATTTACTGTTATTATGGAGCGTACTAGTAACAAGGGCCCTGAATCTGACCTCATTTCTCCTACTTTTCTGATTAAGTGTGCAGGAAAACTGGTCTGGACCCTTCATATTATATTTAATAATTCTCTTTCGTTTGGACTGTTTCCATTGTATTGGAAATCTTGTTACTGAACTGAACGAACAACAGCATGGATTTAGCAATGATTTATCGTGGCTGCCTTCAAAGTTTTAGCAAAATGGAGAAAGGTGATCAAAATGATGCTATTTATACAAATTTTAGTAAAGCATTCGATCGAGTGGATCATTCCATTTTGGTATCCAAGCTGCAGTTGTCCAGGATTGTAGAAACTATACTAAAGTGGCATAGCTACTATCTGCACAACCGCTTACAATATGTGAACTTTCAAGGCCTTATTTCTCGGAAATTCCGTGTTAACTCTAGTGTAGCTCAAGGAAGTCATCTTAGGCCTCTTCTTTTTAATTTTTTTATATCAAACCTATCGCGGGTTTTATGCGACGTTTCCCATTTAAGGACTATCCCATTAAAATTGGACTCTTCTATTAAAGTATGTGAAATGAACTTTTTTGAGTTTAGGAAAATGAGATAATTTTTTGATTACATCTTACCTCCTAAAGATATACCTACCGAAACTACATTTGTAAACTGTAGTGCCGCTTAGAGTAAAAATTTTAAATTTTTCGATTGAAGCCCGACTTTAAGTTGTTCGCAGAAGTCTCATTAACGATCCATTGTTTTAAAGCTGTTTTAAAGATTTTCCATTGTTTTAAAGTCAGATACATATTTAGCTTTCTCATTGCTTTCCTTCAATAATTATTTCATTTGAAGCCAGTATCGTTCTATTAATCTAAGTTCAGGACGATTTTGTCCTTGGGGACAAAAGTGACGTGGTTGCTTTCATACCACTCCAGTGTTTTCTTAGCATAATGATTTGATGCTAGACCTAGCCAAAACAACACGCACTCTTCATGTCATTTAATGAAAGGCAACAATCGCTTCTACAGACATTCCTCGCTGTAAGTCTGGGCTCCACTATAGAAATATCGCTCGCTACATCGTCAAATTGGCTGCCGCACAATGTACTGTTTAGGAAATTAACTGGTTTTATTCGACTTAAATATTTCTTTTCCAGCACCATTTGCGAGATCTTGTCCTTCTGAAGTATCGCTGTCCGGGTTGCCTGAAATAAATAAATTCGCTCTTCTTAGCGTTAATTTTCATTCCCCATTTGAGATAATAACTACGTGGATAGATCGTGGATATATCTTTGTAGTTTGAGTAAAGCCATTCTGGGGTTGTGGGCGTCACACCAAACCAAGAAATCGTCTGCGTATAGATTAATTTTAATATCCGTGGGGCTCGAAATGCCAGGAGTATCAGAACTGATGATCTTAAACAGTATGGGGCCAAGAATAGAGCCCTGGGATATACCAGAATCAAGAGGAAACAACCTAGAGTTAGCACCATTATGCGCGGTGACCGCGCATCTTTCTAGTATCTTTATAAGATATCTAGAAATATCAAGTGGTATAAGTTTGTAGAACAGGTCGTTTATCCATACCGAATCAAAAGCCTTCTCGACATCAATAAGACAGGCCATCGTAAATTTACCCTCCCATTAGGATTTTCTTATGTCAGTCATGAAGACTTCTAGGGCGTCAATGATGCCTTGATCTCTTTTGAAGCCAAATTGCCGATCGGGAATGATTAGCTTTTCTGCCACTGATTTACTGAGGGGAGAAAGGATAGCTCTTACTAGAACCTCCCTAGGTTGGAAAGCAGGGAGATTGGCCGTTTGTTCGAGAGATTTGTGTTGCCTGGTTTTTTGAGAATGGGGATAATATTTGCCCGCTTCCATACACTAGGGAAGATCCGATGTTCAGACAGTTGTTAAAAATTATGGCGAGTGAGACGAAAAAGGAAAATAGGAGCCTTCTCAGCATGAAATTTGAGACATTGTTTTCTCCTGTAAATTTCTTCAATCTTAGGCCGGTGACACTCTCAGCTAAGGTTGGGGGAGTGACAAAGCTCTCATTGCCATTATGGCAATCGGATGGATTAGAAGGCGAGAATTCTGTCAAGCAGGAAACACTCTCTCCGATCAAACCGTTCGATAATCCGAACCACCTTCGCCGCAAAGGAGGGATCCATACTGGCTTTCTCACTTGCAAAAAGTGTAGAGAAATGGCCTGCCGCAGCAGAAACTGTGCAGGTATCATCAGGGAAAGGCATACCATCAGCTGCGAAGATTGGGGCACGTCCTTTTATTCGGGTAATCCTATTGATTTCCGGATACATATCTATACCCGGTTCAATGCTTTTTAGTCTTTGCTCGAAGACTTTATTTAGATGAGACTTAGTTTTGGCTATGATGAGGAAATTTGTGGCCCTCACGATCCTCAACACGCCTGTATTCATCGTTAAAGACGTTCAGTCGGCGATGATAGATACGAGATAGGCATATTTTCAGGGTCCTGCATCTGGAGTGTAAGATTTCTGTATGCAAAATTCCTGGCCGTTCGCGGGATGACTATTTTATCTATTGCAGAAAGCAAAGCATCATTGATGCTTTCGATTTCGAATTTCGAAGGCGGAGAGATTTTTATCCCTCTCAATAATAATGCTCTCGAGTTTTGACGAAATATGTCCTTGGAACGCATCCCAGTTGATATTCCTGTATGGGATAAAGACCTGAGGCTCAGAAGCTAGGAAATAAAGCCCATTGTCCTTCTTAATGCCATTTGCACAAGCATATGGTCAGATTCAGCCTCAAAGACAGAACAGCCAAATTGAGGCAAAATGCTGGGAAGAGAGTAGAAAGCAGTCAATTATGCTCCCAGACCTCCTGAATGTAGGCTCTAAGGGTGCAACATCGCTCATTTCCAGACGTTTAGCCTGCAGCCATCTTTGAAGTGCACAAACGAAAGGATTTTTAATGGCATTTCTCCAGTCCTGGTACCGGGCGTGTAAATCCCCACCAATGATGATGTGCTCAACATGAGAGGTTGCGGACATTATTTTTTCAAGATCGTCGCTAAGATCGGAGGGAGAGAAGTTCTGATTAGCATAAACGCCTATGAAAGCAATCGAGTCTTCACCGAAAGTAACACAGACGGAGTTTGTCTCTAAGCATATGAGATTACTTATGAGGAGTCTCCTACAAGGATAGTGCCATGTTTCCTATCCACAGGCTCATCTGTCATATCATCACGAATAACCAAATAGTTGTCAAAGACTATGTTGTGCCGAGTTTTGAGTTCCGTCTCGCATACGAAAAGTATATCAGGTCTATTGTAGGTTAGCTGCCTTAATGCTACCTGATCCTAAGTTTGAACTACAGTTTTGACGAATGACGTCTTGTAGTTTCAGACTCTAGGCCTGAGCTGCGGTGGCTTTCTTTGAAGCAGGGAGAGAAATGCTTTTTGAACGGGGCGAATTTCTTTTCCTGCAAGGACCTACTTCTAAGTAAACATCACTCGGCGCATCTACTGATGGTGCCTGCGAAATAACTTTCTTCACTTGAAAACACTTATCACTAAAGACGTTATCTTCCAGAGTTCCATCGGAGTCAGCTACATCCATATTGTTGTCCGCTGCAACTCATCCATGAAACGTTGGAATGATTGGGCGGCATTCCGTAGACCGAACGTCATGGCCGTAAACTCGTAGAGCCCAAACGGAGTGGTGACCGTCGTTTTTTCAATATCTTCCTCCGCTACCGGAATTTGGTGGAAAGCTCTGAAGAGATCAATTTTCGTGAAAACTGTTTTTCCAGATGGATTTTGATACAATATTCAGGATGTGTTTGCGTCGAGGCGACGATAGTCCCCGCATGGGCGGGGTTGCAATGGGCTAGCCCTCGTTCTAAAATATAGTCGAACTCACGCCGGGCTATTTTTAGTTTCTCTGGAGACAAGCGACGCGGTTTCTCGAACCACTGGCTAAAAAAAAATGAATAAAAAATCACGATGGCAATCACTACCAACCGAAACTCTACCCAATCAATTACACAACCTTCAACAATAATTCAACACTTAAGAATGAAGGGCCGACAGTTGAGCTGGTACATAATTTGGCTGTATATTTTTAGGTCAAAAACTCATATTTTTGTGAAGTCGCGGAAGTCAACATTGTCATTATCACTAACCTACATAGTGTGTAGATTGGTGCAAACCATGTATTTAAAAGACGAATTCCAGGGGTAAGTAGACTGAATATTTGCTCAAAAGCATAGTCAAAGGATATAATAGAAGCGTAGCCAAAGTAGGAACGGTAAAAAATAAATTGTAACCAACACTGTATTTGTACTCAATGTACCAAACTGGAAAAGTGAATAAGGTTATCTAAATTGAACAAAAAGATATAAACCAAGTGTTGTGGTTTAGTCAAAATTAGATCGAATGTTAGTCTTCTAGATTGGCGCTAAGTCATAGAGGGAAATAATTTTTGATTTTGAAAATGCCGTATCTATCTTATAAGATTCTGTATAATATTTTGCAATGTGAAGTTTGGGATGTAGCAAAAGTATATCCTTTACTAAAAATGTACATCCTTTACTAAAATGATTATTGGAGACTTCAGGTATTATCTGGTTGTTTTGGCCTCTAAAAATTGGAGTAACGTCACCTCATGATTGAAAAAATTTGCTCGAAGCAATCAGCCGTGTTAGTACAAGACGTCAAAACGTCATTTATATATAAGGGAGGGACATCTTGCTGCTTGTGACATGGGAATTCCATATGAATTCATTTAGGGTTACTTGGGGCGTACGTCTATGGTGGACAGATTTATACAGTTACAGAAATTAAAGATGACACTCAATGCTTTTATATGTTTTGGCTGAAAGGTCTGCCTCAGAATCTAAAGAAGACGTTCAAAACCTCTCAACAAAGAACTTGACTTCAATGAAAATGATTCCATCATTTAGTAAGGTATATCATCAGGCACAGCTCAGCGATTAACACAGAAGCCGATTTATCTGTGTTTGATAAGTTAGCTTCGAGATAGCTCAAAAAATTTGAGTTCGCGAGTTTTCTTCAGCCCTTGAAAATTATCGATCAAAGTCGAACACAATTGCAAGGAATCGTAATTCTATTTTCTTTTCAGGAAATAATGACAGAAAAAAATATTTTGTGTAAAGTATTTTTTCCTCCAACAGGTGAAGCTAATGAAATACCATCAGACGTATTGGATTTAGATATTCCATGCCCGAAGAATACTTTATTAGATTCTCTAATGTGGAAATGCAGAGAGTCCTATGAAAATCGTAAATCGTAAAAAAATCGTACCATTATTTAAAAAAAAAAACAGATTTACTTATATATAGCCCAAATAATTACTACAAATTTTATAATTATAATATTTGATAGTTTGCATGAAAAGAGTTCATTCCTAACAAAATCCCGGTCTCAGCACCTATTCCGACTCTAATCTTCCCAGGCCACTCCAGAAAAATCTACACTGACAACTTTCCATCTGCCCAACGTATTTACTTCCAAACTTTTCTCTGCATGAAAAACGCAAAAATCATCCAAATCCAGGACACATATTACAAAACTCTGCATTCTGTATAAATCGCATACCGTTACCATGACCTTAATGGCGCGTGAAGATCCTTGACCCAATTCCAAAATCGATTCAAACTTCTCACAATTTATTGTCTTCGAAACGGCAACCATGAAAACGACGACTACGTCCACTACAATTCCATGAATGGTGCAAGTGCAGACAAAATATGAAGTATTCCCGCTGCGTATGCAATGCAGTCGATACTCGGCCGGTTTCGTTATTTTCATAAAACAATTCAGACCAACATAGAGTTTCAGTCATCATAACTTATCTGGGCAGAATGCTGTATAGCTCAGCTGGTTAGCAAAAGGTTTTGGCTACAGTTCCGCTCTGGAAGTGATGCGACAAACTGCCACAGAAACAACCGACGCCATTCAATTTCCCGTAGATGTGACTCAGCTGCTTGCCTGTTCATGACACTTTTAAATGGCGAGTGTCGACACAACTAAGGTCATAGCTGCAATTAGTGCTATTCTATTTAAATTTCACACTGGCCAGACCATTGTTCCGACTCGCACCGGCTCAATGTTTTATAGACCGCGCCATTAGATAGAGGCGTGTGTACTATGCGGTGATTAGAGCACCTACATAGCATTAATGAGATTTGTCTGTGATTGGTGACTTTTATTGCAGGAAGAAAATCAGCGAGCAGATACTTGGCTACGATACCCACCCATAATAAATTTGATGGGGGGGATGGAATTAATGTTGGGCGATAGTACTTGCGGAAGCCTTTTGAATGAGAATAGATCAATGGTCGTGAGACGATCTGTCATTGGATTGAGTACATGCCGGGGTTGTGATGAGCCCATTGGATTCGAACTGTCAACTTTGATGGTTTTGGTTTGATTGACAGGTCTCTAATGCGCTTTTAGAGGCTCATGCATGATAGCTAAGAAATCTTAACTCGCGTGTTTCACCTCAAGCTATGCACTCGGTGGTATACTTATTTGCTTGTTAGATTTTCACAGTGTAGTGGTCAGGGATGATTTAAAACATTGGGTATATTTTCTATGATTCGAAGGTGAAATTGGTTAACTTTAAACTTCGGAAGCTGGCTAGTCGGGTGGGTCGTTATTTTTTTGGGCATGAAAGTTATATTCATTAAGCTATTCTTAAAAAAAAAGTCATTGGCTTTATGTAGTAAATGAATATGGCCTTTGACCTACTATATGCATAGCTCGTGGTCTTATCTCGTTGTAAAGCAAGTTTGTCCCACTAAAATCCGTTTCGGGTATGGTATTAAAAGCTGGTAGAGATTGGCATTCAATGTATGCGAATGTGAAGTGATAACCTCCACACCTGATTCGATTCAGGTATCTACATATAGCTGGATTAACTTAAAACTCAGTGTGCGATCATGGTAGGATTCGAACCCGAGACCATAGCGCTTGTAACCGGTATCCGTGCCACTCGACGCTTAACTAATCAAGCTTCTTATCTCGTAGTATGTAAGAGCATTTTAATGATACCTTTTAGAAAGGTAGGGCTCTGATTCTGATGCACATGAATCGCCCGATAACGACCTGAGACTGATCGAAGCGACAAAGGTAGTCCTTTTCGATAAAATTCCCAGTCAGCCTAGATGCAAGGTATAGATTCCCTGCTTCCTACTTCCACTATGTCACAGAAAAAATTCCGGAGATCGTTAGGCTTTTGCTTCTGACGAAGGATTGGAGGATGACCGAAATCAATAAGCCTTTTGAAAATCGACAGGGACTCTCCTTATCCCAAATGAAAAAAAAATGGTACCGCTCTCAGAGGCCCGGAACAGCATCATTAAGAACTGGACCGATAAATCGTCCCTGCATGTTTATAGAAATGACAATGCTAAGAGCCGCCAAACAAAATCTGAATCATTAGGCTCACCCAGCAAGGAGTCCGTCACCCTTTCTGGAGATGCATCTGAGCGAAAATCAGTTACGGAGTCCTTCTCGGCCGATGGATTCATTGACCTACCTCTGATTTGGACAGTTGTCTAGACCTCCTAAATGTGAAAACAGATGAAGGGAGTGACGTGGCCACAGCATCTCAGAAGGAGCTCCACTTAACTCTGATTAGTATTGGTGAGGGTACTTCAAATTAATCTTTCTAAGGCAGTAAAAACTACCCTGTTTCGAGTGTGTGGGCTGTGCACCAGTGGATTCAGGCTGATTACACCCGACAGTCTGAAAAAACTACGATTTCGCTTTCTTCCCAAGAATATGACTAATGTCCGTATTCTTCACAATTTATATGGCAAAAACAACCTGGCTGTTGCAGCGAAAATCTTCCGTAGAACATGCAGGGTTGTTTCCTTCAACGACATCCTTCCTACGACATCGTCAAGACTGTAGTGACTGCAGCCACTAGGAAATGCTCATCATGAAATGTGGGGAAACTTCAACACAAATTTTCGACGTCAAGTACTCTTTGACTTCATCTTGGCCTCCATTCTGCCCATCGCAAATTTGTGCAGTGGATCGGACTTTCTCACTTCAGATAGGAGAAAGATTCTCGACATAACCTTGGTCAAAGGGTGTCACACACATCTGTTGAATGCATGAAAGGTCATACAGGAGCGTTCCTTCTCTGATAACAGGTGCATGTCTTTAGTGTGGGTGGCCGAAGCTCGGCTGAAGAGGTAGCCGTTATTAATAGGAAAAAAGGACTACGTAGTTCTAAATTCCTGGCCCGTTCTTCACTGGAGCTTTCTCCGTGAAACATCGACTGTTGCCAAGATCTAGATTAAGCAGCTAACACTTTTGCTAAGACTCTTAACACTGCAACTAAAGCCGCGTGCAATCCATCCAAAGCCAAGGGGAACCTTAAATCCCTATCATAGCGAGAGCGTACTGGAAAGAGTCTAACAACGCAAAAATATCCTATACCTGACCCAATTGTACCCCAGTAAAACAATCCTGGTTCTATTTACAAGAAAGTACAAAGTTCCTAGATATAACTTGGCAAAATTAAACGAAATCTCCATTGACCTGAGCCAATGGCTCAAATATTTGGGACTGATCCTTAGTTTTAAAAGTGTGTTCCTGCTAAAGCACTATTCGTGTTTCTGCATTGATTCCTAGCCAATCTTATAATCTTGCAGCAAGCTATTCTGGCTAGTGTGAATCTTCATTGTATGTCAGCATGGACTAAAGAGAGTTATCGCTCCGGCGAAAGTTGACTACAAAACTCAAAAACAAATAAATTTGACAGCGGTGTATACTGGAATCAGCTGAATTTAAGGCTTTCCCTTAGTTTCCCGGAAGCGGGAAGCTTTCCTTTTCAGCGGAAGTGATGGTTATCTTCCAGGCTATCGATTGGCTTCTGTGTAATCGAATATTCGGAGACAATATTGATATTTCCACAGATTACCATTCGGCTATAAATTGCTTTGCTGGTCCTTGTGCAGTGTCCAGAATTGTTGCTGAATAATGTGCATCTCTTAATGAGACGACACCTTACTGCCGGAAGTCTCATGCTTTATAGGTACACCGAAGTTTTCCGTCAAACTAGTCATTAGCCTAAAATACCTTGAGAACGCTAAGAAGTCCTGGGCTGAAAAATCACCCTGTGCGGTCGCAAGGTAGTCCTGGACCTCCATGGATAATGGCCGCACCAGGCTGTTAGTAAGTTAACCCATCGCACCCAACAGTCATCTTCACGGGACGCGCAGCAGTTAAGGGCAGGGCTTAAAGATTGTTGTCGGAGTTTTGGATTAGAAAAAAATATGACTAAGAGTACGGACAAGATGGAGCGACGAGAGCGTCAAGTCGAGCAACGCGCACAAACGGTTAACATATTTCCATGTCAAAGCAGCGACCAAAGCAGAAATGTGACATTAGCGACAAGATCGATTCAGATCGATTTCGTTGCTCGATGCTCTCTTCGGTACGTCTTTGCCTTACCATAAGTCTTCCTTCTCATGTGCTACTTTTCGGCTCCGATGAGAAGAAGAATGGCCTCACTTGAAAAATAGTCATCACAATGGGTCTATTTTATGCCTATGTGCGCCTGTCGGCAGGCCTCTCTTCAACCTAATCTTGTGGCGCTCTTCCGCTCATGTCTGCCTGATCCATTTTTTATCGACTTAAAGAATTGTACAGTTCATCAAAGGAACCAAATGGTCCCCGGAGTACAGTGATTAAGAGAGAGAATATTCGTGTTATTACAACATGCTTCTACTGTGCTTATGTATATCTTTCGGCAAGACTCTCCGATTGGTAGTCACTCGACTTAACCTATGTATTTAGGAGAACCAAGACTACTGAAAGCTGGTTAGTAAATGTATTCAAGTAATGGGGCTGTGTTGACATATTGAAATAACTCCCAACCAAATAAAATTTTCTACCCGTAAAACTTTTCAAATTTAGAAGACTTTTGATTGATATAAAAAACCTATTATGTATAAAAATTAGCAAGAAATTTTAAAATTTCAGAAATATTGAAACTTTTGCGGCGGTAACACTCCAAATCTTTCTATTCCCATAACGTCCGATGCAGTCATCGAATCAAAACAATATTCACAGGACAAGTTGGCCTCAAAATAGAGACTTTAGGCTACGGTCGACTGGCAGCACTTGTTTTATTTGGAATGGCTGCTGTGAAGATCCAGGTGAGGGTGCAGTATTGGAAAATTTGTATTCCCGCCCGATATAGTCTTAAAAATGCAGTGGACGATAGAACAACGCTCCTTTTCGGTCGAGACTTGCTCCATCATTACGGTTCATTGTCCTTTCCGTTTGCGTTCTCTTCGTCGAATTATGCATAGTGACTTTCATCTGCTTACCTAAAAAATGGTGATGGTCCAACTACTTTCAGCACAAGATTATGCAACGCGTCGAACATCTTGTCCAAACATGCTTTCCTCTATATCCTGTTACGCAATTGTGGCAATGCAATTAGACGATATATGGTTTCAACAAGATGGTACCACAGCGCAACATATCGTGAGTTTTCATGAAGTTTCTGATGCAAACCTGTCCTGGATGACTCATCTCTTTGAGAGGATATCTCAACTGGCCTCCACGCTCTCCTGACTTAACCCCTTGCGATTTTGTCATGTTTAGCTCCACGCTCTCCTGACTTAACCCCTTTTGGTTTAAATCAAAGTTCTACCAATAATCCCCGAACCCTGGAAGCACGATAGCACAACGTTCTTGCTGTCAAAATACTCCAAAAAGGGCATGCAAACTTCAAAAAACGGTTTCGCCATTGTATGACCTGTAAATGACGGCATTTACCCGACATACTTTTTAAATGTTAACAGTTCAAAATTTCCAATATTATACCGTTTGCAAAAAATTTAAAAAAATTATGTCTTGAATTGTTTTCTATTTTTTTCATTCCCAAATAAAATAAGTGACACGTGCCACCGTGTATAATAAAACTCTAGAAATTTGACGCTCGAAATAAATGTTGGAACTAAAAAAAATACGGAAAAAATAAAAAGCAAGAAAATGTAACTCAAGTATCGGGAAACGACGTATAGAGAAACAGTTTTTACTGCAGGAAGTGTTTTTTTTTTTGTTAATTCAATACAGTGTGTTCACATAGTTTCAAATAATTTTCATTTATAAAATAGACTTAAAGGCTAATAGGCGAGCAGCACTCAGGCTGTTTAGTACCTGATCTTTTAACGTCAGGCTATGTGATCGATAGCTTGAGTAGCCTAGTGGATAGAGCAGTGGCTTCTTGCGTGTGGTCCCTGGTTCGAATCCAGGTTCAAACGACTGTCCGCGTATCAAGCTTTGAGTTCACCTAGCTCTGATTATGTACCTAATTTAAATTAGGGGTAAAGTGAGTCATAGAGCTAATCACTCCACACTCGTATTCACATTGATTGTAAATTTTGTGTTGAAGCTCTCTACCAGCTTCAACCCCTAGACCCGTACGAGGTTTGGCGTAGGATTACTTTACTTTGTGTGATCGATAGCAAGAAACACAAGTTTAGATCTGTCAAGACGACATCAATGGTTTGAGTTCAGTGTGTAAAATATCTGTAACATATGTAGATCTCATCTCAGTAAGAGACTTACGCCAATTTTTATATTGAAACATAAAGTAGATGCATTTCAATTTCGTTACAAATATCTGTATTTCATAATAATCAGCCTTCTTTTTTTAAGTTAAAAATAAGCATATTTTATTTCAATGCTCACTTATAGTATTATTTTATTGCATAAACAGTATCTCTTCGCCAACAAATTATCAAATAGAAATTGAATCCAGAAAACTTAAAATTATCGTCAGTCCATATTTTATTTGGCACCTATCTTTGAAATTCTTAATAATCTCAGTCATGTTATCAATTGGTTTAAGAATTTCGGGTAGTTCCGTTGGACAGAATAGTCATTTCCATATAATATCTCATGATTCAAAGAGTATCTTCAAAATAGCTATTTCATAAATTTAGAATCAAATCTACCACGAAATTTATTTATCATGTTTATAAAATATCTCCACGTGCGAAATGCTCATGAATCGGAAGTAATAAACATACTCATCCAATCATCTGACTCATCATGAATGTGAAAGATATGCGGTGTGATAGAATGATGGTGAATAGCAACTAGAACATAATTGTAGGTCGTGAAATAAAATTCGGAACTGTGTTGTAAAATCGAAAAAACTGTTTTTAATTCAGTTTAAATTATAAATTGTCTTGTCAATATTCACCACCAAGATATTTTCTATTTTACGCATATTATCCACATGTCTCATTTTATCTATACATCTCTTCCACGTAGAGAATAGGAACTCACAGTTTCGATCAAAAAAAAAAGAATAAGAAAAAAAATTTATAATAAGAAAATGACTTTACTGTTAGCGCTAAAATAAATTTAGCAGGTTCAGTCGAAAAAAAATTTTCTCAAGCGAAAATCAGATGAAAATATAAATACCATATGATTTCATATAAAAATAAAATAAATATTTGATTTTGAAAGTTAGGGAAAAAATTAAATCAGATTAAATCAATTAAAAAGTGCTATCTTAGAGTGGTTGAAAAAAGTTTCAAAGTTTCTCATCGTAGATAAATATATACATATGTACGTACATATGTATGTATTTCAAATCAAAACTTTTCATCTGATACTAGATGCCATTGAGAAGTTTTTACCGTTAACCTTCGTCAGTTCGCTACATTATTTCATTTTGCTAGCTGTTTAATAAAAACCACTGAATAAAAAGCTCGCTAAAAAGAAAGACGTAGTAACCTATTAAAATAAATTTAAAAATAAACAAAGAAGGGCGGACAGTTGGTTTTTTCTGTCCAACAGAAGGAGTGTTGTGGTCAAGGAATATTGTGGTCAAGGAATATTGTGTTCAAGGAATATTGTGTTATTGTATTGTGTTAAAAAAGTATATTGTTTCAAAACGAATTATTGTGTTAGGGAAGTATATTGTTTCAAAACGAATTGTTGTGTTGAAAAAGAGTATTGTGTCCAAGGGAATTGCTGTGTTAAAAGAAAAGAATAAAACTAATCTAACATTTTTTGGTCCTTCGAACCGGATATCGTCGGGAGTGTCGGGAACTGTTTCTGATGCGTGCGCCAGTTTGGTTCAAGTCGGTCTTGGGGGTGTCTCGCCGCATCGAGTTGACACTCGACTTGAAGCGTTGTAAGATGAATGGAGGGGTTTCTGGGGCGGTCGGGAGTGTGATGGATCGGCTAACGCATGGTGGTCATCGGCCCGTGAAGTTTGCCTCATGTTTTGTCAATGGTTTGTGGGCTGCGGCATTGGAACGGTATCTCGTTGACATTGAAGAGGTGAAGTCGCTTCGCGCACGGCTGCTGGAGGGCGAGGCTTCCGTGCCAGCTCTTGCCGGTCGGTCGGTGTCATCGCCGGTGGCGTTTCGGGCATCAGCGCGCATTTATCAAGATCCAAGGTTACCACGTATCAATTTGACGAATTTCAGTGAAAACTACAAAGAGTGGCTCATCTTCAAGGAGTTATTCTTTTCAATAGTCCTATCGAACCAATTAATTTCTGATTCAGAAAAACATAATTATTTAAAATGCTTTCTTAAAGGTACTGCTGCCCAATTATTCAAGACATGCTCATAAGGAGAAGATGACGTTTATCAAACTTAAAATGCTGTAAACTATGACAGGCGTCGAATTCTCAATTGAAAAAGCTGTATACTTCAGTTACGCAATACATATCATTGTACGGCAAAAAATGGATCCAAAATCGATTCAATCCTGGGAACAACATGTTGGATCAAAAGATGAGCCCGCGACTTGGGATAAATTTCAATCCTTCCTCATTTCGAGATCAAGAGTACTGAGAGCCATAGAAAACTCTCAAGAAAAAAAAGCATCGACATCCAGTCACACTCTAAAGCCCGCAGTTAAGAGCCACTTCATGAGTCAACCTCAATTTAGCCAAAGATTCTCGTTTGATTCTACAAGCATCCTATGCAAGGAGCCTCACTATATTGCCAAGTGCTCTAAGTTCTTGACGAAAACTCCGAAGCAACGCAATGAGCTGATAAATGAATTCAAACTTTGTTGTAATTGTTTCAGACCTCACACAGTATCAAATTGTAGGTCCACATACAGGTGCCTAAATGCGGAAGAAGACATCATACATCGCTACAGTTAGATTAATCTTCAAAGAGTCAGGTAAAATTCTGACGTTTATTCTAGTTATTCTACAGCCGTCACATCTTGTTTATCGACGAGATAAACATCTAGAAAATGTTTTGACGGTTGCAAGCAAAATTGAGTTTAAAGTTTGTATTGTGTCTGTTTTCTTCCGTGAGTCAGTTTTTATCTTGTTTAAAGGGAACAATGAGTTATCTTTTTTAATTTATACAAATTAGTTTGTTGCAAAAAAAATAATCTGACTTTGCTCGGATTATGTGGTAGCTATCTAGATGTGAGGAGTGATGCTGAAAGACCCCATAAGCTGCTCTTGTAATTTGGTGTGCTGTGTGTTTTTCTAGTGCAGATGGTTACCGCCTCTCTGGTTCCCAGGAGCTCGATAAAAATATGAATAATATATGATAAAATATAAAAATATGTTTCAGAGAAGCTTTCCATCCTCATCGACATGTCAACGTTCGTCATGATTCAACTATTCAAACCTCGAAGCTGAAACTATACTACAATCTTCAGTTTCTTTTCAGTATACCTAAAGACTTGATCATGCAAACTGTTCTGGATCACATCAAGAACGGGAGAATCGAAACCATACCGAAAGTTCATCAGTAATATAAGACACTCATAAAAGACGTCTTCGAAAACGATTCGTTGTTCCTGAGTGATTAAGGAAAGAAATCGGTTAGAATGGTAAAGAAGTGAATCATTGACAAGTGGCCGTGTCCAAGTTCCGAGCTGGCGGTCAAATCAAGTTACAGTCTGTTGACAAAGTCAAAGACGAGCTAAAGTTTGTATTGGTCTCCGCTAGAGACAATACAAATTTTGGTTATACGCAAAATTGAGTTGAAGTTTGTATTGGTCTCCGCTAGAGACAATACGGATTTTGGCTATAAGCAAAATTGAGTTGAGTTGTGTTAATCTCCGCTAGAGACAACATAATTTTGGTTCTTGAATTTTGTATTGGTCTCCGCTAGAGACAATACAATCTTGGTTCTTGAATTTCGTATTGGTTTCCGCTAGAGACAATACAATCTTTGTTCTTGAATTTCGTATTGGTCTCCGCTAGAGACAATACAATTTTGGTTCTTGAATTTCGTATTGGTCTCCGCTAGAGACAATACAATCTTAGTTCTTGAATTTCGTATTGGTCTCCGCTAGAGACAGTACGATCTTAGTACCAAGGACTACTGAGTTGAATTTCGTATTGATCTCCGCTAGAGACAATACAAATTCAGATTATATGCAATTGAGTTGAAGTTTGTATTGGTCTCCGCTAGAGACAATACAAATTTTTGCTATAAGAAAGAATGAGTTGAATTGTGTTGATCTCCGCTAGAGACAACACAATCTTGGTTCGTGAATTTCGTATTGGTCTCCGCTAGAGACAATACAGTCCGAGTTACAGCAACTAATCTGTTGAATTTCGTATTGATCTCCGCTAGAGACAATAAAATCTTAGTGATTGAATTTCGTATTGGTCTCCGCTAGAGACAATACAGTCTGAGTTTCAGGAACTAATCTGTTCAATTTCATATTGATCTCCGCTAGAGACAATCAAATCTTAGTGATTGAATTTCGTATTGGTCTCCGCTAGAGACAATACAATTTGATTCTAAGAAATCGTGAGATGAAGTTTGTATTGATCTCCACTAGAGACAATACAACTTATAATAATAAAAGCATTCCTTTCTTACAGAAAATATCTTTTACGTAATCAAAACAAGTTAATCATGCATCTCAAGACCATACAAGCCCAGCAGTGCGAGCGCTTATTGGATTCGCTGCAGCGCATCTAAATGTTTTCAATAGCCATCGAGAGGTCATTATGGTACGAGCCTTGCTGAACCAGGAGTCAGAGATCACGCTGGTTTCTCAGAACTTAGTGCAGCGATTACGAATTAAGAAGAAGCGCGTAAAAAAGCTCAAGAAGTATATGAACTATGCATGGCGGGCGGGTTTCTATTAAGAAAATGGGTCAGTAATGGTCCTGAAATCGATTCGTCCTCGCTTTCGGATTCTCTTGGAATCCGTCACGCGATATCTTTCAGTTCATCTCCACTTCATCATCACATCATCGTCATTAGACTGTTATCGTCACTATTGATTAAAGCAAAAATATTCATGCAAGAACTTTGGGCGCTTAAATTACATTGGGATAAAGCTTTGCCCACTGATCAATTACAAACTTGGAAGATTATTCTGGATTCATTCTCATGTTTAGAAAACATTCAAATTCCACGGTGGCTGAGGACTACTTCTACGTGCTTAGTTGAGGTTCATGGGTTCAGTGATGCCTCAAAATTAGCTATGGCTGCTGTTGTTTATTTGAGAACGTTACAAAAAGACACTATTCAAATATCACTACTTTGTTCAAAAACCAAAGTAGCACCACTTAAGCACATGACTATACCTCGTTTAGAATTATCAGGAGCTGTCTTACTAACCAAGCTAATTCAACATTGCATTCAGGTTTTCAGTTTATCAATATGACCGTTTTATCTGTGGACAGATTCTTCAATTGTCCACACGTGGATAAATAACCATCCTTCTAGATGGAAGGAATTCGTCCACAACAGAGTTTGTCTCATTCAAGAAACTTTGCCTAACGCTTACTGGAGACATGTTCCAGGAACCCAAAATCCTGCAGATTGTGCCACAAGGGGCCTTTCTAGCATAGAGCTACCAAAATCATCACCAATCATCAGGTTACCTCCGTTCATTGATAGTCAAGGTTTGCTTTGTGTTGGAGGACGTTTGCTAAACTCAATGCTCGCATCAACTGCCAAACATCCATACATACTACCGCAACAGTCCACTCTATCAACTATAATCATTCAAGATGCACATCATCGAACTCTTCACGGTTCCACCCAAGAGACCTTAATCTACATCCGGAACTGATGCTGGATTATTGGAGGCCGCCGGCCAGTTCGCTCATTTATTTTAAAATGTATTATATGCAACAGATATTGACGAAATCATGCCCAGCATATCATGGGCCAATTACCAGCAGAAAAGGTTACTCCATCTCGCGCATTTCTTCACACAGGTGTTGACTACGCAGGTCTCATCGACATCAAAACCTGGAAATAGAAAACAGCTCGTTCATATAAATCATGGATAGCCTTGTTCATTTGCCTTTCCACTTCAGCGATACATCTCGAAATTGTTACAGATTATAGCACTGTCGGATTTCTAGCAGCATACAAACGATTCACATCCAAAAGAGGAATCTGTGCCACTCTGACTAGTGACTGTGGCACAAATTTCAAAGGAGCAGACAACGAATTGAAAAAACTATTTCATCAAACATCAACAGAACTGGCGCACTTAGCTTCAATTATATCCCAAGATGGAACCAACTGGAGCTTTAATCCTCCAGCTTCTCCTCATTTTGGTGGCAAATGGGAAGCTGGAGTTAAATCCATGAATCATCATCTACATCGGGTCATTGTTGATAGGCTACTAACATATGAAGAAATGTCAACCGTCATCAACCAAATCGAGGCTATCCTGAACTCAAGACCTTTAACCACATTAACGAACGACTCAGAAGACCTTGATGTGCTGACTCCAGGCCATTTTTTAATTGGTCAACCTCTAAATTTGCCACCAGAGCCATGTTTAGTGCAAATCCAATCAACTCGGCTATCACGATGATAATCCATTTGTCAAATGATGCAGAATTTCTGGAACAAATGATCACAAGAATATTTGCAACGATACCAAGCAGTCTACAAATGGACAAAATCAACTCCACCACTTAGTGAAGGTTCACTAGTATTCATTATGGATGAACGCTATCCTCCAGCTAAATGGCCATTGGGCCGAATTATCAAATTACATTATGGTAAAGACGGAATAGCTCGAGTAGCTGAGGTGAAAACTAGTTTTTCATCAATCACGAGACCAATCGTCAAGCTTTGTCCACTAGACATCAAAACAGAGGCTGAGAATGATTCGTCGCCAGGGTCGACGAAGGCGGGCGGAAATGTTTAATAAAAACCACTGAATAAAAAGCTCGCTAAAAAGAAAGACGTAGTAACCTATTAAAATAAATTTAAAAATAAACAAAGAAGGGCGGACAGTTGGTTTTTTCTGTCCAACAGAAGGAGTGTTGTGGTCAAGGAATATTGTGGTCAAGGAATATTGTGTTCAAGGAATATTGTGTTATTGTATTGTGTTAAAAAAGTATATTGTTTCAAAACGAATTATTGTGTTAGGGAAGTATATTGTTTCAAAACGAATTGTTGTGTTGAAAAAGAGTATTGTGTCCAAGGGAATTGCTGTGTTAAAAGAAAAGAATAAAACTAATCTAACACTAGCATAGAAAATATACGTATGTATGCATGTACATGCGACAAGGGAACACATGCACTCAGGGTGTACGTGCTAGCTCATTAATTTTCAATGCATATAGCATATGAAATGCACGCCCAACAATTCTGCATGCTGCACATTTAGTATGAGTAGCATATCTGTATTAATCTAATGTGCTTATGACATGCAAACTCGATGGATTCGATAAAGTGTAGGAATTAGTGTATGCTGCATATGTATGTATAAATACGAGTACATATTAGTTAATATATTGCAATGGCTCGCAAAATCATTTTGCAGATCATACAAATTGATTTCTTTGAATCAGCAAGTTAGTCGGGATTTTAAATTGCTATCGTGGCTTCTTGAAAGCAAGTAAATTTAATTTAAGATATTAGATACTTTCACGTGTGGCAATTCATTCTTAGTCGGAGTTGAAGAAATTCTCCGTATCGTATTTGATATAGGGAGTACTAGAAGATTTGAGCTAAAAAATACTTAGAACCAGCAGTGGCGTGGCGTTCATGGAAACAAGGGAAGCATTGCTTCTCTTAGGTTTGGCTGACATACATTTTAAATTAATTGCATTTTTTTTTTACGAAATCGTGAAATAATCGCGTATAAACATTTATTAAAAAAAAACTCTCAAATTAAATTGTGAGCATCTCACACAGTTGATGTGGGAACACCACAGAATGAAAATAATGAAAGAACAACCATGGCTTGGGAGCAATGTAAAAATTGCATCTACGAGCGTTTATTTGGCCCCTTATAGACTAGACTGTGACGTCATTAAAAAAAATGTGTATTTACGATCTGTTTGGAAGCAATGAAGATGTTGCTTCCTAGGGGAAATTATATTCTCAAGAGAGAGACTCAGAGCGGAGCTACGAACGCATGACTAGTGTGGAACTTATTTCTGCGTTCCCCTCACTAGTAGCAGGGTCAATTGTTATTGTTATCATTTTGCTTTGTTTGTACAGATGTTTTTGAATGAAGAATGCTTGCTGTGAGCGAATTTGAGTTACGAGATGTGGCAAGCGTTGCCAGAGGCTGTGGATTCGATAAGTCGTTATTTTATGTGTTTTATTTATGATTTATAACATGACATTATTTTTTGTATGTTCTATTTTGTATAGAAACTTCTATGAACGTGTTTTCAATTGGCGAAGGCTTTACTTCACTTATAGCCTATAGGATTTGGTAATAAGTGAAGTAATAGGTGAAGCTGTAGACTAGAATTCTGTAGAATTACTGTGTTAAATAGCTTTATATTTTTGATTGATATTTGAAATAGTGAAAGTTTGAAATAGGTGAATGTGTTCACTTGTTCTGTGGATCAAAATTTTAGAATTTGTCAATTATTTCATTTTTATTTAATTGGATCTCGGTAATTTACTGAAAAAAAGGATATAATCAACCAGGATCGATCGAAACCGAATTCGCAAATTGTCTCTATAACAAAGAGATGTACCTACTCGGCAGTTTGATCGCAAAATTAATAAAAACTCGGAACGGATTATCGTTTGTAATATTAACCAAAAATAATTTTGCTGGTCATGTGTGCTATTTTCAAGCGTTTCAGACACTTGGCTAAATATCGGATTTTGTAATTTAAATAATTTTAAAGCTGTGAACAGTAGTATTGGGTCGTCAGTCATATTGATATGTATTTGTATGAGTTACTCATTTCCAAATTTGAGGTGGTACAATGTCATACTTCAAATGAAGTGGCATGTTGCATTCCTTCAATTATCTATAAGCTTCCAGCGCCGCTGGAAATACCATACCATACCATTACGCCGCCGCTACGGTAGGATAGAACATTTATGCTAAGTACTGGTTACGTTTTTTTAATAGATGGGGGATTTTTCATTATTGGTTTTAGCATACTTCCACAAAAAATAAGATTTTCATATTTTGGAGAATGATTTAATAGAGTATGTAGTTTTTAAATTCGGCGTTAACTCAAAAATGAAAAAAAAATGTAGGTAAAACGTTTATGCTAAGGAGAGCAGAACTGTTACTAATCTACTAAACAATTTCCCAAAAATGGTAGCTAATCACCACCAAATTTTTTGTTTAAGTATCGTGCAAATCAAACTAAAAAATAAACACGCATGCATACATTTTCGCCTTGTACAGCAATCCCTGTGTCTCAAGTATCACAAGTCAATCGCTTCGAAATTAACCGCAGCACCTCAATGTGACAAAAAATGAGGTGGTACAAATCAAACTCATACGCTTCAAAATTAACCAAAGCACTTCAATATGACAAAAAATGAGCTGGTACAAATTTGAAGCTTGAGGCGATGTGACATTTTGTAGCTGTGTATGGAACATTTGTCATGCATCTTGTATGAGTAACACAACACTAGTGAACAGGCATGGCACAAATAGCATTGATCATATCAATTCAGTCCTTTTACTTTCCAAGTTTGATTCTGGTGATTTGAAAAAATGCTGAGTAGTCAATATAAATATTCAGTGATATTGCTCACAGTTAGGAGAAATTGAGAAACTATGAAGATTCTAATAAACATTGTGTGCCATTTAGGATGTCAAGGAGAAGCATTACATAATCACAATGAAAATGTGTATTCTTGCAATAGGGGTAAATCACCTAAAGACAGTAAATCTTTTGACTTTTGACAGTGGACCAAACAAATGTTTCTTCCGGAACATCAAATTATATTCAAAACGATCTCATTAGTTGATTTAAAAAAAAAATATTGAAAAAGATTTGTAATGAAATTCAGAAAAGCAAATTCATAGCAATAATATTAGATAAAACAACCGATATATCTTATCAATCACAACTCTCAACAACCTTTGGTTACATTACTTCTTCCGGTGCAGTTAAAGAAACGGTCATAAATCTCACAGATGTTTCTGATACCCAAACTGCGTCCCGTTCATTTAACTTTGTTTTGCATACTGTCCGAAAGCTCAAAGCCTTGAAGAGCCTCTGTAATATCTGCCAATGCAACTGGATTGCAAACATGTATAAAAGAAATATTTATTCATTTCTTTTAATCTAATACTAGTTTTTCAACAACGACTATAAGTTTATTTGCTTTGTTTTATTCGTCAAAAAAGGGTTCCGAAATTAGCTCCAAAACGTTGAAATTTTAATGGTCGGTTATTTTTAACTTTTTTTTCTATAATAAACAGCAATCAAAATAACTCGTGGAAACTGAAAGTGATATTGCTAATTGAGACGGAGAGATCGTTAATAGTGAGAGTGGACTTTTTATTTTACTTAAAGATTCTGAGTTTATTTTTTATACTATTCGATATATTTCAGTCCTAACAATGTAATATACTGTATCATATTCACAAAATGGCAAAATTTGAAAATCAAATACAATCTTTAAGAAATAGTTTCACGGGAATTGGGATCGAATTATGGTCGATTTGCCAAATACCACAACGTCGTAAAATCGCTAGGTGCATAATTGACCACAATGAGAATGTTTTACCATTCTTTACAAGTGCTTATGTCGAAATAATTGATAGCATAATCGTTAAAATAAACTCAAGGTTTTCATCCTCAAAAAGTTTCAGATTTTTAAACCTTTCCAATTCTTCGAAGTTTGGTCACTTTCAAAAATATTATATTTCTAGTTCTGGGAATGTTATTATTTTATTGATAAATATTGATATGGTTTCTTATTGTGTGAAGGACTGTCAACTTTTACTTTCATAAGAATAAAGAATGTATACTCTCACGTCCCCGTTAGTAATTCCTGGGTACTTTTATAGAGGGGTTCTATTACACGTAACGAATTTGCGGAAAGCGTAATCAACCATGGACATCAACCAATTGCTTTCCTTCGGTAAATTGTTACGCCACGTCACTGAGAACTAGCTACATGCGCATAGAAGAAATTGAAGCGTGTGTCGAATTACTGTTATTAGACTATAATATGCTTGTCTGATTGTATTATTTTCTTTGGTTCATTAATATAAGTCAATTCTTTTTTATATTCAAATACTGAATACTTTTGCATCAAAATATATTGTTATTAAATTTTAATCGATTCAGATTACTATAATACTTTTCTTTGTTTCTTTTCAGGTAAGTGAAATGTCACTATGAATGGAGAAATCGTCAATTACTTAAGATATTTTAAATTTGATAAGTATGCAAACAAAATAATTATTAACAATTTTTTTGATTGATTAGGAGAATAATTTTAATAATAAATACTATTTGTAGTAGAACAGCGGTTTTTTTGAACTACTGCCGCTGTAACAAACATGTTTTCCTGTAATTGTATTCGTTAGGACTTTTCAATCTTTTCTCTCACAGCCTGCGTTTGGTGTATTTGAAAATGTTCAAGTAAACCAAATGCTCCAAAGAAATAAAAGCTATAAAAATTACTATAATTTTATCTCAACTGATCATTTTTCGACCTGCTTAGATACATATGTATGTATGTATTCTAAGTATTTACCGATTAAATTTCTCTCCAAACATATTCATCTTTGCCATCAGCTCAGGAATTTTCAATCACTTTATTTCGATCAATGACTTCTCTCTCCATCAGAATTTGAATAGTTATATTAATATCCATTCTTGTTCACACTCAACATCTCATCAAATACAATATCACAGCATCTATCTATTCTAACCTGACCACCTACTTTCGCACATGTGTAGAAAATTTGCATGGAATTTTGCTACGAATGTATCTATGTATATTTCGAAATCGACTGATTATCAATCCATGAAAATATCCGTGGTCATCGAGAAAATAAAGAAAAACAAACAAACAAACGAAATGGAAAACACTCATAAAACACAAGCCACGCGAGAACGAAAAAAAACACTATGTTTTTGCTATCATTGAAATTTTTCTACAAGCATAAAAGTTTTTTTTTCCGTTTGTCGATATTGATCTTCTGTTTATGCTTTTTGCTGTTGAATAAATGATGTTTGGATATTCGATTCGTACAAATTTCGTATAGGATGCTAACTTTTTGTAAATTTTACGAAATTGTGCGTAGACAATGTGTGACTGAAAATGTATATAGACCTGTGTAAGTGATTTTTTTCGAGTAAATTTATTTAATGGTGGAAAGCAGTGAAAACCCGAAGTATGATGCAATTTCGTAATTCATCCATAAAATTTGTTTGTTTGGATTTTGTCTGGTTGAAATGATCTCATTTTTTTTGTCGAAATGTGTGAGTAGGTATGCACATGTGGAATGCAAGCTGATTTTATCTTGTGTTTCTATTTTTCTATTATCTAAAAGCGACATTGGGTTTGTAGAACTATTTATAGAAGAAGAATTTGACAGTTCTGACATTATGGTCAATGCGGTCTTTTTCATTTACCTGTGGAAAAAATATTATTTTCACGTAAAAGTCGCGTTATCAAGGTACAGTTCATTTCAAAAGTGGGAAATCCCTGCTAGCGTGCTAAAAAAATCAGTTCTTTGTCTAGAAGTTTTTAATATTTTCATTTCAAACGTGTTCCAAAGTGTTTTAAAACTAATTATACCATTTTATGCTAGCAACCCAGGAACGAAATTCACGCAAAATGTGGCAGCATCTCAAACTTGAGAAACAAATCCGGTCTCCACTATAGTTTGATGATGGCGCTGAAGTATATTCTGAAAAAGAAAAGGCCAACCTAGTAGCGGAATAATTTCATGATTCCCCCACACACACTTCATCCACTGATCATGATTCTAGCCAGGCAGTTGATAGTGAAATTTCCAAGCTATCTCGCTCTTCCACGGACATCCAACCGCGTTCACTCTGTAAACCGTCCGAAATTCGGTCAATCTTTAAAACTCTGAAACTAAAGTCTTCTACTGTTGACAACGGTTTACCAAACTTATTCTTAAAAATCTTCCCAAGAAAGCATTTGTCATGCTAGCACTCATCTTCAATATCTGCCTGAAACACGAGTATTTTCCATCTGCGTCTGAATTTTAAAACGTGGAAAAAATAATAAATTTCCTCGAAGCTATCGTCCTATCAGTTTATTGCCTACATTAAGCAAAATTTTCGAAAAAGTTATACTTCCAAGGATTCAGCAGCATCTCCAAGCATCGTCAATCATTCCTGATTTTCAATTCGGCTTTCGACCTAAACTTCCCACTAACCACCAACTGTATAGGGTAGTTAGCATGTGCGCAAAAGATAAAAAATCTGTGGGCCTGATTGATCTAGATATAGAGAAAGCCTTCGATACAGTCTGGCACGATGGGCTAGTCTATAAATTAATTAAATGTTCCATGCCTATCTACTTGTGCAAAATAGTACAATCTTTTTTGTTTTCCAGAATTTTTTGTGTGAAATTGAAATCCCTTTCCGATAAGTACGATATACCAGAAGGGGTTCCTCAAGGCTCCGTTCTTAGTCCGGCCTCATATAATATTTACATGTAAGATCTGGAAAAGGCACCCGTTTGTCATATCACGATGTACGCCGATAACACTGCCATATTTGCGAGTAGAAGTGATCATGAATAGCCCTCAACAGCAGCTCTCATTTATTAACAATTTCTGATTTAAATGGAAAATGAAATTCAACTCGGAAAAAACGCAGACAATATTTTTCACCAATAAAAGAGCCTCCAAACACTTGCCTAAGTAATCCCCAAGTAAATATTTTAGGATCTTATTGGTTGAAAAAACGATTTAAAATATTTTGGTGTTCACCTGTATAAGAAACTCACCTTTTATTCTCAAATCGATGCAAATAAATCGAAAATGTGGAAAACTATCTTGTACACCTTCCCCTTTATTGATATGAAATCAAAGCTGTCAACAGTTAATAAATTGTTAATCTATAAGAGCGTCATGCAGCCTATCATTCTTTACGGTTTCCCTGTGTGAAACAGCTGTGCAAATTCCCACAAAAAATTTGCAAATCTTACAAAATAAACGCTTAAAAATTATTCTTAATATACCTTTTTATTTCCTTATGTATGAGCTCCACTATGAGGCAGGATTTTAAAGGATTTCAGTAACAGTGCAATATCTTTACCGAAAAATTTCCACCGGGTGCAATTGTTCCAACAATCCATTGATAGCTTCCTGATCGTCGAACTGACTATGGTTCCGTAGCTTATAACTTCCGTTCAGTTATCTATATGTAACCTGGGCATAAGTTTAGATTAAGTTTTTATTTTATTAAGTTTGGTTAGTGTAACTCAACATTAGGTTTTAAGCTATTTTTCCCCCCTAAAATTTGATAGCAGTACAGTCAATAAAAAATTTCGTAAGATTTATAAGTTATTCCCTACTTAAGGGTAAAGGCTTCCCTAAACTCTAAAGCTAAGATATTGTACTTCATACTATAATTCGAACAAAATAAAGTTACATTATTATTACAGTAACTAAAACATTTTTGAAATTCAGAATATTTTCGAGTCAAATTCCTTATTTATTTTTGAGTTAAATTTGTAATTTTTTCGAGGCAAATTCATAATTATTTCACGTCAGAATCATAGTTTAAAATTGGGCAAAACATGAACTTACTTTAAGAACGTATGAATTTAGCTCGAAAAAATCATGAAGTTAACGTGCGAAAATTATGCATTTGACTCGAAATTATTATGATTAAAAAAATTTATGAATTTGACTCGAAAACTTATGAATTGTCATCAAAAATTTACGAATTTGATATGAAAAAATTATGAATTAGACTCGCAAATATAATGAATTTGTACCAAAAATCTAGCAATTAGATTCTAAAATGGTATATTTTAACCTAAATCATTGTAAGCTCATTTGAAAGCTAAAAATCGTGAGTTCATTTTTAAAGTTTCTACACAATTCCGAATATTACCATATTTTTTATTTTTAAATCCTCGAATATGCTGATTTAAAGCTGATCAAAATTCATTCAGTGGTTTTTACTAATGTTCGATTTATATATATATATATATATATATATATATATATATATATATATATATATATATATATATATATATATATCATCATCATCATCAAAAAATTTCAGTGAGATAATCTCGGGAACGCGCCATCCGATTGAGCTGAAACTTTCAGGATACATTGGTGTACAAAATAGGTCCTGTATATGCAGAATATGTCCAGGTCTCACGAAATGTCAATTATCTTTAACCCTTTGGCGCCGGCGGCCATTTTAGTGATATTTTTAATATATCTATTGTTCCGTAAACAAATAATTTTTGCAAAAATTAAGTTGACGAAATAAATTTCCAACGTGTTTTACATGTGAACCGGATGATGTTTTGGAATTTTTTTAACCCCATGTGTGCGCTGGGTGCCTAAAAAGAGAACGGGAAAATTTGAAAATTTTTAAATTGCGATAACTTTTGACAGAGCTATTCAATCATTACGAAATTTTCAGAACATATTGATATTGTTAAGCTAAAGATTTGTGTAGATTTGTGAGCGTGCTGGCAACTCTGTAGCTGGGGCAGGCACTGAAAGTGAAAACCTCCAAATCATCGTCTCTCTTGAAAAAATGCCACTTCTTCAAAAAAAAAGCCACTCATATGTAAATCTTGGGCTTTGTTTACATAGACAAAAAAAATTTGATATGGTATAATGGGCACGCCTGGTACCTTTGCCCAATTTACCTATATTTTTAGCATCAAAAACTTCTGTTCACGGAAACTCACGATCCAATAAGCAGAATTAATTGAAATTTACAGTATGTATTGGTCTTAAGTAGGACCAGGTCTGATAGAAGATTTTGAAATGCGGGTGATTCGGTGCCAGTGGTGCCATCTTGAAAAATCACTAAAAAAAAGATAAATGCCCTATAAATTCTGATTGAATCGTTCGATTTTGACATAATTCATACAGTAGCTGGACCTTACTTTAAACCACGTTTGGTAGAAATTTGGTTCAATAAATTCGGTTGGAGCTGTCAGCTATGATAATATTGGTGTCTTAAATTTGAAAAAATAAAAATTTGGAAGTGAAAACATTCAACCATCGAATATCCTAAAAAATGTCCGTTTATTACAATAAAACCAATCTGTATACAAATCTTATGCTTTATATACACGTTCAAAGTAAAACTTTGGAAATTTCATGTCGGACAAGAACGGTAACCCTTTCCCAAATTACCTATATTTTTAGCATCAAAAACTTCTGTTCACGGGAACTCACGAATCAATAATCAGATACAATTGAAATTTACAGAATGCATTGGACTTAAGTAGGACCAGATCTGATAGAAGCGATTTTGAATCGTGGGCAACTCTGTGCCAGTGGTGCCATCTTGAAGAATTACAAAGAAAAAAAAACTGCTTTTTGCCCTATGAAATGTGAATAAGTTGCCAAATTTTCATGAAATTGAGACAGTAGCTGAACCTATTTCTAAACTCTGTTTGGTGGAAATTTGGTTGAAAAATTTGATTGGTGCTGCCAGCTATGGTAATTTTTGTTTCTTTGGTTTTGAAAATTCGCTTAGGAAAATAAAAATTTTTGCTCTATAACTTCCAGTGTAGTCATGAAATCAATACGAATTTATTACAATTAATGGAACCTATTATAAACATTATTCAGGCCAAATTTAGTTGAAAAGCCACGATAGGATTGCCAGCTATTGTTGGTTTTGTGTTTAATTGCAATATCTTTATTAAGCGGTTTTATCGTAGAATTTTCAAATGGTAATGATATTGTAGTGACAATAAACAGCAAATATTAAGTTTTCGATTATTTGAAAAAACTCGCTGCAGGTAATCCTAAACTTCTTTATACTCCTATAAATTCGAATATAATATAACAACGTGAAGCAAATGTGATATATTCTTGGCTTTGATACTGGCAGAAAGTTGCCAGCACGAGTCGGTTGTGCTACTTTTGTATCAATAAATGCTTACAGTTAGTATTCATACCGGAAACATTTACAATGAAAATAAATAACCAATGTTTCAATTCCCAAAGTTCTGCAAATTTTTCGGATCGCAGCCCCAAACACTAACTTCAGTTACAGTGCTGCAGGCACTGAGCATTTTCTTCATTGATGTTATATGAGATGCTGCTTTCAAAATTTTGTGAAATAAGCAACTGATAACGATTATAATTAACCCGTGTTTTGCTCTCATAAACGTTGAAATTCATGCCAGTGGTAATATCTGAAACCTTCCACCATATGAGTTATAATGGATTCTTGAGACCAAAGTAAAACGTGGTGTTTGAAACAGTTTGGTTGTAATAAGCAGCTCATGTGGTGGAATATGCAATCAAAACCTGCACGATTCTTCTACTGTTCTTCGAACATTAGTGTTTCTAGCGGTTCAGGTGCGCTAGAGTTTTACAGTTTTTAATACTTTATTTCATCTTTCATTTACTCTTTGATATTTATCTCGTTTCGTTCCTTTATTTTTGTAGATTATATTAATGTATTATCCCCTATCTTCTTATATTCTTATTTTCTTAATTTCTGTTAATGGAATGAATTTAAATTTTCACTTTCTGTTGTTTATTTTCTTTCAATGTTTGTAATTTTCGTCTCTGTTGTTTTTATTTTTTTCTACTTTGCTATTTTTATTTTAATATTTTAGCTTTCCCCCTATTTTCTCTTTAGTTATTGTTTTCTGTCAAATGTTTTCTTCATATATTACAATTTTTAGTTGATTTTTTTTAGTTTTTTAAATTTTTCTTACCACTTTTCCCATTTTTTCTTAATTTTATATGTTTTTATTTTAACAATCCCTTTTTAATTATCCAACTTATCTCCTAGCCTTGAATATAGGAACATCAGTTCCTATATTCAAGGCTAGGAGATAAGTTGCATTAAGATAAGAACCTCCAACTGTTCATCTCTCGCAGCAGTTGTCGGTCGCTTTAGCTAAGTTTTTTCATGAGGTGCTTTAGCATAGCGAAATTTAAAAAATACTCTGAAAATACTCGATATGTAGATACGTACGAATGACATTCACGAATCTACCAGCGCCAATTCAAAGTGGTGATAATCTAACGTTGTAATATACTTCAATTTGTCACTCATCATTTAATTTTGCCTAGTCATAGTGTTTTAATTTATAAGTACGAATCACATTCCTATTATACTATTTCTGAGCTTCTATCTGCAAGAGCTGTGAAATTTTCTTCGCGATGTACACTACAGACGTGTCTGCTTTTTAAAACTAAGAATCGAATTTCTAATTATATAGACAAAAGCTTTCCTGCTGGTATATTGTCACATTTCTTCATGAATACCCCCAGCTCTGTCTCAATGTAATTAAGTATTTTTCCTCAAACCGACACAGCACTAAATAATTACAAAACGATGGCAAACTTGCCCGGAAATGCGTTTGAAATATTGTTAAATTCCCAAAAGCATCGAAAGTAAAGAAAAGTGAAAACTAATACAGACACGAAAAGGTAGCGACCAAAAACTATTAAAATAATTGATCATACAATTTGTATCGCATTATAAACTAACTACTCTTACGAGGCAAAAGTCCAAGTAACGATAATATACATAAAGCACTTTTACTTCCACTCAACAAAACTCGAAAACTATTGAATGCAACTGCCACCTGATAGCCACAGTGAAGTCAAATTCACCCAGCCCATTGCCAAAATTCCATTTCGGGTGAATGAACGGAAGATTTCAACACAACGTCTATTTAATCTTTACCTTTAATTACAACTATTATCTCTCAGCTAAGTATTTACTTTCTTGATTTTCAATACACGACGGTACTGAAGAAATCGATACACTACAAATGTTCAATTACGAAAACACATTAGTGAATGTTCGTTGAACATAGAAATTACGGGATGTGCAAGCAAGCACTCGGTAAGTATCCATAAACCAAATTCGAAATTAACTTCCATTGCCAGTTATCGCAATTTTGTTACTTTTTATGTGTGTTATAACGGAATTATAGGAATTTCATACTGAGTGCTCAAGATAAATCAAGAACAATCCTGTGAAATTGAATAACAATTTGATTGTAACTCACTGTGAAAAGATATAATTTTTTTTGTTGTGCAATCGATACAATAAAAGCGAGTTGTTCATAATGGACATAGTACTTATTGTAAAATTAGTACACATATTCCACACTGTATTCCTGCAAAAAATATCGAGCTACTAGAAAAATACAATAGCACGAAATTAATGTTATTACGGAGGTTCTTGTCAGTATCTTTATGATGATAGTATAGACATTAATTGGTAATTCTGACGTAGAAAGTTTGCTGAAGTGTGAACATTTTTTTCTGGCAGAGAATGATGAAAAGGCTTTGGGGATTTCAAAAAATTATTAAAAATTCAATAAATTTAATTATCAATGAAAATTGAGAGGAGTTGAAAACTAAGTCATTTGACAAAAATGTTAAGATGAAACGAATAAAAAATTTGATTTTCAATTATTGATTTAATCGGTTTAGTTGTTGACGCACTGAGAAAAATGAACTAGTAGCAATGAACGAAAAAGTGCATCGAAACAAAGAGATACGCGTTCAAAACGGCGCCAATCTCACATAAGTATACATACGTTTAATTAGTTTCTTAAGTTTAATGAACTTGTCATTCTTTTTAATTGCAAACACATGCATCAAATACGAGTAAATCATAACGGCTTATTACTTAAAAAACATTTTTGGTTAGTCAAAGTATAAATGTGCATAGGAAAATTTGAGAAAAATTAATTTTGTGAATTTCGGAAGTGTTCGTCATAGATGTTTTCCCTTATTTACTAATATTTCTCAGGTATGCTATCAAACCTGACACCTGAGAAGATGGTTTTTTATTTGGACATATAAAATCAAAAAACGTTTTTTGGATAAATATCCATATTCCTCTCCAAAACTAAGTTAAGAATATGAAACGTTTTGAAATGAGGAACATTTAAATTTAATATTGTCAACTTACACATAAAACTCTTCTAAAGAGTTGATACTTTTCCCTACAACTATAATTATAGGCTGCAAATTCTTGCTTAATTCTATGAAGTCGTTCCTTAATTTCTGCCAGGGTTTGGCTCAATAAATCAATGCTTTTGATATGAACAACTAAACAATTTCTAGGATCTTTGATTGTAACCTTCCTTCTTTTGGAGCAGCCTGTACTTCCTTCGCTTATAATATTTCTTATTTTTGGCAGTAATAGTGAATTTAGCAGCAATGAGACGATACAATCACGAGAATCTGTCAAAACCTTTTTGTATTAACTGCACAATATTTGTTTACTAAGAAAAAAACTAAAAACGACATCTGAAATTGAAGTGAATAATCAATTAATTTGTTCATCGTAATATCATTGCTTATTTACAAGACTTGGCCCTAAAGTGGCACTTTTTTTTTCTTATATTATCATTATCAGTGCACGGCGATAAGAAAAAGTTTGCTTTCACTTGCTAAACACGTCTTCCTTGGGAGAGTCGTGGTATCGCAGCCAAGATTTACAGACTCACTAAGTGTTCAGTTACATTCTAGTAGACTTTGTTGCGAAGAAACTGATATAGAAGGATCAAAGAGCGATTTTCTCTTGAAACGATTTCGAAGATTGAAGTAGCGATCATGAAGTTTTCCTATAGGGTGCTATTTCAACTTCGATCTTGCCGTATAGTAAGTTTTCTTACAAATAATCAGTTGAAAATAATGTTCTAGGATAATATCTTGAGAAAAAAACATTATACGCACAGGATCTTCACAAGGAAACGACGCCGCAATTTTTTCGCTTAACTTTTGAATTTCTTGTGTTGAGATTCTTTCTTCCTTCGCTGTTGAATGGTCAACTCGCAGTCAGGCAGGCATCTTTGAAATTAAGAAAGTTGAGTCTATGCAAATAAGCCTAATGTCATGCAGCCTACATCTTTGCTACTTTGGGTTCCATCAAATGTTGATGTTGAAGGCGATTCCGGTAGTTTATTCACCCAGCTGCCGAACACGCTGATTTTGTTCCCTGGTTACAAATTTTCCACTGCAGATAAATTTTCACGTTTTTTCTCTCGATGTTCTAATTATTCACAACGCTCGTAAAATCAAACTGTCTTGCAATATATATTATTTAATTCTTCTACGTTTATAAAATGGCTACATATTTGAAGCAATCCAATCTTAAGACTAACGTTACTTTTCCGAATTGATCAAAAATCGAGCAAATACTATTCGGTATCAACCATCGTTGTAAAGAATTACCAGTCATACGTAAAGAAGGGAATGTTTGCTTACGCCATAGCCTCCATTTAGCTTGAAACTTCGCCTTCACTCCAATTTTTGAGAAACCGGTAAAAAATTCGGCGATGTGGGCTTGATTGATGTATGCCCATTCATCAATACCAACTGCTGCTTCTGGTCTCAGACAAATTTATCCCAACTGTTTTCGGAAATAAGAACGAAGTAAATACTTAACCTTTCAACTGCGGAAAGTCCATGTCTCATGATTTTAATTGATCATGCAACTTTCGATCCTCTTCGTTCGTCACAAATATTTTCACCAAAACCACTCCAATGTTTGCAAAATTATTGCAGTCCATAACACTTACACGCACTTCTATTCACTTCTAACTATGAAGTACTAATGCAAGCAAAGCAATCTAACAGATGATTTGAAATTTTCGTGTTGCTTGAACGCCAAATGCATCATATTGAACGCGAAACGTGTTGATATCAAATGAAGGAAAATTTTAAACTTGTACATTTTCGAACAACTGAAGTTTTTCCGACAACAATTACCTTTCATTAGAACAAGAACAGTGTTTGAATTGATCTGGTGTAAGTTTGATCTTCTCTCAGAAAGTTTGTAAGACGAGACAAATACATCAACCATGCTTAATGAACAATAAAGTGTTCGAATCAAATTATTTCACAGTAAAAAGTAATTAGTTTGATTGAACGTTATTTTCAAACGCGTCAATGTTTACGCGTTTTCTTGAAATTGCTTGAATCGAACAATGATTTGATCTAACTGAACGAAAATTATTCAAATCAAACGGATTTTAGCAACCGCTCTTTTTGAATGCGGCACATGTTTGTTATGAACGCACGCTTTTCTCTGAGTGCACGAAAAAGAATTAACAAAATCAATCATACTCCCTACAACTCTTATGTTAATGAGGATCACTTAACATATCGAATCAAATTTTGATCAACGCTGAAATATTCAATAAAATCTGATGTAGAATCAATTTCCAATTTACATCATCAATAAGCGTCGGAACCATTGGAACATGAACATGCTACCTATAAATCAAATCAGCTACTACTCAGTATCAATTAATTCATTCGCTCGATTCAATTTTACTATTTCATTTAAAATTTAACCCTTTCAAAATAATTTTCAATTTGATTTAGTTCACCATCGAATAATTATAATTAATTCTGAACAACCATCCAAATTTTTGATTTTGTTTTCAATTTAACTATCTGAAGCATACCTACTACTTGACAGATACTCGCAAATTTGACAATAGTATATAACTACTTGACAAACGTGGGTATTAATTTCTGATTACGCTGATTGAATGGAAGTGACTACAACTAGCTGTTTGCTCCATCATAGTTTGTATCGAAAAATATTGCAATTCAACTAAACAGACTAATGATTGAATGAGTGCCACACGTTTTTGAGATATTTGAAAAAGGCAAATGAGCAAACTAAACATTCGAGCACGTAAAATGTTATAGAGAAATATCGGAAATTGATAAAAAGCTTACACGTGTAGTCCGTTGGAAATGTTTTTGTTGGAGGTTGCATTAGTACATTGTTTTCCACTTAAAGTCAGATATTTTGTTTATTTGTGATACTCTGTTTATTATGTTTATGCAATATGTCCGAAATCTATTAGTCTTAGTAACCAGGACTGAAAATATATCATGTAAATAAAGCAATCTTTTGATGTTTCAGGATATTATTAAATTCTGTATGCAAGGACATACATAGTACACGTAAATGACATGCTTTACGCAGCCACTCTTTCAAACAAATCCAAGAATATTTACGTAAATGTATTGTATTGATGATATGCCATAAACATTTGGACGGCGTTAAAATAGTGTAACGCTCAGTAACTGAATCCATTTAGTGCAATCAACATCACAATTAAATTACCTTCATTTTCTCTTCAAAACTTTCGTTCATTTTCATTTATGTTTCAGATGTAAATTATTTTATTATAATGTACTTTGTCATAACTACTCTTTGGTCGCTTAATCCACTTCATGATATGTTCAAAGCTATGATCATGTACTTAACAGCTTCCTGTTAGTATTATATTTTATTTCTAATTTCCTGTTCTCTTCTGCTTCTCTTACTATCCGTCTTAAACTTTTCTCTCTATGATACTTTTTCTATTTCGCTACTTACTTTCTTCGTTTCCTTTTTACTTTTGTTCATTTTTATCCTTGTTTCTTCTATCACTTGGCTCCTTTACTTGTCTTACTCATTTCTTTCTTTTCTTGTCCATGTCTTTCTTGTTTTGCTTATTTCTTTGTTGTTTTGTCCATTTTTTCTTCTTTTGACCATATTTTCTTCTTCTGCCCATTTCTTTCTTCTTTTGACCATATTTTTTTCTTTTACCCATCTTTTTTTCTTTTACCCATCTCTTTCTTCATTTGCTTATTGCTTTCTTCTTTTGCCCATTTCTTTCCTCCTTTGTCCATTTCTTTCCTCTTTTGTCCATTTCTTTCTTTATTCTTTTGCTTATTTCTTTCTTTATTCTTTTGCTTATTTCTTTCTTTCTTCTTTTGCTCATTTATTTCTTTCTTCTTTTGCTTATTTCTTTCTTTCTTCTTTTGCTTATATATTTCTTTCTTCTTTTGCTTATTTCTTTCTTTCTTCTTTTGCTTATATATTTCTTTCTTCTTTTGCTTATTTCTTTCTTTCTTCTTTTGCTTATTTCTTTCTTTCTTCTTTTGCTTATTTCTTTCTTTCTTCTTTTGCTTATTTGTTTCTTTCTTCTTTTGCTTATTTCTTTCTTCTTTTGCTTATTTCTTTCTTCTTTTGTTTCTTTCTTCTTTCTTTTGTTTATTTATTTCTTCTTTTGCTTATTTCTTTCATTTTTCGCTCCTTTGATTATTCTTCCAATCTTATATTTGTCTTTGCCCCTATTTCTTTGTTTTGCATTTTCATCATTTACTTCTAATGTATATCCTTTACTTTTCTTGTTTATTAAAAACATATTGTTTCGCATTTCTTTGTATTTTTTGTTTTCTCTCGGCTCCTTCTACTGTCATCTTTCTTCTATTCTTTTCCCTGTTTATATTTTTGTCTTTTTTGTTTGTTCTTGTTTTATGTTAGTTTTTGTTTTATTCTTCTTATTTTATTCTTCTCATTTTATTCTTCTTTTTGTTACATTGTTTTTTTTTAATGTTTTGCTTTTGATGTTCCTTTGCTTCTTTCTATTTATTGTGAGCTCCTGTCATTATTTGCGAGTTTTCCTCATATCCCTCATTTGATTATTTCTTATTATATTTTTGCCTTAATTCGTTCTCATTTTTCTTTTTTTCATTTATAATATATAAAATATTGTTTTATTGTTCTTAATTATCTTTCTCTTAGTTTTCACATCAAAAAAAAAATCTTTATTCATGGCCTGCATTTTTCCATTTTTCGTTTTTTATTTTTAATCGTCCTATTCTTCATTCTTCAATCCCTTCATCCTTCAATCCCTTTAAACGTCCTATTTTTCACCATTCAATTTTTTGTCATTTTCCTTTCTTCTTTTATTTCGTTTTTACTTCTCCAACTTTATTCTTTTTTTTTCGCTATGAAGTTTAATATTTTTCTTTTTTTTAATGGCTTGATGTTTTCCTGTCCAAAATCTTCGTTTCATTTATTTCTATCCAGTTTTTCATTTTTTGATCTTTTCTTCATTCTATTTTCTTTTCCGATCCTCAGTTTACCATTCTCGTTTACGTTTTTTCTTCGTTCTTTCAATTCTACTAATTGTCCTCTTTTTCTTTTTATGTTTTCTGGAGTCATGTATTTAAATATAAATGAACTAATATACCCTCTACAAAGATTTCCTTTTTTATACACTTTTCCATTTTCTTCTTCTTACATTATTTTTCCATTATTTCGTGTATTTATTTTTTCACTCAGTTATATTGCTTATCATATTTTTTAATTAACTATATTGCTATATTTTTAGATCCCTCGTTTCATTTTCATAGACTTTATTTGCATTTCACGTCTTTCTTGTTTTTGTTTAATTTTTTCTACTTAATTTTAATATTTTTTCTGGCAATTTTTTCGTTTCCACCTCCCTGTAATTTTTAATATTTTTTGGATCCCGCATATTATTTTATTCGTCTAATTTCTTTTTTGTTCTCTTAATTATAATTTGGTTAATTTTTTTTATTTGATGTTTCCTCTTTTACATGTCCATTTCATTTCAGTTTTTCCTCTGTTATATCATATTAGTTTTTTAACATAATAAATTTTATCCTACAAGCTGTTTTTTCATTCATACTTCTTTACTTTTTTTATTAATACCTCTGTCTTCATTACCATTTCATTCGTTTCCATGTATCCCTTTTCATTTAGCTTCGTTTTCGTTCAGACATTTCACATTTATTTTAAAGTTTCCCATTTATTTATGATTTCTAGTAATTTTTACTCTCCCTCTTAATCTTTCTTTCTCCTTTCTCCCCGCTTAATTTTCCATTCTCACTTCTTAATTTTCCTTACTCTCCTCCATCTTCCTACTTAATTTTTCTTTCTATCCCCTTAATTTGCATTTCTACCATCTTAAATTTCCTCTCCTCGCTCTTGAATTTCTATCTCTTAAATTGCTTGTCTCCTGTATTAAATTTGCTTTCTCTTCTCTTAAATTTTCTATTTGCTCTCTTAATTTTTACAACCTGTGTACATCTTAATTTTGACGGCACCACATTCTAAATGTTCGTTATTCCCTTTCGTGTTTTAATCCATCTTTTGGATTTCTCTCCTTTTTGTGTATTTTCTTTCCTTTCTTCTGTATTTTCTTTCCTTGTCCTGCATTTTCTTTTCTTGTGCTGAATTTTCTTTCCTTTTTCTGTTGTTTTTCTTTATTTTTTTTTGTTTACTCTAAAATTTAATATTTTTCAGTTTTGTATTTTTCAATTAATTTCATTTTTTTCTTTTATTTTTATACTCTCATCTTATATGTTTATCATTTCAATTTTTGGGGTCTTTGCTAGTTTCTTTTTTAATATTTCACCATTAATTAAATTTTTCCGTATTTTCATTCTAATTTTGCTCTCTTCATAGTTGCTTTTCTACGGAGGAGAAATTTGATTTTGAGCTCAATTTTTTTCTCGTGTTCGATGTAAATTGTATTCCATCATATAATTAAAACTATTTAAGAGATTTTTCTTCATATATATGTCTACTTCTTAAATTTGTCCTGTTTTTTTCAATTTTTTAAATATTTTTTTTTTCATTTGCGTCTTATTTGTTTATTTGCTTTTTACTTAATCCTTTTCAGTTCTCCCCAAACATGTGCAATAATTTTTTTTCCATTTTTCATTTTCCGTTATGAATCATTTACAAGTTTTTCGTATTTGGCAATACATTATTTGTTATTTTCACTCCTTCGGGTTTACGCTTTCACTTTCATTTACCTTTCAAAGCATACTCCTCGTTATTGTTTTTTGCCAAATTTTCAGCCTAAAAAATCTTTTCTTTTATTTTCTTTTTTCCTGTTTTTGTTTTTCCTGGCTTGTGACCTGTTCCTGTCGGTCTTATTTTTATTTTATTTTTATTCTTTTGTTCTTCTATTTTATTTTTGTCAATTAAATTTTCTTCCATTCTTACTTATTTTTTTCCAGTCTTATTTTCTTTCCAGTCATATTTTATACATTTGCCTGTTCCTGTCTTACTATACGTTTTCCTGTTGTTTGTTTTTTCCTGTCACTTTTTCTTTTTTTTTTTTGCTCATTTTCCGTTTTCTATCTTTTTCTTTTTTCTCATATCCTCTTTTCCATCATTTTCTTTTCGCCTATTTCCTTTCTTATTTCTTCTCATGGAAAATTGTTCTCTTATTCCCCTCGATGCCAATATATTTATAGTAGTTTATCTTAGTTTGCTAATTCAAAGATATTTGATCTGATCTTATAATTCATGGTCATTAACCTTCGGTTTCAATTAGTACAGTCAATCTGCAGGTTGAGGTCGGAAATTAGTGCCTAGGACGTAAATCTTTTTTTATTCGATGACAAATGAGATTTACTAAGCAACCACGGGGGTGGACCAGTTTAACCCTTAGCGGTCTTTTGAAAAACTCAAAAAAACAGCCAAAAAATTTTTGAAATGCGTTTATCTCGTTTGCTATGCATTTCACAGAAAAATCGATTGATGATAAAATGTAGAGGACGTTAAAATCTACAATTTATGTCATTGGAGCAATGCTGTACAACAAAAAATGCACACGGTAGGTGGCGCCAAAGTATCCAAAAAAGTCTTTTTCCACTTTTTCGTCCTGAAAATATTATTTTAACGCAAAAATGTAAATGCAAAAGTTGTTCCTTACATTTTTATCAACAATTTTTATTTAAACATTTTTTTTATACGACTTACCGTTTCAAAGCTGCAGCTTGCAAAAGTACGAAAATTCCAATAATACGGTTGCACGCAATGAGTGCACATCGGAGGTACACGTTTTAATCAAGATTTATTATTTTTTTTTATTTATAACATTTTAACAATTTTATTCAGTTACTGACAAGCAATTATCAATTATTAGGACTTCTGTGCAAATGTTGGTATACGTTTAATTTCTGAGTAAGAAGACGACAAACCAATTGCAGCTAAACAATCGATGAGATGCATTGATCCAAACTGTATATAATATCCTATATTATGTGATAAATATATGTTTTTTATATCAAGAGGGTGAAATGTTATTACGCACTATAGAGAGGGGGGAAGGTCCGATTTCGATGGTATAAACAAAAGTAAAATCTTCCAAATCAAAAGAGAAACTACAATAAAAATTATTGACAAAATACCTTGACAACTCTTGTTGTTTTTGGTGTTTTTGAATCTGTTTAGCAGCGCGTTCGTAATTGCTGTATTTGCGGTAGCAACTGCTGTGAAGGTCTGGAACTGGGATGCTGTTGTCGTCGAGCCATTCCAGGTTTTTAGTATCACGTCTTACTATTGCTGCTTTTATTAATGTTTTCCGAGCCTCTACACCCACGTGACGGACGTTATTTAAAACACTTTCGCCACAAACGAAACAAATCGACACATTATCACTCATTTTTAGAGAGCTAAGTTTTGCTGTCTCTACTCTCCGAAACTCACATGGCAACTGAAAAATGTACGCTCCTTAGTCAATAGGGCAGATGGTCGAATAGTCCCTTTTCTTAGAACTATGCCAACGTCGCCGGAGAAAGTCACAGTAGGTACGACGAAATTACATACCATTACCAGCACGGTGCTGTATACGCTGCGCTATATTGCACTGTAACTTTGAAACGGTAAGTCGTATATAAAAAATGTTTAAATAAAAGTTGTTGATAAAAATGTAAGGAACAACTTTTGCATTTACATTTTTGCGTTAAAATAATATTTTCAGGGCGAAAAAGTGGAAAAACACTTTTTTGGATACTTTGGCGCCACCTACCGTGTGCATTTTTTGTTGTACAGCATTGCTCCAATGACATAAATTGTAGATTTTAATGTTCTCTACATTTTATCATCAATCGATTTTTCTGTGAAATGCATAGAAAACGAGATAAACGCATTTCAAAAATTTTTTGGTTGTTTTTTTGAGTTTTTCAAAAGACCGCTAAGGGTTGAACTGGTCCACCCCCATGGTTGCTTAGTAAATCTCATTTGTCATCGAATAAAAAAAGATTCACGTCCTAGGCACTAATTTCCGTAAATCGATTTTTTTTTCGACAGATTTACTGTACTAAATCGGCTATTATCTAAAGCTAAAAACCCTGTTATCTCACAAATTGTTTTTCACATTTACATAATACTTGCGAAAATCTTTCTCCTCATATCTTTTCGTGATCCAAATTTTCAAATAGAGACATTCACTGGACCAAGATACATTTGGAGGTTTTTAATCTTCAAAAAAACGGTACTCTTTTTCATTCTAATTGTTCAGTTTAGCTTCCGTCGTAGAAACTTGTTAATTACTCTATAAGAATTTCTTATCTTGGGATTTTTTGGCGACTTCATTGCATCGTATAGGAATAAAATCTTGTATTTCTCTTATGTGCACATTTTCGGGATTTCACACTTTGTGCTCGCACTTGCCCAGATGTGCGATCTTGCTGTTTGCTAACATCGACAGCACCGCTGTTACCGATTAAGCGGCCGGCCACTTGTAAACGTATTGCTCTGACTGTGTTTGCATTCGCGAATTAATTTGCAATTATAAATCTTTATGTATTTTTCGCAAAATCGCTTCGCACTGCGCAATCGGTGAGTGGAATAAACTCAACATTGAGTGCTGTTGACTCTGAGGTCGGAATTCATCATGTATATATATTTTTTTTCTTTAAGCATTTCAGATCAACTGTTTTCTAGACAATGTTTTAATACTGAGTTGGTTTTATTCTCTCTTTACAGTACGGATGGAACGGAGTCGCCCATTTTAGCGGAACCGGACACAGAAGGCCACGAAAAGCCACGTATAAAATATGGTGAACTAGTGATCTTAGGGTAAGTCAGAAGACGTCTTTGTTATTTGTGGTTAATTGTCGTGTCGTTTCAATTGTGGCCGAGACATTGATCTTTGAAATGCAATTTATGTGAGAGATAGCTTTCAGTTGCGATATGAATAATGACTTTTTAGCACTTAATTGCTTGATATATTCGAAAGTACATTGAACTGTAATGTAAGACATAATTTATTATTTCCTGAAATTTATCACAATTTTGAATGCTAATGGGGAAGTGCGGAGAAATAAAACTTTATCAAAATGTATTAAGTGTATCTTCTAAGCACGCATGAATATCTGCTTTTGTTTTGACGCATTATTGTCCGATCAATATTTTTTTGAAACTATCTAGTTACTATCTAGTTTTTTTTACGATAAATACTTATTAATTTTAACTTTTCAAACATCAATCTGGGTAAACAAAATGACACAATTGCAAGATATGAGTGGTTCTCTTTGTGCTATCTGAACGGTATATTGATAAATGAAGTCATCAAATTTCTCTTTGTGTGCTAGTTGCTTCTTTGAGTTATTTGAGGAAATTCCATAGTTGTCGTCGGAGCCTACATCATATTTTGCTGAAAAAAAATGAACCCTGATGAAATATGTATTTTCGGTGTAGTAAAGTAATAATTGGCTCTTAAATACCATAACAACATAAAAAGTGGTTCGTTCCCAAACCTTTGATTATACGATTATGCACCTATTGAGTATAATGTAATTTAAAAATCCAAATAGTACCTAGAAAAGGAAGTTAGGTATAATTTTTTTTGGTAATCAAATGAAGGAAGTGGAAAGGGATACGTAGAAAAAATTTCGTTCCGCAGAAAAAGACCTGTAGAGTGCCAATTTTTATTTATTTATTTTTTATTAATAAGACGATAAGAGAATAAAATATTTTAATGTTGAAAATGCAATAAAAAGAAATATAGACAAAACATTTGTCAACCAAAAGCTTTAGCACAATCTCAGGTACCAGGAGCTGCTATAAAGTGGATATAATCTTCTGAGCAACATACTTTTGAAAGCACATCTTAAAAGCTTGATATTATTTTGAAAAAATGCAATGCACATTCACCAATAGATACATATATTTAAGTACAATCGACAAAAAAAAACTAAAATTGTATAAAAAAATCCTCAAAAATCCCTTTCACAAAAACACCTATCAAAAATGCTTCTGAAGAACAAAAATATCATTTTGTACCTCTTAAATAAATTTAGTGAAAATTGGATCGCTAATCTCGGCATCAATCTGTTTTTTTTTTATATGAAAGAATTGTTAAATGACGAAGGTATTTTTACATTTACATTTACTTTATTTTACAAATTACGATATCAAATTCAAACTCTACAATGCATCATTTCCCTTTTTCCCTATCATAAAGAGAGGCAAAAAATGTAAAAACAACAAAACATATTGAGATAAAGATGAGAAAAAAATTTGAAGGGAGAGAGAAAAATATCAAAAGAGAAAAATATTCAAGGATGAAAATATCCTGACTAAAAATACCAAGAAAGATGAGTAACACACACACACACAAAGCCATACATATAACTATTTGGTCCATAGTGATACAAAATACGTGGACCACGAGAAAGAAAGTTCAGTCCAAGCGGCCATCGAAGGCCCCGGATTTTTTCATGAACTCAAGAATGTCCTTCAGCTTCTGCTCGGCCACGTGCGAAAGATTCACCAGGCAGGGCTCACCGCAGCAGCGCAGTCTGGTTTGCCCCAGTGCCGAGCAGTGACACAGGAGAATCTGGATTGTTTCTGAGACCCACCGGCTCTTGACACTTCTTATAAGTGTCGCTGGTTAGGAGTCCCATTTTCATCGTATGTGCTGCTACAAGACAGTGGCCAATAATGATGCAAACCAGCCCTTTGCAGTCAGTCCGCGTTGATTCGAGCAGGTATTTAGTCGCTGCAAGATTGTATGACCTCCACATGATTTTGGTTACCCTGCAGGTCTGCGTTGCACGCCATTTGCACATCTCACCTTTCATTATTTTGGGAGTCGATCGAGTAGTTAATCGTTTGGATAGAAGTTGGGATGCCTACCGATCCTGACAGGGAAAGACTGGCCCCATGTTTGGCTAGAGCATCCGCCCTCTCATTTCCATTAATGCCCTTGTGACCGGGAACTAAAAAAAATCTGACTCTTCTGTTGTTACCCAGTCTATTCAGGACCTGATTGCAGTCGAGTACACACTTCGATTTGTATGTAGGAGACATCAGTGCTTTCACCGCCGCTTGACTGTCTGTAATGATTTTTATTTCCTTACTTGTAGTATCTTTAGCATATACCAGATCCGCGGACTTACGCATCGCAAAAACCTCCGCCTGGAAAATACATACTACAGTGATTATGAAGCCTGAAAACTGCCTCCATAACTGGATCCGCAGACTATGCTGCAGCACCCGCTCCTGCAGCTGTTTTAAAGCCGTCAGCTGTAGATGCTAAGAGCTGCTGCACCCATTTGCTGATTCCATTCCTGCCCATCTCCCACAGTCGCTCGATATCCTTGCTCGAAGCACAGAGTGGGGTCAGTGCTTCCTGCGTACCCCCGCTCGATACTGCTGTGGCCGAAGGGTCTTGACTCGTAGCGTTCTATTCCTTAAGCCTGAGACCAGTTTTGCGGCAGTGCCTCTAACAAAGAGATCAAGCAGAGGAGCGGAAGGAGTCGAGGTTAAGGCATCTGTAGTGTAGAGAGCTACCAACCGCTGAGCTCTGGTTGCCATGCGGCCAAGGTAGTTTTATTCACTGCTGGCTGCGATACGAAGCATCCGTTAACAAAGCTCGGCCTAGCTATTGCCATGTAGATTCAGTGCGTTCAAGCAGTGCTTAGACCCCACGTTTTACCCAGCACTCTCTTGCTGGCCTAAATCGCGTCGCTTGCCCGCTTAACTCTTTCCTCTAAATTCATCTTCCATGTGAACCTGCTGTCTTAGTTTGTGGCTTGAGACTTAACCTGGCGCCGCCCAACCTGATCGGGTCTAATTCAGGAGTTTTGCACTTGTGAAGAGTACAAGATCAGTCTTATTGAGGCTGAAGCCAAGGCCCAAGGTATTTGCCCACTCCTCAACGAGTCCCAAAGCATATTCGATGAGCTGGCCAAGGGTATGCGCAAACCTACACGACATTAAGGTCGCAATGTCGTCAGCGTAGGCCACAACCTTTCTAAAATTGAATTTTTAACTAGGTTCCTACAAGAGAGGGGATAGAACCTCTTCTTGCGGTGTGCCTCTGTAGACCTTCCTTATAAAAAACAGAAAGTAGGGACAAAAAAAAACTAAAGAAAAAGAGATAAACAGAAAAAAAGATAACGAGAAATAGTAAGACATCGATAATGAGAGGGAGAAAGAAATATTGGGAGAGGGGGAAATAAGTTAACTAGAGAAAGAAAATGTCATGGAAAAGACAAAAATTTAAAACGAAAATAAAGAGCTTGATAACGATAAAAAAGAGACAAAGATTATGCGTAAAAAACAACAAAAGGAGACATATAGCAAAGAAAGTGAACAAAAGGAGACATATAGCAAGAAAGCATAAAAAGACGGGTGATAAAGAGAGAGACAAAAAACTGATAACAGTGATAAAAAAAGGGATTTATATTTATTTATTTATTATTGTTTACATCAACATATACATATGCAAAATATTGAGATAAAGATGAGAAAAAAATTTCAAGGAAGGAGAAAAATATCAAGAGAAAAAAATATTCAAGGCTGAAGATATCCTGACCAAAAATACCGAGCAAGATGAGTAGAAAAAAACGAAAGATGAGAAACAGAAAGTAGGGTAGGTTAAGTTATACTGGCTCACACAAGACCATACATAGAACTATTTCGTCCATAGTGATACCAGATAAGTGGACCAGGAGAAAGAAAGTTCAGTCCAAGCGGTCATCGAACGCCCCGGGTTTTTCACGAACTGAAGGATGTCCTTGAGTCTCTGCTCGGCCACGTGCGTGGGATTCACCAGCCAGGGCTCACCGAAGAAGCGCAGTCTGGTTTGGCAGTGACACAGGAGATGCTGGATTGTTTCTGAGACCCCCGGCTCTTGACACTTCCTACAGGTGTCGCTGGTTAGGAGTCCCATTTTCATGGCAGGTGCTGCTTCAAAACAGTGGCCAGTAGTAATAACGTCGTCCAGCCGTTTGCAGTCGCAGTGATTCGAGCAGCTATTTAGTTGCTGCAAGATTGTATGACCACCGCATGATTTTGGAATAAATTAGACAAGAAATACACTTAAAAATTAAGAAAAGAATAAAAATTACGTTGTACAAACTCAACAGCATCAATTAAGAAACGATAATGATGGCACCAAATTCGGCGACAATACTCGAGGACACTACGCACGAAGGTAGCTATATAGCAGTGCACACGAGGAAATATCAGCAAAATGTCTGGATGCTCTAAGAATGAAGTCTTGGACGTGACACGCAAGATGTAAATATCGAATTTTAGTTTAGTATCAAGCACAGGACCAAGGTCCTTGAAATTATTAATAGGACTGTGAAAGTTTAATTATTAAAAGGACTGTGAAGAAACAAGGATGGAATAGGAAAACGTAATGCAGGATAATTTACATGTAAACGACATCTGGTTAATATAGATTAATACAATTGACAGTTCACCAGTTGCCTAGTGCAGGGAAATCATTCTGCAGCTTGGAGCAGTTATCCACTGACTCAATCATCCTAAATATGTTCAATTCGTCAGTGTACAAAAGAGGGTAGTTAAAGAAGGAAGGAAGATCATTTATAAGCAAGAGGAAAATCGAGAACCAAGAATCGAGCCTTGCGGAACACCAGAAGTAGGATAGAAGGGGTACGAAGAACAAGGGTTAACCGTTACGAAACAAGCGAAATCACGAAGGTACGAAGAAAACCAGCAACGGAGTTGACCTGAGATATTGAACCCACCGAGCTTTAAGAGGAGGATGTCATGGTTCACAGAGTCAAAAACCTTAGCAAAGTGTGTGTATATAATACATCCACTTGCCTTTACTGGTAATCAGTAAAGTATCAGTAAACGAAAGTAAGCTGGAAACTGTTGACTTATCTTTGACGAAACTATGTTGCTCAGAAGCGAGAAACGGTACAATTATGGGGTGAACTCTAATGTAAACAACCCTTTCGAGACGTTTTCTGAAACAACGTAGGCAGCGTATGAGGAAAACAGACGCAGGATGGAAGAAAATATTTACGGAGGAAGAAGGAAACGTTCAGGATGAAATGCTAAGGTTGAAGAAGACTGATAAAGGAACAAGCAAGGATGATGATAGTGACTTTGCAAGGGTATTTGGTAAACCTTCGGGACCACAGCTGGCACTGCTGTCTAAGTAAGTAAGTAAACCTTCGATTTCTTAGCGTTTCTTCGGAAACAAAAAAATTATAATATCGGAAGAGGAAATATTATTAGAGAAGGAGGAGGGACTAAGCTGAGAAGTAGCAGAAGAAATGAAATGTGCAAAAAACTCACATAATTTTGGCGAGGAAACAGTTAAATCATTTAGATATATCACAGAAGGGATGTAGGTAGATCTGTTTAGATAATGAATGTAGGACCAGAAGAGTTTCTGATGGCAGGATAATATAGAGGCTGCAACATAACTATGGTAAGCACTCATCGCATTTTTAGTCATGTTTTTAGCACACGGGAGTAGATTTTTGTTACTTAGGTTGAAGAAGACTGATAAAGGAACAAGCAAGGATGATGATAGTGACTTTGCAAGGGTATTTGGTAAACCTTCGGGACCACAGCTGGCACTGCTGTCTAAGTAAGTAAGTAAACCTTCGATTTCTTAGCGTTTCTTCGGAAACAAAAAAATTATAATATCGGAAGAGGAAATATTATTAGAGAAGGAGGAGGGACTAAGCTGAGAAGTAGCAGAAGAAATGAAATGTGCAAAAAACTCACATAATTTTGGCGAGGAAACAGTTAAATCATTTAGATATATCACAGAAGGGATGTAGGTAGATCTGTTTAGATAATGAATGTAGGACCAGAAGAGTTTCTGATGGCAGGATAATATAGAGGCTGCAACATAACTATGGTAAGCACTCATCGCATTTTTAGTCATGTTTTTAGCACACGGGAGTAGATTTTTGTTACTTAGATCAATCTCTAAGCCGGGCAACGAAATTTACGTCGCGCTTCGTCTTTAGTTTTAAGAGCACTAATCACGTCAAAAATAAGCCAAAGAAGATCAATAACTCTTCTAACACGAAAAGTGGGAGTGTAGAGCGCTAAATCAATATTTTAGTCTGTAGGGTAATTACAACCTCATTTTGATCATCTTTCACTTGCTTGTATCTACGAAACTTTCTTATATTTACGAGCAATCGGTTTTCCTATTGTGATAGTCAGCTCTATTTTTCAAGTCGAACTATTATTAATTTTATAATAGGATTATAATACGCTTAAGCATTGACTGGCTCTAGAGCTGCAGCGAAATTTTAAACACAAGAACGAAACCACTATCTGAGCTCTGAGTTGCAGACTGAATTGTAAATTGAGAATAAACTATCATTATTTGGAACTCTTTAGTATTTCAGATTGCGATTGATCATCAACTTTCGACCAGTCGCAATCGTTTACATCAATCGTCTGCATCTGAATCTAAAACATTGCGGCGTAGAAGCATCCAAGACTTTCAAAGAAATAACATAAACAAAACTTGTCTCATCTTCTTTTTAATTTGAGTTGTCAATACTTATCTGTTGTCGAAAGACATCAATAGTTCAATGTTTAAAAACATTAATTGAAAATGGTTATCAATTAATTGAAAGCCACAGTTATTTACGCCCTATCGCCTCTCTCATACTACCGATGTGAATGAACTTCCATCATAACTCAACCGATTCAATGATCAACAGGAAAGTTCTAAAAATTATCACAGATCATATTATCAACAATACAATACACATACAAACCCATCCACGGCCAACCATCCAGGGGTTCTACGTTTATAGTTTGGACTCTGCATGGGAGTTTACTATTAAATTTCTTTGCGTGAACCGAAGTGACTTATTTTATTTTTACACACAATTTCGTTTGCGTGCTTCTGACTAATCATAATTTCTTGGCTTGTATTCAACGAAATTCCTCTGTTCCATTCAGCTCCTTGACACTCGGCTAGGTGGTGTTTTAAAAGGGACAAGGGAGAGATTTTATTACACATGTCAGAATATCTGATTCAACGTTGGAATGAATCTACAAGATATTCTTGAATTCATCTGTGACTTGGTAGTTTAGTGTAGAATATGTTGGTTTACTATTTCCACTTAATTAGTTTCTAGTTAGAAGAGGAACAGTGTGTCGTCAAATAAATTTTCATAATTTAGGGAATGATTTATCTTGGTTTGAATATTTTTGAAATTTTGAAATGCGAGCTCTAGACTAGATCGATGAAAGTCCTCCGTCAGGTTTAAAGAATATGAGCAGTACAAAAAATGTGATGATTTTCGTGAATAATATTCGAATATCTAGTATTATTAATTCCATGCCACATAGTACCCCATCCCTATCTCTGTTCGTGGCGAACGAGGAGCTCGTGAATTTACACACACTATTCATTAGTGTTTTCCTAAATAAAAGCAGAAGCGCACATGAGACATGAAAGACATACAAGACTCGAGTTGTGAATATACTAGGGCCACTATAAATATGCACGTGTTCTTGTTTGTCATCACAATTCACGTTTACATTGTAGTAATGCAATAGCTGGCAATCTCTTGGGGGAGCTACTAGACAAGCAGCTCCAAAAATATATTTCGAAGACTTTATAGTGTTGACTTTGATTAACATGATGGTAACTGAAGTCGACACTGGATCAGTTTCAAGGTATTATAGCATTAGACAAACGTTTTCGCTCACCAAATAAATAAATGTTTGTTTAGTGTTTTGTAAGCGATGCCATCTCGAGAAGTTCTAATTTGTGTTAGGGCAAACATGCGCTTAAATGTATGTGGAGTCTTGTAATGAATGAAAACGGAAAATCTAGATTTCGAAGTTATCGAGCTGATTTAAAAATTCATGAAGGACATATTTACACTATCTTGAATTTCAGATATAGTAAAAAAAAACTATTAGACTTATATTGAGGTTGATTTTCGAAGCATACTTTTTTACATAAATGATTTTTTTTGTGTCCAGATGTTATTCAATATTTTTATTCGTTAATCTTACTACAATTCTTTTTATCTTACACACAGAAAAATTTCACCACTTAAAATCTAATAGAATCAAATTTAAATCAAAAGTTGAAACAGTTTTAAATAAAAAACGAATCTTATTTGAATAAAATAAGACCCCACATTCAATAAAAATGATTCCACTTTATTATACAAATATTATTTTCAAATCATCATTGAATGTCAAACAAAACATTTTGTGCTAAACAAGACCACTTTGATACAGCGTTATTGAAATGAAGGAACATTATTTGAATTAAAAAGAAACGTATATGTCGCCAAATTATATTTGAAAATATTTGATTCATATCTATTTTTTTAATTTATACAACGATTTTTTCTGAATTTAGTAATATCATAATATATTATACAAAACTAGCTATTTACGTTTGAATATAAGATTGAAATAGGCAACAAATCATGACAAGTAGATTATGCGTATTTTGATCTAAAACCGAGATGATTTAAGTACATAATAGCAATTATATTAATGAAATTAATACTATACCAATGAAAGGAAATGCATACTTACTTTTAAAATCGCAAATATATTCCAAAAAATATCTTCATTATGTCTTCAGTTTTTATATTTTGTTTTTGTTTATATGTTTTATTAATCATCTCGTTATCTTGCTCTCTCTTTCTACCGTTATTTTTGCGTCTCTCTTCCCTTCGATTGGTTTCTCTAACTTTTCTATTTCTCTCTGATTTTCTGACTTTCTCTTTCGATATTACTCTCTCTTTCGATATTAGTCTCTCATTTTCGATATTACTCTATCTATCTTTCGATATTACTCTCTCTCTTTCGACATTACTCACTCTTTCTCTTTCGATATTACTCTCTCTTTCAATATTAGTCTCTCACTTTCGATATTAGTCTCACTTTTAATATTACTCTATCTCTCTTTCGACATTACTCTCTCTCATTCGACACTACTCTTTCTCTCTCTTTAGGTATTACTCTCTCTCTCTCGCTTTTTCTTTCGAAATTACTCTCTCTCTCCTTCGAAATTACTCTCTCTCTCATTTCTCTCGATATTACTCATTCTCTCTCTAATTTCTCTCGATATTACTCTTTCTGTCAAATTTCTCTCAATATAAATCTTCTCATTTTTCTCGAAATTACTCTCTCTAATATCTCTCAATATTAATCTCTCTTTAATTTCTCTCCAGATTATTATATTACTATCTATAACTTGCGTTTTTTTGCACTCTTGGGCAGGGTAAGTTAAGGTAAGTTTAAGTAAGTACATCGAATGCCACAACAATCGCGCTGATGCGCTTGTATTCAATGTGCTTACCTTAACTTACCCTGCCCAACAGTGCAAAAAACGCATCTTTTATCTAGATATTACTCTCTTTAACTTCTCGCCCTTTTTCGATATTTGTCCCGCCCTCGCAATGTTTCTTTGTTTTTCTTTATATATCACTGTCTTTCTTTTGGCATCTCCCTTGTTGCTTCGCTCTCCCTCTCCTCTTGTTTTCTCGCTTTCGCTTGTTTTTTCGCTCTCTCTTTCTTTCGTTGTCTTTCTGTTTATTTTCCTCGTTATGTTTCTCTTCGGTTCCCTCGTTGATCTTCTCTCCCTTATTCTCGTTCATCTTTTCTCGTTTATATTTGCTATTTTTCCCTTCCTCGCTCCCATTATTTTTCTTTTGTTTGCTCTCATTATTTCCTCCTCTACACTTTCGCTTTTTTTTCTCTTCTACGCTCTAGCATTTTTTTCTCTTCTACACTCTAGCCTTTTTTCCTTTCCATACTCTAGATTTTTTTCTCTTTTACACCTTCGATAGCTTTCTTTGCTACCATCTCTGTAGTTTGCTATCTCTTCTTCATCTTTCTTTATCTTTTCTTTCTTGTCTTTTTCTCGTCTATCTTTTTTTTTGACTTTTTTCTTTCTGGTTGTCTTTTCTGCTTTTTCTTTCTCAGTATTATTCTCTATTTCGTTATTTGTTTCGCTCATTATTTCCCTCTACCTTTACTTTCTCTTCATTATTTTTCTGTCTGTTTGGCTTGCTATCTCCCGACATACATTGATATTTACCACTAGATATTTTTTTCTGTTCAATTCTCGATAGTATTATGATTCATTAAAAATCAAATACACTTCGAAATATAGTACCATGATAACTTGTCAACATGCGTTGTGTTGCGGCGAGTCTAATTTGCCAAAATCATTCGTCCTCATTTAATATTCAACCGACCAAACTTTTTCTTGGACAATATCGCCTACCACGCACATAGGTACATGCTGTCCAACTAGAATATATTTTTCTCTAGTACTACATCTACTCCAAATCCTAATTCTGTTTTTATTACTTACACCTCAGCTAAAGTGAAGACTACAAAGCAGTAGGGTTTAATAATCGACATACGCCCATTCGGTGAATTTGTCGATACAACACTGAGCATAATTGGCTATTTAACCGTGCTGAGCCGTATTGACAAATGATCTCAATTTAGTTTTAGAATAATCTCCCAACAGTGATTCCGTAGCTTGAAACAATTTTTTTTTTCTATCTCGCGAACGTTGTTTTATCTTTGCATTCGTTATATTTTTCTCTTTCTTATTATTTATATCTCTCATTGATTTATTTTGTATCTTATTCTTTTATTCCCCTCTCTTATTCTTTTATTGCTCTTTTCGCATTATTTTGTTTCTATTCTATATCTTTATTTTATTTTCTCTCTCTCTCTCTCTCTCTCTCTCTCTCTCTCTCTCTCTCTCTATTATTTACGTTTACAAAAATAATTAGAAAGTGAAAAAATTAATAAAGGAGGAAATGACATTTTGAGAATGAGAGAAAAAAATGGTGCGGCTGATTTTCGCGGCTGAATAATGAAATAATAATAATAATAATTTAGTAATTCATATTTACGTCACTCTCATTATTTTATTCTCTCTATCACATTATTTTTTCTCTATCTCTCGTATTATATTTGTCTCGTTTTATATTTGTCGCTGTCTTCTTATATTGGTCTCTCTCTCTCTCTCTCTCTCTCTCTCTCTTTGTATTGGTCTCTCTCTTCTTATATGGGTCTCTCTCTTCTTATATTGGCTCTCTTCTTATAATGGTCTCTCTATTCTTATATTGGTCTCTCATTGTTTTTTTCTCTCATTATTTTCTCTGCCTCTCTCGTATATCTTATCATTCTTTTTACTCTCGCTTCTCTTTGTTTGCCGTTACTTTATTCTTCTCTCCGATTCTTTACTTTTTCTTCTCTTCGTTTCTTTACATTTTCTTCTCTCCGTTTCTTTACTTTTTTTCTCTTCCTTTCTTTACTTTTTCTCCTCTTCCTTTCTTTACTTTTTCTTCTCTCCCTTTCTTTACTTTTTCCTATCTTCCTTTCTTTACTTTTTCTCCTCTCCCTTTCTTTACTTTTTCTTCTCTCCGTTTCTTTACTTTTTCTTCTCTCCGTTTCTTTACTTTTTCTTCTCTCACTTTCTTTAAATTTTCTTTTCTCCCTTTTTTTATTTTTACTTCTCACCTTTTCTTTACTTTTTCTTTTTTCCCTCTCTTTACATTTTTCTTTCCATTTCGTTATTTATCTCTCTCATTATTTCGTACCTGTATCATCTTATCCCCTGCATCGTTTTATCCCTTCATCATTTTATTCCTGCATCATTTTATCCCTGCATTATTTTATCCTTTCGTCATTTTCTTCTCTCGCTCCCGTTATTCTTTTCTTTCCTAATATCTCCCTACCATTATGTCTGTATTATATTTCGTTTTTGCCACTTTTTCTTATTCAACTTTTCTTCCATTGTCCATGACTTTCTTTCTCCCCAGATTTGTTCTTGGATTTTCTATCCCTATTCCTGTTCTTCTTTGCTCTCTGACCTTCTGTTTCCTTTTCTATGACTTGTTTTTTTATCTCTCAGTTTTGGCTTGCTTTTCCCTGAATTTTTCGTTTCTTTCTTTTGAGTTTGTCTTTGTTTTTGTTCTAAACTCCTTGAATTTGTCTTCTTTCTCCTTTTTCCTTCTCTCTATTTTTTTTTCTTTTCTTTATGACATTGGCTTTGACTTCCCAATCTCTCCATTTGATCTAGAGTTATCTCTATTTTTCTCTCAATTCCTCCAAAATAATACTACACTTTGGATGTTTGTTCTTAGAGGAACTATATTAAGAGAAAATTCGAAAGACGTCAACTGATCACTAGCATTTAATAAAAAAAAACCGATTTTTTATATTACGAATCGATATCTGTGGCATTTTAAATATTCAGCAAGATATATCTGTGTCTAACTGTTTTTAATTTATCTATCTCTTTTCGTTTCAGATACAATGGTTATCTACCACAGGGTGATCGTGGCCGACGTCGTTCCAAATTCGTCCTCTTTAAACGCACAGAATCGAATGGAGTTAAAAAATCGAGACACTATATCGTACAGTCGCCCCAAACATCAACAGCCATTTTAGATGCAAATCAACATTCGATATCGTATACTTTGTCACGTAATCAGGCTGTAATTGTGGAATATATAGAAGATGCCGAAACGGATATGTTCCAGGTAAAATATGTTTGATTATTTTTTTTTTTCTACCTCCTTCCTTCCACTCTCTCCATCACTCAATCAAAATGCACGGTCCGTGTTCATCAATTCTCCTCAATATATGTTAACTTCGTACTTCCCAGACAATAAAATATTGGTATAAGGGAAAGCACTTCATTATAAACTATCGTCTTCAGATGATATCGCCTGTTTCTGGTCGTCAAGACCTATGCCCAGAGAAAAGTTTAGAAAAAACTCTGGTTGGCGTCTTCATTATATTTGTAAAAGGAATGATCGTAGATTTTCCTTAAATTTAACCAAATTCGCTGATTTTCTTATATCCTCAGGTAAGGTATTGTAATAAGCCAAAAACTGTTGCATTGGATCCATTTTCAAACGATCTGTCCTAGCTTTTTTGATCGCAAGGTTATTCGCCGATCTTGTGGCTGTCTGAGTTATTTCTCCAACATTTCTTATAACATATGGCCATTTGAGTTTTTTGTTAAGTATCTTAAATATTAGCTTTCCTTGTTCAATACACATTATTTGTTGTATGCTTAGTAGTCCTGTTTCACGATACACATGTAAGCTTGGAGTCATAGTTGGCATTTTGTATATAGTCTTGATAGCCTTAGTGATTAGTCTTCCGATCAAATCGATGTTTTGTTTCGATGTTTGCTTCCACAAAACTGCTCCATAAGAGATGTTCGACAAAATAAAAGCATTGAATATGTCAAGTTTGATTTTGAGAGATAAAAAATCATATTTTTTTAGGATTCCTATCATAGGCGCTACTTTAAGTCTGATGTTATTGATATGTTGTAGCCAAGACATTTTCTCATCTAGAGTTAGTCCTAAGTATCTAATTGACTTGAACTTTTCCAATTGTATTCCATTGATTTGTAATGACGGATTAATTTGCTGCTTGTTTTTTTGTTGGAATACTAAATATTTAGTCTTATGGATGTTTATTATTAATTTACTTTGTTCGAGCCAATTCCAATATTTTCCTAGGCCATCATTTATATTTTGCTAGATAATTAATTCGTTTTTACCGGAATGCAGCAGTAGTGTGTCATCAGCAAATAAAACTGTTTTTCCCAACAGATAAATGTCCTGTACGCTGTTAATGTACAGTAAAAACAGTAATGGCCCAAGGATTGATCCTTGAGGAACGCCGATGTTTATAGTGCATTCCTGACTTTTATACATATTGTTAGTTGTAATAATACGCCTGCTGAACAGATAATCCTTTATTAACAGCTTGAAGTTGTGATGGATTCCGTATATTTCGTGGTTAATGGTGTCAAAGGCCTTTTTCAGATCCACGAAGATTGCCGCTACATAGTCGCCCTTATCCAATCTATTGTTGATGAAATGTACTGCATCTAATGTCGCTGCTAGTGTACTACTGTTTTCTTGAAAGCCATATTGAATTGGCGTCAAAATGGAGTTAGTCTTAATCAATTGAAGCAATTGTTTTTGAATGGCTCTTTCAAATATTTTACTTAGGACACTTGTGACAGCTATTGGGCGATAATTTGATGGATCTGCTGGATCACCTCCTTTGAAGATTGGAGTGATTTTCGCTAGTTTAAGACAATCAGGGAATGTACCAGCTGCTCCAAAATATGATTTTTCAGAAATTTAATATCCTCCGATGTTATACTATCCAGACCAGGAGAAACCTTTGATTTAAGGTTGTCGATTATTTCAGATATTTCAACAGGACCCGTGGAACACAAGTGAATTGAAGTGGACATATTAGGCTCAATATGAATACTCGAGCGTGATGAAAGTTGCAGTTGCTCGGTGACAAGTGTTCCAATGGTAGCGAAAAAGTTGTTTAACTGCTGTGCTACTTTTTCGGGGTCTGTAATGGATGTTCCATTTATCAACAGTTCTTCTATGCACGATGAAGATTTGTTTTGTTGTTTAGACAAGAGCTCATTTACTAGTTGCCAATATCTGGAGGTATTTCCGGCTGAAGCTTCAAACTTATTTATGTAGAAACGTTTTTTAGCCTCCATGTTAGCTCGATTCGAATCCTTCTTCATAGAAATATAGATCTACTTCTTGGACATGGCGTTTGGATCTGCTTTGTATTTTTTGTAAGCAGTTTGTTTTCGATTTGCAGCATCAATTACATTCCTAGTAATCCAAGAGTGTACTCGTACACGAACTTGTTTCGTTGTTGTTGCTTTAACCTTAACTTCGGTTATCTTCTCAATCAGATCATCAAAGTCCGAAGTTGGAGACCCTTGAAGACTATCTATGAAATTCTTTAAGAAATCTTTATTATTGGTTCTGCTCATCGATATTTTTTTAGGCCGTATTTTAGCTTTGACGAGATTTTTGATGGATAAGTTGATTACTTTATGGTCTAAGCCGGGCCAGTCGTCATCATTGTAAGACATACGTTCACTCATGTTTGGATGTTTTATGATCACATGATCGAGTAGTGTTTTGGACGTCATAGTGATGCGTGTTGGCTTTGTCTTGTTAAATACAACTCCATTATTTGTCGCAATTATATCGAGATATTCGCTGCATATGGCAGAAGATGTTAAAATATCAATATTTGTATCTGCTACAGTGATTAATTTCTCGATAGACGAATAGAATTCGTCGATATGATTGAGAAAGAGATGGTCTTCTTCATGTGGCGCTTTATAAAAGGTGCCGATGTTAATTTTTCCTGAACTAAGTGCAAGCTCAACTACTATAGTGTTAAATTTATCAGACATGCTGACAAGCTTTGAGCGAATGTTTGACTTCACAAGTATTGCTGTGCCTCCTCCACGGCCCGATTGTCTTGTGCAAAAATAGCCTGTATATCCTGTCGGTATATAGAGTTCCTGTTCGTTGCTAGGAGAAGTTTCTGAAGACTTACCAGTAATGTCAATAGTACCAATTATGGTGGATAATTCAACATCCCCAATGAAGCAGCTGAGACCAATCTCCAACAAAATAATTTCAAAAGCTGCAGACAAATCCTCGAGTCGGCCGATTTTAAAATTTGGCACATCTTGGTCTCGTGAAGAATGGGATGCCAGAATTAGGAAGATCAAGCTGTTCAACAACACAATCAACAACACAATGTGCAACCAGGCAGTAAGCACGACGGTTATTGACAAATCTTGCAACAAAACTTTCTTTGTAAGAGGAGCTCCTAGATCCGCTGACGTCACCTGGTTATACAGAGTACTCAAGGATGAGTTATGCATCGTGGATTGTAAATGTGAAACTATACGCACCCGTCGGCGAGGACACAAGGACAAATCCCAAACTTGTTTCAAACTAACTGTTCCAGCAAAATATGGGTGGCTTTTTTCTAACCATAAACGCATTGGAGATGTTTATACTTGGCGAGGAATGACATTCAGCCAGTGGAGGAACAATAATTCCAGTAAACGCATCACCACCAAACCCAGGCACTTTGCAACCAACCTGTCGATGTCTTCTCAACAGAAACCTAACAGGTATTTAGGCGATTCCCTTTATACAGTTTCCCGAAATTCACCTCCTCTCTCCTGAGAAACTTTATCTTCCTCTACAAATAACGCAATTCCAAAGATGACTAATACACTCACACCTAAATCACCCACAAACACTACCTCCAATCAAAAACTTACATCTACTCTTTCTTCAAACAAAGATACTAATAGTTATGATGTTCTAAAACCACCAAAGCAACTTTGTAATTCTGGCATAGTAGCAAGTTCAAAATATTCTAACTTCATACGCGGCGAGGACCAAATACCACTGACATCTGGCTCGATTCATATACCAAACTCATCACCCTCTCAACATTCTCCTACAAAATTTATAGATCCACTTGTACCACCAATTGTAAAACTATCGATAAATTCAAATGATGATACGGATAATAGATACTTGTTATCACGATTTAGAGACCATAAGATCTATGATATTGTCCGCCTTTATCTCGCATACATGCACAATGCGAACGATGCTACCTGTTTTGAGGGTAAAACAAAGACGCACCTCAAATTATTGATACATCAAGAAGGTCTTCCCACTGAAATTGACTCTCTTCGCTCATTCTTTACTCGCTATCATGTCGAACTGGGAATGACTCCAGAACAAGAAAAAACATATCGTTCATATGTGAGCTCCAAATATATTTCACTTTTGCAGAAGTCACGCGAAAATCAAAAGAAATATTATTCCTAATGAAAAAGTCAACCGGAAATTCTCTACACCATCACCAAGATTTCTCTACCACAACTGCGATGGTATGAGAGGCAAACTCAACAAACTTTTTCTTGACGCTAAATCTTGCCATTTCAATATCCTGGCCATAACTGAGACCTGGTTGAACGAATCACATCTTAATGAGGAAATTCTTGACTCTAATTGGACCATATACAGAGCTGATCGCGATTATATTCAGACTGGTTCCACAAGAGGAGGTGGTGTTTTTATCGCCATACACAACTCCTTTTCTAGCGAACCTATTGTAACTAATCAGTGCAAGTTATTTGAACATAAATTCATCAGAGTTCTATTTAACTGTCATTATATGTACATTGGAATTTTTTATGTACCACCCCACTCTAACGAAATTGCTTACAATAATATAAATGACACCATATCCTCCATTATTGCTTCTATGAATGAGGAAGACAAAATAATCATTTTCGGGGATTTCAACCGTCCAAACATCAGATTTACTATTGATGAAAATGATAACCAACTCCTCCCGATCAACCTTCTTGACGCCATTGATTTCAACCTAATCAGTTCATTCTATGGCAATGATTTACAGCAAGTTATATCGACTTCTAACCAGAATGGTAAGTGGTTAGATTTAATATTTACCAATTTTTATGACGAGGTGGTGGTTAGTGCAACTACTGACGCCGAGAATCTTTTCTCTAATACTCTTCATCACTCCGCTATTACCGTTGAACTTTCCACTATCAATATTGCTTTTAACCAATCATACAATAATGAAATTGTATTTGATTTTCATAATGCTGACTACGTAAGCATTAAAAATTATCTGAATACCATAGAATGGTCAAGGTCCATCTCAACGTTAGATTTGGATGGACTTGTTTCTTTTTTCTACGAAAAAATCTTTCAAGCCATTAACACTTATGTACCAAATATAAAAAAACGCAATAAACGTTCTGAGCCATGGCTTGACAATAATTTGAGACAATTAAGGAACCGACGAAACAAACTTTATAAAGCAATTAAAAATGATCGCAATATCAGCGTAGGGCTAAAGGAAAGCTACGATCTTTTATCTAAAGAATTCTCAATTAAATCTCGGGAAGCATATGAGCTTTACGTGACTATAATGGGTAACAAAATTGTAAATGACCCGAGAAAGTTTTTTGATTTCGTTAATATGAAACGAAAAACGACTGGCTATCCCGCTTCTATGTTCAGAGGGAACACTATATCTTCGCTTCCACAGGAAATCTCCAATTTATTTGCAGATCACTTTCAAGATTCGTTCTGTCCTCCTTCGATCCCTACAATAAATTCAACTGTCTCCCCTACCCAAACTTTATCCACACCACTCATTGAGGGAATCATTCTAACAAAAGAGGCAATTGCCAACGCTATCCAAGAGCTGAACATTAATAAAGGACCTAGCCCTGATCTAATACCTCCCTGCTTTGTGATACAGTGTATCAATCAATTGATAACTCCTCTGTATATAATTTTTAACAAGTCGCTGTCATTAGGCGTATTTCCATCCTTTTGGAAATCTTCCCATATTACGCCTATTTTCAAAAGTGGCGGTAAAAGATCTATTGACAACTATCGAGGCATCGCTATTCTCTCAGTGATCCCCAAACTCTTCGAGAAGCTCGTCTGCGATCAACTGACTTTCATAATAAGTCCCCTTCTCAACGAACAGCAGCATGGGTTTAGAAAAGGCAGGTCAACTACCACGAATCTCATGATCTTGGTTTCGGACGTCCTTTGTGAGATGGAAAAGGGAAACCAGATTGATGCGATTTATACTGATTTCAGTAAGGCCTTCGACAGAGTCGACCATCAAATTTTTACACAGAAATTACTTAATTTCGGTATATTTGGCTGCCTACTTAACTGGCTTAAAGCTTATCTTTGTGACAGAACCCAGATTGTCAAATTCCAAGGAAAATTTTCAAAAACAGTTTTTGCTCTATCGGGGGTGCCGCAAGGCAGTCATTTGGGCCCTCTTCTCTTTAATATTTTCATTTCGGATCTATCTAGGATTTTATTTGATACCCCACACCTCTTCTACGCGGATGACTTGAAATTGTACCACACTATCAAAACGCAGTCCGACATTGATTTTCTTCAATCAAAACTTGTATCTCTCGAACAGTGGTGTCTCCTGAATAAACTAAATCTCAACGTCGTCAAGTGTCGTGTGATAAGTTTCTCCAGGAAAAATAGTGTAATAGCCAATTCATACTATCTTAATAGCAACGAACTTATTAGGGTTGAACATATCTTAGACCTAGGTGTAACCCTAGATACCAAATTGCGCTTTAATTTGCAGATCGACAAAGTCTTGTCGAAAGCGAGCAAACAATTAGGTTTCATTAAGAGGCGCGCTAAAGAGTTCAAAAACATTTGGGTTACTAAGTCTATACACATCACTAGTGCGGCCTCTACTGGAATACGCCTGCATAGTCTGGTGCCCAGCTTTTCAACTACACAGCGACAGGCTCGAATCAGTTCAGAAACAATTTTTGCTTTTCGCCTTGAGGCACCTCTATAATCCAAACGACTTTAGTAATCTTCCTTCTTACGAATACAGACTTGGTCTTTTAAACCTAATGACTCTTTCATCAAGAAGAACCATAATTAGCGCATGTCTAGCCTTTGATGTCATTAGCGGAACAGTTAGTATAGCAGCTCTCTCTAACCGAATTACTTTCAACAATCAAATAAGACGGACTAGGCATACAACCCTCCTTAAAGAATACCAGCACCTTACAGTTTATGGGTATAATGAACCCATCAATAGGTGCTGTAGAACATTCAACACTGTAAGTCATCACTAATCTTCAGGTATCACCAAATCTACTTTCAAAAATAACTTGACAAAGGCCCTATTAACTTCTTAACCTACTTATTTCCCATCCTTATTCGCCTAAATGCAAATAAACATTAACTTGAAATACTTGCTTTTTCTATTTTATGCATATTCTATTGTAATATATATTGTATCATGCCTTGTTTGGCAAATAAATAAATAAATAAATATTTCATTAAGAACTACAACATCGATGTTTTTGTTGGAACATAAATAAATATTGATGTCGTCAATTTTATTACGAATGCTTCTAACGTTTGCGTAGAAAATGTTTAAAAGACAATTTTTTTCGTTTGCTGTTGATCTAATATCCATAGTTGATTCGCTTTTGGTTACCTTCAATCATTCTCTTAAATTCCGGGCACTCATAACTGTCTGCGCGATGTTGTGTGTGTGTGTGAGTTGGGGGAGAGGCGCATTGGCACCTCTAAGCACTCAGGCCAAAGGACCCATTGTACTCATTTCCCCCTGCCTATCATAGTTTCCCAGACTTTTTGATAAAGTCTAGGATCACTGATAGGGTGTAGAGAGACTAACTTCTGCATGCGTGCAACATCCCAGCCAAAGCATTGATATCTGAGACGCGCAAACGCTGGGCATTCACAGAGCAAATGCTCCACAGAGTCAGCCTCTTCTAGACAGGATGAACAGAGGTCATCCTGTTCAACACCTATTCGGTACATATGTCCTCCTAGGCAGTTGTGTCCAGTCAGAATGCCTATCATGGCCCTGCAAACTTTCCTGCTCTTATTGAGCAAGAATCCCGCAGTGTATGCAGATGATTTTTAATTATGCAATTATTGCATTTTAAAGAAGATACTGTACATGCATGGGTAAGATGATTACCAGCACATTTAGCACACACTTCCTTTGCCTGGCATGTTTGGGATTTATGGCCGAATCCTTGACATTTAAAACATCGCATTACGTTGTGGTCTTCAACAACGTAATGGGAGCCGAAATTGATATTGATGTATTGGTTCACCATTCTTTCAAATAGCTTCCCACCAACCTAATTCTTTATATTTGAATAGTTTTTTCAAATTACTTTTTCCTTTTCTTTCTTCGATGAGTGCCAACTTTTATAGTTAATTATGCTTAATGTCAGTATTTCCCTAATCTCTGCTTGGTGGACAAATATCTAAAATTCGACCAAGATTTTAGCGTTAGCATAAGCCACTTCCAGCAAAAATCAAATCAACTGTAAAAAGCATATTTATTACACCACTAATACGACTATGTGGCTTTTATTGTATGCAAAATATAAGCGTTTTGTTACGAATCCGAAGGTTAATCCTTCCATTCGCCTGACGACGTCTGTATTTCACTTTACGACCTTGACGTAAATCGAATACTTTCGTCGCTATCCCGAAATTCACTTCACCAACTCAAACTTGAACCCATTTCGGCACGCATAAAAGAAGCAATTGCTGAAAGTACTGACGTATCATCAGGTCCTCGAATACCGATAAAACCAATGAAACGCTATCGTATCGTGATCATGCGACTGGAAAGACGACTCCAGTCGCCACGATACGTATTTTTAAAACGAAAATAAACGTTCGAAATTGCCCGGAAAAACTGAAGACAGGCTTCCTACCTCTCTTATTGCACGTCGCATAAATTGATGAAATTCGATACTGAAACAATGACGTGCCTATGGGGAAAGTCGAGTTGCTGTCAACGAAAAGATGGAAAGTACGAAAGTCGATTTTGTGCCAAACGCACGATACGCTAGCTACCCCCAAATGAACTTCAAAGGATATTTGAAATGAAAAAGCGGAAAGAGGATGAGATGGGTTGGCTGGTCTCTATAGCCTATCTATTACGAGCATATGGCACTTGATTTTATGCGACACGTATCGAAGCTGTCAACCAATGGCACGAAAAGGATTTCGATTTGAAAGTTTCGTGCGGGAAACTTATATATTTCCCAATCTCTGGATACATCCGCAAACTTTATTCGGTGCTTCCTTCTGTTAAACGTTGTTTTTTTTTCTTGAATTCCCTGTACATTTTCCTGTGAAATGCAAACAGAAGATTCAAAAATTCGTCGCCGGAAAGAGCAAAGCCCTACGAAGTATGCACCTAGTTTCTGAAATTCAAAAAAAAAAAATCAATACACTTCTGTTTGCAAGAAGAGCTAAAGATATTTTGCATATAGGTATGTGTAAACTGTTGGTATGCCTAGTACTCTACATTTCGATAGATCCTTTTTCACAGCACAGATGCTGTACAGTCTTGGTAAAAAATCGATTTCTATTGTTTCCGAGTTTGAAACGAGTTTAGTTTGGTACGAACGTTGGGTCAGATGCTTTAGCAGAACAGCCATAAGGGATAAGATAAGTGAAAAAGTTTTGATTGGCGTGAGAGCACTTACTTGTTCACTTTGTGAAAGGAAAAATATATTCTATAAGATAGATAGACACCGACTAATCATGTCAATAAACTCTGATTAAGAGACGGAATTAATGTCAGCGAGAATATGATTTCGCCTACAGATTTACAGCAGAATCATGAAGTGGGAAATTGAGACCAAAATAAAAATTAGGCTAAAACATAAATACAAAAGCAGAATGAGTTAGAAAAAGAAAAGAAATTCAATAAATAATTCACAAAACTTAAAATCAAAAAAGATTAATTAAAATAGCAATACAACAATAATAAAGTATAATATAATTCAAATTAAACATAAAAAATGCAATAATGACTCTACAGAAGTCGAAGTGATAAACAATAATTTATAAAATTTAAAGGAAAATGAATGAGAAACCAAAAACCGTCTGATACTTCGAGAATTGAGTCTGTGATTTGCCGTCTGTCCCGAAAGAAGGTTAGCACTGAAGGTATCGAGAATATTGACGAAGATTTATCCCAACGGTTAACTACATACTAAAAGCTCGGAACCAAGGTCTCATCAAGAGTAAGAACAAATGATCACTCTACTCAAAATAAGGTATATGAAATTTAAATAATAATAAGCGTGCAGATCTACGTTGAACGCACTCTACTGCATCATTTAAATCCACTGAAAGAAAAATCTTGGTAAAATCAACAATTTTCCTTAGTTGTTTTTGCGTCAACTACGGGCTATAGTTAAAACAACTATAAGAAAATTGTTGATTACTTTTATGTACCATGACGCGTGGTTGATAAACAACGTCCGTGGTGCAAAAAAAGTAAGCAACCACAAACAATGGTATTCCAACAATATACATATATGTTTGTTAAATTGAACAATTGTAGAGTGGTTCGCTGACTATGCAAATTGTTGATAATTCAATATTTTGTAGTGTTAAGTGAATTGATGCTTATAAATTAACTATTTATCGTAATTATGAATTCGAGGATTCAACTGTGTTAATCCTCGAAGGTTTCCAAATTTTTTGTATCAGCAAAGTCAACTACTTTTGTATGGTCAAATGAGCTATTTTAGCAGAATAGAAAGAACCTTTTTCCGTAGTTCATTCGACAAATTTGAATGAATTGTTGCATTACTATCAATAATAGTTAAATCAACCACGGCTTTTTCTTTCAGTGTAGTTAAAGTGAGGAGACCAGACTTGACAACAGTATTCAAGATGCTACGGGCAAATAAAAAAACAGATTAAGGGAAATTGTAATGTTAGCAAAACAAATGGAAGACCTGACGTTAAAAACAGACAAACGAGAGGCCAAAAAGCATACCAGGATCCTTAAAACGGTCGACACTCATAAGACACGATCCGGGTAGGAAATAGGAAAATATTTATATGAGATATTTTTACAGGGATAAGATATTTGATGAAATTTCGATAGATTCAGAGTAAGAAAATTGATTGAGCTGCAGTCACTCAGAACACAAAAATCATATTGTAACTGGTGACAATCATCAAACAATTCAATTACTCTGAACATATTAAAGTCATCAGCAGATAGAGGACAGGGAGAGTGGACAAAAGAATCGAGATCATTGATGAATACCAGGAATAGCAAAGGATCTAGAATCGATCCTTGAACTGGTCTAGAAAGAGGACAGAATAAAGAAGAGGTACAAAAATTCACAGATACACAATCGACCAGAAACCAGGACAAAAGATGGTCAGATACCTCATAACCTTCGACCTTTACAAGAAGAAGCTTGTGGTCAACAGAGTTGAAGGCCTTTGCGGAATCTGTGTATACTACATCAATTTGCTTCTGTTGGTCTAATACGACAGCGACCAAGTTAATAAAGGTTAATATGTTAGGTGTGGAAGGCCTGACTGTTATAAACGCATACTGCTCAGGAGCAAGATAAGGATGAAGGATAGGAAGTAGCCTATTATAAACAACTCTTTCGAGTAAAATTGGAATTGTTCTTGCGGGATGATTAAAATTAAAAAATTTTTTATTTATCTTGAAAATGTTTATTTGACAAAGTGGTTTCGAAAGCATGCACTGATTCTCATCAGACACCAGCACACAGTGCATACTTGACTGGTGTGACCACTTGCAGTTGGAAATCATTAATTGTTATTTACGCTGGTTGTGACAAATTTTAACATCTCCGACTTATATCCATGGAAATAATTTACTCATAAAGGTTATTGATTTGTTATCACGGTTCCCTTCTTGTCTATAATCGCATTGACAACGTATATCGTCTCTAAAGCTTATCAGAGCAGAGAATAATTGATACGGGAAACTCGATCGTTTTGCGGAATAAGCCTCCGAAAGCAGAATCAAATTGGAATTGTTCTTGCGGGATTTCGAGTACTTTAATAAATCCAGAAAGGGAAATAGGATGATAATTGAATATGCAAATTGTGTCACTGGATTTATAGGTCGGAGAAATATGAGAAGACTTCCAGCAGGACGGAGAAAAGCCTGGGAAGAAACTAGGATTCAAGAGCACATAGGGACGACAAAAGTGATTTGGCGATCACAAATGATCACAAATCTCCTGCGGATTAGAAGCTATGATATCATTAAGGAACATAGAATTTTGGTAACAATGAGCACTTTTTAGGGAGCTGACGTAAGACTAAAAGGACTTGTGTTGGTTAGAACGTATAGAGTATAACCCGTAGCAACAGGAGTAGCAATTTGTTCCGCCATCTTATCAATAGTCATCCATTCATTTTTATGAGGCTATAGTGTAAAGGCTTAGCTGGAATTTTACTGGATAAAAAGTCAACAGAAATTAATATTGACAGAGGTAAATGGAGAAAGTCATTTAGAGATATAGATCAATACTAGCATCATGTTGCATGTTCTGCCACACGTTCTCTATATTGCAATCAACCTGTATAGAAAGGGTCCTCTACGATTTTGATCCAATGGCTGCATGAAAACTCATAAGGTAGAAAAGTTTTCAGGGTTACCACTAGCATAAATTCCAAATTTACGAAAATAAAACACCTGTTATTTATTAAAAAAAACTTTGATGGCAGCATCCTCTATAACATAATGCAGTCGCTGCATTTAAACTGCTTCACGCCAAAATCACCAAACTCTCTGAATTTCGTTTTCATTCGATAACTTCACCGAAAACTACAGGGTTAGAAAGAAGCTCGGGGCTGCTATCCCAAAATATCCAAAATTTGAAAAATTAAAACATTGAATACTTGCCTTCATTGTCGATGTTTACTAAATGAATATTTAATGGTAGCATCTGTTGGTATGAAAATTACGAAAATGTCTGATGCTGGCAACCCTTTGCTAACACCACAGTCAAAAGTACACGAAATCTGCCATTACCACCTGCAAAACGTTTAAAATTTTCTGAATACGAATATTTGTGGGTTTTGTCCCTAAAAGATAATTATTATTTGAAAATTTAATGATAGCGCTTCTTAGTAAAAAAATTACAAAAACTATCATAGATGCAATCATAATTTGTCGTTCCAACTCTTACCAAACTTAGTATGACTGGAGGTCGATTATCATGTAGGAACACCTTTGCAGTTTTTCAGGATGAAGGATGTGCACCAGATGCAATGCTAATGTTAAAAGGGATGGCTAAAGAGAAAAGAAGAGAATTTCACTAGTATATTATGCTGGATTTACACTCTCCACGAGATATGGCAAATGCTGCCGAGCCGAGAGTGTAAATGGTGCCCTCGTCTATTCTTGTCTGTTTTCCACATACCAAAACATGGCAAGCTCGAGATTGTGAATGGTTTCCTCGTCGGATCTCACCTGTTTTATCAGGGTTTATGATGGTATCGGCCTAGCTCGAGGCCACTTGAAATGTTGTCGGTTTTACGTATCGAGTCAAAGGGGTTTGAAAAAAGGTCTGGTTCGGGCTACGTTGATATTTACAGATCGATTTGGTTTGCCGACAAAATCATAGACAAGATGCATCATACTGGACAATATGAATGAGTACCAATGGTTACACAAGGTGCACTGTTCGAATATTTGAAAACAAATTTCTGAACAGAGAAAATGCTACCTACGTACACCACATGCATATCTGCGCACTTAAACTTCACTTCCTTCAAATCTTCTCAATACGAACAGGACGAGCTTTATGGCGTACTAAGATAAAAAAAAATGGTCTATCGCTTAAATAAACAATTTTGAATGAAAGCTTTGAATACTCGTCAAATGTTCTGGGAAGTAATTTCCCAAATTCCTTGAAGAAATGTTTCCCTATGTGTAATCGAGGTATTAGGAATATCAACAGGACCGCAACTTGCATTAGAATTTGTTAGAAATTATTATTTACATCTGGTAACATCAAATATACTTAAAAATAGACTTAATATTATGTTATCTGTTGGCAACACTTATTGAAATAAAACGTTCTGTTTGCCATTGGCTTTCAAAGAAAGTGCACGTTGTTTTATTAGAATTTAAGGTAAAAATCAGTGTTTCGATTAGAGATGAAGCGTATATACTGGAACAGGTATATAGAACAGGTTTTTTTTTAGAACAACCAGTACCTAGTACGAAATTCAAAAATACTAGGTACGAGTTTTTTGCGAACTAATACATGTAATCAAGAATTTTCATTTCAATCAGACAGTGACGTAATAGTATCCTAATATTAATATATATGCGTATTTCATACTTGCAAGTGCTTTCATACTCGTATTTAATACTTTCCTACTCACGAGTATTTCGTACTTACTAGTATTTTCGTACCTAGTATTTTCGTACTTGCAAGTATTTTCGTACTTGCTAGTATTTCATACGTACTTGCTAGTATTTCGTAATACTAGCGTACTTGTGAGTATTTGATATTTGAGAGTAAGTAACACTTGCTGATATGATATTGTACTTGAAAAAAGGTTGTATTTGAGTACTCGTATTTAGACCGATTTGCTTTGGGGCGGTTTTCGTGTTTGTATCGGGTGTTTTGGGAATCGTGGAAAAAAATTTCGGCATTGATGCCATTACCGACTTTGGATTAGCCAAGAAAAGTTTGGTGTCAGAAATCGATCGACAAAAAGTCATATAATTGACAAAAAGATTAGTTGGTCATGTTTTAGTAAATTTTTCGACGTTTTTTAATTTGAACGAATACGAATGTGCATATAATAAACACAAAATCAAATCAAATTGATTGAATTTGATTGTTTTCCCTTAGATGGCTCCTAGGTTGGAGAAAGATTTGCAAATAAATGACCGACCATTGGAAAGTTACGGACAAGCTGAACGGACTAATGACTGCGTAACCTTTGAAGGTCATATTGCACCATCACCATTCTAGCTTGGGAACTTTGTGTCTGGAGGGTGGGGGAGGGCATATCATACCGTTTCATTATATCACTGCAAATCGTTTGTATTGTATGTATATATGTAAATACTTCAAAAAATACTAGCTAGTATTTTTGGAACAGGTATTTGGAACAGGTATTTTTCTGTACTCGTACTAGTTATACTTAGTGTGTGAAAATCCTAGTACGACCCAACTCTAGTTTTGATCTGCATATGATTAGTGCTACACAAGTATATCGTAGGTAAGGTACGAATGAAATCAGAAGATATCGAGGTAGCTGATGCATTTTAAAACGAGAAAGAGAAAAAGATAGCCTATGAAATCACAAATAGTCAGAGTTTGGTAGCAATAGCTTCGTTAAAATGCGTGGAATTAGGAGCTGGAAAATTTGACTTAATGAAATTGGTGTAAGAGCAAAAAAAATGACTTATCCAATTCGCATTTCCAACTATCGGTCAATTTGATTTCTTCTTTGCTTTAGTAAGATACGCAAGAGTTGTTTATAATAGTTAGTTTCCTATTGTCCAATCCTTTTTCGCTATTGTTTATAAGTTTGCTACCAATTGACTTCTTTATCAAATTTTATGGGGCAACTGGACCAGTTTTCTCTACATTTGGTTTTCGGTGAAAATTTGTAACGAAGCTTCACTCATCCACAAGGATGTAATGAAAATGACAATGAATTGATGTGCGACTAATTGCCAGAACTACGACAGAAGCCATGCAAGCAGTTTTTCATAGATATTAAATGGGATATAAAGGGAATTTTGGTGTGGAACTCTTGTGAGGCCACTGATTAAGAAAGAAATTCATTACCAATCGAAGAATGGTGAAATCATTGAAATAATGTTAAAATCGGACTATTATATAACTATTTGCCAGAAGCTCTCGAAAAAATCATCAAATACCTACTGGGAGCAAATAATTTACTGTACAGCCTTTGAAAATGCTTTAAAATAGAATTGCAAAAAATGCACAAAGGGACAGTTTGCCCTCATAGTTTTATTCGACATCAGTTTCTAAAGTCTAGGTTTCACCCAAAAACATCCAGTACTGAGCTTTACACTCAATGAGCTTAAAAAATTATAAGGAAGAACTGCTTTAATTATCCAAAGACTTGAGAAAAGTCTCAAAAGCAAATACGTCAACTTTTTTAAGTTATTTATTTCCTGTTTAGGAATCACATTCCCTGTAAAATGAAATTATTATCAATTTTACTTTGAATCATATTCTATGTAGACTTACGAACTGAGCTTATCCATTGAGAAATTGTGTACATTTTCCTTAGTTGGAAAACGCAATTTCCTGACTAGTCTTGTACAGCTTATTTATGGTAAACGCAATGCGACAGGAATTAGTTGGTTGCAAAATTGAATGCAGTTCAGTGCATAAAAGCGCAATCGAGATGAATAGATAATTACATTTTCACTTGTTTTATTACATGTTGTTTGTTGTATTTCAACAATAGCAATTGACGTCTGTGGACTGACCAAACAGTCGAAAGTACAGTTCCTTAAAGGAAATACACTTACAAAACACGTTAAAACGAAACACTTCAGACATTGCACTATACATTTGGTCCAAACAAATGACATACATTAGTTGCATTTATGTGTTTCATTTATTTTCCATTCCCTACAAATGACTACTCGCCGAGCCCTATTTGGATAATATGTAGCATGTAGTGTGGTATTTTCCGTGACCTAAAGTCGGTCGTGCCAATTTCGAAATGTGCATGTGAAAATGTCAAGGATATTTATCACTTTCGAAAGACCGAAACGTACTATATTAGTACATACGAGAATGTAACGAAATGTGAAAACGCGGTCGTACATGCATGCACACGAGGAAGAGTGGATGGAAAGAGGAAATAATAACGTGAATATCTATTTAGTTTAGATCTAATCGTATTAGATGTATTTGCTGTGCTAGGTGACCTGAAATGCAAGCTAAGTGCAAAATGGAAAAATATGCAAAACGGCTTTGAATCATAAACATTTAAATTATGAATACGCAGCAAATGGTTTTCTGCATAAATATGTGTAAATGCAATTGATTTAATTCTGGTAGTTCGTAGGTAGAAAATGTGAATTATAAGAAATCAGTAATGAGATTAATTTCATCTGAAGCATATTTGATGAATATAATTGATGGGGTTTTGATTTTATAAGCACTAAGTTCATTAGGGCTGAAATTTAGAAGGATTTAGAAGAGCTCTTCTGTTAATAGAAGTTTGCACTTGTGACATTTTTGAGACGACTGCTTACAAAAAAACATTTTCTATTTGCTTTCAAATTTGGAGTCTGAGTGCGAAAAGCAGTTTAAAATCGTCTGCTATTTTGGTATGGTCCACTGCTATGACTCACATTGTGTCATTGCCTTTGTTTTCCTTGAACAGGGTTTCCCAATACTTGACATTGAGTTGCTCATTCCGCCGCTTTCGGAAAGCCAAGTTACTTTCCGTAGCCAAGTCCGCTGCTCTGAGGAAGTAGCGAAAATGGGTCTTGGAGTGGGAATCAGAGATTCCTCTGTGGCCCATAGATTGGCCCCTTCTCACAGCCTTATCTTTATGGTCTCTGGCCTTACTCACTCTATCGTTGGTTTGTCTAGACAATGGAGGGACACGTAACCTACTTTGTACGTGATGCTGAGGAAGTGAGCGGCAATATATCTCTCTCTAGCTTCGAAAGTATTCTCTCCTGAAGAGTATTTAGCACTTTATCCATTTGATCAGTCTTGCGTTCTTGGGGAAAGTCCTTCTATATGAACGCCATTTTTATACCTACAAGGCTCCGCTATAAGTTATCGCTGTCTTCTGCTGGGCTGAGAATGTTTTGTGGCCATATCGATGCTCCTAGTTTTCTTTGGCTGCCTGTCCTCAGGAATGCCATCCTCGCGTTTGGCCTCTAGGGACTTTTGGCCTCTAGTGAATTATTTATTTTCTATGCCTTTTCACTAGCCTCTTATTTTTAGGTATGTGAATTCTTATAAAAAATTTCATGCGCCACTCTTGTTTTTCCCTTTTGGAGTCACCTTCGATGGCTCTTGCGAAGTCATGCTCAGCGCTTCCATATTTCGGGAGAAGTCCTTCGCGATTTGTAAGGAGGATCTGCCGTCAGAGGTAGAGGGGAGGTTTCGAGAGCCTCTGCAGCTATTCTTTCTTCCGGTCTACTTCTTCCATTTTATGGATTTTGCTGGGATTTTCGATCCTTGCTTTGTCCACCTTTAGTTGTTGATGTGGGGCTAGGCTTAGCTCCTCTCATAATTTGGCCCTACATATGCCTCTGTTCTTGGGAATTTTCTTGGAATTTGGGCCTCGACTGTTCTCTTGATACCTTTGAAAATTCACTAGGGCGCCCTGGAAGTCCACTGTTAGAAGGCTTTGGGGCCTTTAGGTTTGGAGCACTTACGGTAGTCCCCCTCTTAATCCCACGAGTATGATGAATTGAAAAGACCAGCCGTATTATTCTTTGTATCCCGGCGTAAGCATTAAATTAGACAATGGATATTTTTTTTCTTATCATTATATCAAAAAATAGAAAATGATCGTCCTCATTTTCAAGATAACCGTTGTGCAATTCTTCATTTGTAAAGTCGATTTAATATATTTAAAAAATATATATATGTTTTTGTGTCTAGTGATCCAGCTCTCCAAATATCTTTGTCATATTCATTAGTCAGACGGACTCTAATTCCGATATTATTTCGGTCAAGATTTTTTTTTGAGATCGTTCTCTAGATTTGTTTTGAGTGCGTTCTCTAGATTTTTTTTTGTGATCGTTCTCAATAATTAATTCCAATAATTAGTCTAAAAAAATATAAGATGTAACATCCTGCTGGTTTCAAATAAAATCGTATCATTTTTTCCACACAAAAATCTCTCATCCTAAAATCTCTAAACGTAATATTTACTCGCAATTATCGCAGATAAAATAGAATCAAAACACAACTTCACATTTTCCGTCCAGTGAGTTCAAAAAGCATCGTCCACTAGCAGTAAATTTGAAAATTAACTAAAAAATAGTGTGTAACACTATTTTTCACAAAAAAAAAATAATAATAATTACATAACTCTGTCTACTCAAAATTTATGGGTAAAAATTCTATTTTCTCATTAGTCTTATTGAAAAAGCTGATCATCTGTGTAAAAATCATACTTTTTGACCGAGCCAAAATGGTGGTATCCATCTGGTGAAAACCTTCAAATTGTACTTTAATTTTGACCCTCTGCTATCATCGAACTCATTCGTAATCCAATCAATATGAGAATGGGAATTAATTTTTATCTTATATATCGCATCACCAAATGTATATACAAATATCGAATACATCCATGACATTTTCTACGGAAATAATTGTTTTTCGATAAACATCTTCCCCTAAAGCGGTCAAATGTTATACAAAATTACAATGAATCGATCGATGACAATATGGTTGGCGGCCTTATTTGGGACATTTTTTTTTATCACTTCCAACAATCTCGAGCTCTAATTACATTATGTAGGTTGATATTATACATATATATACGAGGTGAAAAAGGATATGCTTTTAATCGTATAGAATATTTACCTGAACACGAGTCCGGGATTTATATCTAAAATAGTGATAAAACATTGTAATAATGCATATGGTATGAAGTGCATCCGTGTGTTGCCATTAGTGCTCAGCTAAGCTATACGCTTGCGAGGAAATTATCATAAAAAATTAAGTAACCACGTGCGCAATATAATGGTCTTATCTATTGGAATATCTCTACAGGATTATGGTTCGTGTCTCTCTGATTATCATACATATTCACATCACCTTGAAAATATTCTATCGATTCGTGTTCACTGAGTGATATGATAATGCATGCAATTTGTACATATTTGATGCGTTAATTACATGCAATGATGAATTACTACAGCGAAATTTCGAAATATTTTCATATCAGCCAAAGATGATTGCGCTGCCTACAAAACGTAAAATCAACGGACTATCAAAGATTCTGCTAAAAAAACAACTTGACTAAAATCTTAAATTTTCTGAATGTCTAAGTTATACAGTCTGATGAAAAAAATAATTTTTTTTACAAACACAATATGTTTTTTGTACAATTAAATTATGACGCAATGCAACAGTACATGTGCTATTACCGCATCCACACAACAATGTAATCGCAAATTACTATTTCGCAATCGGTGTCTGACAATTAATAATGAAAGTAAAAGGTTGCGTTCTCTGTTCACAACAGAAACAATGCAATTGTCGTGCAACAGTTCAAGATTCAATGAAATCTTGCAGTGAATGTGAGAATGTGCTGCAACAATAATTCGTTTTGTCAGAAAATGTTTTCCTACATACTGAAAAGATGACTTCTCTTTGGACTAGAAAATAATTGGTGTGATAATGGCACGGAAGCAGTGAAAAAAGTAAATTTAAGAAAAATAAAATAAATTGATTCAACAACGAAACTTTGCAGCACTAACAACGTTCACGCATCCTTCTAAATACCGATTCAAATCACGCACGTTAACGATTTGAATATAATTCAATATATCTATTTTGATACATCTATCAATTTAATTTAAAATTCAATGTCAATGTCTTATTCAAAATCGCCATGATTCCGGTTCCAATTCATTTTCTTTTCATTCAAATTTTTACATTTCATGCATCAAAAGACATATCGTCAAACAACCAAATTCAACATTCACTGACATTCATCTTAATAATCTGCATATTCGTTCATCAGATTGTCCAACTAAATATTCTCAACCGAATTACTACATCTACTGATCAAGCAAATCTGAAGCTTTGTTGATTCGAACAGAAAAAAAAACACTATTTATAATATTGTTGTTTTTTTTTTAATTTTTTTATTTGTATTAATATTCAATTTAATTTCAATTTCTGATTTTTGATCTATTTTCAGGTGGGCCGTTCATCTGAATCTCCAATCGATTTTGTTGTTATGGACACATTGCCGGGCGATAAAAAAGATGCAAAAGCTATGCAAAGTACAATATCACGTTTTGCATGCCGAATATTAGTGAATAGGAATGAATCATCGAAACCACAAATCTATGCAGCTGGCTTTGATTCGAGCAGAAATATATTTTTAGGTGTAAGTATGCGTATATTATGCTAAATGAATTATCATACTATGCTAATGAAAATGAAATTACTGATTTTGTTTCATAATAAAATATTGTTTGAAACGTTTATGTCCTAATTATCAGTGGCATGAATGAATTGATAGACCATGGCTTCGAAATTTCTTGTAATGTTTGATCTAGTGCTGAAAATCTCCGAAATGTTCTCAATGTTTTTGGAGGAAACGCATCCCGTAGTGTCTAAATAATATTATTTACGTGTTTTTCGTGATTTCTAATATTCTTTTCTCCCCTTATTTTCTATCAGCAAACTTACAGTAAGAAAAGTAAAATAAATATAAAACTAATGAACTACCCTATAAGTTAAAATAAGTAGCAATTCAAATTTGCGATCATACAATCACTCCCGTTTAGCGAAAATGTATCGTTATCTTTCACTTTTCAATTTTTTCTCAGTCCTTAAAATTTATGTAATGAGTTTGTTGTATTGTTCTCTTCCTCGTTGTCTCGTACACTACCTCTAATAGAATAAAAATACGTTAACAAAAGCTCTACCTTATTTTGACCTTTTTAATACGAATCCTCTTGTATGGGAAACATTAATGTCCTTCTTGGATTCTTGTTGCAGAAGCGGACCAAATGGCATACCAAATTTTTTCCTACAGTCAGCGTATTCTTCGTTATATGTTCGCTTGAGAATGCTTTTTAACCGCAAACTTTTTTCCTAGTTTTTTTTTTCTGCGTACTAGAAAAAATATAATCTTTCGCAACGTTAAAATCAAGAGATATTAAAAATGTTTCGAACTACCGGTAAATATTCCTTCTTCTCTGATTTCCTACTCTTTTAGAAACAATCGTTCACAATCGCGTTCACTGTGCTTTTATAAATCAAATATCCGGACCCCTTTTCGCCTGGTTTGCACCCTATATCTTTCATTGTGCTCGTAAAGTTGTTCTCAATCGCATTTTACCAAAACGTTTTATCTTTCTTCTCGTGTTCCGCAAAGTTCTTTGCTATTCAGCGTATTCATCAAAGACCTGCCAATCTATGTTTGCATCTAACTCCTTCCTTTAAGACGATGACCTAAGGTTTTTCGAAAAATCTCCACTTTCAATGGTGATGAATTACTGCAATGTGACTTGCCAGACTTGAACATGTAGTATACGCGGAAATCTCTCCCTCTTAATATTGCAAATGGCTTTTTCTAATAAACTAGCTGACTTATATTTAGACTATATAAGTTCATGTTCTACAAAAGTTCTTCGCGTCATTTTCGATCTCAAATTAAAATTCGACCTACAAATACTTTAAAACTTACAATTACGTTGCTCACGTCACTCTTTAAATACGATATGGGAGTTCGTTTATTTATTTCTCTAGTTCGTTGCATCCTTGAATACTGCTCCTAAAAACAGTGACCTGTTATTCAAATTTAATGCTCACCGTGATTCGAGTACCTACGTAACTACTGAAGTAAGTAGTCTCCTGCATGTCTGAATGATCATCGAGATCGGTAAAGCCATGCAAAGCATTAGCTAACTATCAGAGTAGACATCGTTGTTCATACTTTTTCTAGTTGTATGCTCAGGAAAAATTACTCCTGATAAAAAAGAATTTTCACCAAGAACTGTCCCATCTCTGTCTACCCGTCCTCTACCAATGCTGAGGCAAGAGAAGCAACCTGAGAGCCTAAAAAATGTTGAACAACAGATTCCCTCTTAACAAAACCACACAATGCAGCTATTTTCCCAGATTCCCTTCTAATAAAACCACATAACAGCTATTGGGCGAACCATATCGAAGGTTTGCCATCGCATTACTGTAACTATATCGCAACAACATAATTATTTACAATTACATTTTTCTTTAATAACGATGACTTTATGTTTGAAAAATATTTCTGGGACAATCTATCTTTATCTCATCAGGATGAATACATCTTTTTTATTTATTTGTACATCTTTTTTAAGTTGCTATAAAAATATGTTTAAATAATTTTCCTTTATTTTTCCCCAAATATCTGTATTTTAAACTTTTTTTTTAATTACATATTTTCATTCAATTTTTTCCCAATTTATGCAAGATTTTCACATATTCTTCTTCAGTTATACTTTCAGAATCCTTAAAGTTTCCACCAGATGATCGCTCTTATCACAATCTGTCATGCCAATAAGTTGTTTGTTTGTTCAGACTGGAACTAGCCATTGCGAAGATTACTACCACTACGACTTGTACCTGTCAGATCACCACCTTGTATCATAAAGTCACGAATAAATCGATGAAAAACTGCATTTTTGTAGTAGGCAGGACATGCACCGAAATTGGTGTATGTTTCCGATATAATTCCCATGCTACCTCTCCCATTATATGGTTGCCATGCTTGGCCAGGAACGCCAGAGCTTTTGCTCACTAGCAACTTTATTTTATAGTTATTCAAATAATACCAATTGATTTAACAGATCTTCGCAAGCCTAGCATGCACCATTGCTCCTTCGGTTGAGCGCTCCAGTTCGCTGTCAACACCCCACTAACTGTACTCTTTGCGTGAACATGACCTAATATGGTCATATTAAAATCAGTTAATGCATTGGTGATAAAATTTTAGTAGTTAACTTATATACATAGATACGAATACCGTCACTGATATGATAACTTTGAGAAAAGAAAATGTTGAAAATAGTAGTGATCCCTTTTATAATAATTTTAATTTGCATAACAAGATCCTTTTTATGAAAGCTAATGAATTATTGGTTATCCAGGCAGGTATAAGATGGAATAATAAAAGTACATCGGCATTTGTCCAAACAGCACAATGCAATGATTCTATTTTTTCCTAGTGGGAATTAATAATAATTACTTTTCTAACTTCAGTGTTTAGTTTTTATTTTTTTTACATAATATTTGCATCGTTCTTCATCTGTTTTGACTCGGTTGGGTTGGGTATGGACTTTTCGAGATTTAGAATTTCCTCAAAAGAAATTTTCTCGTACCATACTATTTCTATTATTTTTTTTATAGTATTCACTGGCTTCTCTCCTTTGTTCTCGACCGGTTTTCTATTCCATTAAGGCATTTTCCTAGCCAATCCATGATCTCTATTTCAATTCTTCTTAAATAACGTTTAAGCATAAGTTAAATTTGCGAAATTAAGGTTAGATTAATTAGATATTCCCCTAAAATATAACAAAATATATTTACACTCGATGAAGGTACTGAATCATCTTGAAATATGATGTTTGGTTCCTGGACAAAATGTTCTTTTAGTTAACGTATATTGCTCTCCTTTAAAATGTTCTTAAATGTGTCTCCATTTACATTTCTATTAATAATGTGTAGACGTTCCAGTCCATTATAGGAAAAACGACCCCACACCATCTGAGCGTCAGATATCCTCTTCGTCGAACAAATTGTAAAACCGAATAAATTTTATTCCATCGAACCCAGAAATACTGAACCTGCATTCATCCGATTAGACAACTGGTTGCCAGACTTCAACAGCCACTTGGCCTAATTGAGAGGAAGACGCTTAATTTTTTGTGTGAAGAGAATATTTTGCGGTTCTTGTTCCTCGTAATCCAGCCTCACGTAACTTTCGACGGACCGTGAGCACATCAATATTAATATTATGGGTGCCCCTTAACTTCGCTGTCAGACCTATTGTTGTAGTAAAGGCATTTTCCAAGCTTCGCTTAACAATCAAGCAGTCTTGAAACTGTAATCTTTCGCGGGCGTCCAGTGCCTTTATTTGTCCATATTGTCCAATTGAGCATTTCGTTGCAACTACCTTACAACAATTTAATGACTATACCCTACCGTTTGAACAACTTCGCTGGTACTTAATCCTTCTCTAGAGAGGACCAGTATAATTTAAATTGTAACTTTAGAGTCAATAATGTTTACTTGAGGGGGGAAATATAGAAATATGTAGATGAATGAAGAACGACTTCATAGGCAAGACAGTGAATATTACAATGACAATGAGAATATAACATCGCATCAAGCAGATGCAACAAACTGTAAAAGAATCTGATTGATCCGAATAAGAATTTTATTAAAGCAGTCTATTGATCACATCACTAACCCGAAATACTTAGGCATAACATCCTTTATAGTGTGGTTAATTTTCTGCGAGCAAATATTAGCTTCAACATTTTCATAACCTTATAAATCCTTCTTCGATCACTCTTATGGTGATTGCTTCGTAGAGTCACATAACTAAAAACAAAAATGTATCTCAGCTCGCTTAAAGGTCGAATATGGTCTTAGATTACACAAAAAGCAGGTAAACTTCGCTTCTACGTTTTACTTCCCGAAAAAAAATTCTTCTTTAGACAGGTCATTTAACGTCGTCTACAAGTATCGTGCTATTCATTTCAGAAAGTAAGGATTTAGCCAATTTAATTTCTTAATTTTTCGTCATTTAATCTGCAGGGAAATCTCAATCTTACTTACAATTGAAATACTGCTTGGCTGGAGCACAAATTACCGATCAAATATAATACCAAATTTTTAGTTACTGCCGCAGTAAGTTTTAAGTTTGTAGTAAGTTGAAACGGTATCAAATGAATGAAAAAAATTCTTACAGAATTTTTGATCTGACGCTCATTTTTTCAATTTGCCTCCAATAATATCTTCGTACACTTAAGAAACAGTTTATGAAAAATCTTAAAAACTATAGATACATTTTTTGTTAATAATTAGTTGGGTAGCCTTTATTTTTAATCACGACTTTAAGGTGGTGTGGCATCGATTCTACAAGTTTTTTTGCATAGCTTGGCTCTATTTTCGCCCATTCCTGCTGAAGAGCCTGTTCCAACTTAGGTTTCGAGCTAATATGATGAGTCCTGATCCTTTTTTCCAGCATGTTCCACATGTGCTCAATGGGATTGAGGTCAGCACTTTGCGGTAGTGTTTTAAGCAAATGTGGAGTTTTATGCACCAAGAACACCCTAGTATTATAAGCCATGTGCTTAGGATCATTATCTTGTTGAAAGTAAAAATCCTTTAATACACCCTATTTTTCAGCACTTGGCTCCAAACTTTTCTTGAGAATTTCAATATATGCGCGATAATCCATGATTCCTTCAATTATTTCTAAGTTTCAAACATCGCTGGCAACCATACAGCCCTATACCATTACGCCGCCGTCTATTCCCTGTACCTATAGACCAAAAAATACATCCTAAACAGAAATCCAACAATTAACCATTTGACACTGCAGTCATTCATTTATGTCTACAAATGGAACAACACATTGACAAATTGTCATTACTTAGTGCCTGTAGAACATTGATTGTTCAATTCCTGCCTTGAGCTTCGTAAATGTGTCAACTCGGTTTTATTTACGTTACTTTTTCACTTTTTCATCATTATTACACATTAATTTCGAAACAGATTTATACACTCTATAAATCTACTTAAATTACCTCAATTTATGGGCGAATATGTATCCACAAAACAATTTCCCCAATTGATTAAAATCACTTCATTCATAAAAACACTTGACATATTCATTGCCCTCTTATGCATAGCCTTTACAATGCAGTTATTTTCAATTGGCAGAAATCCATACATATACTTGTTTATACCTATTCTGTTCTGTTTTCCATTTATGTAAAACCATAACAATTTATTTGAACTATTTCAGGAAAAGGCAACAAAATGGCAAGATAATGTAGAAATCGATGGTCTAACAACAAATGGAGTCTTAATAATGCACCCGAAAGGTCAATTTTGTGGTGGCAATGCAAAATGTGGTCTATGGCGTGAATGTTCAGTTGGCGGTGATGTTTTTAGCCTTAGAGAATCGAGGTCAGCACAACAAAAGGGTCAGCCGGTAAGTAAACTAGAACAACGTTCTATCGAAACTCGAACCTTCGTTATCAGGCCAAATGCGTTTTTGTGAGCTCATTCGCATCTGAAACGATTGAAATAAAATCCGAAAAATATTCTAGTTCTTTAAAATTCATTTGAACCATGCACCCTCAAGAACAGAACACATCATGTTCTACAATATTCACGAAACGTAATTTCAAAATATCAATATGCAAATAATGTTGCTCGCAACAATGAAACAATTTCCTCATTTCGTTGAGACTCTACCAGGCCGAGGCCAGAACATTAAAATGTCGTAACATTTAAAAAATTCATATTCATAAAATGCTTTTCAACGTTCCGTTCCGCACACAGAAAAGGACATGTCGGAGACCAAGTTATGTTGTCGGAATAATATCGTGGCTCCATGGCTGGAAAATTCTTTGATGTTTTCATATATTCACATGACATAGCACGCGATAAAAAGGTCGCCTTTCTATCCTCCGTATATATATTTTTTTTTTTTACACTTCGTAGGATTTAAATCAGATTCGAGCTTGAGTTTGTGTGTGCTGGAAAAAAATCGTGGAATATTCTATGAGTATTTTATGCTTGCTGCTCATTATTTGTTGAGTAGAATTGCTGCTATCGTAAAACTCCAGCAACCAAATAATACACTTTCTTGCTAGGAATCTATTTTACAATCTGTTCGAATCCACAAAAGTACTTATTTGACATAGGAATTGTTACTTAGAGTAATAAAACTGAATGATTTGTATATTTTTTTTATATTTCAGATATACGAAGAATCAAACATACTTCAAGATGGAACACTTATTGATTTATGCGGTGCTACGTTATTGTGGCGATCGGCGGAAGGATTGCAACATTCACCTGTAAGAATATGATATGACACAATTTCAAATATGCTAAATAGCTAAAAATATTGAAAATTGAAAAATTGAGAAACGTTTGACTTTATTTTAAATTTTCACAATTTTATTTTCGAAAAAAGTATGCTCCATATTATTGTACTTTTTTCAAAAATTAGGTTCAAATATTATAGAATTTATTGACCAGTAATTGAAACTTTTTCAAAAATCGGTCAATAATTCCCCCAGTTAGAGTCACGTGAATTGAAAAATGCATTTCGAGAATAACGCATTTAAAGAAGAAAAAACGAAAACTGTAAAAGCCAGTAGGTAATAAATTATATGAAGTGCTTATGTTTCAATCTGTGATCCCAGCATTATACAGTTATCTTTCTTCTTTTTCATAGTCATGATTCAGTTCCATAATTTCCCCTTTTCTTGCTTTCCTCGCTTCCCTCTTCTCCAGATCGCTACGTCTATTTTGTCGTTTGACGCGCTGTTCATCCATATTTTACGTAAGTGGAGCTCCGCAATCCAAATACAATTTCCAATTCGTTAATGGTTATTAATGAAGTAGTCTCGCTCTTTTAAAAAGACCACAGCTCAAAATGATGCTACTTCTATCATATTCAAGCCATCATTCAAATGTTTTGGAGCCAACTGCCAAACTGTAAAATTGAAACTCTTGCTCGCATTCTGCGTGTGACTACCTAAACACATTGACACTAAATTTTCTCTCGACAAATCTTTAAATTTAGGAAGTTTTTCCTTCTGCACGTCGGAGTGTAATGGACTAGAGTAAACTTCAGGCACCGTGTTTAGCAGAGCCTTAGCTTAATGTCACTTGTACCAGCTGTGAACGCCCATTGGGCAGTCCTAGTGTCTTGGATTTTTGTCGGTGGATATCATATGCTAGAACGTAGTCATAATCCTTTTCTTCATATCTTCAACGCTTTTAATATATTTCCGAATTGCTAAACCGTAGTACATGCACGGTTTTTTTTTATTAAAGTGTCAGTCAGTTTACTTTGCCGCCCAGTATTTTTTTTTGCCAAGCTATTATCGCACTTCGGAGACAAGTTCACATCCTTTTTTGAATACGACCTACACACTCGCTCTTTGCAACTACCGCTTCGCCGCCATAAAAGTTGGAGAGCTGCAAATATTCTTATTATTACCGAGGTAATTGACGTATTTCATACCGTGAAGATCTTCTAACTTCAAAAAAACCATTTTCACAGATTCTACTTCCATGTTTCCAGCGGAACATTCATAGATTTTTGAACAAGTTTCCTCGTCATACTCTTCTCTCCATGCTAGATATTCATAGGAATCATTAGATCTGCTCTTCCAAAATCAACATAATTGACAGTAACTACTTTTCACGACAAAATCTATAACTTTTCCTGTATGATATGCTATGATAGTCGTCACTCCATATAGCAATTTGATTCCTCTTTTTTCCAAGTACCATCTGAAGACATTTTGAGATTAAAACTAAATCTCTCAAGTTTTTCACTTTCTTTCTTTTCTTTTTCTATACCTCTTTTACTTTAGTATTCGAATATCTGCTTTTGAGGCGGAATAAATGTGATCGTAAATACTATTGAGTTTCCTCAGCTAATATCCGTATAGCTTCAGAAAGAAATTCAATCCTCGTCTTTCAATATCTAAGAATCGCATGGCAAACCCGATGAATTCCAATCCCCTATTGATAAAAAGATCTGCATTTTTTTGTTTTGTTCCGTCCGGCCCGAAGCTAAAAGAATTGCCAATAATAATACTTTGATAGTTTTGAGTTGTTCATCCGCTCCAATAACCAAAAATATTTCATATAACATTCCAGTAAACATGTATTTCAATTCTGTTTCAGCTTCCAATACCCTCGGTGTTTGTGAGTTCGCTGCCAAATATTTCTCCTACTTCTGTACCCAGTCCTCCACACTTACCTCGCATAATGCTGCTCTCTTTCTTGTATCTTGTCTTCAATTTGTGCATCGATTCTCTAGAAGTCGAATTATTCATGAACCGCCTTGGTAAAAGCACTTGTTGTGACTATGACGGCATTACCAATGTATTGGCCAAATTACTTTTCCTTGTATGTGCCTTTGTCCATACTTATGAATTGTAGTCTAGGCGCTGGAAAATTTTATTTGCATTAGAAAACTACAATACACAAGTCTGACAACCATACTAGCATATCTAACTACTGTCCCATTTCCCTTCGTCCGTGCTTCAGCAAATTGCTCGCGCGCATTGTGTGTAACGCTTTATTTCTTTATCGAGCCCATCCTAGCATAAGAGCAACGTGGTTTTATTAAAGAAAAGTCCACTCTAACAAACAGTTTGTTCTTCACGAATACTGTTGTATCTAATTGGGGTCAACAAAGACAAGTAGTTGCTCTATATATTGATTTTTCCAAAGATATTGAGTCCGTTGATCATATGCAACTGCATTTAAGGCTGGAAGACAATGGATTCTCCGATTCGCTTCCTGTTTGGTTTTCCTCTTATGTGCATCATCGAATATGTGTAGTAACTACCAATTCATGTTCTTCAGCTCCTTTTCGTCCCATATCTGGAGTACCCCAACGATCTTGTCTTGACCCATTAACGTTTTTGCCTTTTATGAATAACCATGCTTCGGCCATAAACTTATCTTTTGAAGGCTGTTGAAGGCTGCGAACAAATGACCTTTGCACCTTGAATAGTTGGTGCTCTGCCAACTTCCTCACTCTGAATATCTCGAAATACCATAATATGCCTTACAGTCTTACCAAGCCTTCTGTGTTATTTTTTTTCAATTTTAACTCTGACTCCTTTTTTGATGCGGTCGATAACTTTAAAGATCTCGGTGTTGTCTTTTTAGTTTTAGAAGCTAGATAGATAATATTAATTTCTAAACAGATATCGATATTTCGAGGGTAATATACCCTCTGAATACAATACTGGAGAAGAGGGCAGAGCAGATTACCCTCGAAATATCAATTTCTGCCAAGAAATTAAAATATATCTAGCTTCTAAAGGAAAAATTGGTCTTTAAATTTAAATATTTGCTGAATTTATATTTTAAAATGTTGCTTATTATATCTTTCATTTTTTATATTTTATAATAATTTGGCTTTGTCTGTTGTATTTTATTTAAATAAATAAATAAAATATGTATTAAACATGCTGAGTGAGCATGATCATACAAGTTTAGAGTTGAAGTAATTTTCTATGTATGTATACATAGTCGATTTTCCGAAATTCTATGTGCCGAAAAACTATCTTACAATAAAATCTTCTCTCAACACTGTTTTATTTTCTCATTTTAGACAAAACGGGATCTCGAGAAGCTCATTGATGATATAAATGCTGGTCGTCCACAATGTCCCGTTGGCCTCAATACCCTAGTTATACCGAGAAGAGTCAGTTTAGGTGAACATGTTAATCAGCCATATGTGTATCTTAATTGCGGCCACGTTCAAGGTGTGTACGTGCCTACATGGCATAACATTTAGTTTTCCGACCATTATATAGTGCTCCATAAATTTTCTTCGCCATGCTGTAATACGATCCATATATCTTTCTACTGCATGCGGCAAAGAATTTTATGCTGTTTGATTCTATTGCAATGTCATATTGACTATTCTTTTGTTTGCGTTTTCTTTAATGAAGCCTATATCTTTTCTGTATTTTTTTCGATATATCTACGTATGTTTTCTTCATGGAAATCGATATGTATACATAAAAAAAAAACAACTAAACCCGCAAAAAATGTGGAATGTACAATGGAAAAAACCAACAATGACAACAACAACAATACTATTATGGAAATGACGCTACACGATTTTAGGTCATCACGATTGGGGCCAGGATAAGTCGACTGGAGCTAGACGATGTCCGATGTGCTTAGAATTAGGACCAGTAGTTACATTATGTATGGGTATCGAACCAGCATTCTATGTTGATTCTGGACCACCAACATACGCATTTAATCCATGCGGACATATGGCTACCGAGAAAACTGTAAAGTGAGTAGTAGACTAGTACATGTTAAGATGATGGTATGTTTTATATGATATCTGGATTGTTTCCATGACGATTTTAGATTAATGCTTTTATCTGAAGTATTTGGTTTCTAAGAGTATTATATAGTTTTGCTTCATTTATTCTTCCTAATGTTGTCCTCCCACGCCCGAAAGACTTTCTATCACCTTGGCAAGCAGGTTGCTTTAAAAGCTATTTTGTTCCTAGTACTATGTTGAGTACGTGCCTTCAATTCTCGTTTTCTGGGAAACAATTTAGACAAGAAGATATTCACAATGAAAATGTAGAGGACATGATTTATGTTGATGGTGATCAGGATTTAATGCGCAAAGTATTTTTTGTAGGTCATTCAAATGAATTAAAGTAACGTATATAAGTAAATACATTCGATGTTATTTTTCTGTATTTAGGTTTAATGGTAACTAGTTAAGAGATTTTAAATTAAACATTTCTTCAAGCGGCATATAATTTAAATAATATTTTTGCAATATCTCGAAAGGGGTTCCGCTATCGTTGTCCGTAGAATTTTCAATATGTTTTTAGGTAGTAATCGCAAGAACTCTTATTAGCGAGAATCTCATCTGTGGTGTGAACGCTGGTATCGATACTTTTATAAATCACGTATGCCCGAAATTCGCTGTATAAATAATCGGTTGGCTTCTATACAGCTCTATAATCAGTTGTAGAATCATAGTTTATAAAGCTCAATTTACATTCATTATCTACTTTTTTTTATCCTCCGTTAAGGTTAGATTAAGCTAAAAGCCAAGTATAAGTCATCAGGAAGCTAAAAAAAATTTCCAGAATAAAAGGTGATAGTTTTGATTTCAAGTGATTCAATGCCCTTGTCGTCTCAAGTATTTTTGTAATTACCATAAGTCTTGTCCTGTTTCGTCTCGAAACAAAACTTACCGGTACGAGTGTTTACTAGGAGAACTAGACTTGAGCTAAAAAAAGAACGTCTAATGCGAGGACTTCTTGAGCTTAATGTGATATTCCTTTAAGATATCTCTGAATGTGATGTTGCTTTAGGATATCTCTCTTATTTTGCATAGGTCGGATTTATCTTAAATGTTCCGTAAATTAAGTTATCAATTTGTTCAAGTTTCACGTTCGTATATACCAAATTCATCTTACGGTTAAGTGCGATCTACGTTATTGGAAGTAGTTAAGTGGATGCAATAACGTATAGCAGTTTGGATCTCGATTGGTGAAAACATAATAAGCACGACCATTATTAGAAAAAAAAACGATCTGATCTTTTCCACAAACGACACAGCAATGATGGAAGACCTTATAAATTTTTTTCCCCACAGATTCGAGCATACGTTTTTAAAGATCAAATTTCCTTAAAAAGTTAGATATCTTCAAATTTCTTGACAGATATCAATATTCCGTGGATGATTTGCCACTTTTTTAGTGACTATAAGTGATTCTAAAGGAGAAATTCATTTTCAGTTTTGAAAGCTAGCGAAAATTGAATCAGATTAAATTGATTCATCGAAAATATTGTTTTTTTGACAATGTCATGTCAATATCACATCGGCACTGAAGTGACTTTTGTGGTGGAATGCATTATTAAATTGCAGTTGCTTAGATCTTAGAAAACTTTAATCAGCTACATTGTGGCAGCTACACTGTAGGCGTCCTAACGGGCCACTGCCTCATAGGGCGGCATGCGCAACGATTGGGCGTAGAGTTTAATGATTTCTGTCAGAGTTATGGCTCTGAGGATGAGGAGGAATCCGTCCTCCATCTCATGTGCCAGTGCCCGGCTTTGGCAAGGAGAAGGTTGGCGGCACTTGGTGCACCCTTTCTCTCAAACCTGACGGAACTGTCCCTGGTCAATTTAAAGGGGATAGTCCGATTTGCCAAAGGAAGCAGATGGTTTCCTGATTACAGTGAGTAGGAGAGAGTCAGTAATATATTGCGGCATCAGAACGGGCCTCTCTTGTGCCTATGTGTGTCGGTCGCCAGGTCTCTGGAGATTGGCAGCCACTTCAACATAATCTAACCTAACCTACATTTGATAGATATGTAGGTATGCAAAAATGCTGTAGAGATCTAAATTGCTACGATATTTAATAGGTCCTTGGTTGTATTGCAATGCTGATAGTTGCAAGTAGGGATGCCATTACACCTGTACAGGAAAGTAATAAAATTTTTCAGAAACATTTATACCGTTCTTGATGTAGAACATTAGCAATCCTGCCTGTTCAGGCCCAGAATTGTGAATTTTTTCTAGAATTGCAGGCGACTTCGGCCGAATCTTCAACAGACAATGACGCGTATCCAAAAGAGAAAATACCAATAATTAAGTAAAAACAATTAAGTAAAAAATAATAATTTTTTTTCTTAAAATTAAAAAGAGAAAAGAAGAAAATTATTAAAATTAATTTCGAAAATAACCAAATCAAATTGAATCAAAATTCATTTTCTCATGGCTCTAATTTACACTTTTATAATTCAAACTCATAGCTCAATTGTTACACTTAAAAAAAAAAGGAGAAAACCATTGACATCCTATTTTATTCCAAACTATTTTTTAGCCGTCTTCGTTTTTGTTTCTCCACATGTATTTATTAAGTGTTCTGCACTCATTTTCACAACTTTGAAGAGATTTTTAACACCCCACAGTCTTTATGAAATTAAACCAGTAATGAGAGTGATAAATGCTGATTTCAGTCCTTCTTTTCTTGTTTTCTATCCGTCCATGGTCCACATAACACTCCATTTGATTTTGTCTCGGCTCCATAAAATGCGCGATCAATTATCGATTTCAAATCTTTCAGGATCAATTGACGCTGCATTCTGCTTGGCGATATTAATTTTCGCTTTTGATAGATCGCAAGTATTGCACGTGTCAATTTTAAGTTCTCCTTGAAATTGATTTTCTTGGCTGTTAAGAGCAGACAGTATTAGAATAAAATAAATTGTAACAAATAAATAAATATTTCATAATTTTTGTTGAAGCTTACTTGAAACTATGGGTTTCTTTCACAATGTGGATTATGCATTAGAGACATAGATGGATCCGGGTGAAAATATTTATAGATTGAATCACCCCTGAAATAATGACTTTTTAAAGTCCGAAAAGCTATTAACATAAATGTTGACTCGTTCAACAGTTCGCCATATAAGATATATTCAACACACAACGTAGTCTCAATAATATAATCATTGGATGCAAACAAGCTGTTGCTATAGGTTCACTTGCTTCTGTCCAGATCCTTGTTTATTACATCTGTTATGGTTGTTTATTATATCTGTTATTATATTATGTTTCGGTCATAAAAGGATCCTTTGTTGCATACAAGGAATTCATGTTTCGTACTGAAAACCGAGCCAGGAAATGTTTCACAGCTTATTTAAGTAAAAAATCGGACAAACTATCAATACACATTCTCTCGGCTATTTCTCCAGCTGTAATCTTTGTAATCTTTCATCTGTACTGAATAATCTTGCAAATTGGGTTCACTATTTCAAAATTTGTCAACCCTTTCTCCTTTTATTTGTCGAACTATTTTTAACTATACAGGAGCGACCGAAAACAATGATGATTCCTGATACTGTCAATTGGTCAGAACATACGATATAAACAAAAACACAAAACTTTTGTTATGCCAGTTTTTTTTAGACATCTCTTAAAATTGAGTGCGAATCTATGCAATAACCTTTCTTCGTATTTTTCCCTTTCTTCAACATTTCCATTATTCCACCCCATAACGTCAAGTTTTTCCTGAGATGATGTTCAATTGCTGTGGAAAATTTTCTTTTTGTGAAACTAAGCTGAAACGGTTGCTGAATCGACGTAAAAAATTCTTATTTTAAAATTTCCTGATTTAATGTGAGATATTTTAACGAAATTTTCGGTAAGAGATATTCTTATTTAACAAATTTTCTCTTCCAATGTGATGCCTGAAGATGTATTATCTAAGAGAATAATACCTTGCATTACCTTCCTGATTAGTGTTCAAGGCTCGGGTTTCGTTAAAATTGTTAACATGACATCTTTTATGTCTCCTATCAGCATTTTTCACTTTTAAGAGGTTTATCCGCCTTAGGCAAAGCGTAATAAAATATATTTGTCTCATCTAACTTAAAAATGTTATTTTTCTCATTGTATTTGAATGTAGGTGTTATGTTTGCAATTCAATTTTATTTAATTTTTCATTAAAAGCAAATCCACCAACTCCATTGATTCCTCTTAACAAAATATTATGGTATGTTCGAAATTGCTGAAGCCTTCCATTTGAGTCTGTAAATTCATTTAGTCACCATTTTTATACCACTCTTCCGGCAGTTTTTTTAATAAGCAGGCATATCATTGGGCTATAATTATAAGCAGTATAATTAAATAAATATACGTTGAAATATTTTTAAACTAATTTCTAAATTTCCAAATCTAAATTATAGGATTATACAGGTTTATAGAGGCTGCAATTATTTAATTTTTCGAATTTGTGTCTGATTTTTTATTTTTTGTCTAATAAAATGTGAGGATGTTATTAGAAGGAGTCTTGACTAAATTTTTTACTGTACAGGGTACAACTCATAATAACTATTTGTAACATAAATTTTAACATTATTTTTTGAATAAACTGTAATTCAGAATTTCATCTTGTCATAATGTTTCTTTCCTCATAAGTTAATAAGATTGCAACATTTCTATATAATAATACTTCTTATCAATATAAAATTTCAAGTAAATGAAAATTTGTATGACCAGACAATTTTTTCGATAGCAAATATAATACGACATCACGTTCCAAAATAGTTGTTTTTAAGTGCTTCCCAATTATGATAAAGTAAAATTTGATAGCGGCTACATCATTCCTTGAATAGCCTTCTTTCAATACCCTTTGTGTTTTGCTTTTTCTGGACCTAGCTATTATTTACTGTATATCTTATGGAGTGATTTGCGAAATAAGAGGCTTGCTTGGAGGCGCCTCAACTGAACCGAAGTCCAGAAGAGGGTCTGACAAGCAGGAGCATCTTATTTCGTAAATCGCTACAAATGGCGCCCAACGTGAGGCCCTAAAACTTGTTTTGGGTGACCCACCCAAGTGGGAAAATAATTTACGAGCACTAGCTCATAACTCCCAAGGCGTTAAGCCCTAATCCTAAATCCATTCTCACTAAAATGTTCCTGAATCGCCTCCCTTGCAATTCTTTTTCTTGCTGTTCAATAGAACAGACTAGCTCTTTTCGGAGATGTTCATATAGCTCTAGCTCCCCCTAGCCGCAACCCTTTCTCCTTTTTTATTGCGGTTAGTACATGTTCATGTTACGGATGAAATATATGTTGCGTCCCCTGTATTTCTGGGAGCAAGTCCGGCCCATTTTCAATGATCCACCCTCAGCCGTGTAGAGCTGTCAAAGCGGCAAAGCAGCATCCGTCGGGGTCGGACTACAGGGTTCTCCGCTTATGCGGACGAGGGGCCTTCACGGCCATTTCTAGAGTACCCTGCTGCCGAGACACTTCTTTTTGATTTGACTTGTCAGGTCCTCTTCTGGACTTCGGTTCGGATGAGGTGTCTCCAAGCAATCCTGTTATTTCTGAAATCGCTGCACTTAAAACTGTATCCTATTCAGAAAAACAAATTTATTTGTATTCAATGTCATGTGACATCAGAATTCTTGCTTCGATTTCCATAAAAGCAAAGTCAATTCTAGTGCTTCAAGCAGATAAATGTTCGATCCAATTATAGAAAATCTTTACTATATCCTCCATTCTACGTATAAAATTTCATTTTGTGCTACCATCATACTGTTATCTGTACATGTTTATGTTTATATTTCAGATATTGGGCAAACGTAGACATTCCTCATGGTACGAATGGTTTCCAAGCAGTTTGTCCGTTTTGTGCGACACCACTAGACGGCTCTCCCGGTTACATAAAGTTAATATTCCAGGATAATTTAGATTGAATGAATTGTTATTAAATTTAGTTTAAAAAAAGATAAAAGATAACGGTAAAAGCATATAAATGTTAAATCCAATAACTTAAAAAAACATGGATTGGAAAACGCAAGTCGAAAAGTGAGAAAGTCTAATAATATCGAAAACTTTGCTCTTATGTTCGTTCTACAGAACTATTATTCTCCTTACAACTACAAATAACAACAAAATCGATTTGAAAGATAAACTAGTATAAAGATTGTAGTAGGTGACTCGTGAAAATAATAATAGTAATTATAATAATTGTAGAATGCGCGCTATAGTTTTGTAAAGATTTGAAAACAAAGATGATAACGAGTAAAAGATAAACATGTGTATAAACCCCGATAAGAATAATAATAAAAAAAAATAATGGAAAACGTATCAGTTAGTAAATTATGAAAGCAAGTAAAAAACATGAAAAAAACGGTAATGTGAAATAAGGAATGATAAAAATGGGTCTCACATTAAAGTCGATATAACATTAATTCTAGTAATAGTGTGTGTAAAATTTAAGAGAGCTGAAATGTGTATCTATTGTATTTTAAAGCTTTAATGTGGACCCTCTCAATCGGCGAATTCATTGTTGTACTGATCAAAATAATAGCAAAAAAAAAGAGAGAAAAGATAAATACAAAATATAATACAAAACTTGTCTGGTGTTTTCAGTTTAATCAGAGTTTACTTCATACCGAAATAATTAACATGAATTTAGAAAGAAAATCAGAGAAGCTACTACAATTCGATTTGAACAAGCATTTAGATGAGTTCTGAGTTATTCGGAGCGATAATTCCAAACAAAAGCATTTGTTGTGCTGCATCAAGTTCTATTGGAATATTTTTGTGAAATATTAAACTTTTTTTTTTATTTCAATCTAGTGCGTGGAACCTTAGTTTGAAGCAATTCGTTACAAATACTAGGCTCATGTAGGTTTTAAATGAATAAAATATGTATGTACATTAGATGATTTAGTAAAACGTTAATTTTTATAACTGATTTTTTTCGTTATGTTTTATAGATATGCTTTCGATATTCTATAATAAAATTTTTATCTACATTCAGTTCGGCATTTTTGCAATAATCAGATCTTATGAAAAGTATATTTTTTCTATTATCTTCGGAATAAATCTAGTACTAAGACAATGATTTGACATTCGAACGAGTATTTAAAAAAAGAAACTTCCTTTCCGAGACTTGAGTACAACTACGTAGCTTTGAGCAGCCACACGGTTAAACAAAAATAGTATTCAGGAGAGAGTAAATTTCATAGAAAACTGCGAATTAATTAAATTGCAATCATAAGCTTCGGAAACCGATTTAGAAAACTTTGGAATTGAGTTTATTCTCTTGTCTTTTCCGTAGGTTTAAAATATATCGTTACTATTCTACATTTAATTTAATCAACTGACTTATTTTTCATGTTCGTATGATTAAGTTTAGTCTTCTTTTAGATATTAAGTAGTCGATCGTAATCCGATTGTATAATACGACAAAATTTAATAAAAACTTAAATATTTACAAATAAAATTTTTGTTGGTTTTTTTGTAAGCGGTTGACAGTTGTTATTTTGTGTCTTAGGTAATAATCACAGTAGAACCGAATCGTACGATTTAAGCGACGGCCGATATTGACAGAACTCACCCGATTGTTTCAAATACAGGTCGTTTGAGTGTATCCGATAGCAAGGACCGATAACACCGACGTGAGGTATTCATCGGACGAATTCTAAATCAGTTTGTTTGTTTCAACCGAAGCTGAAAGTAAAATTTAAATTCTAACATGACAATTTCAACCAAGTTATAGATTGCGAAATACTCATGAGTAAAGTTTAAGAAAGGAGAAGTTTGGCGAACATTGAAGAAGCTACGTATCACAACAGATATACCTCAAGATGACTGTCGAATGAAATTGGCGATTTATTGGAAACAACAAGTGAGTACCAGTCAAATGTTATACAACATAGCTTTAATAATCTTAGCATTTTTAAAATCAATTTTTTTTCTTTAAAAAAAATCCAATATTTTGGGAATTGATTTTCCAGTGAATAAAAGAAACACAGAATGTATACAATATTATGAAGTAAGCAGGCAGTATTGACAAACATTTTCTAATGATAGGAGGATTAATTCCATCAGCTTCAAAAGAAATAGGTGCATCAAAACTCGAAAATTTTATCGCCACTGGTCCAATCCATATTTAAATGGAGAACATGGATACACTTACAGTTCAATGTTTAGACACCTCCATTTACCATTTACTCATTAAAATACTAAAGGCATATTCGATCGAACGTCTAGCTCTACTGAGACGACTGTCGCAATTTTCTTTGTCTATATGAACATTGTATCTGGCTTCCTTATGTTTATATTGTATCTGGCTTCCTTAAGTATATATTTAAAGGATATCTTTGTCCACCTAACCGCACATGCGGTACATATTCGTTTGTTGCTGATAATGGTTTGGGTAGTGTCATAATAAATGAATTGTTTTCCAAATGCTGATAGACTCAAGTTTTAATGAACTAGCTGTTCACCTTCCATAACCTCCAATATCAGCTGTGATAAATTTATACCTGGCATCAGCATTGATTTGAAGATGAACAGAAAAGAAAATTTTGAATTGAAAAACTTTGATACAGAACGAGCGGGGCATTTATTGCAAACAAGCTTCGCGTCAAGTATTTCAACATAACTAGCGGTTATTTTCCTGTTTTCGATCGAACTACTAGAGGAAATATGAGCAGGAGTACTCTCATTCGAAAGTAAATCACTTAAAACAATTTAGAAATTTCGGCAACTGTACAACGGATTTCTCAAAATATTTCAAAATCGTTTTTTGAATATACGGTATTAATTTTTCTCTTTTAACTATAAAAGTTAAAAACAGATTGGAGTTGAGGGTTCTTTCTTAACGGCAAATCATTCAGTTCTGGCCGGAATGAAAGGAAACGAACACTCTGAGCATGTTTCCGTTTATGAGGCTTGTAAATCGAATACAGGATCTGACTACGAGTCATGTGACGAGAAGGAAGAAGAGGAATCGGTCAAGGATAGAATCATATCTGAGCTGGCGGCTCAGGCAGAGATCCTGCAATAACTGAAGTTCTTTAGAAAAAATCAGGAGCTGAAGAACCGACTGTTAGGAATAATTTTTCCTTTAAGTAGCACTTCTGCATCGGCAGTAGCGACAAAGCGCGAAAGGAAGCAGGAGCCTATCCGTGTAACATCAATTGCAGACTACAGCGAAAATATGCCAATGGAAGCAGAGAATGCAGCCGGTGGACATTATAATAAAGAATATGCCGTTCTTGTGAAAAGATAAACAGGTAAGCCCACATATTCCCAATGAGCCTACCCACTGCGCCCTGGACATAGGTCTCTCATTAAATTTGGATAAACTCTCATAAGCCAGTGCTCTTTTTGATATAACACGTCTATTTTGACAATCCGCTAAAATTCGAGAGGGATACCATCAGGTACGCTTTCCATAACGCATTGGCGAACTAAACTTTCTAGCAATTACTTGAATCTGCGAGCGATATTAACAGAGTGATGGAAACCTTATCAGTAAAAATAACCCAGGTGAAAGAAGAATTAACTACTGAAACTCCCATAGAGGGCTATAACCCCTACGAGCTCCCAAGAAGTATTAAACAGCTAATTTTAAAAAAAAACGATATCGGAGAAGAACTAGGTGTTTTGGTAAAAAGGGAAGCGCGCGGACTGACAAATAACATCAGCACCAAGATCTCACAGTTTACAATGTGAAAACTTTTTACAGAACATGGAGCCGGGGGACAGTAATTTTTAGTGAATAACTAAATACTTCAGACAGAAGGACAAACTTGCCATACCCGGAAATGCACATCTTCAAAGGCCTGAAATATGATAAAGTGGGGAAAAACCAATGCTTTTGCCGATACATTTTTTTTTACCTCCTTCCAATCAGCATGCATGGTCCGTGTGCATCAGCGCATCATCAAGCACATCGTACAAGTACTTCCCAGAAAATTGAAGCATTGGTATAAGGGAAAATACAATAATTATCAATTCTAATTATGCTTCGTGTATTGTTATATGTTTATCTTAATTGACATGTGCCCAGAGAAAAGTCTACAAAAAACTCTGGTATCATCGTCATTAAGGATTGTTGTTTTTGACATGTGAATTCAAGTACGTTTTAAACTCTATTATGTGTTTCGCCGGTTTCACTGAGTCCGGCAATGAATTATAAAATGTGATAGCTTGCTGTATTGGGTACATTTTCAATCCATCCGTTCTTGTGATCGCAAGAGGTAGATTTCTAGCAGTCCTAAATTCCCGGTTAGCTATCTCCAACACAGTGCGAGGGGTGTTAGGCCATTAGAGTTGCAATTCAAAGAAAAAAGGACAATCAAATATGATTACGATCAGGAGGAAGAGATTGAGAAAAGAGCTATTAATCTTCTAACTACAACGACCCAAAGAGATGAAGACACTCGTCCCACTGAAATGGAAGAGATCAAACAACTGGTAGCTAGGCTTAATAAACGTAAATCACCAGGACTTGACACTATAACGAATACCTGCCTTAGACACTTATCAAACAATAAAATCCAAGGAATGACAGACATTGCCAATGCGATCCTCCATACAAAAAGTTTCTCAAAACCTGGAAAAAGCGACTATTATTGTGGTTCCGAATCCAACACAAGGATCTTACGTTTCTACAAAACTGGAGTGCGATCAGCCTCTTATCCTCGATCGGAAAACTGGCCGAAAACTTTCACGACTCGAGAAAGTAGTCGCCAACAAATCCGTAATCCCAGAAGAACAAATTCGGCTTCAAATCCCACCACTCTATCGAGCTGGAGCTAACTAGAGTCGCTCAACACATTATACCTGAATTCAATAAAAAAAAAGTCGACGGACCTTGCCATTATTGACGTTGCCAAGGCATTTGATAATATCTGGCATGCAGGCTTTATCATAAAAATGCATGAATTTTATATCCCGAACCCTCTCATACAATGGAGCGGATCATTTTTCGGGGGTAAAACTTTTTCCGTCCAAATAAACGATCACCTCTACAACACACGGCCAAAAGAAGACGGAGTCCCGCAAGGTTGTCTACTCTGTGCATTGTTGCATGCACTATACACTGCAGATATGCCGTTGGTGTCTACAACAAAAAGCTCCTTTTGTGCAAGTGACACCTGCATCTACTATAAATCTCGACAGGTTGAATTTATAACCATCAATCTTCAAGCAATATATAGATACTCTAATGAAATACTTCCAAAAGTGGAAGATACGCATCAACGCGGAAAAAAACTCTATGTGTGAACAGACAAAGAAGATAAAATCCAAGCCACGAACACATAGAATGGAAAACAACAGCAAAACAATTGGCACTCACTTTCGAAACAAGTCTATCTTGGAATACGCACATAAATAAAAATCTAATATTCAACTGTACCCACTACTTGCACCAAAAAAAAAGCTAAAAATCTAAAACAGAGCTCTTATTGATATGCAGATCATCAGACCAACTATCACCTACGAAAGCACTATCTTCTCTCTCAAAGCAAACAAACAACAGCTTCAAATTTGTCAAAATTTTTCCATGAGGAAATTAACAAGGGCACCCTGGTACATTAAAAACACTGACTTATACAAAAACTTACGAATGGAACCAACAGCACTCTTACCATCTTAAAATATGTAGAACAGATTGAAAATGCTATTTACTTAAATCTACGAGCACCAGGATCCTAAAATAGCAGGTTGACAAGGAAGCGATAAATAGACAAATAGACACCAGAGAAAGGCACAAGAACGCTCCCTGCGAGGAAGGGAGTGAAAGGAAGTCAACTGGCACTGATAGCTCTAAAAATAACAGTTCCAGTGCCACTGTGACCGTAGCCTCACTGTACCACATGGAGAGGCACCCACCATAAAGCGAAGAGTAGTTAAGATATAGAGATAATTTTGAAAATAAACAAAAAGGATTTATTTGTAACATTGCATATATTTGTAGTTTTGCATTTATATATCATGTAATCATATTTCTCAACAATAATCGCAAATATTCTATCTAAATCTAAAGTCTAGCGAACTATTAAAGCGGCAATTTAATCGTGATTACCCGAAATCTGGCGAATATAAAGTTTTTGAAATTTTTGTTTAGAAGATGTGATTTTTTTTTGCATTTATTTATGCCCATTTTAACAAGGATTAAAAACATTCTTGCATATGTTACTTGCTTTGATAAAAATTGAATGCGAATTTGTGCCATAAATCCATTCATTTATTTGGGTTATGATTTATTTGATTTATTTATGTAATTCAGCAAAATAAAAAAACTGGGTGTATCTCAAATCATATGATTTCCTGCTAATGTGGAGAAATGACATATTAGTTTTGAAAAAAAGACGTTTCCATAATTTTAACATCCTATTTTCATTTTTGATTTGATAAGTGATTTATTTCCAAAAATCAACAATGCACTTCTCTTTCAATTTGATTCTTCATTGTGCATTGTAGGTCCTGATATACTTTAAACATATCAATACCTCTTCAGTGTTAAGTTTAAAGTATAGGTTTTATGGAAAGTATTGGAATTATTCTTGACTTGCACGTTTTTACGTCAAAACTTTCAATTAAACAAAATATTGCTCCTTACGAACAGCCTTGATACGCTTCGTTTCGATCGCGAATTTTAGAAATTTCGATAGATCTCCATTATAATGGATTTGATGTTTTCGTGATTTTTCTTTTGATTCACTGTCAATTGAAGAAGGCATTTCTCCGGAAGTTGAAGTAGATGATTTGTCACGATTTTGCTCTTCAGTTGAAGACGTTTCTTTGATTTTCAAAGCAGGCAATGTTTCTGGCAGTTTATGTTCGATATTGCTATAAATATTATTCAAGTTGATTGATGATTCTTTATTATATTTATTGATGAATGCATCTCACCTATCATCGTAGTGTGTATACAGGCTGTTATCACGAATATAATCTATCACAGAGTCGTCTAGGAGATATTTAACAGATTGCTTACGACTGATCAGGCGTCTGACTAGAGATGAGGTTACTTCGCTTGATGCCCAGTTTGTTAAAAGCGTTATGCTTCCCTGGAATATGAAAGTTAAATTTAGCTTTATCGTTTAGTTCTGGAATTTTGAGGGGTAGGAAATAGATCATTCTATGTCCTTTGATTAATTTCAAATTACAGACTACCATGGAAAAATGTTTCATTACAGGGGTCAGGCAGCTGCAAATTTTACTTTTTATTGATTGCAAGGAATCAGTGACAAAAAAAAAACAAAATTAAAAATTACTCAATAATAAACCAAGAATGTATTCCTGTACAGTACCAATGTTTATTAAGGCTAAGTTGCTGGAAAAGATTAGGTTTTTAGTCGTGTTTCTTAAATTTTTTGAAAAAGCTTCGATCAAGTAATTATCACTGACAAATAAAGGATAATTCTAGAGTGAATGGAGGTGAACTTAACAAATTTTATAAATTATCCAAAAGTAGCTTGAAACGTATTAGAATGTAATAGAATGAGGTGCACACAGAGAATACGCAAAGTAGGTATGTACTTTGAAAACCACGAGAGATCGTATTTCTTTTATTCTGATCTTTCATCCGGCTTAGATCAACGACAAACACGGCGGTTCCGGGGAGGCGTTTCCCGAGAGGAAAACTGAGTCGGTTTAGTTTTGCACTACAAAACCGAGAGGCGTCCAAATCGAGGTGTGTGTCATCACAATGTTAAATGAACGTACGACTAAACCGACTCGGTTTTCCTCTCGGGAAACGCTTCGCTTTAACCGCCGTGTTTGTTATTGGCCTTATACGGCTTTAATTAGAAATCGATAGTTAAAAAAATCGAGACAAAGTAGGCCATGTGAACTAGAATTTTAATGGTTACGAAATGACATCTGATGCGAAGTACAGAAATGATTTTTTGTTTCTCGATTCTGATTTTTTTAAAGAAACTCTATTAACTGTTACCATTATACAAGAAGCTTCAGTTGGTTGGAGAAGCTTATACACTAGAACTGCTTATGTGCACCCCTTACAGTTGAGGACATCTACATTTTGGTCGCAAATTACATTAATGACATAAAATGGGAGAGATCATCGTCGAGAATAGTGTTTTACAGTTAAAATATTCAGAATGTGAAAAAGCTTGAGTGAAAGTAAAATAAAAGTGACTACACAAAGTCGTTTGAGATGGTAGAGATGGCTGTTGTAAGGGGTCAGTTATTTTTGATGGCCGAAATTTGCGACGATTTAGGATAATGAGCAAGGGCTACAATATATTTTCCACTGAGGTTCTTAATTTCCTCTGCAATCATCTCGATCCGCTGATTTTTGTGGAGGCAATCATTACTACGGAAGTACCACGAAGCTCTGGTGATAATTCGTAGTGTTCTTGATTGCGTCCTCTGGATGATGGCCATGTTCAATAGACGAGCTGCTCCCTACAATTGTAAGCTATTCGTCCAGATTGGCTTGAGGACCGACTTTATGGACACTTCAGAGTTGAGTTAAAATGTTGACCTGCTACTGACCATCCATTTGAAGCTGCTAAATCTGAGCTTCAGTTGTTGATTTTTAGTTTCAATGTGCCGTTTTCGGATGATCCTCCTGTTAAGGTGCATTTGGAGATATTTCACTTCGTTTATTTGGGGTATTGGTGTATTACTGAGATATAATTGAGGACAAGTTAGTTCTGATTACTGAGATATGATTGAGGACAAGTTAAGGACAAGAAAGTAACGTCGATACATTTGGTTCCGTTCTTTTTGTCAGCCATCCTTCAAGAAGTGAGATGTGAGGGTGCAGGGTTCCAGATGCCATAACTGGATTTGAATCAGTACATAGAATGGCGATGTCGACTTCAAAGGCAGCTGTAGGTGTATTGTCGCTTGTTGGAAGATAAGATGTGATGATTGTGAAGAATACAGGTCGCAAAAGACTTCTTTGAGGTAGACCAGCGTGCGCATGATATTTAGCAGCAGGAAATCTTTTGTATCTAGTTTAGAATGTGCGGTCAGTGTAGCAGGAGATTATTTCATGGAAGCTTTCCGAAACCATTAATTTGATGTTGAATATCAACCCTTCATAACAGACTTTGTCGAATGCTTAGGTTACGTCTAAAAAGGAAAAGAAAAGAAAAAGATGTCTTATCTGTGAATGCTATTTTCGGTTTCCTGGATGATAGTATTTTTCACCTCCTTAGCCAAAGCTTTGATTGGTTGTGAGTCATAAGCGTTGAAATCAAATACAAAGTCGAATGTTGCCGTAGTGAAAAGTCTAAAAATTGGTTCTAGGTGAACTGCAAAGGCAGTGGGTTTCTCTGCATCACTTCTGACTCACTATTCCTTGAGAGTTCTAAGTGGGGCTTCATCGATGGTAGATTTGTTAATTTATTTGACCACCTTCAACACCAATATATTTAGTGGGAGTGAGGTTTTCTGAAAATGGTTGGGTTACACTTTTGTTTGGCGTTACCTGTACAATATCCTTGTGCTAGTTTTTTCTCCCGTGCTAAGAATTTCATTGGTGAACAGTAAGGTTTTTTCGAGGTGAAGTGTGCAATTTAATTTTAGGTGTTGTTGCAACGAATGATAAGCTCGTTGAAAAGATTAATTGCAGAATCGACGTCTTCTGAAGATGTGAGTGGTGGTCTTAGAAATATTGAGTCGGTGAGGTATCGTCTGAAAGCATTCCAGCTAGCTAGTGTCATGCCCAGAGTAATGATGCCAGGAGAGTGGTCTCAGAACAGATCGGAAACTTTTTCTGATTTCGCAGAATGAGAAGGTATTTCTTTCTAGACTGCAATGACTATTTGTAGAGCTCCGACGTCCAATACGTTGGCTGGCCGATTGGAATATTCTCAAGTCGTAGGTTTGTAGTGTTTTGAAAATTGATTTGTCCCTTGGAGTTATGATTTGAGACCCTCAAAATTTGCCTTTCGCGACAAAGTCACCGGTCGAAATGAATTTGCTTCTCAGCAATGAGAAGAAGCTTTTAGAGTGTTGTGCTTATGTGGGGAGTAGAGAGTTGGGATCGAAATATCACTCCACTGTTCTCGGAGACAATTTGGATATAACCATTGCTGAACTCTTCCAAAGGATGGTGGAGCATTTTTTTTTACTGAGTATAGCAAACCCACCTCTAGCCTTGCTATCTGGGTGCTTGGAGTTGTAGAAGATGTAGTCTGGGATAGGAAGTTTTTTTTATGGAGGTATTTTCCCGATAAGAAAAACATTCCAACGTCAGGAGTTGATGTAAAGCAGGCTATTTCCGCTTTATGCTGAACAACGCCATTTGCATTCCAGACTGCGATCTAGAATGAATTAATGTGCTGTTAGTAAGAAATATGAATAACATATTTTGGTTTTAAGTAGTTCTTGCATCACGTTACTTATCATGAATCGATTCATATTATCTTACACTGTTGACAAAATAGAAGAAAGTTCGTGGTTAGATCTGCTTTGAGCGGTGTCTTCAACAGGGCCGTGTGCGTTTAGTTTGGTTACGTCGGTCTATTTGATGCCAAATGCTACTAGAGATGAAGGTACAAAAATCTTTGGATAGGAAACTAGTCTATTGGTTGTAATATTACGAGCCTGTTTAGCACGGTTTTCAGGTGGCATTATCTTAGCTTGTATAGATTGAAAAACTGGCTAACCTTTCTTATTAGCAGCACGATTGCTGTTACATTTTTTTGCAAGATCGTATTTTTTATTGTTATAAGACTTTTAGCACGAAACTCGGTAATAATAACACACATACTGAACAGTGAATAAAAAAAAGAAAACGAAGTTCATTTTGTAGACTTCAACACCATTACCAGATGTGGAATTATGCTGAAAATTTTTGGAGTGACTAGCTGACAACGTCTTGACAATAACAGATTCAATCTAAAAACCGAAAGCCACTGGATCTGCCAATTGAATTTTCTGCTGCAGAAACGTGAAGAATATTCAGGAAGCCTTCAGTGACCAGGCTATGCCGGAAAAAAAATGTTTACAAGTGGTGCAAGCAATTCTAAGAAGACAGAGAAAGTAATGAAAAAGCACCATATCTGAGCCGACTACACACATCAACTGATCATGTCAAGGACATCAAAGATTTGGTGCTTAAAAGTCGTTGATTGGCAATTAGATATCTTATTGATACTGTGAACATTTCTTTTGGAAAAGTTCAGATTATGTATGTTAAAAAATGTTTTTTTTTGCCACAGAAGAGTCAAATTTCATTTATTTACAAAAACATATTTTTTTGGTGAAGTAGAATGATGTTAATATCTGTGAAAAAATTATGTTTGAGTACCAGCGAGCTTCAACCTGGAAAGCACCAACTAATCAAGTGAATATAGTGCCAAAGGTTAAACTAGACCAAAAAGGTTTCGCCAAAGTCGCTCAAGGATCAAAGTCATGCTCGCAGTTTTCTACGATTATCGTACTGTTATTCATTATGAATTTCTTCTGCTGAAAGAAGGATTGTTTTTAATTGTTGTACGTCATTTACGTGAAGAAACAGACATCTCTTGATTTTTGCACTGAGCGATTTCGCACAGCTTTGGGCCTTCGAAACTCTTAAGCTTTAGTTTTCGCCTGATTTAGCACTGTGAGACTTCTGGCTGTTTTTAAAATATCCCTCCTAGGATCCAGTTTTGACTCAATTGAGGAGCTAGAAGCCACACCACTATGCGCTTTGAAGCCCATCCGGGAAATTAACTTTAACAACTGTCTCAAGGATTTGAAGGAAAACCATAAGCATTCGTGTATTGTGTCAAAAAGGAGACTTTTTTTTTGAAAGCTATGAAATTGATTTCGAGGAAAAAGTAAAGATTATCAATTTTATAAAAAACGTCACTTTCAATTTTAATCACAGTAGTCTAGCTCGTTGAGTTGATTCAGCTCTAGTTCTCCCTACTATAACTTATTATGTGAGTGCAGCTGCAGCTTCTAAAGCATTTAGGGCCTGCTAGCTAACAATCTCGAGTGGCTTCAGCAGCAAAAGTGACAAAGCGAATGTATTCTCACTTTTCAGGAATTTTATCGATGATCCTGCTCAAATTATCAATAAAACGAGAATCTAGTATGGCCCAAAAAATTTCGAGTGAAAGCTCAAAGTTGATTAAGACAGGACTTGAACTTAGTTTTAATTTTTTTTATATATTGTCATACGTATTGACAGCTTATCCTTATATTTACCTTATATTTCGCCAGCAAATCTGAATCGAACACAATTTTTTCACATGACATACCACTTTTCGACACAATTACAAGTCCATGATCATTCAGTATCTGCTCTAACTAGACAAGAAATAAGAATATCAATAACAAGCATAAATGTCCGCATATGTATATAAACTTACTTCATCCTCCCTCTGCTTATTTTTCAAATTAAAATAATTTTCAAACATATCAACACCACCCAAGAGTTTTACTTGAACCTTTTCTTTCGGTTGTATGCCTCGCGGTAACCAGATAGGAAGGCAAATTTGATCGATAACTTCTGGTCCACTCGTAGCATCCTTAATGACATTCTGCAATCACAGATGATTCAATTATTAAATCACCTTAACTATTTAACCATTACGTGGTGATATTGCAACAGATTCCTGATTGCATATAGCTCCTGTGCTTGGCAAGTCCTATCCGAGAGTTTAATCCAATCCGACGATTGTAAACTTAATTTTACCATAGAGCTTCGATGCTCTATGGAAACTATTTCCGAACCCTCATTAATGAGAACGACAATTCCAGCGATAACTCGAGATTTATTGATTTGCTCGAAATGATCTTTGGCTATCTCTGGAAGGAAAAAATACTAGCACATAAACTTGTTTAGTTCGAAAAAAATCTATTTTTACCGAAAATTCGAAAATGAATGGGAGTTGGAGGATTATATGTGCCGAAAGATAACAAAACTGTATCAGGAGATGATATACTCATCTTAAATAAAAAATCAGGAGAATGTCAGATGAGTGGCGGTGCATGCGTGGAAGCGTTTTGGTCCATGTGGATGCTGTGTTGATGGTTTTGTGGATGTGGTTGTTGTTTTGAAAACTAATTTTAAATTTATTTTTCGTATAGGATGTAAGAATGTGCACACAATATTTCAAAAAATTGTCAAAGAATAATTTTCTAATAATAATGTGACTTTTTATTTAACAATCAAAGCCCAACTAATCAATGCCGTGGTTTGTATAAAATTTACGTCTATAAATAATTTAATTTCATAGTCATGGACCTTGAATCGATATGCTAATGTTAGCAAAACATGGAGTCCATACTTGTACAGCTTCACCGATTCGAAAATAATTCACATAAGCCGAAGAAATTGTCGCAATAATTCCAAGCAACAAAATGACAACGGAAAGGAAATACTGACTATACAAAATTTTTAAAAAATATATCAATCGTCGCCAGGTTTTTCGAAACAGGGATGTTCGAATGATTGTACACTGGTCAGTCGGTGTAAGCTGGAAATGTTGTCCGAACAGTTCCTGCGAACGGGCAAGATCGTCATCGTAGATCGGACCACGTTGATAAATTAGACGTTGTTGCACTTCGAATTGGTGTTTGAGTTCCAATCGACTGATTTTCGAGTAAAAGAGTGGCGGCAGGATGAAGATGAGCGGTCCTGTTAGAATGCCACCAATTAAACTCATAATTACATCAAATCGTGGAAGCACTTCACTGATGATGACTTCAAGTGCAATCAGTGATGATCGTAGTATGCATCGTTTTGCAGTGAATTCTGGAAGAAATATGAGTGTTAATTATTGTTTAGTCATTTCACAGGGGTTCTTCGACTATTTTATTCGAAATTTAAAAAAAGTCTAAATATTCAATGGTATAGTGATGTCTCCCTCTATCTCGAAATTAATCCACTACTTACCATGCGATATCCCCAGATAGCTTTCGATGTGCTGAAAAAGTGCATTTGAGCCGACTGCACTCGATAAGCACAATTGAAGTGTAATTAGAAGAATGACCGCGTAAAGTGGTCCACTTCGTGGTATCACATCCAAAATATTCGCTGGAACAAGAGTCCCGAATTTATAGGCACAAAGCCCAGTACTGATTGCTGCCATAAATAGCGTGGCTAAAAATAATCAATTGAAAAGTTGCCTTTCATTAAAAATAACTCTTTAAATTATTACCAAAAACTCCGTAGCAAACTGCCTTGCCTATATGATGTTTGTTTTGCATGTCCACTTGAATCGTGAGCAGCATAGGATGAACATCAAATTGAAAAGCCATGATTCCGTATGCAGTCAACAACTCTACCATCGAGGGAAAATCTGAAAAATACGATTTGATAAAAAATTAATATAACTCGAAATTCTTGACATCCTAAATGATTTATCGTAGAATTAGAATTTTTTGTGATCACGGTCATAGGAATGGAGAAAAATGTATCGAGGTATCAGGTGGGCGTCAGGGAGTAGTTTGGCACAACCGCAATTGATGCAAAATACCTAATTGATGCAATAAATGATTTTTTAGATTTCTCTGTAGGGGGTCTGTGGCTCCCACAACACGTGTGCTTCGAACTTTACTAGATATGAATCTAATCTAACTTTACTAGATATGAAAATAATAAAAGATTAGTTCTACAACTCATTTTACCCTTGATTTAACTCAGATACTTATTAGGACACTGTGCATGCTGGACACTGCGGGGAAAGTTCTCGAAGGGTTGCTCAAGCCACGACTGCTATCAGCAGTGAGATCTGCTGGTGATCTTTCTTGCAGGCAGCACGGATTCCGAAAAGGACATTCAACAATTGATGCCATCTCAGAGGTTGTTGGGGCTGTAGCAAGAGTGGAAGAGGCATGCCATCAAGCTAGACCGGTCGTCCTGCTGGTAACACTGGGCGTACAAAACGCTTTCAACTCGGCGAGGTGGACCGACATCCTCCGGGCCCTTGAGCAGACGTTCCGCATGCGGGACTACCTCAGGGGCCGCTGGTTGCTTTACGACTCCGACGAAGGAGTCAAAAGGAGACCTGTTACCTCAGGTGCGGCACAGGGGTCGATCTTAGGACCTGACCTCTGGAACATCATGTACGATGATCTGCTGCGCCTGGAAATGCCTGCGGATGTGTTTCTGGTAGGTTACACTGATGACGTCGCGGCGGTAATCACTTTCAGACTTAACCAAGTCATGAGGAGGGTGGATCGGTGGATGACCGAACACGGCCTTCAGCTGGCAGTCTCTAAAACAGAGATTGTCATGCTGACGAAGCGGAGGATACCAAATGTCATACCCATAACAGTTGGCTCCGTTGAGGTCCAGACCAGCAAGTCAGTCAGGTATCTGGGAGTGACACTGGACACCAAGCTGACGTATTGGAATCATATCCGCAGGGCATGTGACAGGGCTCTTGTAGTCGCCACTTCACTGAGTAGGCTAATGGCCAACGCCGGTGGACTCAGTGAGACGCGACGGAGGCTATTGATGGTAACGATCGATTCCATCTTGCTATATGGAGCCGAAATCTGGGGAGATGCGCTACGAACTGAGAAGTTCCGGAAGCACATTGCCGGTGTCCAGCGCAGGGCTGCCCTGCGTATCGCCTGTAGCTACCGCACGGTCTCAGAATAGGCTGTGATGGTGATATCGGGAGAAGAAGGGTACCTCCTTCGCTCAGAGTTGGGCAGAACTGAGGCTCTGACGCACGCGCGTACGCTTATCCTTCAACTTTGGCAACAACGTTGGAGTGGAAGTACTAAAGGACGCTGGACGGCTAAGCCAATTGGCCTCATTGAGCCTTGGCTTAACCGGAGCCACGGCGAGGTAAACTTTTAACTTTGTCAATTCTTGACAGGGCATGGCTACTTCAGGAAACACCTGAACAGAATGGGTAAGGTGGTCACACCGTACTGCCGGTACTGTGTGACTGAGCTCGATGATGCTCAGCACATATTCTTTATGTGCAGTCGCTTCGTAAGTTTGAGGCGCACCATTGAGTCCACGATTGGCCTGGCAACGCTTGAGGCGATCGTGGATGCAATGCTACGAAACGAGGATAACTGGCGCGTAGTCTCAACATATGTTGAGAAAGTCCTGCGCATAAAGCGGGAGGAGAGTTGCCTTACCGACCCATGAACTGTGGTAGTTTCTGAAGTCCGCGGTTCCCGATGGGTGAGTCAGCACGAGCGGGTCAAAGCAGTGCTTAGGCGGGTCCCGATTCGGAACTTCGTGGGCTTGTAGATGGTCCTTTTTTTAATGAGTCAAACCTCACATACCCCGTGGTGATAGGCCACCCGGGGATCTGGTAAGCAGATTTTTTTTTTTGCCATCTACACTAGGGGAAAAAAATATACTTATTAGGAGCTATGTGAACTTAAAGTTCGGTACGCGGTCTCTCGTCCGACTCTGGATTTGCATCAGGGAGCCCACATACTAGGAGTCAGTGCCCTGCTACTACACTCGTCAAATTTACCTTTTATTAATTCAATTTAGTTAAATTATTTTAAGCAAAGTTGGAGCTTTTCTAAGAGAATCACTTAAAATGATTTATGAAAGAACTTTTCATATATATTATTCTCTAAGTCCGAAAAAATGATTTTTAGTTCATCAGGAGTCCATACTATAGCTCCTCGATGAGAGTCAACTTTCTTCTTGTAAGAGTTGTATCCTGGCGTAAAACATCCAGGATTGGCTGGTCATCTCATCATTATCATTTTTTCCACAAAATCATTAGCTTCCAATTAGAGTCTCAAAGAGATAGGTAGACAATCACGGCTCAATTACATAATATCATACAGAGGATCATTAAATTTTGCGTTTGTTGTCCATAAATAATTCTTTGACAATGCAACAGTGACACTTATTCATACAACTGCTTTGTGAGTGATAAATTTTAGGCCCTTTGAAAACTATTTACCGTAAAGTCATTTTGCAAGAGGCTACAACACTACTCTGAAAAGCACTTGCACTCGTCTCTACCACTTATGAGTACTTCAAAAACGATATAAGGTTGAATTTTGGACAGTCTGCTTTGAAAAAAATGTTGCTGCTTTTCAGCGCCCAACGATGGTCGCATGTCCAAAATTGAAACTGATGTTGTTAGAGGCATCTTCAACTTTAACATTCTTGATATTTTTATTGATCCATAAAGATCTATAAAGCAGTTCCTTTGGTCTGGATTCTTATATTTACACTGACTGCGAATTCAAAATCATTGAATTATCTTTTTTAACATCTGTTGAAAGACTAATCGGAGAGTTGTCAGTAACATTTGGTGTACGAAGCTTGCCAGTCTTTGGGAAGAAAATCACGTCAGCGCGGATCTTGAATGATGTTTGCTAGAGCATCATTAATTCTTTAGATTATTGAATTTTAATCGTAATTGCAGATCTGGTTTAAAGGTACATATTTTTGATTAATTAAGTTGTATATCTTGGTAAGAAATGATGTGCGTTTTTTGCAGCGTAGTATCAAAGAAAATTTAGTTATTTTTCTTAGAAAACGTGCATTTCTTAGAGCTCTTAATACTATGAAACACATTTCAGCCTACATGTAATCATATTTATGAGCTGAGCAAAATATTTTAAAGTTATGACAGTGATTAATTTGATTGATCCGCTGGGGACTGTAAATTTTGCTAGCCTTTTTATTAATACTAGCTTATTTTTGCCATCCATATTAAAATTATTTGATCTAAATACAACAGGATAACTTCCAAGCTGATCAAACTACCTACTTAATCTTCTATTTGTCAAAGAGATGGCCAGTTTGATGTTACTTGGAAAACTTAGCTCTGTCGTAAATTAAATTGTAAATTTCGAAGCCCACATTTTCAAACCCTTAATTTAATATGCTGTTTTTTCGTATCTAAAAATAGTGCAGATTTTAATTTGAATAATTGATAATACAGACTTGCCCTTATTCACTGACTATTATGACCTTGCTATCACCTGATGGAAGCTTTTTGCTGAAAATGCTAGTGATGCTAATAAATCTTTACGATTCACATTAATACTATAGGAGAGAAATTATTCAAGAATCGTTAATTTCCCACTATTTTAAATCAAATGCGAAACACATTGTTTGATAAAAAACTAGAGAGAATAAATCATTTATGAAAACGGCCAAATATAAGTATTTAAACATGTTGTTCAAAGAAGGGACAAAACAACAATAATTAGTATATCAAAGCTTCAATAGAAAAACCCAATGAATCACTTAGAAAATCATTCATAATCATAGCGTTTTTAAGGGGTTACCCCCACTTGTAACTTTGAAATTCACCTTTTATTTTTTGTTGCATTTTTTTTAAGTATAACTATCTGAGAATACTTCTTTCAAATTTCAAGTCGATCCGAAAAAAATTGACCGAGATATGAGCGTTGAAAGAGAAGAAACCGTTACTTATAAAACCGGCTAATCTGCCGTCTGCCGCGCTCGTTCCTCTCTCCTGTTTCTATCTGTTGTTGCGGCCGATAGAACTCGGGAAGGCAGAATGCTGAAAAGGTAACTGCAAATTGCATTTTTAGAAGCGGCATCGTCGGCGGAAGAGCTATTATATGGAAAATAAAAAAAATTGTTTCTTCCGTGTTAACTGAAATTGAAACTTGAAACGCGTTTTTCTCGAAATGGCATTTTTGAAGTCGGTGACCAAAATTACTCGAAAACTACTGAACCGATCTTTTTGAAACTTGGCAGGCTCATTCAATACATAAGAATGTAGTGTTTGTTCGTTCGATTTGTTTTTTTTTCATGAAAACTTGCCGTTTTATAGCCAAAAGACGACCGTTTTTTTAAGTGAATATCGAACCATTAACTTTGACCGTCCGCCATTTTGTGAAAAATGGATATTGTTTTAAATCCTTCGATCAAACACTAGTTTATACTGTTATTTAACTAAATTCATCGTTTTTTTTTGTTTCGGATGATCTAGTTCGACACAATGTCGGTCACCGCAAAAAGTGAAAATTAAAATACCATTGCTTTGACGCCCATTTGTAATTTAACAATGTAATATTTTTCAATAAAAAAATTACTGAAAGGTGTTCAATGTATGTACTTTAAGATAATATGATAGTCGATTAAAAAAGTTTCGTAGTTTTCTTAAAAAAAAATTCATGAAAATGACCTATTTCTTTGCACTACAAGTGGGACAAATCCCTTAAGTAGATGTTGGTGTAATCTAAATTTGGCAGCTTTTAGCACAGCTTTTAACTTAGCTTTTAAAAAAAAAATACGGGGATGTAAACACCGTACTACCTCGACAATATACTGAACGATCCAAAAACATTAATCCGAACGATTGCAATACAAATAAATGCACCAAATTGACACTGAAACCATATTACGTTTCAACAACGGACAGAAAGATCTATGGCACTGTCAATCAAAAGGATGGCATTTCACTGAAAAACAAAAAATAAGAAGTTGTTTTTACCTGTTTTAATGTATTCGCTCCTTTTCCTATGTCTGTGCCTCGGTATGATTCCAATACTATACCAAAGAAGAATAGAAGTTACACTCACGATGCAAACCGATAAACTAGCGACACTCCTGCCAAAACAAAAAACAAAAGCTAAAGTCTATGTGGCTGTGGACAAACAATTTCACTCACTTTATGTTCTTGGGACTCCCAAGCCACATTAGGGGGCACAAACATAAGCCAATCATAATCAACAAATAACAAAAGGATATATTTATTTTCTCATCACTGGCCTGTTGCGTCAGCAGTTGTAAATTCTCCGCAGCAACAAGAATATTTGGAATTCCGGCGCCGAAAATAGTCAAGTCCAAAAGAATTGTCACCAGCCAACTCATATACTTCCCAAAGGTCATGTTCGCGATGGCAGCGTAAGGATATCTAAAAGCAAATCAGGTACAGTACATCATTTCTTTCCTGGAATTTCATTCGTCGAGGGCATTGTAACCTGTTCTTTTTCACAATGGTCGGATCCAATTTCTCGGCTATAATCCAACAACGACCGAGTAGAACGGCCGTGTAAATCTGGAACAGTGAAAACACCAGCACTAGAGGAATTCCATAGATACCGCACTGAATAATCGGGCTAGGCAACGACATTATGGGGAAAACACCGAATAAATCGACTATACACAAAACCGCAAAGAACAAGGATAGATTTTGGACATTTTTCGCTTGACGGATTTCCGGTACCGTGCTGAACGACCTTTGCGCGAGGAACGGTTGCTGATCATTGTACAGGCTACGAATTTCCGATGCAAGTAAGGATTGTTTTTCGGCACTAGACATTCTCGACGTAATGTCGATGAACGACAACTGAACAGTACGGTTCCATAGGGAAATTGTTGCAATTGCTGGTGATAATGTGTTTCTGGTTTAAAGAGAAAATTCGAACAGAGGTGGATTCAGTGTGAGTTTTCGAGACAGAAAAGTGATTTTCAAAAGTCCTTAATAAATACAGTAAGAAAATATCGTTGGATTATTTTAATTCTGTGATTATTTGAAACACATCCCTTATTTATTTAAAAAAAATTCACATTTCAGGGAAAATACTTATCGTTTTATGAGAATTGAAATATTTTTAGTTAAGTTAAAGCTAAACTTAAAAACAAAACATGCTAAATTTTTTAATGTAAATTAATTTTATGTGAACATTGCCCGTTCTACTATTTTTTATTATATTTTCCATGTCAGCAAGACCAATTTCCAGCCAAGTACATACCTGTTCGTATGGCTTCATGTTGGACCAAATGCATATGATATCAAATATCACATTGTAGTAACGTTTGTCGCAAAGTCTAGGTATCTGTTTATTGACACCGACAGTGCAAGAAATCATGAATGAAAATAGTACCAAGCCAAAAACAAGACTGTTGATTGCTATTAGCAGAGAAATATTGTAGAAGAGTAGAGATGTGATTGAAAACGGTTTGTTTTTTATGCCTCAATCATGCGATTGAATTTAATTGGCAGGGTAAATCGAATAAACATATAGCAAGTGAAAAATGGGGAATATCTAGCTCTATTTTCAATGCTGTTTTCTCACACTTTCGTTACCTGTTGCCTCAACTCTTCCGAGATCGGAGCTATGTTTCACAAATTCTTTTTAGTTTTCATTAATACAAAATAGCAAAAAATATCGAAACCGGTCACTTCTATAGCAAAAATCAGTGCCGAAATTTATAAAGTTTTTCATTGAGTGCAACAATTTGTAGATTTTTCAAATAAAATTTAAATTTTTAGAGTCAATTTCATAATTTTATAGTTTAATTTACAATATGTTCATATTTTTATATTATTTTGCATTGAGTCGATTTGATAGTTTGGGTGAATTGTGTTGTGTAAATTCATTATTTTAACATGATGCTTTTGCTGAATTCATATCATAGTTCATTGTTCCAAATTAAGACTGCTCGCAATAACTGTACATCCACTGTCAGAAAAGTTAAATTCCAGTTTGACCAAAATATTAAACAGAAGGTCCTTGCAAGGCAGAAAGAAAGCAAAGCTTCTGGTCGCCTATGAAAAGGACTAAGAACAACTTCTCCAGTTCCTCCGTGCTATCTTTGCTTCATGGTGATAATGTACTTACTGAGTCACTGGACAAAGCTAATCTTTTTGCTGAGATTTTTGCTACAAACTCTTACTTGCCACCTTCATCACTGAGTTCTCCTACTCCTCCAATGTGCGTTTTCAAGCAAGGGCCTCTATTTTTCCGAACAAAAGAGGTATTGAAAATACTCACCAAGCTTGACGGTCCTGATGGTATTTCGCCCCTCGTACTAAAGTGCTGCGCCTCCATCTTGGCTAAAACTCTGCGCAAACTATTTTATCTGTCATATTCAACTGGAATATTTCCTTCCTTCCTTCAACCCATACCTAAAAAGGGGGAGGCCTGTGATCCCTCTAACTATCGACCTAATACAATCGTTTCGGTTCTGTCTAAGGTATTCGAATCTCTCGTGAACTCAAAATTAATGAAATATCTTGAGTTGAACCATCTTATCAACGACCGCCAGTATGGTTTCCGTCCTGGGCGCTCCACTGGGGACTTACTTACATTTTTCACTGAGAGAGGGAACTGTTGTTTCCATAATTTTGGTGAAGCAATGGTCGTTTCTCTTGATAATTCGAAGGTTTTGACATAGTGTGGCACCCTGCCGTATTAGCCAAGCTTCGTGCATTTGGTCTTCACCCCGTCCTTGTATATTGGATTGAAAGAAAACGATCTACGGTTCCTTTCAAGTTGTTCTTGATGGACACAAATCTTGTGTCCACACCACCAATGCCGGGGTTCCGCAAGGTATTGTTCTTTTACCAACTCTCTTTCTTTTATTTGTAAATGACCCTCTTTCCTACACTTTCAATCCGATTCATAGTTTTGCCGATGACAACACCCTTGACTTCGCATGCTCTTTTGACAGAGTAGCCGACTCTCGTGGAAATGCTGCTTCTGTTAGTAGAGATCGCATGTTTGCATCGCTAAACAGGGACCTATTAAACATGATCGCTTGGGGCTCAGCGAATCGTGTTGTGTTTAATGCTGAAGCCTTACCCTCCTCCTACAAGTCACACTATTTCCGTTGATGGTGTGAGTATTTCCGAATTACCTTCGCGGAACATATTAGGATTTAGCAGCTCCAGCAAACTAAGCTGGACCAGCCATATTTTTCAAATTGCAAAATATGCCATGAAATGCTTAGGATTCCTTCAGAGAGGCAAGAAATACTTTACACCATCAGACATAGCGCGCATCTACAAGGCTCTCGTAAGACCAAGACTTGAGTACAACTCCCATATATGGGCTGGGGCATGCCGCACTGCTTTAGCGGAACTAGACAAGGTCCAACGCAAAGCTTTCAAGCTTATTGGCGATGAAACTATTACCTCACGTATTGAATCACTTGAGCACCGACGTAATGTAGGTTGCCTATCTCTTCTTTATCGCTATTATTATGGTCTTAGCTCTAATGAAATATCAAGTCTGCTCCCTTGTAGAGCACCTCCTACGCGCAACACTCCAGCCTCGATCAGTGCCAGTCGTACCGTCAAATTTCACGATTCTTTCTAATGTAGGACAATACGATTATGGAACAGTTTACCATCTACTCTTTTCCCCGCCAACTATGAGGCAAAATTGTTATAGCGAATCGTGCATCACTATCTCCTGCATAATAGGGCATCCCCTGAGCCTTCGCATCATCATAGAAAAAAAACCGAAAGCGATTTTTTTTTATCAAAAATAAAAAAAAACGAGCCACAACCAACCTACCTCATATACACATACAAATTCTTCGCACACATATATCATGAGCAAAAGAAATTAAGTATCTAGGTGTTCACGTTGATTATAGGCCCACGTTCAAACATCATACTGAATCAATAAAATCAAAGATCCTGAAAAGAATCCTGTCTAGATACCATTTTATTAACAGGAAATCTAATCTACCCGCAGCCAATAAACTACTTTTCTTCTCCACCCATCCTTTTCACCAGTTGGCCAAAAATAAAAACTATTTTGAAAGCCGCACCGCTTCTACATAGGACATTTTTTGACAAATATCATGGCTCTAAAAATCCTTTGGTGTCATCACTTGTCCGCAGTTAAAACTGGGAACGTAGAAACTCTAATTCGTATAATAATTTAGATTTAAGTTTATTTTAAGTTACATTTAGGTTCAATTTTAAGGTTTTAAGCTCTTCTCCGTGTAATACACTGCTCAGTTTACCGTTACCAAAACATTTTATAGTATGTATCAGTTCTGAAAACTTAGTAGTAAACACTCTGTCCAAACTCTATAATACTTAGGGCCGGTTTCACAGTCAAAGTTTAAACTTGACTTTAGTTAAACTTAATCCAGAGATTAATCCGGAGTTTAAACTTGACTCGGTTTCACAGTGCTGATATATCCTCGGTTTAACTAAACTGTAGTTTATTTATTTGTGTTGCCATGATTGCGACTATTGTGAACTAAATAAACTAAAGAAAGAGTTTCTACGTGAATTTACCTTAGTTTTTACTTTTTGAATGGAACTTTGTTTTGATTTGGTCCGATATTGTGAGTGTTACAAAGTGTTTTCTGTGTTCAGAGGCATTCTGAAGTGTTTTGTTGTTACAAGTAAACAGTAAAAATGGAAAATCGTCGGGCGTGCAATTTCACAAGTGAGGAAGTGAATTTATTACTGCAATGTGTGAAAAATCATAAAGATATTGCAGAAAGCAGATCTTCAGATAAATCCAAGTGGGATGAGAAAAATAAAATTTGGAGGACAATCGAAGAAGAATTTAATGCTGCTAGTGACAGAGATTATCGCAACAACGAAACATTGAATAGAAAGTACGAAAATTAAAAAAAAAAGTGACCAAAAAAATATGGTGCCGAAAAACGGTCAATTTACACCACTGGAGATGGTTCAAAGCTCAAATCTACCATAACTGCAATGGACGAGACTGTTCAAAGTTTGTTGCAGTACGAAATTAATGGTATGCCATCAGTGTACGATTGCGATGTGACAAATATAGGTACAGTTAAAGAAATTTGCAAGCATAAATTGTATCATTTAATTTCTTTGTCTTATATTTATGAAGGTATCAGAAGCAACGAGAAGGTAATACCGGGTCCCAGCGGCACGCAGCCAGATGTTGGATCAGAAGAACTAAGTAGCTAGGAAAACGTTAGCTGTACTTCGGCACCAATATATTTAGACAAAACCAACATCTGGGGGCAAGGTACTCTAATCTTTATTCTTTATAACCTACTACTATTAACTAAATTGTTAGATTCCTCAAGATATTTTAAAAGAAAAATCAATAAAGTGGGACAAATATTGTCCGTCCATGCTGAAAACTCAAGTGTCAGCCAGTTTAAGGCAAAATAGTGTAAAAAATAAGAGGAACGGGTTGGAGTTTGGTTGCAAAAGCGAAAATTGATCTTGCAAAAGTGAAGTTGCAAAATGAGAAGGCGGAAAACGACATAGAGGGGCAATTTTTAAAAGCAGAACGCGAACAGATAATGAAATGGGCAGAAGCAAAAATGCAGTTCGCTGAAGAGGAGCATAAAATCAAAATGGAGGTGCTAAGAGCAGAATTAAAAAACAGAAAATGAAATATCTACTATACGCTATTTATTTAGAATCAGAATATTTATTTTATTTTAAATTGGAATATTTATGTCTGTTATATTATTTATAATAATTTTGTTATGTTACTCGTCAAACAATGTTTCTGAAATAATCATTAATCAATAAAAGTCTATCCAAATTATCAGCGTTTGAACCAGTTTGATTTTCAGACTGTACTTGCAAAATTGACCGCATTTTCAAAATCTTCGCTCAACGGAGGAGGACTACAGTCGTTTTCAATTATGCATATATTATGTATGATTGCAGTTGCAACGATCACACTTTGGTTTTTAGTCGGTGAGTATCTGAGGCCGATTGATAATATAAGAAATCGTCTTTTCCAGACACCATAACTTCTTTCGACGCAATTCCTTGTCCGTCAGGCATATCAGCATATATTTGCGGTTTGCATAGCCACTGTCTGCCACAACATAGGTATTTGGAAATTCGTTTGCTTCCAACCGGGCGCAAACTCTGGAGTTGTCGAATATTGTTGAATCATGTGTGGAGCCTGGCCAACGCGCAACAATATCTATTATCTTCATGTTGGCATCACATAATGTTTGCACATTATATGGAAAAAACTTTTTCTATTTCGGAAAACTTCTGCATTGTTACCACCTTAAACATAATAATTATATGAATTTGGTTTTTTGAACTCAATTTTAATATGTTTGAATACCTGGCGATAGAATTTTAAAATGGGTGCAGTCAATAGCAGCGGTTACATTCGGAAATTTCACTATCTCGCAAAATTTAGATTTTGATCGTTTTATTTCATCCTGATTTGCTGACAAATTAATAAATAATGGTCGCAAAAGAGCAATAGAATCCGACACTTTCTTCACTACCCTGCACGCGGTTGACTTTGAAACCCCGAAAAAGTCCCAAACGGCGGTTAACATACAGCCACTTGCAAAAAGTCGTAGTGTTAGGAGCAACATGTTATCTGGAGACATAGCATTGTTCCTGGTTATTCAAAGGATGCGAATGTAGGATATCACATACATAATAAATGTACGCTTACCAGTTTGTTGAATGTTCTATATCCGATCCAATCAATTCAAGCAGAATATAAGCGGATGGCTTCGAAATTCGGAAACGAGTGCGACAATCAACATCGTCCCACTCGTTGAAAAGATTTGGACGAGTTCTAACAATCCTTTTCCTCCTCCTATGATTCATGGCAATCGAAACACCTTCATCACTTGCATCTTTATCACTGCTTGAATACATTTCTTTAAAAAAACTTGATTTATTGAAATTTAAAGTTGAAAATCGGGCCCGATTAGTACACGAACTGTCAAAAAATGCGAATCTACAGTTTAAACCGCGGCCATACTATCGTTTAACTTAATCCTAGGTTTAAACCAAAACTTGAGTTTAATAACCACTGTGAAACGTGTTTTTCGTTTAAACTCAAGTTTAAACCTAATCTTTAGTTTAAACTTGAACTGTGAAACCGGCCCTTAGTAATTTGATTAAATTAAGTTTAATTAAATAAAAAAAATAGTTTGTATTATACAAAATTATCAAATGCATCGATAAAGCTATTTTCCCCCTAGCGTAGATGGCCAGAAGAAAAAGCGATTGCACATAAAGAATGTTTCCTGAGCATCACCGAGCTCAGCCACACAGTTAAGGCAACACTCTGTGACATCTTAGCCATTCTGTTCAGGTATTTCCTGAAGTAAACATGCCCTAGCAAGAGTTGATAAAGGTAGAAGTTTACCTCTCTGGTGCTACAGCTAATCCAGCGAGAGAGGTACTCTTCCTTGCGTTGTCGTGCTAGAAGATCTATCAGAATTACTCCCGATACCATCATCACAGCCTCTTCTATGACAGTGTTGGAGCTATATGCAATTTACAGGGCATCCCAGTTCTGGACAATGCGCTTCCGGAACTTCTTAGTTCGGGGAACATCTCCGCAAATTTTGGTTACATATAGAAGATGAAATAGGTCGTTACATGAGTAGCCTCCATCTTGTCTCACTGGATCCACCGACGTTTGCCATTAGCCTACACAGTGAAGTGACGACTACTTAAACCCTGTTACATACCCTGCAAAAATATCCCAGCTTGATATTTAGGGTCACTCCCAACTATCTGACCTGCTTGCTGTTCTAAATCACGATAAAGTCAACTGTCATGGCTATGACAGTTGGTACCCTCTGCTTGTCAGCATGGCAATCTCTATCTTTAGACTGACAAGCTTGAGGCTGTGCTCTGTCATCCACCGCTCCTTATCACTTGATTAAGTCTAAGTTGAGCGAAATTGGCAGATCTGGAAGTTATTACCGTGGCGACGACGTCAGCATAACCTACCAGGAATACATCCTCAGGCATTTCTAGGTGCAGCAGATCGTCGATGCTCCTTAATAATATCACGTCTTTTTCTCTTAAAGATATATGTGACCTATTCGCAGATAGCTTCCAAACAGTTTTTGATGCACCAGACCTATCAAGCTCACACCTTTCTTCCTCTTATTCAGCTGCAACCGCTTTCTTCAACTACTTAGAAATTTCAGGTGATGAAATACATAAAGCTATTTCGAAACTCGACTGCAACAAAGGTCCTGGGCCTGATCAACTTCCTACAACTTTCTTCCGCAAGTGTATAGAGCAGCTTACAACTCCCTTATATATTTTTTTCCAACAGATCACTTTCGTATGTCACACCAACATTCAAAAATTGTGGTAGGCGCTGTATCGGAAACTATAAAAATTGCTATTTTATCTTCAATTCCGAAAGTTTTTGAAAAGTTTTTTTTTTACGATAAGCTTTCCCCACTTGCCGACTCCCGTCCGAACGAACAAGAACATGTCTTTAGAAAAGGTCGCTTAACTACCACGAATTTGATAGTCCTAATCTCAGACGTTCTGTGTAAAATGCAAAAAGGATACCAAATTGGCGCAGTCTATACAGACTTTAGTAAAGCTTTGGACAGAGTTGACCACCCTACCTTAATTCTAAAGTTTCAGAAATTCGGACTTGACGGCTCTTTGTATAGCTGGCTGAATTCCAACCTTCACGATCGAACACAATTGGTAAAATTTCAAGGACTTCTAACGATTAATATTTCTGCTACCTCTGGTGTACCACAAGGTAACCTTCTCAAGACATTCATATTTCACGGGGCAGGCATTCATTTGCTATTTCGCGGGGAAGAAATTTATTTGATGTTTCGCGGGGCAAGGCATTCATTTTTCGCGGGGCAAGGCATTCATTTACTATTTCGCGGAGAAAGACAAAAAGGATACCAAATTGACGCAGTCCATACAGACTTTAGTAAAGCTTTAATTGTAAAGCTTTTAATTCTAAAGCTTCAGAAATTCGGACTTGATGGTTCTTTACTTAGCTGGCTGACTTCTTACCTTCACGATCGAACACAAATGGTAAAATTTCAAGGACTTCTAACGATTAATATTTCTGCTACCTCTGATGTAATACTAGGTAACCTCTTGGCCCACTTTTTTTTAATATATCTATTTTTGACCTATCTGACAAACAAACAAGCAAACTTGAAATAAGCTCTCTCTCTCTCTCTCAACATTGGTAAGTACCAGGTTATAAGTTTTTCCCAAAAAGGCACCGTCTCACACATACTTCCTCGGCAATAATTTGTTAGCTCGAGTTGATAACGTTGTTGACCGTGTTGTTATCTTGGATGAGAAACCATTTTATTTTGTATCTTAATTTTACGATTGCCTTGTATTCCTCTGGTTCAACATTTACGCATCCAATGTGATATCATTCGTCACCACAAAATCCTTCCTAATCCGGGCTGCTGATGCGTAACTAATTGCGTACACCTACCAGACTTAACTTCTTCACCCATTTTAAACTTGTAATTCACTCAGGATAAGATTCGTTACAATTTGAAAAAAATTGTTTTTAGTATAAGTAGGAATGTGACGGTAGCCCCAGTCTCATGTTTCACTCTATCAGCAGAATGAAAAACCACACATTTAAAACACATATTCGCGTATCCACTCAGCTAAAAACGTCGCAGAACAGAAATAGTTAGAAAGAAAGAAGATAATGCATTGATTTGAATTTTCAAATTAGAAATTTATCACTAGTTGAAATGAATCCAATTCCCAATTTATCCTTCGCTTTAGAATTGGAGCGTTTGAGCACAGTATTATTTTTTTATATCAAAGTCGCTTTAATTTAATATGCTAACAAAAAAAAACAACTGTCAAAATTGTATAAAAACAAATATATTTTCGGATGATTTTTCGCAAAGTGCTTGCAAATGTTTGTTAAATGTATAAAATATTTAATATGGTTTGGTATAATGCATATCGACCTGCCACAGCATTTGGTATATTATGTAGATAATTTATCTTTAAGAACAGCAACAAACAAAAGTTAATTTCTCGGTTTTAAATTCAACCAAAAACCATTCTTTGGCTGAAGTTGAAAGCCCCTAGGACTAAGTACGAGGGGAATAGTGGTTTTTGGTGAAGCTTCAAAGGTGAATTCCGAAAGCAAATGGAAAATGATGGCTTTGCTCTCCATTAAAGCAAATCTCGAACCTGAAATAAATTCACATTGTGAGCATAAGTAAATTTTCTCTGAACAAATCTACTCACCTATACAATTCCTGGGGCCAACGCCAAACGGAAGATACGTAAACGGTTTGATGTTATGCTTGTTTTCGTCACTGAACCGTTCCGGATCGAATTTATCCGGGTCGGGGAAATAGTCGGGATCGTGATGTAAGCCAACGAAATTAAATTGCAAAACATCACCAGGATTCATTTGCACGTGTTCTCCATTTTTATCACCAATAACGTATGATTTGTTGCAGACTCGATCTGCACCTATAGCCGGTGGCCACTTTCGCAATGTTTCTGATGTTACCATGTCCATGTATTTCATTTTTTGAAGAACATCGTAGGTGAGTGGTTTATCTCCAAGTTCTCTACGAACCTCGTCAATTTCTTCCAGAAGTTTGTTTTGAATGTCTGGATTTTCCATCAACTCATGCGCAGCGAAGCACATTAGAACCGATGCCGTTTCGAATCCTGCTAGGAAGAACAGGAAACATTGTGCCACTATCTCATCGTCCGTCCAGTTGTGAGTTACTTTGGCCTGACCAATGTCTGATTCCTCCACAACGGCAAATCCCTCTTCGGCAGTAGTCTTGCCCAAGTCATTTGCTTGCAATATGCCCCTGCGAGCCTCCAAGAGAAGATTTATCATATCCGGTCGCACGATACCCTTTGAAAGTCTTTGCTCCATTGTATCCAATACCAAGTCATAAAAGTACTTTGAAAATTTTTCATCAAAGAGTCGGGCCCTGAAAAGCTGACAGAATGACAGTTAGATATTTAGTATTAGGGCAAGTAGTTCGACACCGTTACCTTCATAATTTGACGGAAATTTGAAAACAAGAAGAACTTTACAGCCGTCCAGCCGGAAAAATTCATTGCCTTCCGGGACATGTGATAGAATTGATTATCCTTATCGAACAGCGAATTCACATGAATTCCAAATGCACATGTTGCGATAACATCATTCGTGAAACGTGTGAAAAAATCTTTCATATTCAATTCAATCGTTGGTTTGTCTTTGATTTCTTGCTTGAGATATTTGTTAGCATTGCGTCCACAGTCGTCGACCAGCTGAAACATCAATCGCATTTTGCTGCCAGTGAAAGCAGGACTAAGCGTAGCGCGCATATCTTTCCATTTTTGATTCGTCAGCCCAAACAATGAGTTTCCCATTAGTGGTTCGGTTTCTGGATCCAGAAAGATGCGATGATTTAAAAAGGAATCGAAATCCTTCACACCAATTTGTTTGATAATGTCCGGATGTAGAACCAATAGGATCGGATTGCGCATTTCGAAAATTCCAACATATCTAGCAAAGAAGTTAGAAAAATTAGTTCTGTATTTTATTTTATTTTATTTGATAAACCTTAAACCTTGTTATTTACTCGATAGATTTATAAATAAATTAGCATATTTTGCAATGGCTTTAACCTAAAGAGCATAAATTGAGAAGAAATATAAAAGCACAAACAATTATAATAAATAAAAATCGATTTAGACATTTATTTTTCGCGGGGCAAGACATTTATTTTTCGCGGGGCAAGACATTCATTTTTCGCGGGGCAAGACATTTATTTTTCGCGGGGCAAGACATTTATTTTTCGCGGGGCAAGACATTTATTTTTCGCGGGGCAAGACATTCATTTTTCGCGGGGCAAGACATTTATTTTTCGCGGGGCAAGACATTTATTTTTCGCGGGGCAAGACATTTATTTTTCGCGGGGCAAGACATTTATTTTTCGCGGGGCAAGACATTCATTTTTCGCGGGGCAAGACATTTATTTTTCGCGGGGCAAGACATTTATTTTTCGCGGGGCAAGACGTTTGTTTTCGCGAGGCAAGACATTTATTTTTCGCGGGGCAAGACATTCATTTTTCGCGGGGCAAGACATTTATTTTTCGCGGGGCAAGACATTTATTTTTCGCGGGGCAAGACATTCATTTTTCGCGGGGCAAGACATTTATTTTTCGCGGGGCAAGACATTTATTTTTCGCGGGGCAAGACATTTATTTTTCGCGGGGCAAGACATTCATTTTTCGCGGGGCAAGACATTTATTTTTCGCGGGGCAAGACATTTATTTTTCGCGGGGCAAGACATTTATTTTTCGCGGGGCAAGACATTTATTTTTCGCGGGGCAAGACATTCATTTTTCGCGGGGCAAGACATTTATTTTTCGCGGGGCAAGACATTTATTTTTCGCGGGGCAAGACGTTTGTTTTCGCGAGGCAAGACATTTATTTTTCGCGGGGCAAGACATTCATTTTTCGCGGGGCAAGACATTTATTTTTCGCGGGGCAAGACATTTATTTTTCGCGGGGCAAGACATTTATTTTTCGCGGGGCAAGACATTTATTTTTCGCGGGGCAAGACATTTATTTTTCGCGGGGCAAACAATTTATTTTTCGCGGGGCAAGACATTTATTTTTCGCGGGGCAAGACATTTATTTTTCGCGGGGCAAACAATTTATTTTTCGCGGGGCAAGACATTTATTTTTCGCGGGGCAAGACATTTATTTTTCGCGGGGCAAGACATTCATTTTTCGCGGGGCAAGACATTTATTTTTCGCGGGGCAAGACATTTACTTTTCGCGGGGCAAGACATTTATTTTTCGCGGGGCAAGACATTTACTTTTCGCGGGGCAAGAAATTTATTTTTCGCGGGGCAAGAAATTTATTTCTCGCGGGGCAAGAAATTTATTTTTCGCGGGGCAAGACATTTATTTTTCGCGGGGCAAGAAATTTATTTTTCGCGGGGCAAGACATTTATTTTTCGCGGGGCAAACAATTTATTTTTCGCGGGGCAAGACATTTATTTTTCGCGGGGCAAGACATTTATTTTTCGCGGGGCAAGACATTTATTTTTCGCGGGGCAAGACATTTACTTTTCGCGGGGCAAGACATTTATTTTTCGCGGGGCAAGACATTCATTTTTCGCGGGGCAAGACATTCATTTTTCGCGGGGCAAGAAATTTATTTTTCGCGGGGCAAGACATTTATTTTTCGCGGGGCAAGACATTTATTTTTCGCGGGGCAAGACATTTATTTTTCGCGGGGCAAGAAATTTATTTTTCGCGGGGTAAGAAATTTATTTTTCGCGGGGCAAGACATTTATTTTTCGCGGGGCAAGACATTTATTTTTCGCGGGGCAAGAGATTTATTTTTCGCGGGGCAAGACATTCATTTTTCGCGGGGCAAGACATTTATTTTTCGCGAGGCAAGACATTTATTTTTCGCGGGGCAAGACATTTATTTTTCGCGGGGCAAGACATTTATTTTTCGCGGGGCAAGACATTTATTTTTCGCGGGGCAAGAAATTTATTTTTCGCGGGGCAAGACATTTATTTTTCGCGGGGCAAGACATTTATTTTTCGCGGGGCAAGACATTCATTTTTCGCGGGGCAAGACATTTATTTTTCGCGGGGCAAGACATTTATTTTTCGCGGGGCAAGACATTTATTTTTCGCGGGGCAAAAAATTTATTTTTGGCGGGGCAAGAAATTTATTTTTCGCGGGGCAAGACATTTATTTTTCGCGGGGCAAGACATTTATTTTTCGCGGGGCAAGATATTCATTTGCTATTTCGCGAGGCAAAACATTTGTGGCCGATCCGATTGAGCTTAAATTTTCGGAGGACGTAGATGTATGTAGTAGGTAGGTCCATGACTTGCTAAAATTCAGATATCTTAAACCTTTTGGCGGCGGCTAGCGTTTTAGTGAATTCTCAGGTACTCCTATATTTCCAAGCAGTGTTAGTTTTTGTTAAAAAAAAAAAGTGATGGGAATGAGAACTTATTATGTTTTAAGCTTGTTTATGATAAAGAATTGGAAATTTTGAGCAGTGTGTGGGTGCAGCATGCCTAAAAGTAGGAGAGGATTTTTTTTTCCAATTTTGATTATCATTACTTCTGACAAAAACATTGGATCATCGTGAAATTTGCAGGGCGTATTGATGTTGACTAAAATTTGAGATAGTGCAACTAACCCTGTAGCTACGGCAGGCTCCTGAAAAAAAATCCTTCATATCATTGACCCTCCTGAAAATCTTTTGATTTTTGATCAAAAATCAATTTTGATCAAATTACCTCTATTTTCAGCACTCGAAACTTCTGTTCACGAGAACTGACGACCGGATTATTCGATCATAATGAAATTTACAGGAGATGTTGATATTAAACAGGACCAGGTCTGATAGAAGTGATTTTGAAATACGGGCAACCCTGTGGCAGTGGTACCATCTTGAAAAATCACTGAAAAAAAAACAACTTTTTGTCCTACAACTTCCGACTCAGCCATCAGATTTTAACAAAATTCACAGAGTACTTGGATCGTACTTTAGATAACATTTAATGAAAATTTGGATGAAAAATTAGAATAGAATTGCCAGCTAAGGTGATTTTTATCTCCTAAATCTTGCAAATTTGCTCAGAAAAATAAAGCTTTTTTTTCCCTATAACTTCCGGTCCAGTATAGAAATCACAACGAAGTTCATGCAGTAAATGGACCGTAATGTGAACCAAATGTCGTAGGAATTTCGTACAAAAATCATGAAAGGGCTGCCAGCTATGACCATTTTGAAAATTTTGTGGAATTTCTTTACTGAGCGATTATGTCATTAGATTTGCAAATGAGAATGATCCTGCAATGAAAATTAGCAACAAATATTAACGCTGAAAAATTTGAAAAGTTTTGAGGGTGGTAACCCTAAAATTTTTTTCACCCGTATAACTTCCAGCGCAGTGATTCAATCGAAACGAAGTTCACAGGGTAGATTTAACTTAACGTGAAGCAGATTTGGTATATATTTTGCTTTGCTGCTGACACAGGGTAACCAGCATTAGCCATTTTCGTAAATATTGTACCAACAGATGCTTCAAATTACGTACTCATATGCAAAGCATTTGCAATAAAACTAAGAAATCAATTTTTAGATTTTCCGAGTTTTGAACATTTTTCGGATGGCAGCCTCAAACAACGTTTAGGCCGCGTTTCCAATGCTGGAGTGAGCTTGCGCCGAATCTCAGAGTAGAGCTGGCCTGTTCCCAATGATGGATTTTCGAAATTCAATAATTGTGATGACATTTTGTGCTTTGAAAACTCAAAGCTGTAGCACTCATTGCTAGTTTGGGGGCATTTTATGAAAAACTAATATAATCGGAATTTTTTCTAGATTTCCTGAAAACAAACGATTAAATCGATCAAATTAGCTAGTAATTTGTATTATTCGTTATACATATGTCATATAAATACTAAAATTTAGATGTTATATAAATTAATAATTTGAATGTTCAATTGGACCTTAAATACGATAAATTCACTTTTAGAACTAGGCCGCGTTGCCAATGCTGGCTTGGAGCGCAATGTATCTGCGTACGCATTAGCTGTCATGATCTAAAGTGACCCTTTTCAGACTTCTTTACTTGTTGATCGTTCGATATCGACTGAACTTATCCTGCGAGATTTTGTATCAGGAGTTTCTGTAGGAATAAAATGAGTGGACAGTAATCGGTGCTGCCATTCTTAATTATTTCGAAGCAATGACTTTGGGACAGGCTTGGTTGAAGGTAAAAGTACGTTTGGAGTTGAATGTGCAGATGTTGGTAATTGAGCTGAGCATATTAATGTCATGGATAATTATTCTTGGCCATTTACTAATTTCCAGTATTTTTGCTGAGCAAAAAGCACACTACTTCAGTTTGAATCCAACATCTAGCTGACAATGGCGCTTAAATAATGTGAATTGCTTTGGATGAAAAAAAATTAAACTATGCCCAGGTTACTTGGCTGGGATGCACATGACACCATGGCCAAAGAATTTATTACAATTCGATCAAGAAAGGCCAAATCATTTACCATTTAGATATGTGTAATGTGCTGAAGCTTGCAAGGAATACTTTAGCAGATTTTCAAATTATCATTGATGCTGAACATTAAGTAGGTCTGTAGCAGATAGATTTGACTTTCTTGGAAAGGCGCATAATAATATATGTTTATGGTATGTACTAATATGATATATAAAAGTAATGTAAAATTCTAATATAGAATAATCATGTGTAACAATTTTTTTTCAATCGATGTATTATTGATTGTGTTTTCTAAAGGCAAACTATTCTCATTTATTCCGTGAATTTAATTTTCAGCAGTATCATTGTCCTTATCAAGGGCTATTTGTGCTTCACCTTAAAATATCAAAAACTATGGTAACGTTAATGGAACGTAATAATTATAACATTTCACTCGAAATTTTAATGAGGCAAAATTTAACCATTTTTAAATACCGCATTTTATTCTTGACCCCCAGGAGAAAAAAGGCAAATTTAAATCCCATACGCCTTTGGTTTGTCCATTTACCGGCAATGCCTACTCCAACCTCACAACTTTCAACACATGAAATCATTCGAATTTGAATTTCGAAGGTACAACGACATCTGTCGTAACTAGCGAATCCAATCCCGGGATCCGGCATTCCGGGATCCCGGCTAATTTCTGGTCCCGAAAATCCCGGGATTGATGAGTTCTATGAGAAATTGGCCTGGATTCCGGGGCCGGGAGTCAAGCATAATCGGCAATCAAATTACGGCAAGACTCGAAAAGAGCAAATAGAATCCATATTTATGAGAAAGCAATCAGCATGCAGGTTCACATCAAAATGTGTAAAGAATAGAGCAAAACAAAGCGATGTAACAGTTAACAAGAGAATACAAAGGGGTTTGTAAATAAATAAGTATGGACTGTTTCGCATTTAGTGTATTCGTTACTTCGAATGATTTGAGGAAATTAATACTAGCGAATGCATACACAGATTTACCAAAATCCTCAACAACAATCAAAAAAAGGCTGTGGGCTATGCAAGCAGGATAAAAAAAATAATAAAAAATGAGATAAGACAGGCTAGTATCTCAGGTGAACGGTTCAATTTGACGTTTGATCAGTGGACCTCGACAACAAATAGGCGCTACACAAATATTAACATCTACTTAGTGAATTCTTACTGAAGCTTGGTGCGAGTAAGGATATCAATGACAGTTGCAAACTACCTAGATATATTAAAAGAGCGTTTCGCTGAGTTTGATGTTTCTCTAGGAAAATACATTGTTACCATCATAACTGATGGGTCAAATGAAATGCGAAAAGTAGGCAGACTAGTTAATATAGAGCAACATATTTGTTTGGCGCATAGCATCCTTTTGGCAGTTTGCGATGTTCTCTATAATAGGAGGTTCACTGTAGATCAAAGAGTTGATGAAGCAGCTAATAATCTGGACGAAGATCACGAAGATTTGGACGCTCCTGAATCAGCTTACTACGTTGAACCCGGTCGCCTACAAGACACGCTAGATCTGACGACGGACATCAGCGCATGCATAAAGAAAGTTCGTAAGGTAGTTTTATATTTTTAAAAAGCTCCAACGAAAAATAATAACTATCTTCAAAACTATGTCAAATCCGAGCAAGGCATTTAATTGTCTCACTTACTGGATTGTAAAACAAGATGAAATAATCTCTTGACAATGTTTAAACGGTTTTCCATTTTGAAAAATAGTATACATTAATAGGCCTGCAATATCCAGAGCGATTAAAAGGAACTGAGTTTCATTCGATTCAGAAGCTTATTGAAGTTTTACTCCTTGTAAAACTGACTGTTTGGGCCTTAAATCGCAAAGATGCAAATTTAGGCTAATACTTCATCAAGATGCTAATACTTCATCAATATTTTTATTTAGGCTGCTAGGAGAAAAACGGCCCATTCTTGTGAATGATATGAAAATTGCAATATTGGACCGAATAAAAGAGCGTCCGTGTACTGAGCTATCTCCAGAATCTACATAGTGCCAGCAAAAATTTACCAAGTGAAATAGAATCTCTATTTTGGAAACCAAGCAACGCAAATATTTAAAAAAAATACTTCAATGATCTAGATGCTGAACCCTTTGCTTGCTAGCCAAAGAAATGAGGAGAACCCAGTAGATACCCATATTGAATCAGAACATGGTAGTCGTCAATTGATGCTACAAGAAGAGCTACAAAAGTATGAAAATAATCAATCGTGAAATGCCGCAAGAAACTAATCTAATTAAAACTATTGCAAAAGAAATGAAACTTTTCGAAAGTGGTGGCACTCGCATAGTTTACCAATATTTATCGACCATTTCCGCGGCGTCCAACATCGGGAATAAATTTAGAAGCAGGTTTGAAGACGATACTTTGGATACTTTGCTATTGCTTCAATGTTACTTCCGAAAAAACCAACGAACTTTGGCAGAATTTTTATGTGTTGAATATTTTAAGAGTTGTGATTTATTGTTGTGATTTTTTGTCGTGATTTGTTGTTGTAATTTGTAATAGTTGTAATTTTAAATATTTGCTTTCATACTTTCAACGTCTCGGATAATTAAAATTATTGTTTTTATTTGCATCAATTAAATAAATTAGTAATTATTCAGTAACATATTTTTTATACAGTTTTCAGCTTACTTATTGCTGTAGTTTTGAAATGATGGTACAAAATATAATCTGTTTATTAAAACTTGACTTATTTTGTTGTGTTATATTTTGAATCTCGAATCCCGGGATCCCGGGATTTGAGATTTTTTAATCCCGTAATCCCGGGATTGAAAAAATGGTTCGGGATTGGAATCCCTAGTCGTAACACATATTTGAATTTAATTTTCAATGGCTATTCTTATCACAGATGGGTTCTGACTTTGTTTCATTATTGATTTCAATGCAAAAATCATTCATCCGACTGTATTTTCTATGACATTATCTTTTTTTAACGCGGAAAACAACACTTTACACTTCATTATAAACAGAGCTTTCAGGAACGTCTTCTATTGGAAAGTAGTGAATTTAAAAATTCTAAAATATCCGAAAAGCTTCACGCTGGAGTTGAAATAGGTCCTACTCTAGAGTTTAACTACAGATTTTAGAGATTTATTAGAGAGAGAGAGGCAGATATGTGAAAGTGCATGAGAGCAAAAGTGTACGCAAACACATTTCACTGCAAGCCAGCATTGGAAACGCGGCTTTCACCGCTGAAACTTTCGATGAAATCCTCCAATGAGAACGAAATTCAAAGGATAAGTTGATTTAAGTATGAGCTTGTTATGGTAAACTTATTGCTGCTTCATTGGGAAAGTGTTGCCAGCACTGAACATTTTCATCATTTGTGTTATAGTTGAGTTTTGTTGCTTTGGATAAGAATGGTTGATATGATTCGACAAAAAAGTGTATTTATCTTTCCACATTTTTTTGTCACTCAAAGAAAATTTCTTCGAAAATTAGTTTTCTAGCGGTTCTGATGCGCTAAACTTTTTTAAAATTAAATAAAGTTTTTTTTCATTTTTTTCTATTATTCACAGTAAAATTAATAGTTGTTAGTGTACCAATAATTTTGTGCATCTTTGTACAATTAAAATAAATATCATTCACGTACTCGAAGTTCAAGGTTATATCAATCATTCGCGTCATTTTCTCGTTCATCTAGTATTCCATCTAATAATGAATATTTTTTTCGAGCAAGCGAGAACGCATGTGCGTGGGAAGCAGCCAGGTTGTAAAATTTTGAATTAAAATCAACTATGATAGTATGCATACACTCTCAAGAAATGTACTTTTTATATTATCTATTAAATTTTCGTTTATTTTTAGGCAAATTTATGTCGATAAGGTTTGGTTTTGTTGCATCGCAACATTGAATTCATTGTGCCGGTGGCGGAGCTTTTTCGATAAGTTTTCTATAGATTAATTTATATGGCTTTTGATAATTATTATCAATTTACTCAATTCGGCTGTTTGTTGCGTGCAGAGTAGCGTACGCAATTTGTTATTGTTGTGTACATATTTCAATTGAGAAAGCCTGAATGGCCAGCAAGCGACTTAGATGGTTGGGACAATGAAGCTATGATTAGATAGATGGATTGATATAGATGTGTACACATTGGAATATGATTCAGCGTTTTATAAATTGAATAAAAAAACAATGATTATCTATAGGTAAGCAAGGTAGGACATATTTATACACACATACAAAAGCTGGACTATCAGTTAAAAATAAGAAATGTTCATTATTTAGCTCGATATTACTTGTCACAAAGAAATGATGTGGAAAACTTATATAATTTACGGGATCTCCATAAAAGGAAAATTGTAAAGTAACTCTTTGCGGGTTAGATATAATAGCTCATACCGGGTTTAGGGTTTTAAGTTTATCCAAGAGCCACACACGATCGCATCTAGTGCTGTATCCAATTGACTACTCTACTCAAGCTTCTGGGCTCTTTATCACCAGATGGTTTTGGCTTTGTTTTCAATCAGTTGGTTTCAGGTTTAGGTTTTAGGTGCTTATGGTGGTTAATAGTTTGCGAAATTCCTCAAGTGTGATTATTTGTCGCGATCCCTGATAGGGAATTTTAGGATGTTTTTGGTACTGTTAGGATGTCTATCTCTTTAGTCGGAGAGTTTGAGAGCTTTGTTGCGAAAGTATAGATCATCCGCAGATCCTTAGGTATGTCTGTATTTTGAATGTGCGATGGAATCCTGAAAATTTTCTGCAGTGCAATATTTTGACGCTTCTGAAATTTTCGTCTATTAGTCTTAGAGGTCTGCGAATTTGTTTGCATAGAAGTGTTGTTAGTTTGGTTTAGTTTTTAGGATTTTTCGAGAGAGAAAAAGGAGGAGATTTTTCATGTGTTTCGTTTTTTTCTGCCATCCAGATTAGTTTGTCGTTGAATTTAATTCGAAAATATGTGGCCGTTCTGAGTGAGAACTGGTGATTTCCTGAAGCTTGTGTGGGCTTCACTTACTCCATTTATAGCTTCTTCAACTAGTCAAAACTCTGTGTGCTTTGTGTCGATAAATTAAGCGAATTCACCCTAATTTGTGAGTTGCCTTAGGCTTGGATAAGTCGAACTATTGTGGAGGTGAGGTATTTTCAGGATTGCTAGAGAATTGTTGGGGTGATTGTGTATGCACACGGCCGCAAATGTACTTGTCAACTATCTCGACTCTTAAATCGTTATGGATGTCTATGTTTCTGACGTACCAGCGAATCTTGAATATTTTTCTTAGCGCAATATATTGGCTTGTCTGGAGTTTTTCCTTGTTAGTTTTGGTGGTTTGTCCGAAAACTACGCAGCCGTAAAATAAATAGGGTCTTACCACTTGTAAGTAGAGAAGGGCTCTATTTTAGTTGCTAAACTGAGACGTTTTGAAAAGAGGGTAAAGAGCTTTTATTGTGTTATTCATGTGAGTTTTTTTGTTGGCTGTGTGTGGTATCCACTGTAATTTGTGGTCGAAAGTAAGTTCAAGGTATTTGCCAGTCCCTTCCCAACCTATGGATTGATTGTCCATCATTAATGCGTGTAGTGTTTGACCTCTTTTGCATGTTATGAAGATCGCTTAAGTTTTTTCCGTGTTCAGTTTAATCTCTTAAAATATTTCATAAGGGAGTCGATGGAACGTTGTAGATTTGAGGTAATAATTGCGGCTTGTCTGAACGTGTGAAAAAGAAAGGATCGTCTGCGAAAAGTGAGATGTGAGCTCTGCTGGTTCTGGGGATATCTGCTGTGTACAAATTGTACAAAATCGGCGACAAAGGAGAGCCTTGAGGGACTCTTACTGCTATAGATTATTTAGATGAGAGTAAAATATCGGTTCTAAATTGGAAAGTTCTATTTTGAAGGGAGGATCCAATGAGCTCGATGAATGCAGTTGCCTTTGCGACATCGAACAAATGCCTGTGCGACATCGAACATGATGAGTCTTTGATTTCTTCTTATTGAGACCTGATCTAATAATGTATTAGACTATTCGAGCTAACTGCAGTTTTCTGGAGTGATTTTTTTTTAAATCGAACTGCTCCGCTGGCAGAGATATTTAAAAGAGCTTTCTCTTTCAGACGACAGAGGAACACGTGTTCCGTGAGCTTAGCGAAAGAGGAAAGGATATCTAGGGATTTTCTTTTTTTTTGAAACTGTGGATCAAGCTTTTTACTTCTTGAGTCTCCCCTTGGAGTTGTGCTGTGTAATAACTGTGTCGCGTCTGCTCAGTGTGTTCTTCTTCCACAAGATCGTCGTTTACAGAGGTGTTCTCAAGAAGTTGAAGTTCTAGAGAATTATGAAAGACTTCTGCTTTATCAGCATTACTTTACTTAAGGCCAGAGGACGAGTGGATGTGTGGCATGTTTTGTTTGTTCTTAATTCTAAAACATTTAGAAATTTTTCAGAGTGTGCTACTATCACGATGCAGACTACTCATGAAGTGTTCGCACTGTTCATTCTTGAATTTTCTAATCTGGTCACGAATTACATTGGTAAGCCGGTTTGCTTCCTGCTTCAGTCTGGGATAGCCAGTAATTCTGGTTCGTTTTTGAATTTAAGTTTTCTTCTTTATGATTATTTTGATAGAGTTTGGAAGCTCATAAGGGTCTTGGTTGTCAATAATCGAAAATTTTGTTCGAGGGGGTATCTGTGGCCTGAGAGATTTTATTGGTAAGGAGCTCAATAGTTTCCTCCAAATCTCTTGGCGTTTCTGGCACTTGGATGCATTCATTCGACAGAGAAATCCAGAAGACTTGACAGTCTATAGTTATTTTTGACTTGATTGGGGAGTCGATGAAAATATCCTCAATTTGAAAAAGCACTGGTTTCTGATCCGAGGGGAGCTCATATAATACATTTTTAATCACAATCTGATTTATATTTTCGGATAAGCCAATGTCTAAGACATGACTGTAGATGGCGTCAAAGTGAGTGGGATTATCGGGAATATGCAAACACGAAACACTATCTGGAGCAAAGCTATAAAGGACTTTCCCTGCTTGATTATTTAGTACTGATCCCTATGCGCCATTGTGAGCATTGAGATTTTATGCTAGAAAGATAGGACCCTCGAGATCGAATAGTGTACGAAGGTCTTCGATAAGATATTGAGTGTTGGGGGTTTTGTTAGCGGAGATGATTTTAAATTTGAGGAAACTTGATTCAATTTCAAGAGCCGTTACTTCCATTCCACTGGGGGTCGGGATTTGAATAACATTATGTATCATATGTCTTCTTACGAGCACTACTGTGCCTTCTCCTCTACTAGCTAATCGATAATTTCTGTAAAAGCGATAGTTCGAGATTCGTAGCTGATGTCCCGGTATGTGGCAGTTTGTTGCAATTCATTTTGTTAGTTGTTCAGAGTCAGTTTCAAGGTGTCGTTAGCCTCTTCTTCGTGCTGAAAATCATCTGGATTTTATCCAAATTGATTTTGATTGCCTATCTTGGGGAGTATTTCAAAAGTGGATTTATGGAGGATCGCAAGTCTGAAGTTATGGCTTCCTCTTGCCTGGAATATACAAGTATCATCACCAAAGATAGATAACTCAGCTACAAGCAGTTAAATATAGTATTATACAAGCTGTGATTTGTTGTTTTGATGAGAATCGGCCCATGATTCTGACTCAAATTGTCCTGTCCTTAAAGATGAATTGAAAGATGAATTTTGGAATGCCTGTATTTCGAAGATTAATCCTACATGCCGGACTTTGTCGAAGACGTTGGGTATATCTAATAAACGGCTAGATACAAATGATTAAAAAAAATCAATATTTTCGAAGTTTTTTTTGTTAAAATGAGGAAATCCGAAAGGAGAACTTAAGCTACTTACACGGCCACTTCTTCTTTACCTCTACTTTTTTTTAAATTTGACTTGAATTGGTCACAGTAAAAAGTCTCTTCATAAAACCAATGCTAATTGAACAGTAATTTTAAAATCGAATTCCATTGTCATTATTTGTTTTTTCTTACAAGCGGGCCATGAACAAAGTTTGCTGCAAATTTCCGAAACCATTTCAATTTTCGGAAAAACAACTAACCAGCCAAATAAGATGACAAGTGCGTAAGGTGCACTGTTTAGTATTGAAAATATTATTCTTATCACTTTTGTATTGTATTAAGAATTTGATAAATTATCTAAAAATTGATTTAGTAAATTAAGCAAATAAACGAAGTTTAATCAGTCGAATTAATATTGAAAGCACAGCCATTCGCAATCAAGAGTCCAGTATCATAGCAAGGCACAACCAAACACTACATCAAATTCAATAATTACAAACAAACAAGATACTTCACAGAAAGCTTCATCATTCGCAGCTCGTGCAATCATGTTGACCTTCAATTCAAGCTAAGCATCTATAGGCGTGCAAATGGTTCTAGTTTGTAATTCTACACTTTAGATATTTAAATAACTAATGGTCACGCGAGCTTTACAAACAGTTAACAACAAAACTAAATTTCACCTACTTGGAACCCTTGTGTTTCATGTAAAATCGCTTGAATGCATCGAAAATGGATTCCATTTGGAAAAGCATTTTTGCAAAATTACCCAAAAACAGGAATGGTTTCTCGTAAACAACATTTTTCTTTTCAAAAAAATCATATGTAGCCGTTAGCCATTTATATAGGACAAATAGACCGACACCCACAAATATCGACCACTGAGACCAGAAAAACGAAAACACTGTCGATAACATTACAGGTGATTTAATTCGGTATTACTGAAAATATTTTTTTTTTTTTTAAATATTGTTTTCAATCGAACTGATTTCTTTTGTAGGTTTCCGAAATGCTTCTGCCGAGCGCTTGATTCAAGCGATTGATTGGTACTGAATCGAGTGCCGCAAAAGCACAGACCATAGAGAAGTAGTGCCATACGATATCTATGGCAAAGACCAACAAATCAAGCTTTTGTTGTATGGCTGCTGATAACATTCTTGAAAGATATAGATATTACGTCATTTAATAGCTGGATTATGCTGGAGTTACAATCAATGCAACACAACATTGTTGCGCAGCAGAATTTGCTCAAACCTCAAACTTGGCACGGCAACAAAATTTTTGAAAATATTCAATTCCACCTGTTCCTATGAGTGTCCGGAAAATGGGAAATGTCATGTGCAAATGAAAATAAGAATTTGTTATTTTTTGGCTTATTTTTGCTTTGCTACTTTGCAGCTCTTAAAGGATAAAATACTAACTGATATCACTTTCCGAGACTTTAAAGGATCCATATTATCAAACAACAATTTAGTTAATATAGCCAGTGACAGATGACGGCAAATGTTGTGTTGCATTGATTGTAACTTGTTCCACTGACACAGTATGGCAGCAATATTGTGTTGCATTGATTGTAACTCCAGCATTAGCATTGTACGTATCGAAAATAATTTTAGTAGAATGACCATGATACATATACGAGTACTTATGGTGGACATAAACATAGAAGGTAATTATAGTACGGGAGCCCGAGATGCTAAATTTGCAGTTACTAAAGCGTCATGGGGACCTATTGGATTGTGAAGATTAGGTTCTAAAATGAAAAAAAGTTTATGTCAAGTTTTCCATTTTAGTGGGGGGGGGGGGGGGTGAGCGTGTAAAAATGTTCAAAAACGTAGAAAAAAACAGTTACATGGAAATACTCGAGCGCGTCAGACATTCATAGTGTATACGCGCTTTGTCTTTCTGATAGCCGATAGATATTTATCTGACGATTAACTGGTGGAGGGTGGCCGTAAAAAGAGGTAAAAAAACACAAACAAAAAAAGTTATTCGAGCGTGTCAGATATTCAGAGAGAATGTTAAGTGAACTCAAAAAAGTGTCCTATTTAAATGACTGACGATTTGGACGTGACCAAAAGACATGACTGATTTCTGAAAATGTAAAAAAAAATGTTACCTTGAAATACTCGAGCGCGTCAGAGATTTATACAGAGGGTTCAACTTGATGTCTTAGTTGTCGTAAATGATAATCTGACAATTATATGGAGGGATATTGTTAATCTGACAATTTGAAAAAAAAAAATCGTTTCTTCTTTTTATTACTGGATGAAATATATATATATATATATATATATATATATATATATATATATATATATATATATATATATATATATGTATATATATATATAACTACTGGGGAGAATATAATCCGCGACCCCAAAAAATTTTTTGATTTTGTTAATATGAAGCGGAAATCAAGCGGCTACCCCTCTTCAATGTCCACTGGAAATTCGATGATGTCTTCTTCTCCTCAGGAGATCTGCAATTTTTTTGCTGACCATTTTCAAGAAGTTTTTGGTCCAGTTAGCATCCCAACATCCCAACAATATCGATTCCCGGGTGCGCCTCAAACAATTTTTGCTGAGGATATGACCATATCGAGGAATGAAATATTTACTGCCATTATGGAGCTTGACAGTAACAAGGGCCCTGGACCTGACCTCCTCCCTCCTTCTTTTCTGATCAAGTGTGTAAAACAACTGATCTTGCCCCTTCATATTATATTCAATAACTCTCTCTCCTCTGGGCTATTTCCTTCGTACTGGAAATCTTCTTATATTACACCAATTTATAAAAGTGGCGATAGACGTTTTATTCAAAATTATAGAGGCATCGCCATTCTATCTGCTATTCCCAAACTATTTGAAAAAATCATTTACTGTAAAATTTCTCCTCTGGTCGACGCTCGACTGAACGAGCAGCAGCATGGATTTAGGAAAGGTCGTTCAACTACAACTAATCTTATGGTGCTTGTTTCTGATGTTCTGTGCAAAATGGAGAAAGGCGATCAAATTGACGCAGTCTATACAGACTTTAGCAAAGCATTCGACCGAGTGGATCACTCCATTTTGATCTCCAAGCTGAAACAATTTGGAATTGCAGGATCTCTACTAAAGTGGCTTGGCTCCTACCTCCACGACCGCTTGCAATTCGTGAAATTCCAAGGTCTTATTTCTAAGAAAGTCGATGTGAAATCCGGTGTACCTCAAGGAAGTCATCTTGGCCCTCTTCTTTTTAATATTTTTATATCTGACATATCGGAGGTTTTATCTGATATTCCTCATTTACTATATGCGGATGACCTCAAAATCTTTCATGTCATCAGATCACAATCTGACGCGACCTTTTTTCAGTCTAAACTGAACTCTCTAGACCATTGGTGCTCCACGAACAAGCTCCCTCTTAACATTGCCAAATGCCGCGCAATTAGCTTCTCTCGCAAAACTGCAAGCGTTCATTATACGTACTGCCTCAACAACACGACACTCAGCAGGGTTGACAACATACTAGATCTCGGTGTCGTCCTGGATGAAAAGCTCCGCTTCAATCTACATTATGATAGAGTGCTTTCCCGAGCAAGTAAACAACTTGGTTTCATTAAGCGACGAGCCAAAGAGTTTAAGAATCTCTGGGTTACTAAATCCTTATATATTTCACTCGTGCGTCCTCTTCTTGAATATGCGTGCACTATCTGGAACCCGGCCTTCGAAATTCACAGCCAAAGATTTGAGTCTGTTCAGAAGCAGTTTTTACTGTTCGCTCTGAGACATCTTTTCAACCCTTATGATTTCAGTAATCTACCATCATACGAATATCGCCTTAAATGTATTAACTTGTTACCCCTTGCGTCGAGAAGGTTAATGTTATCTGCCTGCTTCAGCTTCGATGTCATCAGAGACGTGGTTAATGTCGCCTACTTGAAAGAAAAATTTGTGCTCAATCAGCCCCTGAGAGTCACTAGATCCCGACGATTGCTTATTGAATACCGACACAACACAACATATGCAGCAAACGAGCCACTAAATAGGTGCTGCAGGCTATTCAATAGCATGAGCGAGAACTTTTCCCCTACGATATCTAAATCAACTTTTAAAAAAAAATATTATGAAGGCTCTCTCTTCATAGTCTCCCCCTTACCCCCATCATACTAATATAAATACATGTATTGTATATTTAATTTAAATTTAAATTCACTTAATTATTTGTCATTTGCTATTCATTTAATTATTTGTCATTTATTTATTACTTTATTTGTTATCCATTTTTAACTTATTTATTTATGGGTCATTTGCTCTTTATCGCATGCCATCCATACCTTAAAACATTAAGCTAGATCTTTTATGTCAATGTTTTATTTATTGATTATTATTTATTAATCTAATTGTTTCCTTTTTGACTTGTTTGTAACTTATTTAACTTGTTTGTTTTTACTTTTTGTTTTTACTGTACTTTACCTTTCGATTTTACTTTTACTTTTAATTTGATATTTTATGTGTGATTTTCTTGTACCTTGCTTTGGTGAATAAATAAATAAATATATATATATATATATATATATATATATATATATATATATATATATATATATATATATATATATATATATGTATGTATATATATATATATATATATATATGTATATATATATATATATATATATATATATATATATATATATATATATATGTATATATATATATATATATATATATATATATATATATATATATATATATATATATGTATATATATATATATATATATATATATATATATATATATATATATATATATATATATATATATATATATATATATATATATATATATATATTTATATATATATATACACATATATCGTTTAAAGATGTTACATCCGAAATTACGACCGTAGCATAAGCGTTGCTAGATTTTCTTCGAACACGTTTCACTTTACGATATTGCAAGATATTCATACATTTTTTTAATGTTTCGTGTGTAAACTTTTTAGTTTTTTCACAAGTTTCTTTTTCACAAAATACACATTTCACACTTACATCACTCATTATTATTTCACAAAATTATTTAAAAAAACACAACAAACAAACCAACGCGTCTGGTCCAGTGAAATCCGACATAAAAAAGGCGAAACTTCGGCAAAATTAGGGAAAAGCTGAATTTTGATGTGAACCTTGGCACTGGCATATTGAACAAAATGTCAAAAGTGCCCATCGATCCGAGTGCTGCGTTACTTTTTATACGGGGTCAAAGGTCACCAAAAGTGACCTTTCCTAAATATCACAGTAACGGTCACGTCTTCAGAAAACAATGTATGACGAATTTGTAGCTTAACAAATTTCCAACAAAAAATATCTGCTAACTTTTTCTTGTAACTATAACCGTTTTGGAGATATATTGATCTAAACATTTGCTACTAACAGCATCTTCTTTCTCAACGGAATGTTGATATCCGATTTTGACTACGACTTGGAATGTTTGTGAGTTTATTTTTCTATGTTTAAGAAGCGCAGAAAAAAAACATGCAAACAAACTTATCTACCACACTCCAGGGTAGATGGAAAAGTGTGCTCCGAAAAGTTATTCCCCCCTTTCCATAAAATGGTATCCCTCAGCTTCCATCTGAAATATTCAGAAATGAGCTCGTTGCCTGCTTTTTTCCCCACTGTTAAACAAGATAAGATCAGTTTTTATCCTGCAATTTTTTTCATTTATTGATGATTTTAGCTACATCGCCCCATGAAAACCGTCAGATTATATGTTTTTCGTAATCCTGATAGGATTTCCTTCAAAATAAAAAAAAAATTAATCGCGCTCGAGTATTTCGAGGTGAGGTTTTTTTTTACAACATTGTGACTCGCTCATTTCCTTAAGCCACGCTCAAATTGTCAGATTATTGAAATATACTCTTTTCTGGATGTACTTAACTTACCTTGTCTTAATCTGACGCGCTCGAGTTTTTCTGAGGATCAATTTTTTTTTACTAATCTGACGGGCTTCCCTCAACGCACCCCACAATATTAAGGGCTCATATATGGTAGGGTACATTGCAGGGTGCAGGGCTTCTGCCCATATGATTTTCTGACGCGCTCGAGTAACGCGAGAAATCCCCGCTTGGGCTCCCCTACTATTAGATTCTGATACAAATTTAGATGGCAATCAAATGCCGTGATTACTGGTTGTATATCCTTGTTTAAGGAAGTTTTTATTTATCTATTTGTATGCAGTTCAATTTTACCGATAACTATCCAGTTACAAAATTGGGAGAATAACTTAAATAAAAGCCCTAAATATGAACAAATAAAAGACAAATGTGAATAAAAGATACGCGATTAATTTAATTCTGAACTAACTTGAAGACATACTTGAAAAACCGAACTGGTGCTCGTTATGGCTTTGTATGAACGGAGAAAGAAAGTATAGCTCTGTACGGGCAACAGGAACATTAAAAGTAGCCCGAGATGTAGAGGCACGATCGTAATCGCGCAAAAACTGCGAGATAAAAATACCCGAAGAAAAATGCCTATTTGACATTTTGTACAAAAAAACATTCATCACATTACAATCTACAGATCCTATTTATTTATTTATTTATTTACATATTCAACAGATAAAATTCAATTACTGAATATAGAAATATATAATCTACAAAGAATCTACTAATGAAAGAAAGTAATATAGAGAGCACAAAATAATAATGAAATAATAATGATAAAAAAGAACAAAAACAATAAACAAAATGAACGTGAAAAAGTACAAGTGTAAAACAAAGAAAAATAAGAGAAAAAACTACATTGAGTTGAAGTAAGCAAAACATTGTTTTTAAGAAAAGTTTTGAAGGCATATAATGTCGGCGGTAGAGGCAAAAAATTCACACACTTCTTGTGCATAGCATTGGGGATACTAGGACAATTCTTCAAGGAACGGATGAATGACCAAAAGGATTTCGGGTGGTTAGTTCTGATTGATGCTTCTATGCCAGCAATGTAGGTGCGCATCCCCTGTCTGGCCGCTTCTTTCGGTTTAGAGAGAAGAATTTTATACAAAATAAAGGCCAACAGGTGAACCAGATCTTTTATAAAAATATCGATCTGAATTTTGGCTTCGAATGCGGCTGCAACTTCACCGCTGAGCCATGAAGCATCGTTCAGTTTATTAGCACGATTATTTTAAGTTTTAATTTAATTCAGACAGATCGAAGTCCTAAATTTCTGAATAATTACAGGGATTCTTCTTTGGCTTCTATTTTTCATTCAAATCGACACTCACTTCAACATTTTGTACATTTGGAAGTTAATATCAAACTGAGTATATTAGTTATATGCCGTATATCACCCTTTTGGGTTTCATATACCATGGTATCAATACCAGCTGTGTATTAGTAACATTACCACAGTAGCACTATATCTAGGATATTACAAGATTAAATAAATAAGAATATATTACGGGAATTTTAGGCCGCGCAAGATTGTGACAAACAAAAATAGAAGCATATTTTGACATCTTCTGATGGTATGTCTTGTTGATACACATACACTTGTGTTTTTATTGGCATGCAAAATAATCAATTACGTAAATTTTCTTAAAATTGCACAAGAATTGAAAAATATATTTTTGTATATTCTGTAAGTATATACGGAGGTTTGACATTTTCTGTTCCAGTTGGATCAGTATTGGTAGATACTAGATACTAAAATGTTGGTAGACGGTTAAAAAAATTGCAGTATAACTGCAAAACTGCAGTATAAAAAAAAATCACCTCTTTAGTTAATATGGTAAATAAAAGCCATCTAACTTACTCTACGGGTAAATAATCAAAATGCTCATCAATTCGAAATAGGTTTATTTATTCAAAGCAAATACGTTAAAATAAATTTGGAAGTAAACTAACTAAAATATCTACAAAATATGCATGCAATTTTTTTCCGGACACAATTGATTTTAGGGTTTTAAGAATTTTAAATGTTTTTCTGAATGATTCGACTTCGATTTTTTCAAAAATAAGTACGTAATATAAATAACGGCTGTGCTTTAGTCCGAGTTTTTCAGCCAATTATTCCACTAGAATAATTCCTTCAGCGTCCAAAAAAACTGATGCATAACCTTCCCTGCCGAACTCGACACTTTGAATTGCTTCGGCGTCGGTGAAGAGAGTCGCCTTCAGGTTATCGATTGCTGTTTGATTTTTGGATCAAAATGGTGGATCCAGGTCTCGTCCATGATCACGAAACATGGCAAAAACTTCTCCAGATCTGCTGGAACTTTTCGAGATTCACCCTCGATATGTTGACTTGTTTCTCCTTTTGCTCGTCGGTTAACATTCTCGACACCCTTCGCCCAGAGACCTTCTTCATATGTAATTCGTGTGCAGCTATTCTTTGAATGCAACCATACGAGATCTTTGTGACCTCAGCTAAATGCTCTTCGATCTGCCAACACGACACCTTCGAATTTTTTCACGTTGTCTTCAGTGAGGGACATGGATGGACATCCTTCGCGGTATTCATCTTCAGTGGATGTTCTTCCCAGCTTAAAGTTCTTGGACCAGCATGTAACGGTAGAATATGAAGGAGCAGAGTCCCCTAGTTTTTCCACCAAGTCGCTGTCTATGTCTTTGGTAGATATTTTTTTTCAAACACAGGTACTTAATGACAACTCTAATCTCGTTTTTATTCATTTTGATGTTCTCTCTTCGATTATTCGTATTCGTATCGTGGCTTATTTCTATTTTTTTTTGTGCTGACTTAGTGGTTATATATATTTTTTTTTTTTAATTTTATGCGAACTGCATGCAATTACCACTACTTTTGAATCAACCCTCGTTTGTAATTGTTTATGATATGTAATTGAAATATGAGCCACTAGTTTGACAGGTCTGTGGTAGATAATAAGCAAAATGCATTTTCTGACCAATATAATTATGTTAGGTATTTTAATTATGTTCGCGTCGCTACAACAGGAATATACCAGAATATTTTCTTTTTTCTGTACTTTTTTAAGCTGACTATTGTTTTTATTGCCCTAGGAAAATTCTGTTTTTCACATTTTGAAAAATTATTTTTCAAAATTATTCAAAACGCATACCCATTTTAAATGGCTACGAGCATTAGTATTGCTCGTATTATAATTAATCGTATGCATGCAGGGTGTGGTGAAATATTATCATTTTTATGTTGGGCTCTTTGATGATAAGTCAAATATTTTACTGTTTATTTTGCGAAGTATTTTATAAATTTATCCATGAAATCAGCATTGTAGTGCATTCCACATTCCACAGCTAAGCGTAGTTAAAAAACAAAAGAGTAAGCAGTGTTTTATAACAAAGCTAGATTTCCAAGCCCATATTGGGCGCATTATTATTTTGATTTCATTATGATTATTTCTTGTTACATTTGATTTGAAAACATTTTATTACTAACTTTACCTATGTAAATTAAATTCGCCTAGCCAGTTTTTCAAACTGCATTTGTCTAACAGCTATCATGGGTCAAAAGTATCACGATGAAGATGAAGTATGAAATATGAAACATGCATTTATGTTTACACAGTTTCTTACGTACAACCGATACTGAAAATGTTGTCCCCATAACCCGGAATGCGTTTAAATGGGGTAATTATGCTATTGCTTTTCACTCAATTCCTTTATCGTCTTTCGAGAAATTCAAAATTTATGCAATATTTTCTTTCTTTAAAGATACTGTATAAGAGAGCTTATATGAATATGACATATGAAATTCACAAATTTTTCGCACTACAGCCTAGTAATGTATTCGACGAAACGAAATACAGCAAAAACGTCTGTGCGGAATCTAGCGAAATAAAGTTCCGCACCCGGACACCAGGGCAAGTATAAATTACCACTGATGACATTTAACAAGTGTATTACATTTGAATTCGTTGCGTACAAATTTAACCAATCGGCATCAAAAATGGTATTATCGGCAAAACAAAGGCTACTGTTGCAAGGATGCGCTGTGTTTGCACTCTCGCCCATCCATTTGTCAATAAAATATTCACTAAAATATTAAATTATGAATTGTTAAATTTTTCGCAACAATTTAAGGTACCTGGGTCCTTTAATGGCCGCGAAATCTAACTTATACATAGTGCGGCGTCATCTCAGAGCGAGTCACTGCTTTGTTTTCGAAGACTAAAGGTCTATTTACATATTATCTAGACAACGGTCACTAGCCTGAGTTTTCTGTAGAAAAACTTACTTCGACTAAAAAATTTTAAACTCGCTGATTCACTTAGGGGTTTTAAGATTCGTGGTAGAAAATCAGTATAAATACTAACTAGCATGGCTTTCATTCAGCAAAATTGCTTTATCTCCTCTACCTGTTTCTTTTTCGAGTAGACGAGTGTTTTTCACTAGCCTTAAGATTTGTCATTTTTGTGAAATAAACTCCTACTTCACTTACTCGCCACATTCGAAATATTTAATGCCTTATCATTCATAATAAATAAGTATTATCTTGAAAAAAAAATTCATCAAGATACCATAGAATTAAGCTATCTCTATGAAGTATATTTCTGAATGGTTTATGATGAAATTAGAAGTGTAGTATAAAAGCTTTCAGTGTTTCAAGTCGTTTTCAGTTTGTTTTATTCCATCGAGTGTCCCGCGTCAGTTTGTGTTTCAATTTAATAAGCAAAGTTGCGTGCACAAAACGAAAAAAGAAGAAGATTCAATTTACTAAAATGATCTGGATGCTGCTAGCATTTTTTTGGTCCCAATGGGCTTTAGTTGCGGGTGTTGTTCTCTTTGCCGCATATAAGTGGTCAACATCTACATATGATTTTTTCGAAAAGAAAAATGTCCCATACGAAAAACCAGTACCACTGCTCGGGAATTTCGGAAAACTACTGTTTCAAATGGAATCCATGTTCGATTTGTTCAAGCGCTTGTATCGAACGCACAAGGATGAGAAGTAAGTTACGCAACTATGTAGATAAGGGGGAAGTGGTTAATTAAAGCGTTGTGCTTTTCTTTGCTGCAATGAAATCTATTTTTCACATTTCCATTTTGAATAATTCAAGTGAATACTCAAATAAATGAATAGCAGGTTCTATTTAATAAATTTCGATGTAAAATGTGTGCAATAATAGTAATATTTAATTTGCATAATATGCAATAATCTTCAAGTGCAAGCAGTTTGAGCAGTTTCGACGTAAAGTGATGATGGTAGTAGCGAAGCGAATAAGCTATTACTAATGAATATAGCTTCAAGTGCTAAAAACACAGTAACTGACTCAACGACTTTCGAACGTGTGTTTAATGCTTTACCTGAAGAAGATTTACTGTAGGAAAAGAACCACTCAATTTAATAATTCGTCGCATTTTAATTGGAGGAGCAATAATGATATAAATATTTCAATAAATAAAAAAAAGTTTCATCAAAGATTACAGGTACACAATCTTAATCATAAATATGTTAACCCTTGATAGCTGTTATGGTTTTAGTTACGGAGAAAGAAAAACCGGCTGACTCCTATATCTAGTGCAAATATTCAAAACTGTAAATTATTTGCGTTTGTGTTAAAGTCAATACTCAAATCTCTGACGGTATTTTGCGAGTCCATTTCATTATCAAACAAACAAAAAATTTATCTACTCGGTTGACATTTGCTGCTGGCTTGTTGAAAGTTAATCTTATTTATTTATTAATTTCAATCATTCCGCTACAGAAGCAATGTCAATAACAGCAAATGAATAATTTTATGTTACTATGAGTAAGAATGAGAACAAAATAAATTTAGAAAATTTAAAAAATTTAAGTAGAAGATAATGTTAAGAAAAATTCAATACATCCTGCTTCAAAACGTGCTTAAACCCAAGACACGAATGCGGCAGAAGAGCAAGTTTGAGGGCATTGTGCTTCATAGAAAGACGGTGCATAGGATAGTGAAAGTAGGCTTCTGTTCGCGCAAATGGGATCAAGAATACTTCCGACGATATGCTTAACCGACTTGAATCACTAATTATTATTTTGGAGTCAATATCTACAATTGTAAGAGTTTCACGAGAAAACACTCTTCGAGGAATACTCTGTGTGCATCCAAAGGCGGTATATGAAAGATGAAAGTACAAGAAGAATAGGGACAGTAGGGAACATTGAATTAAATAAAAATAACGAGAGGATAAATCTATGCAGGATCAATTCAATAGAACTAGGTAGGTGCAGGGTGGCTGATGAATATGGTTGCACGAAGAAATTGAAATAAGTTTTTGTTGAATTTACATAATTTGTATTCATTTGAAAAATAATAAATTATTATTAAGTTTATTGGGTTTTAAAAATAATTGAAATTAAATAGCTTTCAGCTCGGTGACGGATTTGCGATATCTTGAGTGTGTTCAATATTTTTGCTATAGCAGCTATTAGCTACTATTTTAGCAGCTCTGGTTGTCCAATGTCACGAAATAGCTACTTTCTGATGCTTGCTGTTTGGCAGTCAGGCTGTCCAAGTTTCCGGCATAGCTGCTGTGTTAGCAGCTATTTGCTGCTCGCAGTCTTGAGGATAGCAAGAAAGTAGCTAAGGTAAAATGGCCGTGCGTACACAGCTAACATACTGTTCAAACGTCACTTTGGATTAGAAATAGAAAAGCAGTTTTCGCGCTTTGGTGGCAAAGAAGATGAACAATAGACTTGAGTATTATAAACTATGTACGGGCTTTTGAACTCTTCAAATCAACTCGAGTTTTAAGTAGGCTTTTACACAGCGCAACTCGTCTTGAGTTTTTAGAAGGCGGATGTGAAGTGCAACAGGCCGAGTACTCTGAATCGTGTACCATGAAATTTTCAAGGTTTCTTATTCGCTCTTTTTCACAGATATGGTGTCAAAAGCCGGGAATAAGTGAAAAGTTTTGAATATGTTAAGAAAATTTCAATAGTTTCTGCAGCTGTGTGGTAAAAACTCAGAAGTTTCAACAATTTCCAAAGTGCAAGGCAAATGTGAGCTGGTCCACGTAAATACAAAGACTTAAGTTAAAAAACTGGAAAAAAAATTTGTTATTGGGCTGAGCTGTGTAAAAACCGACCTACGTAGCAGCTCTTGGCTGTCCAATATCCATAGCTGCTTCACCTAGCTACTGCAAATTTTGACAGTTGCTAAAGTGATGCTATGCTATGCTTTTGGAGCAGCTATAGCATGCACATTGAACACACCCCTTATCAGAATGTTATTCGTTACTGCTTGGAGGGTTGCAGCGGAAATAGCCTCAATTATTCGTGGGGAAAAAATGCTTTAAATGATTCAAATGTGTTGGTTTTGTTTTGTAAACTCCCTGTTTGCAATAACCCCACCACAAGAAAAAATCAGGCACAGTAAGGTCAGGAGATCTTGGGTGCCAACGGTGTGTGCAGTTTTTGTAAATCACTTAATGGGGACTTCTTGCTGCAATTATGTCAGAACAACCTCGGTTATATGTGAAACTGCACCATCTTCTTGAAACCACGCAACGTTCAAACGGATTTTCTTTCAGAATATTTTTGGAAAGAAAAACTTTTTCAACATCTTTAAATAACGGTCTCCACAGACCGTAACTGGAAGACCGTTTTTTCGAAAAAGTATGACCCGGCAACGCAGTTTGATGAAACTAAAAACCTCACTGTGACTTGAATTGTCTGCAATGTCGTCTCATGGAGTATCTGTAGTTTGGAGTCACTTCATATTCAACAATTTTGTTTGCGAACATTACCGTTTAGATAAAAACAGGTCTCGTCAAACATAAAAACGCAGTTCAAGATGTTTTCATCCCTTTCCATCATTTGAATGATCTTCTAGCAAAATTCAAAGCGAACGGGCAATTCTGCTGCCTTCAGTTTGTTTGTTAGTTGAATTTTAAAACAAAATAAAAATAAATCTTTATGCAGAACTGTCTGTTGATACCCATTTGAGCAGATAACTCTAGGATTGGCTTGTATGGCCGCAGCTACAACAGCGATAGTTTCCTGCATCCGCACTGAAGGATCTCGATAATAAGGCCTTTTTGTGATTGTGCTACGCTCGGAAAAATTATTTACAAGCCTCATTATAGTCCATCTGTCCGGAGGAGTGTCAAAAAATGTGCGCTTAAATATTCTTTGGACGGAAATCACAGACTCCAATGCATGATAGCGGCACAAAATTCAAATTCTTATTTCATTATCATAATCGCCTATTTTTGTTAAATTTAAAGACCAATCTGTATCAAAAAAATAAAAAAATGGAATCGATCAATTACACAGAAAAAAAATTATTCTATTTTTTGATAGCGTATTTCATCAGCCATTCTGTATTTGAAACGAGGGGACCAGATTTATGTGTGTATTTAAGAATACTACTTACTAAGGCGAAAATCAAATAAGTACAAGAGGAAAAGTTAGTAAACATGTAAGAGGAGTGCAAAACAAAGCCAGCAACTTTAGAGGTACTGGTAGTGATATACATGACATGATGGTCAAATTTCAGTTTGGTATCAAAAATCACACCTAGTTCTCTAAATTGCTGAACAACAGACAGGGAAACATTAGACAAAGAATAGGAAAATGCATGGGGTTATTTTTATATTTTATATGTTTTATATGTTAAAGGGAGAATATTTTAATTGTCACCAGTGATGAAGGGCAATCAAATCAGCTTGAAACTGGTGACAGTGTTCCACAGATTTGATTGCTCTATCCGTATAAAGAAGACAAGAGGAATTAATAAGAGGAGGAATATTATTGAGAAACGGGGCAAAAAGTAAAGGACTGATACTGGAACCTTGAAGAACTCCGGAGGTGAGAAATTAAAAGAGAAATTAAAAAAGAGCCGTTAGGAGTGATTCTACAGGGACGGCTAAAAACATAGAAAGATAACCAGGAGAAAAGGGGACCGATAATTTTAAAACCTTCAAGTTTTTTTTTAGACTTTTTCAGGCTATGGTTCACGGAGTAAAAAATTCAAAAGCTTTTGCAAAGTCCCTGGATATTACATCAACTTAAAGTTGGGAATCGAAGGCTAAAGCGAGATAATTTGAATACACCATAAGGTTAGTTAGATATGCTGCTTGAGGACAACAAAAGGTTGGAGAAAAGGGTGCATTCAGTTATAGAAAGTCTTATCTATAGAAGTGCGTTGAATCAACAAAGAAGAGAAATAGGACGATAGCTAGAAACAGAAGAAAGATCACAAAATTTAAATATAAGAAAAGTATAAGCAGCTTTACACATGTACTCGAAGTAAGGCTTATATTAACAATTATAGATAACGGAACACAGAGGAAAGAAGAAGAGAGATTTCAGAATATTGGATACAACGTCAGTATCGGAACTAACATTGGATTGGAATCTAGATTCCGTATTAGATATTCAACTTGCAATGGATTAGTACTAATCAGTGACAGGGTAGATGAAGTACGAGATAAATCTGTAGAATAAGATTTGTTGGTATATTTTTAATAAAGCAGGAGAAAAAGTGGCAAATAGATTACAAATAGCCTGTGGAGTTGCTGCAACTGTCATCAAGATGCACGGATCCAGGAATAGATGCACTAGTTTTCAAGGACCAGATGTAGGACCAAAGGGGTTTTTGTTGATTAGAATAGATTGAACACGGAAAAAAAATGTTAGTATATTTTTTATATTAGTATATCACTTATCCCATGTGCATAGGGCATATATGGACAGTGACCATTTATAGTATTTTTAGACATAGTTGCATAGTAGACCGCTATGAGTTGAGTTGAGTTGAGTTTATGGCTAAAGTTTCCATAAGTTATAGGAGTTTCGTCTGAGAATCTAGGCGAACGTAGAGATACACGATAGTATTTCTTACAATAATTTATTTGATAACATACAAAGTTATTTCGATTCCAATACTAAAAAAAAGTGGCACTTCAAGAATAATGGAATAATTGATATACCACCATAGCTATTCATTAACTTCAAAGAGTATTCCCCTGAGCTTTGACATTAGCACTATAAAACACCTATTCGAGGTGAAAACGATCCTCACGGACGCTGCATGCTGATAGAATGATAGAAAGAATGGAAAGAAAGAGGAAAAATTACCAGAAAACATTTTCCAACCTGCTTCAAATACATATTGGCAAAAAATCCACTCAGGCTGGGAGTGAGCCCAACATCAGCCCAGCTTGCACCAAGAGGGTGTACACATATTGGCCATATCCTGTTTTGGTCTTGCTTGGGCTAATATGTATTTCCTACATGAAATTGTGGAATTGATATAATTTTTAATATTTATTTACACACAACGTGCAACGTAATATAAGGACTACACAGCATAACATGAGAATGAATTATATTGAACATCGAACCAAACACCGAAATTGCTATGTGGCATATGAAACTTCTCTGATAGAATAGGAGACAACACTTAGAACTTAGATACAACATTAGATCAGAAACGTTACGATACCTTTTGCAATGGATACCATATTGTATGGTTGAAATTATTTTAATAATATGAACAATGAATATAAAGAAAATGAAAGTTTGTTGTTATTTATGAGGCAAGCGACCATACACTTTTCTGTAAACAGAACTTTTTAATATGTAGTTGGATGCGATAAGACATAGTAAGATATTCTTAATGTTGCTTTTACTATGTTGCTATGAAAAAGACATTTGAGTATAGTGCGGCTGAACATAGATATGCGAAATTTTACGGCGAAATAATGCATTTTTCCCCAAATTCAGTGTTACAAAATTACAGGAAAATGTTTCTCAGTGAAGTTTCGATGCTTAAAAACTAATCGTACATTGCCTGCCTGGTTACTTCTTTAGCTTTCGATCGCAAAACACTAAATTTTTGAAGATCCGTGTATGAGTCCATCTATTTCAATTTTATACAAACTTTTTCCCTAGCTTTTAAAGTGCCTGGAACTTTCAATGTGAATCAAGAAAAAACTTTAATTCAAGAGGGTGTTTGATTGGGGTGAAGCGAAAGATGAGATTCGGCAAGAAGACATCAAAATTAGATACTGCTCAGTCCACATTCAAACCTATATAAAAAGAAAAGGGTTGATAATAAGACTGAATTCAGCAGACATACTCTGAAAATCAGCTTTATGGAAATTGTATTAAGGGATGGAAGGGTGTTTTTTACTTATCTGAAACTTAAGATCAACAGCAATGATGATAGTGATGAGGAACAGGTTGCATGTGAGGAAAAGGAGCTGGAGAAATAGAGAGTGAATCTAAAGGAACACTTGAAATATTGAGGTCTAAAGTTCTATTGTTGGGCCTTACGAAGGCATTTAAATTGAGAATAAGAAGAAAGGGAGAGGAAGGAAGGAGTCGGATCAGACAGGTGATTATTTGAGAGCATACAGAGATTATTAAGATACCATCAAACAGACGGCATGTTCAAATCACCATTGATAGGGAGAGGACTTGATGGGAATCGGGTAATAATGAAACTAGACAATTCCGCTAAAAACGTTCATACCTAATGACAGAACAAAATCAGGGAATACATACACATCAGACAAGTAGTGCTAAGTTTACGAAAAAGTTTACACGAACAATGATACATACATCAGGATGAGATTCTTTCCATTGATTAGAGTTTTTTTGTAATAATTTTTCTTTTTGTTTTTGCTCTACTGAAAGATTTCTTCAGTTGTTTATGAAAATTTGTACTTTCAGAATTTATTTTACATTTTATATTCATTTACCTAGATACTACGGCATATTTGAAATGCGTAATCCGATTTTAGTCGTCCAGAGTCCGGAACTTATCAAACAACTAGCTGTTAAGGATTTCGATTATTTCCTCAATCATCGGGTTGTGCTAAACAATGATAGCTCACCGTTATTCGCGAATTCCTTGTTCTCTTTGCAAAATCAAAAATGGAAAGATATGCGAGCAACACTCAGTCCCGCATTTACCGGCAGCAAGATGCGTTTAATGTTTGAATTTGTTGACGAATGCGGACGAAATGTCAACAAACACATGAAAAATGAAATCAAGAACAACCGGAACTTTGAAGTCGAATTGAAAGATCTTTTCACACGTTTCACAAATGACGTGATTGCCAGCTGTGCTTTCGGACTCAAAATGAATTCACTAGAAGAAAAGAATCATGAATTCTACGATATGTCGAGGAAAGCAACGAATTTTTCAGGATGGGTAGCTGTTAAATTTTTCCTGTTTTCGAATTTCCCGCAAATAGCACGGGTAGGTTGATTTGAAATTGATGTAATACATTCCCGGTTAACGTCGCTTGCTTTCTAGATTATTGGACTTAAACTCTTTGATGAAACTTTTTCGAGCTACTTCAACACATTAGTTTTAGATACAATGGCACAAAGAGCTGCCCAAGGAATCGTCAGGCAGGACATGATCAATCTTCTCATGGAAGCTCGCAAAGGAACGCTCCAGGCCAGCGATCTGGGTCAAGCAGATTCGAATGAAGGATTCGCGACGGTGCAGGAGTCAGCAGTAGGTCAGAGTAAAGTCACTCGCAAGTGGACCGATGATGATATTGTAGCGCAATGTTTCTTGTTTTTTGTCGCCGGCTTTGAAACCACCTCGGTCCTTATGTGCTTCTGTGCTCACGAGCTGATGGAAAATCCGAACATTCAGAAGAAGCTTATCGAAGAAGTCGACCAAACACGTGAACAGCTTGGCGGCAAGCCACTTACCTACGATGCGCTTCAAAAAATGAAATACTTGGACATGGTTCTGTCGGAGACGCTTCGAAAATGGCCTCCAGCAGGAGCAACTGATCGGGTTTGCAATCGACCATACGTTCTTGGCGACAAGAGTGGCGAGCATGTCAAAATGAATACAGGCGATATCGTTCAGTTCAACATCATTGGTTTGCATTACGATCCCGAATATTTCCCCAATCCGGACAAATTTGACCCGGAGAGATTTAGCGATGACAATAAGGATAACATCAAACCGTTCACATATATGCCGTTTGGAGTTGGACCGAGGAATTGTATTGGTAATACTGAAAGAAACTATTAGTTGGTGTATACTATTTGGTAATTACAATTGTCTTTCAGGTTCAAGATTCGCTCTGATGGAAACTAAAGCCATTATGTACCATTTACTTTCGGAATTTACATTTGAACCATCTCCGAGAACGAGTATTCCACTCAAAATGAGTACTAGAGGATTTCAACTTCAGCCCAAGGATGGATTTTGGCTGAATATCAAGCCGAGAAAATAAAGTTGCAAATGTTAGTGTTATTGAATGCATTTTTTTTAATATAAGATTTTATTTTTTATTTTTAAAACTATATATTCTGGTATAACTTAGTAAAAACGTCACGATCTTAATCTACGATCAAATCCTTCCTAAATCTACGATCAAATTCAGGTCTACGATCAAATCCTTCCTCTGCACTTGGTAATTGAAATTCACAGTGAAGTCTTAAAAATAATAAAAACGCACACGTATTCGTTTCCACCCTATTTCAGAGAAATCTCAATCTTTAGTTCAGATAAGCTATTTTTACTTTTTTCGAGCCCTATCGCCCTGAACTGAGTCAACCGAAAACTACTCGTGAATTCCTATAGATCCATTTGATTGATCTGCTTGTACTAGGATATTGGACGGGCGTGCATGGAAAAGTTTCTACATTTTAACTATGAAACAATCCGAATAAAAGATATAATAGTGAAGTAGCAATCATATGAATTATGTATCGTCATTGCTGCATGACCAACAATTTCTGAAAGAGGTTACTTATAATTTAGCTACTTCAATTTAGTATTGACTAGATTCTTTTGCATGAAAGTAGATTGTACAAGCAATGCTGAAAACTGATAATGCAACGTTATGACTAAAGATTATAGCCATACGTGCTGGTATTACATAAAAAGAATGAATAACAGTTTCATTATTATCATTGTATCATTCAATATCTATACAACTATTTTCCCAAGTACCTGTTCTGTGTGATAGTAGCCAGTTTATTGGCAATTTATTGGCACAGCTTTTACATTTATTGCTATCGTAAGATCAAATCTAAATGCATATAAATTCACCGGCAAGTATAGTAGAGCCGAATAAGAATCTGAGTTAGCTCCGAGGTATGGATGAGATTGACTTTCCTCAAAAATTTTCTAATTTTCCCAACAAAGAATAAAAAATAAAAAAAAATATTTATATATTTACTGTCTTCATCAACGGATTTACATCTAATTGAAGATAAGACAAGGAATCAGCTCAGCTATTGAAAAACAAAAATTAAAGAAAATAGAAGAAAAATATTTTAAAGTGCAAAATAAATACTGTAAATTCAAAACATTAAGTACTATAACATAAAGAAAATTAATACTGAGCCAAAATTGGACAAATTTAAGGAGGCCGCTCATTGTGATGAAACACTTGCTTTTAAACGGTATCCTAAAAGATCCCAAAGGAAAAGGGTATTAAGATTATTTTGTTCTCTTGGCAGCTCTAAAAGAGGCGATTAAAAATAAGTACAGGGTGATTCAAAGTTAATATTTCTTAAGCAAACGCAGTGCCCACTTCAACGTTAAGTCGGAACAAATGGAAAAACAAAATGAGGTTTGGTTTTTAATCTCAAATAAAAGGCATAAAGTTGAATTCTATAGTAAAAATTTTATTGTGAGTGGAAAGAACAATCTACGATATTTACTTTTTAAAGATTATCTCATTTAAATGTTGACCGCGACTACGCCGTAAATGGGCTATCCTGAGGGTCCAATTTTGGACGACGCGTTCCAGCATAGCCACCGGTATCTCTCGAATGAGACGAGTAATGTTGGCCTCCAAAGCGTCGATTGAAGCTGACTTATCCCTGAAGACCAGAAACTTCGTGTAAACCCAAAGAAAATAATCTAAAGGTGTGATATCACACGATCTAGGCGGCCAATTTACTGGTCTAAAACGTGAAATCAGGTTCTCACCAAACTGATTTCTCAATAAGTCCATTGTTTCTCTCGCTGTATGCAAAGGAGCGCTGTCTTGTTGAAACCAAAGTTCACCGATACCACGGGCTTCAATTTCAGGTAGCAAAAAGTCCGTTATCATGGTGCGATAGCGGTCGCCATTGACGGTTACCTTCTGACCGGACTCATTTTGAAAGAAAATGGACCGATGGTGACACGTCCACCGACCCATAAACCACACCAAACCATGTATTTCTGTGGCTGTAGTGGTAGCTGTTGAAGCTCTTCAGGTTGTTCATCAGCCCAAATACGACAATTCTGCTTATAGACGTATCCATTGAGCCAAAAATCCCCCCATCACTGAACAAAATTTCACGATAAAACAGCGGATTTTCATTGAGCTGATTCAGAGCCCATTCACCAAAAACACGACGGTGTAAGTCTTTCCATGATGATTTGTCAAACAAGACTAAATAAAAATTACATTACAGTTTGACAGGAGTCACGCGTGATCTGTCAAAATAGCCTTTCCTCATAATAAATCACCTTGTATACATATATCTAGAAATACGAATTTTCGGGCAAAGTGATTTTCTTTGAAATTCAGCAAAAATGGACAATTCATATTTAAAACGAAGACTTTTCAAACCACTCTCGTAAATTTTAAATAACCCGTTTTTCGAACACATTCGATTGGTGACATTCTGCATAATGACAAAATATTATTGTTTATCAGCTAGCAACTTTTCTAGCTGATGATTTAATATCGACCAGCTAGATAATATAGTATAATTAATAAATTGACAACCCATTTATTTAATGAATTGGTTCCTCCCCTAACAACACCCTTCCTGCCCACAACCCATATGTAACTTTTTCGCTGATCATTTTCAAAATACATTTCGCTTGCCAAAAACCGCCACTTCTATTATGTCTGCTAGATCACTGCAAGACCTCTTATCGACGGGTTTGTCCTTACACAAGAGGCTACTATTGAAGCTATTCTTGAACTAAAGATCGGCAAACTACCAGGCCCTGATTTGGTTTCTCCTTACTTCGTCGTTCAATTTGCGGACTAATTGATCACACCTTTGCACATGATTTTCAATAAATCTCTATCCGTAGGTGTTTTTCCATTTTTCTGGAAGTTTTCATACCTTACGCCTATTTTCAAAAGTGGTGATAAACGATCAGTCGATAACTATCGGGGGATCGCTATTCTATCTGTTATCCCCAAACTTTTTGAGAAGCTAGTTTGTGAAAAACTTACTCGTATAATCGACCCTCTTCTAAATGAGCAACAATATGGATTTCGTAAGCGTAGATCGACTTATACCAATCTCATGATTCTGGTTTCTAATGTGCTCTGTGAAATGGAAAAAGGAAGTCAAATTGACGTAGTCTATACGGACACTAGTAAGGCTTTCGGCCGGGTTTACCATCAAACTCTAGTATACAAGCTTCGCAACTTTGGTATATCAGGGTCCCTTCTTGATTGGCTCCAGTCTTATCTTCGTGATCGAACTCAGCTTGGTAAATTCCAGGGCCACTTATCTAAAAGAGTTTTCGCATCTTCTGGAGTACCGCAAGGCAGTCATCTAGGTTCGCTGCTTTTTAACATCTTCATTTCTGATCTTTCGGAGGCACTACTTGGTATACCCCATCTCTTTTATGCAGACGACTTAAAAATCTATCACAGCGTAAACACGCAATCTGACGCAACTTTTCCACAATCCAAGCTTAAATCTCTCGAACAGTGGTGCAATGAGATCAAAAAGTATTCTTACTGCCTTAACAACACCATACTGAATAGGGTTGATCATACTATAGATCTCGAGATAGTATTGGACAACAAGATGCGCTTCAACCTCCACTATGCATTAAGAGACGTGCTAAAGAGTTCAATAATATATTGGCTACCCAGTCATTATATATCACTCTGGTGCGTCCTCTTTTGGAATATGCCTGCATAATATGGAACCCAGTTTTTGTGCTACATAGTGATAGAGTGAAATCTGTTCAGAAACAGTTTTTACTTTTCGCTTTGAGAGACCTCTATGATCCAAAATACTTCCAACATCTTCCATCTTACAAAACCAGACTGAGCCTTCTTAATTTAATGCCTCTCTCTTCTAGAAGAATACTTTTAAGCGCTTGCTTAGCCTTTGATATTATAAGTGGTGCAGTCAATGTTGAAGTTCTCTCCAACAAAATTATTTTCAATGACCAACCAAGACGCACTAGGAGTACAATCACCATACTACCTATGCATATAACGAGCCCATAAATAGGTGTTGTAGAATATTCAACTCTATAAGCAGAAACTACGCTATCTCTAAATACACTTTCAAAACAAACTTATCAAAGGCCCTATCAACATCCTAATACCACTTAATTTCCCATCAAACTTGCTTAAATTAAAATAAAATATATTAAAGTAAAGTAACTGAAATAAAAGTTGTAATGTATTTTGTTTTCTAATATGTTGGAAGAATATGTATTTTGTTGTTGTTATAATGAATTGTATATTGAATTGTTAATGTTTTGCTGTTGTGTATAATGCCTTGTTTGGTAAATAAATTAAATTAAATAAATGAAATTGTAAATGGGGGAAAAATTAAATAAAAATAATAATAGTTTGTTTAAATTGTAAAAGTGTTGATAGCTGCAGTTAGAATTTGAATTAGCATAACTTTGGTCGTATTGTCGAAAAAGACTTGTTTTTGTTCATACTGAAATTTTCGTGTCAACGAAAAGAGCGATAAGGATCGAGTTAAGAATAATACTTCACAATTAAACACATTTCTTTGTGATCTTATTTTTTATAAATTATTTAACAATCAGAGATATTTCAATTGTTAAATTAAAAAGTTTGACCTAATAATTTTTTATTTTTTTATTATTTGACCTAAGTTCCACGTGTCCTGGCTGGAATTTTAAATCTTAAGGAGGAGATTTCAGAGCCTTCTGATCCGAAGTCATCGATTAGGATTGGCGCCCACAACATAAACTCTCGCCTCTAGAACGGAGGTATTTTTCCTACAAGAAGGATGGACACATAGCATCCCTTTATCCTCGCGAAAATCCATCCCGATCTTCAAGAACAATCTTAACTGTATAGAGCTAGCAATATGGCAAACCACCATCCATTCAGTGTGAATTGAAGAGTGCTCAATTAATGCAGATTACGGACCTTCAAGGCCGTTTTTAAGATACCCTACTAAAGAGACATCACTTATTTTCAGGGACATCACTTCATTTTTCGTTCTAGCTCGTTGACGAGTTACCATCAACCAAACTCTCTTTCGAACTTCGGTTGAGATCGTTTTTCATTTTGGCCTTTTTTTTAAATAATTGTAATGTAATTATAATTTATGTTTTCTACTATTGATCTACCACATCAATATCGACAGAACTTTTCATGTATTGATCGAACTTGTTTCAATAGATTACTCCAAAATATGAGAATAGATTTCTGTCAAACCACGTTGAACTAAACTTCTAAATTTTTAGTCCAAATTCCATAAAATGTTTATTTCATGTTTGAAATACTAAAATCGCTATATAAAACATATAAGCTTGAGTAGCCTAGTGGGTAGAGTTAATATAATAATAATTATATTATAGTTTTGATCAAATGGTAATAAATTAGAAGTGTCAATTTTAGAGCATAGTACACTCAGAAAAATACTTCTATTTTTTTAAGAAAAATGAACACATTATCAAAGAAATTTGGTAATGATGCTGCGCCAAAGAAATATTTACTCAATCGAAATTAATCATCTTCTTAATTAATCATCTTCTTGCGTGTGGGGTCCCTGGTTCGAATCCATGTTCGGACGAGGGTCTGCGCACCAAGCTTTGAGTTCACCTAGCTTTGATTTAAATCAGGGGTAAAGTGAGTCGTGGAACTAATCACTCCACACTCGTATTCACAATGGTTAAAAAATTGTAATGTAGCTCTCTACCAGCTTCAACCCCTAGACCCGTACGAGGATTGTCGTGGGATTACTTTACTTTGCTTTTATATAAAACATAGTAGAAAGTTTTTTAATAACAAAGAAGGAAAAGAAGGAAAAAAGGAAGAAAAAAAGGAAAAAAACAAGAAGGAAAATAAACGTAATAGGTTTAGATGAATATTAGAAGAATATTTTGATTTGTACAGATTTACAAATTAAAATATTTTTCCTATTTTCACTTTGACTAGTTACATTTTTCTGTTTTATTAATCTTACCTTTCTTCTTTTCCTTTTTGTTAAAAAATTTTTTTTACTGTGTTCTAAAATTGACACTCCTAATTTATTACCATTTGATCAAAACTAAACTTAGAGTTGTTGATTTTTTTCCACCAACAACAACTTGAGAGGGAAGCAAGTAATCTAAATGAACCAAATAATCTTATTATTATCGTAGATATTATTTCATAAATTCTTCTTCACTAAAAATGATTTATTCGTAAAATGAATGCAATTTGACTATGGATAGTATTCAATTACACTTATGTATTAAACTGATAAAATGTTTTCCCGTAAATAACTGAACTGTGTTTAATAAGTTACTGCATGCATTTCATTTTTAAATCAAACGACTGATTAATTAATTCAATTAATAATCTTTTTCAACAAATATTCCACTTAATAGCGAAAGATCTTTTAAAACATATTTTATTGTTTTTTTCAACCGAACAAATAAACCATAAAAAAATATCTACGAAGAAATGTCTAGCTATTCTGAGCTAAAAGTTCATTTCAAAACTCTTTCACTAGTATTAAATTTCAAAAGAATCATTTTGAAATAATTAATTAAAGTGTCGATGTGATTATTGCTATTCATTAAACCAACAATGAATCAAAGATATTTCGACTGAAATTGTATCTGCCGAAATAGTCTTCCGGATTCGTAAATCTTCTCATATTCAGATTAAATCTATTTAAATGTACAATAAGCCATGCCAATATGAAATTTCCCAAAGAATATTAAATATCAGATCAATTATCATGAATTTGATCATTCAAGTTCAAAGCATTCACTGTACTTCAATCGAATTGCTTACGCCGCAGTTCTATTTTTCGCAATTCAAAACAGCAGCAATTATGCGTTCATATACCTTTTTGGCACGCAATATCGAGCACATTGAAAAATATTGAAGAATTTGCATAGCACAATAATTAGTACAGCGTCCGGTAATTTACAAATGCAGCATTTTTTGCTGACCGATTTACAAACAGTTCTTAGTATAATCGATTCATATAAAAGACACTTAATTCGACCGTTGAAATCATCAGTTTGACTTTCACCTTCGAGCAAACAACGACTAAATCAACCATGAAAACTTTCACTTTCGTTTTGTGTTTCGCAGCTTTCGCTGTTTGCACCTTGGCCGAACCTGCTGCCGAGCCTACCGCCGAAGCTCATTTGGAGAATAAGGAAAACCTCGATATGGGTGCCTACGATCCAGCTCTGACCTTCGCACTAAGCGATCTGCTTCGCCAGAAGAAATCCTACTCGGCACCATCCTATAAGGCTCCATCGGCTCCATCTTACTCTGCACCAGCAGCACCATCATACGCCGCACCATCATACGCTGCACCGTTGACATACTCATCTCCTGCACCTTCCATTCCTTGCTCCAAGGCCATCGTTGTATCGTGTGCTCCTACAGTCATTCCAGCTCCTTGCTCAGCACCACCAGCTTACTCGGCACCAGCATCTTACTCGGCACCAGCATCTTACTCGGCACCAGCATCTTACTCAGCTCCGTCAAGTTATTAAAGCATGAAGCGATAGTTTTTTGTACTGCTATGATCTTTTTTATAAAATGAAAAAATAAAAAAGAATGCTTTCGTATATCATAAATCTTTCAGTTTTTTTAATGTTTGTGAAAAAATATCAAATATCTAAAGTGAATGAAATAAATTTACTGATATTAGTCAGTATTTTACGTAAAATAGAATTCTATCAGCTTGGACACATTACACTGAAAGTTTCGTATGCACTCGTTGTATGGCAATTTAGCAGCGACTTTGCGGAATATTTTGGGCTTTGGAAGCCTCTACTTTACTGCGTTTGCAGTTTGTTATAAATAAATTTATTTGATGAATTAATTTATACATTAAATTTTACGAATTTTTTAATTTCTATATCATTTTCAAGTAACAAGTGTGTTTTTTCAATGAGAGACGATCTTTTCATCATGTTGAATTCAGGAACGGCAAGTTCGGCAGTGCCGCGCATGTAGAGTGGAATCATGAATGTTAAAGAAATATTTTGTGTTTGTATGATTATTTATGATGACAATACCGAGGCAGCTGCCAAAATGGTTTTTAATATTTTTTTTAAGGCGGTCGTCTAGTGTGAAGGCCGTTTTTCAATGCTTTTTTGGAGAATTTTTTTTTTACAAACCATTGAAATAAAATGGTTCATAAATTATATATCATTTTTATTACTATTTAGACAAACTTTGTGCATTTTTTGTGAAGTAAATTTTTTTTTGTGAAGTAAATTTATACAAAATAGTCGGAGATACACCGCCCAAGAAGAACACATATATAAAACGAGGTGCTCCACTGCTGCCATGATTCCGGCAGCTCTGCTTAACTGAAATCAAAAAATCAAACGCAGTTTTGATTCTGAGACTTGAGACTCCAAAGTGAAGTAAAATTAAGTAAGAATTCTCAAAACTATTTTTTTTACGCTTTAAAAAAATAAAATCAATTTTTCGTGTTTATTTTTTTGGGTTTGTTTAGCTTGTAAAATGAAAAGTAATGAACCAATCTTAATTATTTTAGTTCATTTTGTAGTTATTTATGTATTAAAAATGATGTATGAATTTGAGCAGAATCAATTAAATAGTTTTTGAGATATCATGGCAGCAGTTTGAAAAAATCGTGTTTTGAGAAAAACGCATTTGAAAGTTGTTGTATATAATTCATGATAATAAATTCATCTCACGATCAATCTGCTATGACTGGACCATTGAGTAGCCCTTCTTCTTCTTCAAAGAAGTCATGTTAGGCCGTTTTCTTTTCTCTGTTGGATATCCGGGCTTGTTTGGTGAAATCGCCCAAGCGTCTCTCTGAGCGGTGGATGCGAGAATCGTTACGTTGATGAACGAAGGCTTGGACATTTAGGCCAATATTTACTCCCATGACTTCCATCACCTTTAAGATAGGTTCGAATCCTTCGTTGAAGATTAGCACAGCAAGAAATGTGGCGATTTCGAGGGCTTTTGCGCCAGAATGAAGATGCTTGGGTGCGAAAGTTCAGATTATTGAGTTTGTGAACATTTCTAGGTACCCGTTAGTTTACAATTAGTACTGTGTACAATAAGTACAATTTAGTAACACAAAAGAGCCAGGTTAGGAGCTGGGCTCGAAAATATTCGATGCAAAAGTAAGCGTATAACTCCTACGGTTTACGAAAACCTCCTACAGTAACCTCCAACGGTTTACGGCTGTAACTTTTCAACGGCTTCAAATTTCGAAAACTTCTTTTACCCACGTCTTCTATACATGTTTTAGATGTTATTTATGAAAAAACAAAAAGATCGATTTTTATTTTCTGACACACTAGACGACTGCCTTAATATGCTTCCGAATTTACTGTGCTTCGATGTTTCACCAAAAAGTCGAGTGGTTAGAATACTTTTGCTTACCAAAGCAATGCTAGTTGCATTAGTTTTCGTTAAGCCACCATCTCAAATGCAGTTCCGGCGAGTTTAGCGGATATTTTCAGTCTGTTCTTTGTCGGAAGTTGCATTTTTCAAAATTTTACATTTACATTTTTAGTGCAGACGTTTGAACCGATTTTTTTATTATAGCGTTTCTGAATGAAAACTTTATGCCATTACTCCCACAATTCACCACAATTTCAGAGATCAGCAATATTTGAAAATTCGATGTTAAAAAAAACTTCCAAAGTTGGTGCTTCTTGATAACTCAGCTATCAGATTTTTGACAATAACTCAGCTATCAGATTTTTCATGCAATTATGGATTCGTAATAGTATGTGGAACAGACCAAATGGCATCGGCAAAAGTGTAGTCTATTCTCTTCACAGAAGCAGTCTACTTGATATCACTGTAAAGCTCTCTTTTCCCGCTGAAAACTAAGGAATCCAACGGAGGTCTTCCAACATCATTATCGGCACTACAACCGGGGTTTGGTCTTAGCCACCCTCATCAAGGTCTTTCACCGGTTTTGATCGCGAGCCGATATCATCTATTTAGACAGTCCCACCAGTGCAAAGTTAGTCAAAGTTCGTTTTTAGTTAAATTCAACTGGTTTTCTTATAATGTGAAAATGAATTCATTTAAATCAAATATGCTCCATTATTATCGACAATGTTTCGTCATTTTTCGGCTAGGACCCTGATGCGATCGGTGAAGAACTTCCGTGTTTTCTGGTTGAAAAACTGAATCAAGTGGTTTTCACAGGCTTCTTTTGAAAACAGCTTAATTCCATTGATAGAGCTCTGCAGGGAACGGAACAAGGAATAATCCGAGGATACTCTGTCTGGACTATACGATGGATCTATCAGAACTTCCCAACCAAGATCTCGCAATTTTTGACGGGTCGTCAAAGAAGTTTTTTTTATTATCGTGATGGTAGACAACGCCTTTCTTATTATTCGATTCGGGCCGTTTTCTTTCAATCATATGGCGTAATCTCTCTATTCGGTCACAGTAGACTTGAGAATTAATAGTCTGACCAACTGGAAGTAGCTAATGGTGGACGATTCCCTTCCAATCCCACCACACACACAGAATCACCTTTTTCAGCGTCAATCGTGGCTTCGCGAACGCTTGTGACGGCTCACAATCGCTTGTCTACGATTTTTTACGCTTCCGATTGTCGCATGTGATCCATTTTTCATCACCGGAAATGGCTCGATTTCATTGCGTTTCAGCAGCTCATCGCAGATGTTAGTTCGATCTATCATGTTTTTCGCACTCAACTCATGAGAAACCCATACATCGACCTTCTTTTTGTAACCAGCTTTGCGTAAATGGTTCAAAACATTTTTGTAGTTAATAATGCCTAGCTCCATAACAATAGGTCTGTTTCCGTACATGAATCTATTATAATATATTAAAATAGATTCGCAGCAAGTCGTTTCCGTACTTTTGCTGCAAGCCAAATGCAAGCCAAATTTTGCAGCGAAAAGAAGCCAGCTGCCAAATTCTGTTACTGCTGCAGTTTGCTGAAAGTACGGAAACAGACCTAATATCGAAACTGCTGATATGATTATCTGATTTCATCTGCTTTTTCAGTAATTGGACGACCAGAACGTGACTCATCTTTCACATCAAAATAATCGGAACGAAAGCGTGCGACCCATTTCCGTGCAGTAGATTTCAGTGAAGTACCTTTGCAGTACACAGCACACATTTTTTTCATAATTTTTTCATTCATTTTTCATAAGTTTTCATAAGTACACACAGCGTTCTTCCCTTTGTCATAATAATATTAGCAATATATAGCGCAATTTTCATTATTTATCTCCATATTCAAACCCAAAGAACTTTCCAACCACTGTATCAATTTCGATGTTTACATACTATGATGTTTACACCTTTTCAACGAGTGTTTAGTGGTGTCGCTGCGGTCTGTATTTCTTGAGTTATTTGCAATGGACGCCATCTATCGGAGAAAAACACCACGAACTTTTTCCCACACGCAATATATATATATATACATATATATATATATATATATATATATATATATATATATATATATATATATATATATATATATATATATATATATATATATATATATATATATATATATATATGTATATATATATATATATATATATATATATATATATATATATATATATATGTATATATATATATATATATATATATATATATATATATATATATATATATATATATATATATATATATATATATATATATATATATATATATATATATATATATATATATATATATATATATGTGTTTTTCCTGCCCACGATGAAACCATGTTATTTTGTCTTTCCTTCATCTAGGTGCAGCCGCAGCATTTGTGCTGCCGATTTATTCTGGATGAAACATTCTTGTACAGCTATTTTAGATCTTCCAATGATGTCAATGTCATTTGCATAGTCCAGTATCTGGCTCTCAGATTGCTTTCTCCAACACTATGTTGATGAAAACGAGGCCGGCTAGACCATCTCTTTTACGGCTATTTGTACTTGGCTTATTATATTGGTCACGGTCAAACGACACAATCGTGTCAGTTTGTTTGAAATATTAAACTCTCTCCTGGCTTTATACAGTTTTACACCACCTATACTGTCATAGGCAACCTAAAAGTCTTTAAATAGATAATACAATGGACCATTGAATTCAAGACATTTACGTGGTGGTAACTTTTCGGAGTACACTTTTCCACCTACCCTGGAGTCTGGTAGATAAGTTTGTGTACATGTTTTTTCATGCGCCTCTTAAATATAGAAAAACAAACTCACAAACATGCCAAGTCGTAATCAAAATCGGATAATATTAACATGCCGATGAGAATGAGGGTGCTGTTAGTAACAAATGTTTAGATCAATATATCTCAAAAACGGTTATGGTTACAGGAAAAAGCTATATAATTTTTTTTGTTTAAAATTTGCTAAGCTACAAATTCGTCATACACTGTTTTTCTGAAGACGTGACCGTTACTGAGATATTTAGGAAAGGTCACTTTTGGTAACCTTTGACCCCGTATAAAAAGTGACGCAGCACTCGGATCCATGGGAACTTTTGACATTTTGTTCAACACGCCAGTACCAAGGTCCACACCAAAATTCAGCTTTCCCCTAATTTTTCCGAAGTTTCGCCTTTTTTATGTCGGATTTCACTGGGCTAAATAGTTAGAAGCTTAATTACGCTCGGATGCGATTTGAACGTAAATTATGACGATACAGGACGCCAAATTATTGAAACCTTACTTTTAAAACATATTGTTATAAGAGTTTAGATTAAATAATATACATGACAAGTTTCTTATCGGTAACGCTACCAAAAACTCTGTTACACCACTCTATGTTGTATGTTGGAACTTTCCTGTCGGCCCTAATGATTTTCAGCTATTTCTTGCTATTTCCTTTAATTTTTAATGTCTGCGGCTAAGCTTATTAATTTTTTGAGCTAACTTTTAGATCATTAATAAAATTCATTTTGTATCAATTGATGATTGACCTAATCTACAATGCATTTATATGACAATAATTAATATCAATAATAACATAACAGCTTTCAAGCAAAAATTGTTCAATGTTATTCAAATTGCACGATAAATCACTTTCAACGCTTGCTATTTTTATACTAGCAGCAAAATAAAAAACTAAATTACCAAATCAAAAATTCGTGCATACATACAAAAACAATAATATTCCCTTAAAACACCAGCAAACATTTTTTGGGTTTTTTTTTCGTAAATACCTATTAAATAAATCTTCATTATATCCATATTTAAATTATTATTACTCCTATTTGGAAGTATGTAAATGTTTCATCAACCGAATATAAAGCGTTAAAAATATGCAAAGCAGCTCAGAATTATTAATTTGGATAGCTCTTAATTCGTCCATGACTGTCCTCCTTTGCCCTAACATAATTCAATAATGAATGAAGACAGCATGTACATCGCTGCTTTCTTTCCTATCTATAAGCCCTAACCAAAGATGAGTCTGCGGCCGTAATCGTCACTCAAAACCGACCGGTTTTAGAGCAAAAAAGGCACTTTTTGACGTACGCAAACATGAGTGAATTTAGGTGCCCATACAACGCATAAGCGAACGTATGTCAAGTCGTATCTCATTACCACTTTACGTACGGACAGCTCATAGTAAAAATTGAGCAAAAGGTTGCTTAAGGAGCATGCCACTTTTCTGGCTGTTCGGTAAGTTATGTTTGGGTGCAACATATGCTTTGCGTGGTTTACCTCGGCGCATACGTCAACGTACGGGCGCAGACTCATCACTAGTTGGACCTATAGAGGCTTGCCTCTTTGTATTCGTTTTCGGGAAATTTGAATATTTATCAATGACTGGAAAGCATAAATTATATTGTTCTAATTGATAAAAATGCAATAGATGAGGCAGATATGGGTGTGCCTCATTTTCGTTTCTCTTTCTACGATTGAATTCGATGTACTAAGAGGTGGCTTAAATTGATGGTTTTTTATTATTTACCCTGAGGCAGTGCTCTGGATATGTAATTGTTTTCGGCATTGTTTTTTCCCCTTCTCGCATTGAGGCACGGTACTCAATGCTTGTTTAGATGCTTGCATACGCATAAATTCAAAAGTAGTAAAGACTTGGGAGCAAATGCTAATATAGTTCGGAATGGAAATATAGTTTTATTAATTTAGCCTCAAATTTTATCAAGAAGGCACTGCCTCTCTTGCCTCTTCTAAGGAGCCGCCACTGATTACTATAGATCAGCCTAGACTATCAGCTAGTTCAGTTGCAGATTGTCGGCTAATTCATCAATCGGTTCAGTGGATCGTAAGTGGATTGTCCTGAACGTATTAGGCTCAATATAAAAACTAGAACGGAATGCATTTTTTCAGTGACTATTTTGCCGATGGTAGCAAAAACATTATCTAACATTAAGACATTCTTATTGTATTCATTGTTTTTTTTTATATATATTTCTGTTGTTTTCAATTCAAGTGTTAACGTTGAACTGCTGAAATAACAATTATCTGAAAAACCATAGATCACTCCGGCAGAATTCAAATAAACCAAAGAAATTGTAAGAAATACCAGCACGCGGTTTTCAACACAGGCACATAAACAAATTGACTACTCAATACTGAGAAAAAAAGTGTACAGTGTATGATGAAAATAACTTTGAGTAGCAAGCGTCTGCTGCCAGCAGTCAATTGTCGCTATTTTTACCTTAAAGAAGATAAAAACTTACTGCTATTGTGCACAGCTATGAAATTATTTTAAAAAGGAAGCGAAACGAAACAATTGACACAATAACTTACCCTTCAGAAGCTTTTCGGAAGGGCTTCTAATGATGAATCGAATCTTCAAACAGCTCCACCCTATGCTCCTGATATCCCGTTCAACTGGAACTGGATTGACTTATATACTATATCAGTCATTTGTGTCCATAATTTATGCTGCGGAGTATTATTTTATGAAGATACACTGAATCACCAACGGAGAGTGAATTTCCGCCAATGTCTACACCACATTTCCGCTTGTCACTTTGACACAATCTTCGAAAGAAAACTAATTGCGAATATGTTCGAAAATTGAAAGTAAAATGCCATCAGGTCACCCTATAGGATAGGAGCTATTATGACTCTTTCCGAAAGTTTCCGTGTCCAGACTGTCACGTCGACGCTGTCTGGTTCGTAAATTTATAGATTAAACGGGAAAAATAAACTCCTTTTCGAGTGGGAATCCGTTCTAAGTAAGTGTACGGCGATGAGCGAAGTGATTTCTTCCGAATTTCCGGATCTGCCGGGTTTTGAGAAGCCCGTACTGCAATACAACGAGACAGGATGGGGGCCATGCGAGTTGCCTGAAACCTTCAAAGATATGCCGTATCAGCCGTATAGCAAAAGCGATCGTTTAGGGAAGATATGTGACTGGACCTTACCGCAAACTAATGATAAAAAGTATCAAAGTGAGTATGTTTCGTCACGAATGCGGCGTGAATAATTTTTGAGGTTAATTCGAAAGGTGTAGCGATGCTGTCATGCGAAAAATTTGACAGCCGGGAAAAATACATAATTCCGATAATTGTCAAGAGGGGGTTGTAAACAGCCGGAATTCGGAAAATAATTTCAAAGTCTGATATGAAATCTCACTAATAATTATTATATACAGCAGATCATCGATTTTATATTAATCCATTGTATACCTACAGCTAATGTATTTCAAGAGATTTTGATATATTTTTTTTAAATGTTGAGAAAGCATCGAAATGTTTCGGGAATGAGGAATATATAGTAATGATTACTTAGGTCGAGTTAAAAAATAATGTCAAAGATGACTAGTGTGGGAGCATAGTTTAGGATTATATTACGACAAGAGTTGCTATACATTTTTATTATATTGTTATTTAACAGCTATCAATTCATAATTGTTCATGTAAAAGCTAGATATATTTTAATTTCTTGGCAAATATCCATATTTAATCCAAACAATGGAATAAATATACATATCTTCTAAAGAAAAAATTATATTCAAATTTAAAGTTTTTGCCTAGAAAAAGTCGGATCAGTTAAAGACAAAATTTTCTAATTTTTATTATTACGATAGAAAATCCTCACCAGATGATATAAAATAGAAATTTGATTTTATTCTCTCTCTTTGTTACAGACAAGTATCAATCTGCGTTTGGTACTGGAAGTACCTACGCTTATTATCATGAAGAAGACGAAACGACTTTCCATCTAGTCGATACTGCCCGAATTCAAAAGCCTCCATATCAACGAGGACGTTTCCGAGGAAATATGCGAAACATGAGGTAAGCCTGAATACTCTCCATATTGTTCCTTGTATAAAAACCAACATTATCCTAAAACTTCAGGGGCCGCGGTGGACGTGGTGGCATGCAAGGAGGAATGCAATCGTTGGGCAAGAGTGTCAAAGCTCGCGATCAGCGTCGTGGAAACATTCGTAAATGGGGTAATCGTGGGCCGCCACCGAAAATTCGTGATGCCTCCGTGGCCGTTCGTGCTGATTGGTCGACTGTCGAAGAGATGGACTTCCCGCGCTTGATAAAGCTCTCGCTGCCAAATGTGAAAGACGGCGATGATGTGTATACCGCCGGAACTTTGGAATTCTATGACAAGAGCTACGATCGTGTCAATGTGAAGAACGAACGAGCGTTACAAAAGGTTGACAGGATATTCCATACCGTCACCACTACCGACGACCCGATCATTCGACGTCTATCGAAGACTATTGGTAACGTGTTCGCCACTGATGCGATTTTGGCAACGATTATGTGCTGTTCACGATCAAACTATTCTTGGGATATTGTTATCGAGAAGATTGGCGATAAACTGTTCATGGATAAACGTGACAATACGGAATTTGATTTGCTAACGGTCAATGAGACGTCGATCGAGCCGCCGGCGGATGAGGGTAATTCGCTGAATTCGCCCCGGAATCTGGCCTTAGAGGCAACTTTCATCAACCATAATTTTAGCCAACAGGTATCACCTGCGTTCCAATTCAATATGTGTAGATATCATGAATGCATAAAAATTATATTTCATCAATTCATTTTTGTTTCCTAGGTCCTAAAAAGCGGCGAAAAAGAGCCTAAATATAAATTCGACAACCCGAATCCATTCATCGGAGACGATGAAGAAGGCGAAGTAGCAAGTGTAGCATACCGTTACAGGAAATGGGATTTAGACAATGGAATTGTAAGTAATCTGACGGGATGCAACTATCAGTGGCAATTATCATTGAAGCTTAAATGAAAACTCAAATTCTAGGTTCTTGTCGCACGATGCGAGCACGACGCCGTCATGCAAACTCCGAATGGTGAAACTCAATTCATCACTATTAAAGCGCTCAACGAATGGGACTCGAAACTTGCCAACGGAGTCGAATGGCGTCAGAAGCTCGACACACAACGTGGTGCGGTATTAGCTAATGAATTGCGTAACAATGCTTGCAAATTGGCTAAGTGGACCGCACAAGCTATCCTGGCCGGATCCGATCAGATTAAGTTCGGCTACGTTTCGCGAGCTCATGTCCGTGATTCATCGCGACATGTAATCCTTGGTACGCAACAATTCAAACCCCATGAATTCGCTACGCAGATCAATTTGAGCATGGATAATGCCTGGGGCATTCTACGGTGCATCATTGATATCTGCATGAAACAAAAAGACGGGAAATATTTGATTATGAAGGATCCGAACAAGCCAATGATTCGGTTGTACGATATTCCGGATAATACGTTTGAAACAGACGGATCCGAGGAATCTGGAGATGAAGGAGAAACTTTTCAACCAGTTTATTCGTATGGAAGCTCAAGCAAGAGAAGTTAAAAGAGAGCGAGAACAACTGAACTAATTGAAAAAAACATTTGTCGGAGTTTGGAAGGAGAAAGTCCGACAGTTTGGTGGCATCTTCGTGGTATATAATCTTTTGTAATTTGAATTGAAACAAATTCACGTATAATCAATGCCTTTTCGAATTTATAACATCTGTTCTGCATTGTACATCTTTCAGATACACTATTTTTCAATAAATATTAATGAAAAGGCGAAAATTGCTGTTTTGATTTTATGGTGCAGTGAGTGAAATTTGTTGTGTTGAATGAATAATATCTCAAAGATATAACATTTTGGTAATGATAAAAACCAGTTTTAACATTGCTTTGAGAAGTAGATCCCCCATTTATTGAAAACTGCAAAAGTTGGCTCGTGGATCCGAGTCGTAAAACTTTGAAGTGGTTTGATTATAGGGAGCCTATTAGGATTCGAAATCCATTGTCGGAATTTATACGACTGTTTGATATTATTTGATTTTATTATGATACGATATTTTCACGAGCCTACCGCCTACTTTGGAATATAAATTACTTCTGATCCGACAGCTCATTTGTAGTCGAATTTCTCTGCGAGCTGATAGTGAACATTTTTGGTTTCAAATTTTTTTTTTCGGATCGATTAATTTGCTTAAGCTAAACTTTGATCATCGGGAAGTAATGTTGCTGCTAATTTTCAAATTGGTGATATTGCATTCCTATAAGAATCTCCTGTTGAATTTTTTCGATTTGATAAATTTCAATGTTTATTGCTTCGTTTCTTCCGAACCACTATATTAAGATGAACCAAGATAAATTACCATTGACTGAATTTTGGCAAGAAACAATGAAACTTCGTCACATTTTGTAAAATTTAAATCATTATTTTGACACTTGATGGGAGATTTGCAATTGATTTAGCTCATTCGAGTGGATCTATCGGTAGTTTCAAAGGGGAATTAGATTCCGATTTCAGAATAGTTCATAGTACGAAATTTCGATCATTGGTTTTTGTGTATAGCTACATATATACGTGGTTCTGGAAAATAAAATTATTTTTCATAAGCATTATCTTTTTTCTATTACAAATATAGAATGTTAAGCAGGAAGTAGGCGTTTTTGTCGCCTATTCTCAGGGAAATTTCCCAAAAATCAAAATTTAGATTATTGTCGTATATGCTAGATAAGTGCTTAATGTTTTGTAATAATGCTAAAATTTTGCCAAGCTGAACATCATCGTCAGAACAACAGACGTTTTTAACGAAAAACCGACACTTTATAATTTTTAAGTAGGTTAAAGTATACAGACTTAATCAGAAACATTTTCGAGCATTATATTTTTACTGATTTTTGAAGAAAATTAGTAAAGAGAAAGGCATCGTCAGCGCGCAGACCTCTGCATGTTTGATACTTTTAGAGACGTAGAAGACTCGACAAAAGGCGATACGAAGTGCTGGCGACCTTTCGAAAAACCAACATGAGTTCAACACACAACAAAAAGTGTTATTCGCGAAGTTATTAGCACAGTAGAGCTCGATGAGGACAGATTTTGTCGGGCTACACTTATCGTGTTTTTAGTAACGCTGTATGTCCGTAACGCTTTTAACTCGGTGAGCTGGACAAACATGTTGGTCTCACTTCAGCGACATTTTCATGAAGAAGGCTACTTGCTAGCCATGGCACGAGACTACTCGAAAGGTCGCCATTTGGTATACATGGCGAATCAACAATCTATACGCAAAACTATTACATGTGGAGCAGAACAAGGGTTCATTCTTGGGTCAGAAGAAACGAAATGTCGGTTAGGATGGTCTCTTGCGCTTCGAAATGCCAGAGGATGTGCTCTTGGTAGGTTATGTTGATGAAGTAGAAACTGTCGTCTCATCTAGAAATTCTTACCTCACCCAACTCAAACTCAATCAAGTAATAAGAAGGGTTGAGAACTGGATGAAAAGCCATGGTCTCCAGCTAGCGATCAGAAAAACTAAGATTGTCATGCTGACGTAGAGAAGGATATCATCCGTCATATCCCTGTCGGTTGGCCCCGAAGTACTTGATACCAGAAAATGGCCAGAGTATCTTGGAGTAATCCTGGACTCTAGGCTGGCTAATCTAGAGCACACCCGAAAAGCATGCGATAGGGTGCTATTGACTATTATCTCGCTTGGGAGACTGATGAAAAACGACCGCGGTCCTGCGAATAAACGTATACTCCTTATGACAGTAACTTATTCAATGCTCCTGTATGGCGCGGTTTGAGTTAAAAAGTATCGACTTACGATGATGAGCGTTCAACGCAAGGGAGCGCTGTAGATTGCAAGCAGAACAGTTTCAGGAAACGCCGGAACGAACGTAGGGACATGTTTTGGAACAAAGCAGAAGTGGGAAGAGAAGTGGCAACTGCTCATGCACTAGTGTGAATGTTTGAGCTTTGGGAAGAACGCTGGGCTTCGAGCTCTTCTCTTATTCGCGCCTCAAAACCTTGGCTTAATCGCGAGCACTTGAGTCAGAATCTATCAGGACACGGCTACTCCAGGAAATATATTCACAAATTGGGAAAAGCTCGGTTTTTTGTAAATATAGTGTATTCTATTCTATTATAGTGTACATATAATCCATTTACAGGCAAACTGCCAAATTACAAAAAAGATAGCTTAAAAAAGAGAAATAGGATATAAAAATAGAAAATAAAAATATTGAAAAACGTTTTGCACACCTTTTTTTGTATTGCGTTTGCTTTAGAAGGAAGCGACATAAATGTTTCTCCGTAATTGGCCTTGCGACACCGGAGACAATCGAGTCAGATGATGCCTGGTCAGTTACGTCAGCAAATTAGGGGCTGGCATTGATCTTGAAAAACGAGGAGATAAGAGGAAAAGAGGAGGCTCATCGACTGATGATAGTCTGACAGAACAAAAGTAAGCCGATGGAATACCTGGTAGCTGCTAGTAGTACGGTTGAGCTAAAGTAATGCGAAAGCGGTTCCGGTTCATATTCCCGTGGTCGTCGGGTTATGTTTCTTAGTAAGTAAGAGTCTCACCATAATGCTGTATCGTTTGCATTAAACGGGGGTTTCGACATCAGTTCACAAAAAACGTTTTAGAATCACTTTGTCCATTATTTCATATTTTTTCTGGAGTGCGTAGTCCGATCGAGCTGAATTTTTCCGAGTACATGGATATATATACCGAGTAGGTCCATGTCAAGTTAAACGAGAGACCGTGGGCCGAGTTTTGAGTGTACCTGAGTAGGTTCCTGAGTTTAATCAGGAGTAAAGTGAGTCGTGGAACTTACCACCCTACACTTGTGTTCTTTAAATTTGTATTGACGTATTAACTGTGAATTTTGAACGAAGCTCTCTACGAGCTTCAACCCCTAGACCCGACATGGATTTTTGTGGAATAACTTTACCACTGCCACAAGTTTGCCAACATATTCATTGAAAATCTATCAACCTGAAAAATCTAAATAATTCTACTTTTCTTTGAAGTCAGTATTTCTAGAAGTTTGCATGCGCTAGAGACTTTTTTCACTGCTAATCTGTTGTGGACATGAAAGCAGGAATATTCAAGGAATTATTCGAGTAACAGATTTCCTAAGCCGACACATCAATGTCCCTATTATGAAGTTTTTCAGTATCACATAATTAAATGACACGACACTAGCTACTTACTACTGATCCATTGCTGGTATTGATACATTGATATGGTCTATACCACCAGAGTATCACCCAGTTCTAGGCAAATACCAGCTCGATAAACATGTAGAGAGACGGCATCTGTGCGGTTTTTTGCCGAGTATATCGAAGAGTTGAGTTTAGTAACCAAACTTTCCAATACATTCAGAGTAGAGTAGATGATTAATTGGCATTTCGCGTTTTATTGACATTTAGCGTTTTATTGACATTCATTTACAATTTTAACAAATTCTACATATTACTTATCAGGCCAGCCATTGAATGAAACATCGGAGTCAACGGATACAGCCTCCTCAGAATAAAATTCGGATCATGGATTGTTTTCTTCTATGCCGAGAACATCAATCCTGTCTGCGCCCACGCCATCAACATCAAGGTTGCATTTTAAAAGTAGCAGGGAAAATGAAGAATGTAGCGCGAAGAAACTGTTGTCCCTTGCAGAAAGGGAGACTGTTGCATTTCAAAAGTTTGTGGAAAAAGCAAATACAGCAAATGATAAGCATATAGCACATATCGAAAGGATTGCGAAGTGCCAATAAATTTTTTACAAAAACTGTTAAATTGATTACTAAATATCACGAGCAATGTAAGCAAATTGTTTTTATATTAAAAAAAAAATATAGTGTTTTTGTAGATAGTTAAATAAATTGATCATGAACTTACTGAAATGTTGTACTAAGACATCTCGTACAACCGTTTTTGTTGCACAAGTTTGGTTGTTTTTTCTTCGAGGTTGTTCCTTTGTGGTTTTTTTGCAATCCTTTTAGCCATGATTTTTGGATTTTGTGTGCATTTGAAAAGTATGTGGAAAAAGAAAATGCAGCAAATGATAAGCATATAGCACATATTGAAAGACTTGCGAAGTGTCAATAACAATTTTTACAAAAACTGTTAAATTGATTACTAAATATCACGAGCACTGCAAGCAAATTATTTTTATAAATAAAACAAAATGGAGTGTTTTTGTAGATAGTTAAATAAATTGATCATGAACTTACCGAAATGTTTTACTAAGACATCTCATTCAACCGTTTTTGTTCCACAAATTTGGTTGTTTTTTCTTTTAAGCTGCTCCTTTCCTTTTAGCCGTGATTTTTGGATTCTGTCATTGCTCTCATTGCAGAGACTGTGTAATAAGCAGTACGATTTTTTTTACTGTTGTAATATTGTCGATATTGAACTCGAATTCTGTTCCCAATTTTCTGAATCGTGACATCAAGTGACCGAATTTTTGCCATAATGCCTTTTTCTTTCTAATTTATTTTTCGTATGTTCCCTTTCCGTTTTTCGACGTGCTTCCTTTCTTAATAATACTGTACATTGATAACCTTGCAAAATAAATTCAAACTCTGATCTCGAACAAGGTGTAAATTTTATTTCAAGTGGAATGCTATCAAAAATTTTAAGACAAACAGCCAATAATTTCTACTGAGTGAAAATACCTTTGCAAGTCATTTATACTTGTCTCAAATTAATTCGAACAGCTTTTGAGTGAGTAAGATCTTTCATAACTATTTATTACTTTTAATAACAGGAATATTCATTGAAATTTTCAAATTACATAGATAGTTTACTTTCGAAACAAAAAATTCAAAATGAAATATCAAAGTTATTTGTAGTTTTTTTTAATTTGATACACACAAAAAAAAATCATTTATAAGTAAAGTTATTTTCATTTTATTGTATTGTGAAATATGTATACGTATACAGATTACCATTAACGTAGGCTGATTTATAATTGCAACGAATTCGTTTGCTATGAAACGCTTTTTAAAAAAACTATAATTCACCATTTGATCTCAAATGTATGTTCCAATTAAGGATCAAATTTACAGTTCGAAGCTTATAATTTAAAAAATTAAACAATGCCGCGATATTTTGTATGTTTCAATTATTGCTTACTATCGTTGTGCCATGCATACATACATATTACAATACGTCTTTTTTTTTTCAAGAAAAAAAAAAACAATATTCAAATCAGATTGCAAACCAACATTAATAATTGTTTAATATTCAAAATTTAGGCAACATCCTGGGGATCGTTGTTTGTAATACATCCAAACTGCTTACAAACCAAATGTACTTTATAAGGCATCAACTCACTTCAAATTAGAACTATGCTTTATCTATCGGTGTTTTCTATGTAGTCTAAATAACAAACTATAGCTACTTTGGGTGTTCAGTTGGCTTTAATTTGTTTTCCCTTTAAACGGCACAATACTGCAAAAGCTTAAAACTTTTAAACATGAGGTTTGTTTCAAAAATATAAATTGCGAGTATTTTATAGATATTTGTTCATATTAGTATTCTCTGTTTTTATTAGGTTATAGATGAATTTTTCTACAGATGGATAACATTCTACACTAATGAAATTACATCCGCTCTATTTTTTGGTAGCTAACGAATTTTCATATAATAGAAATCGAGAGAAGATGCAAAAAAAATAGTTCAATAAATAGGCATCATTTAATACAATAATCATAAATCTATGATTACTACCTCCCTTTTGATTGTTTTCTTTTCAGTTTAATACTCTGAGATCATTGTTTAGGTTTGTTTGCAGGCATTTTTTTTTATGCAAGTAACATTTAATAATACTTTTTTTTCGGTATTTGGTTTGCAACAAAATATATTATTATTCACAAAAAATAAACATATCGAATAACTCAAAAAAAAATAGTAAAATAACAAAGAAAAATACGACTCTATAGCATTTTCTCCAATGCAACGAACAATATTCACTAATGATTTAGCCTTCAATGTTTCGGTAATCTATTTAAAGTGAATAATTTAGCTACTCGTATTATATAATAATAATATTTCAATTTTCCTTACAGATAAGTTTGAAAAAATTGTAAACAATATCTCCTTTTTTCATTCATTTACTTTTTTTTTGTTTTTGCAAGTTTCAGGAACAACAATAATTAAATGGAGGGTTATTCGATGATTGCTTCAAGTTTTCGATTAAACGTATCCAATAAACCAGATAGAGTTAGACAAAAGCCACGACTAGCAGGCACAAGTGGAAATTCTGGTAGAGCTACAGTACTAGTATCTATGCTTTGTGGTTTGTCTAAAATAAGACATTCTAGGAAATAGATAAAGCAATTAGAAAATTAAATAACTTACCAGTCACAGGACTAATTAACAGCTGAGAATATTCCATCCATCGCTTGATACGACTGTAAAACGCTTTGCCGCGACTTTTGAAATGTTCAATAATTTGTGCGCGAAATAGTTCGGGCGGCGAAGTTACTAGTTTAGTCATCGATTGAACCAATTTCAATATTGCCATTTCATTATACATTCGCGAATTTTCTTTTCCCTGTTGGGTACCTGAATTTAGATAACAAAAAAATGAAGCAGATCGACATGGGAAAGCGATAACTATTCGTATTACCTTTTTGTTTATCGAATCCGGCTTCGTTGAAATACGGCTCAGGTACGAGGATGAGACCTTGGATCGATACAATCACTTGTAATATTGTACTGACTGGCGACCAAACTTCCGTATCTCGACCCGACCATGTACCCAGCAGCGATACACACACTTTTCCATCTTCATACAGATTGGGATTCAAACGATCCGAACAATAGCTAATATAGTGACAAAGCGGTGGAACCGATGGATAATCACGACCCATTTGCATATCGAAGAAAAATAGCCCGTCTTCGTAGGGTGTGTTTTTGGGACCTTCGATCATTACACTTAGCAAATCCATACGATCCTCGAAACCTCTGAAAAGATCCGAGACAAAATTTGGAAATGCATTAACTAAATATTTGAGTGGGCAGTAAGTAACAAACGTGAGATAGAAATAGGTTGTATTTCCATGAATATTAGATTTTTTTAAAAACAATAAATGCCGTAGTGATAATCCCCAACTATGTGGTCAACGAGTCCACTGCCCGATTTACCGCGCAGATCAAATGAAGCTGCTTAATTTTGTTGACTAGCGAACAGCATTTTCTATAGAAAATTTGGTGATAGACGTCGAAACAGGGGTAAAACACCTTCCCAAAGAGGAGAAAGCACGGATTCAAAGCAACATTAAACCCTAGCTTAATATTGGTATTTTTGAGTAACAGTTCCAACTGTTACTATGACTAGGAAGTAACAGTCACAAAGTAACAATTCCAAAGTAACTATTTATATAACTCGGGCACAGTTCCAGAATTTGTATGAGAAATATCATTGTCACCGTGACTCAGGCACAGTTCCAGAATTTGTATGAGAAATATTATTGGTACGGTGACTAAGGTTGAGTTCCAGAGTTTGTTTGAGCAATATCATTAGCACGGTGACTGAGGAAGAGTGCCAGAATTTATATGAGAAATATCATTGTCGCTGTTTCAATGGAGCAGCGCCGAAATTTGTATGAGATGTGCTTCCGGTTCGGTGAGAGTACTATGCTATCACGAATGCTGGTCCAGTAAGAAGAACATTCGGACTTAGATACTAAAATCATGAGTAAGATTATGCGATTGTACACGGTACGCATTTTAGATTACACGTAGCATGATTAAGTGTTGTGGATTGCGACGTGTACATGATATGTGTATGTTCGTCAAGCGTGCTCTAAGAGATTTATATATGTAAATGACTGCTATACTTGATTGAATCTTGGATGATTTTTGAAGGATGTGTGCTTGAAAATGAAAATAAGTTCATCAACTCCAAAAAGGGTAATCTGTGGTTTTTAAGTGGGACAGTTTCAAGAAGGCCTTATAGGGTGTGTTTGGGACTACACCGCTATTTTATTTAGCTTAATTGTTATAAATTTTTATTAGATTTATATTAGACATTGATATTTGTACTCGCGATATTGACATTGCATGCGTGCTGGTGTTAAATTTAGTTCTGATTGGAATGATATATAAACATATTTATGTACGCATATGTATGATGAGAAGCTTAATGAGTTTACGGAGGATTTGGCTGTGTCGAAATATGCCCATAATGAATAGAAAGGAGTGAAATAATTCAATTGAATATTTCCTTGTGAATTGTAATTCGACGTTTATGATTGACGGTTTGTGTGCAAAATTATCTTAAAATGAGCGAATCTTCTTAAAGTGAAGAATTCGAAATTATCTCATTAATAACTTGGTGGAACTTAGTAAATAATTGTATTCCGGGATGCAAATAAGTATTCAAATGCCATAATGCTAGTATGTACATATTTTGAATTTACTTTTGTAATTGTATTATTTTACACTAATGGAATTTATGTGATTGTATTGTTTGCACTAACAAAAGCTTGAATGAAAAGATTTTATGAAGAAATCTCATAAACACTTTGAAGGAAGTGATTTTAGCCCGTAAATTGAGTTTATGTTTGAAAATGGCGCTCTTAGATATGATTATACTCTTATGATTCAGCCACTTGAACCTTCAGGAATACGTCGAGATAGTCAAAGGTACCAATCGAGGCTCAGTGAACATATATGTATTTAATGTGCACCAATTTTTTCCTAGCTCAAAAAAATATTTTAATAAAAAAACCGATTTTTCCTTTTGAAGCTAGATATATTGAATTTTGTGACAAATATCGATATTTCGAGGGTAATCTGCCCTCTTCTTCAGTGTCTATCGACCAGTGTCTATAAGACCGATAGACACTGAAGAAGAGGGCAGATTACCCTCGAAATATCGATATTTGTCACAAAATTCAATATATCTAGCTTCGAAAGGGAAAATCGGTTTTTTTTATTAAAATAGGAATTGTTACTTTAGAAGGGTTCACTGTTGTCACTATTCCATTCTGTACATGTTCGTCCACCTATGCTCTGTTTTAAATATTTGTATTGCTTTCGCATATACGGGGCATTTGAGATGGGATATAAAGTAGTGGTGGGACTGTTATTTTGGAATTTCAGGAACAGGTAGTAACAGTGACAGGCAAATAATAGGTTCCCAGTAAAAGTGACAGGAATATTGGCTCATCCCTAACCAAAGCAGGTAAAGGATACGCTCTGGTCATAATGGGCCACAAGGAAAATTGCAAAGTGAATTGTGGCCGAATGTAAGAGCTTAGGAAAGATTAGTGATAGGTAGGTTAAGAATCCAAAAGAGGTGATAAGCGGCTTGGAAAAGTGGCAACAATAGAGGAAGATCAGCTAGTTGCAGTATTTGATGTCAACGCTTTGTTTTCCAACGTGCCGATAAAATATGCACTTCGGTTCTCTGAGGCTGGGCTATTAAAGAAGAATAACTCAACCGGAGTGGATGAAGAAGGTTGAGCACTACTTAAAACTTGCCACAATTTGCATGAATGAAAGCTACTTCACTTTCAAAAGCAGAAAGCACATCAAAGCTATCGGAAATTATTAAAAATCGTTTATGAGTGAGATATTTATGGAGTGACTGGAAAAGAAACTTCACGGAAAACTTCGCTTTCACGTTTACCGGTGAGATTTGTAGACGACATCCTACCTATCTTGACGAAATATGCTTTGGCAGAAAGTACGAGGAAGCTGAAGAAAGCATGTAAAGATATATAATTTTCAATGAAACGTCAACAACAAAACGATACCCTTCTTGGATGAAAATATGGTCTTTTTACCAACGCACACCCAGAAAACAACACCTACTACGTCTGATCACACAAAATGGCGCCCTTTAAGTGCATGATTCACAGGCTATTGGGATCAACTACCATAAATCAAGAAAGTATATTTTTGGAGATAAAATACGTTGAAGATACAACAAGAAAAAATGGATTTAACGAAAAAATATTATCAAAAAGAAGAACAAAATACAGCGTGATCAGTGAACAGCGTCGTTTATACAAGAAGAACAAAAAACAACCACAAGAGTTCCAATATTTTATTCGCCAATTTCTCGGACGCTTTGATATAAATGCAGTTCCGACAAGAAGGACTAACAAATTAATGTTTAGGCTGTCATGTGAAGGACAAAAAAAGAGAAGTGTAAAATTTGCAGGATTACTTACTCGGAGTGCGATCAAATCTACGTCGGTCAAACAAAGCGGTGTCAGATTAACCGAACACAAGCCTCAAGCAGCCTCAGCAAGGAAAAGAAACACAACTTTAGTGCGATCAAGAAACACATCCTGAAGGAGGAGCACAACATAACATGGGACAACGTTGATGTTATGCAGGAGGGAAGAAGTGATCGAGAAGTTTTTTGCAGAATTAAGAACGGATTTAATCACGGGAAATGCATTTTTAAATCGTCCAAATCGTCTGAATAAGCAAAGTGAGTAATTAATTAATTTATAGTAATAACGGGAAACATGAAAACTAGAAGAGAACACATTATATGTCGATGAGGTTTTGCGAAGAATTAGAAGATTCAACGTTTTTTTTTCGGGCCTCGATGAAACATTTTCTTTTAATTTTATTCAAATAAAGGGTATTCATGCAAATTGAAACTACCCAATCGGAACTAGATATAAAATATTTTAAATTTTACATCATACCAAAAAAGATTTAAAAGAAAACTTACCGAACCCAAACACCCGGCGGTAGAGACGTCTTCAATACTTTATGTTCCCGTCTCACCGCTTTATAATACTGTGTCTGATTCGCTTGATGGAAAATGGTTAAATGAAATTTATGAGAGCTTGGTGCCGTTTCTAAAATCTGGAATGCTTCTGGATCAAGTGCTGGCATATCTACTTCTTCTGGCACAGCATTCGACTTTTCACTTTCCTCTACAGTATCATCCTCGACACTTCGCACACCGTTCTCTTCACTTGGCATTCGTATTAATTTTTCACTTCCTTGAACGACTTCTTCGTCTTCAATCGCCTCAACAATTTCGCTTATATTCAAATTTGATTGACAATATTTATCTTGAATTTCTTGCAATGCTTTTACTAGTTGCGCTTTGAGCAGAGCACATAAATGGGCACAGACATAATCTGGTGTGTCTTCAGTAAATTCTATACTACTACATGAAACGGATTTTTGATCATCTGTTGCTTTCAACAGACTATTATTAGCGTCGTTCGTGAGATCACTAGTGCTTTCGTAGCTTGTCGAGCAGCAGTCGCAGCAATCGTTACGTGAATAATTACCAGAATCGTCTTGCGATTTACTCGTTACTTTTAAGTACTGAGTTTTATCTTTAGTTTGTGTTGCTGCATCGTCATTCTGAAAATAAATTTTATGTTTTACTGAAAAAATCATCATCAATCAAATTAAACGACTATATTACTTACCATTTTCTCAGCATTATTGATGACATTCGTTAATTTTTTCTCAAAACTATTCATAGACAAATGCGAACTAGTTACGTTAACATTTTCGCTATCACTATTTTGCCGAAGTATTTTCGCTTCGGAATTGACTTGGCCGTCCATCACAGAAGATGCATTCGAAATTTGTTGATGTTGCTGCTGCTGCGGATTGTTCTTCAAAGGACACACGTCCAAATTAAATGACTTTTTCTTCCCTGAAAATTTCAACGGTGATGATGTTATGTTCAATATAACACTCTGGTTGAATTCTTTATTTGGCGTCGAATATTCGTCAGGCGTCGAAACAATGGACAGTTCATTGCGAGTATTTGCTTCGACTATAATCGAATTAATAGGATTCGCATGAACGGTTGTCGGTGTTGTCACTTTGACGTTAGGCGCTGCTTGGTTGAAAAGGCGATTCTTTTGATCTTGTGCTCGTTCGGATTTAGTTTGTGTCCCACCTTTCCGAACAGGTTCCAGTAAGCCCTGTTTGATGAGAAAAAAAAATCACAATTCAGTTTGCATGCATTCGTTTTTGGATGGTTACAGAAAACAGTGAAACAGCTAACTCCGAAGTCACTTACCATAAAATGATCCTCATGAAAAAATGACGTGTTCATCAACCTATCTAAGTAGCGACATTTCTTGTACACAGCCAGCAATTTTCTCATAACCTGTAAGCATAAAACCTTTCAGAGAATGATTCATGCACCTGCCTTCAAATTATACTTCATGATTTTGTAGATTCGGATTAATAATGAAAATTTCTTCCAATCGAGCTACAGCTATTCTAGCACGTTCTAAGTTTTCCGATAGATGGGGTTCAGATACTGCTTTAGGTGGGCTTCCTCCCGGCTCACTAATTTCGCTTTCCGTTTCCCAAGAATCATCGGACTCATTGTTACCCGAAAAATTATTATCCGCATCATACTGACCGACTTCGAACAAATCTTGTGGCCAACACATGCCGATGTGACCGTCCACCCACCAAACTTTCACCCGACCGTCCGCATAATTATCGACTATCTGACCAGCAGTGCAAGTTGCATCTTCGCCAATGAAATTCGCTACCCGAATCACAATTGTTCCTGGCCTGTATTGAAAGTCAGGGTGATCTTTCAGATCGTAAACACTCACCTCTGTCTCGCCCTTGTATGTAGGCCTGTGTAAATATGATTTTTTAAGTAGATATCCAAGCGGCCAGTGTATAAATAAAATTAATTTATAAACTTATAACTTTCTACTCACTTTGGATCCTCTGCGGATGTGTAGGTCGTGAACCATCGAACTTTTGCCGTCCTTCCTTGATGATCAACAGAATGAATTACGCCATAATCGCGATACGATAGGTCAGGTCCCTCCACATTTGACAGAACAAAATCTCCTGGAAAGTATTCCTGAAACGAAAGTTTTACTTTAAGTCTTTTAAATAAAAAATGGCGTATCTTACATGGTCATCTAAATGATGGATTGGGTATAATTGTGTCGATGGTATCCCCGATTCAATCGTACCATCTTGCCATACTACTGTGGCCGTACTATAAACTACTAAAGCTTCAGTTACAACTTCATCCCCCACGGCAGGTGGCTTATCATTGTTGCCAGTGGACGAAGTTTTTTTTAATTTTTTCACATGTTTCTTTTGCATGAGAGGTCTGTGCTTTGGGCTACTCTTAGGCGTTGGACTTGAACACGATGAAACATTCGTTGCACTGTCTGTCATTGAATCATCCTCGTCTTCGTCCAATTCATCTTCATCGGTTTGCCAGTCGTCGGAGCCTTCTTTCTTCGACAATGCGTCCGTCGCATTTGTTTCGCTCTTCATTTTACTATCAGACTTCTCTACGTGTTTTGTTTCAGTCTCATGTCTCTCCTTAGGAAATAGCCTCTCAATATTGTTGTAGTTATGATTCATACGAAGGGTTCCTATCAGATGTTGTGATTTGGCTTTCTTTTCTGGTTCCATAACGGAAGTTGATAGAAATTTAATCTTGATTTTCTCGGGTTTAGTTGCTGTCGTCGTTGTTGTGGTTGTAGTAGTCGAAGAGGAATTTGTTGAGTTTGGCTTCGAAACATTGGACTCTTCTTTTTGCTGTTGGGATACGATAATTTTATACTTGATCGCTGAAAATAAAAATGAACAAGACGATTTAGCAAAGGCAATGAATAGACATAAATCAGGCATACCTTGCTCCTTTTCCCATTGCGATTTACGAATCATCACATCACAGTCAGAAATTTTCAAATAGTTTTTATCATTTATTTGCAGCATACACGATTCGAATAGGTTTAGGCGTTTAAGTCGTTTCAGATCTTCACCAGTAACGTAAGGCTTCGGCTGCTGGAGCACGCCACATTTCAAATCAACACAATCCTCGGAAAGGGCTTTACATTGCCAATGGACCCAAATACCCTCGACTTGAACAGATTTCACTACAAACTAATTTTAATACGATATGAATTAAATATTAATATTCACATCGACATAGTTTGATCAAAACTCACTTTTCGTGATAACAGTTTTCCTTTTTTATTCGTTTTCAAACCGGTCGGTGTTAGCAATTTGACATTATCCAATGATTCCAAACGACCGGTAACTACTTGACCTGGATAAAATACAGTTTCCGAGAATAGGCCGTTCCGGTATTTCGTATTAACATCTTTTAATTGAAGCAACTCGCCATCGGGAACTTCAATCAAGGCGCCGCAGGACGACCTGTAATTAGTATTCATTTATTATAATCGATTTCAGACTACTGCGTAGACGTTAGTAGTTGCTTACATCAGAACAACTTTCTCATTTATGCATTTCGTGCTTCCCACCCACGAGTCCAGGCACACAGCATTGTCGCGAGGTATTTGCTGTATCGGGCGTAACCTTTCACCAACCACATTTTTCACCACATACTTTGTACCGACAATCCGTACATCGGCTCGCATGCTAATTTCGCGACAGTAACCTCGCTGAGTATCCTTGCCTGGCACGAGCCGTCGAACTACATCACCAGGCATTAATGTACGATCTGCTAAGCACACCTGAAACGGTAGAGGATAGATAAAATATGAAAAATGATTCCCAATTGGGATTTGATGTACGAGCGTATGGATTTAAGAATGATTGTTTCATGCTAATTGGATTTTATGGTATGTCGGTAGAGTTCGTTGTTTGGAAAATTATGAATGTAGTTATTGCTGCAGGGGATGTTTGCGAGGAATTTCGTAAACAAGCTTTGGCGGTTTCGGGCAATATGTGGATAGAAAAATGATTTACGGTAGTCGTCGTGTTTAATACATCACACGCCAATAGAGGACGTTCGCTACGAAGGTGCGGGCACACATCAACTTAGCAACGTTTCAAACAAAAGATTAATATTGTTACACTCAATTATAGCTAATTAAGTTCGAGTTATACGAATTGGCTAATATAGACAACAGTACGAAGTAAAAGTTTGTCTTATTTATGGTGCAATCTATGATGAGCTAGCAGAACCCTATAAGAGTAGAAGTACATACATAATTATTAGGTGGTTGATAGAAAGGCATGATTTTGAAGGCAGACTGATTTACGATTGATATTTCTTGAAATGGTGAAATATTCACTGTTCCCGAATTCGACCACTTCACTGCGAAAAATGGCTTTTTGTAGGAGTTACATTTCGACAATCCGAAAGCACAAATAAAAGCTGAATTGATTTTAAAGATCAAACTACAAAAATATTAGACCATTGGATACTCAATAGCTTCTCTGGCGTCATCTCTGAAGGCAATTCACTGAATTTATTGACGAGTCCCGTTATCACAAAGGTGGGATAGCATAGCTGAAATTAAGGCACGAAATAATCGAGAATAAACTGAGCCAAATCAGACTCGGATGGAATAAACTTAAGATTAAATTCTCGAGCATTCACAGGAACTTGGAAATGCCATTCTTTAGGATCAGTTGCTTCAAAATTTGCAGATCTGGAGATGCGAATTGTATCATTGCATAAAAAGCTCCGACCGGCAAAACAGTTTGTTCAGTCAGTTGCTTGGAATTCTCGGACCCAGTTTATAGTCACATCACACCTAAAAGCGCACTGGACACTGTCAACTCCATAAAATCATCTGTAACTACTGATCAGTCTCCTATTACGCAACAAACTGTAACTCCATCTGCGTCGGCTACAGCTAATCATAAACTCCACAAAAGAAAATTATGACCCTGAATAATAATTGTAAGTTTTATAATTTACAAGAGGCTGCGACACAGCCAAGGTCTAATTTTAAGAGCGTTGAAGCCTTCTGTCATCATTCAAAGTTATTGTACCAGATTCCTGCTTTACTAGGATCTCTGACGAACTCATCCTCATGGGTGACTTCATCCTACCCCGGATTACTTGGAACTTATCTGACCACGGATTCACCTTAGCCCCAACTTTTTCTCCTGGTAATCGCCAATATGCCGAAGAGTTTATACACGCAATGCTTGCGTGCGGCCTAAACCAATTAAACAGCATTTTGAACAGTCAGAGAAGGTTATTGGATCACCATGAACCAATTCTTATCATCTACGAAATCAATACATCTCTAAGTACTCCTTTACATAGCTCACCGTGTCAATTTAATTTTAAGAAAGTCAACCTAGATGTACTAAATGTTCTCATTGCTAGGTGTGATTGGTCCCCTGTGATGTCAGAAAAAGACATTAATAAGGCAGTGTACAATTTTCATTCAATTCTCTTCGGATGCTTTGCTCAATTTGTACCAATCTCTTTCCCAAACAATTGCAAAAAGGTTCCATGGAATTCGAAGGCAATACGCTACACAAAAAATTTAAAATCTAAATCTTGGAAAAGATATTGCTCGTCTCGTTCTGTTTCTGCCTTTTTAGTTTTTGTAGAGTTGAGGTTAAAACTCGACTTGATGTAACACACAGCTGTTACATGAATTTTGCCGATAGATGCCAGGCTAGTATTTTTGTGTTTTTGTGGCTGTGTTTGCTTTTGCGATTTTTTGTTTGTTTGTTTCTTAATTGTGTTGTTTTCTCGCGTATTTTTTTTGCGTAATTTTGTCTGTTTTTCTTCAATTTTCGACCCCTGCTACCACCTATTCACCCTCTGTTGGTAGAATTTTCCGGTTGTGGTACATCAAGTCGATTTTACCCAAATTGAGGAATATTTATCAGTCCGGGGTCGAACATTTTTACCAAATCCACCTTAGAAATCTTAAATCTACTTTTCAAAAATAGCCAAGAAGGTATTGGAATTTTATTAATTCCAAGCATACCACGATGGGTATCCCACCACCTTTAACTCAGACGACATGGCCACTTCCGATCCATTAACTATTAGCAATATTTTTGCTAATCATTTTCGCACCGCATACAATAAGGAACTATCTACTAACACTAATAACTATAATGACAGCTTGACAATGATCCCAACATCTTCTTTGGCAATGAAAGACTTGTACATTGACGAAGATACCATTTCGACGTTTTCTAGGAAGCTGGAGAATAATTTGACACCAGGCCCTGACGTCATTCCTAATGCTATCTACAAATATTGTATTTCCTATCTGTCTCCTATTCTTGTCTGCCTATTTAATCTTTCTCTGTCGCTCGGTATTTCTCCTATTGTTTGGAAATATGCTATTGTCACACCTATCTATAAAAAAGGCGGTAGAAATGTTGTAGGCAACTATCGTCCCATCGCAAAACTTCCATGTGTTGGTAAACTATTCGAAGCGATAATCAGTAATGTTGTGGTGTTTCATAGCAAATCTATATTATATTGGAATTGTTTTTGCGGGATGATTAAAATAGAAAAAATTTTTATTTATCTCGAAAATTTTTATTTGACAAAGTGCTTTCGAAAGCATGCACTGATTCTCATCAGACACCAGCACACAGTGCATACTTGACTGGTGTGACCACTTGCAGTTGGAAATCATTAATTGTTATTTACGCTGGTTGTGACAAATTTCAACATCTCCGACTCATATCCATGGAAATAATTTACTCATAAAGGTTAGATTTGTGATCACAGTTATATATTATATCTTTTCCAACATGGTTTCATGAAAGGCAAATCCGCAACTACCAACTTGCTTGAGTTTTTCAATACTGTTATTCCTTCAATCGAGGCAGGACTTCAGGTAGACTGTATTTACACTGACTTCACGAAGGCTGTTGACTAGCTGGATCATTCCATATTATTGTAAATTGTCCTCTTTTAACTTTCTTCAGCTATTTATTTCCTAGATAGCATCCTATTTGGAATAAAAATACCCAATTCGTATCCTTCCGTGGCGCCCTTTCATCAGAAGTTTATGTCATATCTGGTGTTCCTCAAGGAAGTCACTTAGGACGTCTACTTTTCTTTTACATATAAATGACCTCCCATCTGTCCTGAAACATTCGTCAATTTTACTATATGCAGATGACGCCAAAATTTTTAAAAAGGTATCTAATACTCACGACTGCTTGGGACTTCAAGCTGACCTAAATAGCATCACGACTTGGTGTGACACTAACAAATTAGTCATTAATATTGACAAGTTTACCGTTATTTCGTACACGCGGAGAATTAGTCCGCTGAGCTTTGAATACTCTTTGAATAGTATTCTCTTAAGGTATTCACATAAAGTACTCGATTTAGGAGTACTTTTAAATAATGCTTTCACTTTTGACGATCATATTAACGCCATCTTATTAAAAGCTTCATCTACTTTGGGATTTGTGAGGAGGCGATCCAAAGAGTTTCATGACATACATCTTACTAAGATTCTTTTTTGCGCTTTAGTAGAAGCGATACTTGAATATGCGTGTATAGTTCGGGCGCCTTATCAGCAAGTGTATGTGGACCGTATCGAGTCCATTCAGAAAATATTTTAACTGTTTTGTTTGTGTGAATTTGCTTGGTCAGATCTTCTTCGCTTGCCTCCTTACATTGATCGTCTTAGGTTACTGGCCATGGATACACTTAATAACAGACGTGAAAATTTCAAAACGATCTTCGCTGCTAAACTTCTCACGGGAAATATTTCGTCTGGACATCTTTTATGTTTATTTGGCCTCAATACCACGTCAAAATGTTATCTGTCCCTTCCTATCGGACCAACTACGCCTTCAATGAGCCGATTTCGTCCATAAAAAGAAATTTTAACATATACATTTAACATACGTCTACCATCTTTGATAAAGAGCTAAATGAAACGCGGTCAGTAATGACTTTTTGAAGCACTAATGAGTGATTATCTATTATTCAGTTGTATTTTTTTCAGATCTTCCTTCCAGCACAGCTTCAAAAAGGGGAAATCAACAACAATGAACCTGCTGGAATTTTCAAACATCATCTTTCGACACAGGTCTGCAGGTAGACTGTATTTTACGGAAGGTTTTGATAAGCGGGATCATTCAGTTTTACTCGAAAAAATATCCTTTTACATTTTCCCTTAACTGGGTTGCTTCTAATTTGGTTTCACACACTCATATGTTTGTAGTGCGCTATCATCTCTTCAGATGTTCTTCAGAAGAGTCAACTGGGTCTGCTTCTATTTGTTTTGTGTATTAACGACTTATCGTCTATTTTACACGACTATCTTGATCTACAAGCTAACATAGATAATATCTTAAACTGGTGTAACACGAACCGGTTACTAATCAACATTGATAAGTGTTAGATCATGTCATTCACGCGTATAGCTGCTGTACTAAAATATAAGTACACTTTCAAGAGTACAGCTTTAGCGAATTCAGAAAAAGGACTCGATATAGGAGATACCTATGAAAAGATTATTCACTTTTGACGGTCATATAAATTTCATTAATGTAAAAGCCAACACTGCGTTAGGCTTCATACGCAGATAGTCTAACGAGTTTAATGATATAACAAAAGCTCTATTTTGTGATTTAGTGAGATACATTCTTAAGTATCCATGGTTGATTTGGGCAGCTTTTCAGCAGGTGCATATAACCGCATCAAATCAGTTCAAAGAGAATTCTCGCGTTTTCGCCTTCGTGAGCTCACGTGATCTGATCTCCTTCGATTGTCTCGCTTCCTTATACTAATCGGTTCAAACTTTAGGCTATGGACATACTTGAAACTAAACGCCAAAATTTCAAAATCTTATTTGCTGCTAGCTAAGCTTATCGCCAGAAGTATCTCTTCTGAATTTATCTTAAGCCAATTTGGCGAGAAAAAAAATGTCACAGATTACATGTTTTAAATACAAGTTTCTAAAGTGAAGCCAAACGTCAAAAAATGGGCGGAAGTTTTTGTTGTTTTCAATGCTAATAAATCGTTTTTGATGGAGAGCTTCATTCAAAAATTTACACTAACTTAAATACGAGTGTGGAGGGATTAGTTCCACTTTACCGCTGATTAACTCTGGTATCTATTCAGAGCTAGGCGAACTTAAAACTCTTTGTCCGGTCATTGAGTCCGTGTCCCCACAGAATAGAAGCACCCACTAAATTACGCGAGTTTTAAAGAGATCATAAAAAAACATATGTGAGGGATAAAACCTCAATGGCTTTTACAACCTTGATGAGACGATTCTTTTATATAGGCATGCTGATAAAATTTCAAAATCAATTGAATGAAATAATGCAATTTGTGTTTGCAGGAATCTAGCTAGGGAACGATTGACGGTAGCAGTACTATGCAATGGACTGATTGGGATTTAAGAAGCTTTTACTTATTATTAGTAAATATCAAGCCCAATAAAATGTTTTCTAATGCTCTTTACAGGCAACGGCGTAAACCTAGTACAATGATAACTATTGATGTAGAGACTTCCTTTCTGAAAGCGAAATATATTGAGGCGGCTCTCTACGGGGTAGTTCTTGAAGAAGGAAAGGCACTCCATTATAAAACTTTTGGGTTTTGGAACATTGAAGGTGCTTCGAATGATGTGCATACAACAGCCATTATGGAAAGCCGTCGCGAGGCCAAAACCCACCCTACTATCTGTTAGACAGCAAGATGACATTGCGATTATAGCCTCAGGTAGATTCTCGCAAAACCTTGACCAGCTCGTTTAGTATAATCTGGGGCTATTGGGTTTCCGGTGATAAGAGCATTGACGGAAATGAGAATGCGGATGCACTGGAGAACATGGGTCCTGTATACACTACCAATATGATACAGGTTGCGGTGCGCACGTGCACTCAGACCTGCAGGTTAACCAAAATTATATGGGGATCGTGTAATCTCGCCTTTGCTAATTTCTTACTTGCGTTCAACCGGACTGCATCATCATTGGTGACAGTTTTGTAGCAGCATATGCCATGAAACTAGGACTCTTAACCAGTAACACTTTTAGAAGTGTCAGAAGCCTGGAGTCTCAGAAACAACCGAACATCTCCTGTGTCACTGCCCGACGCTGGGCAAAATCAGACAACACAATTTCAGTTACCCTTGGCTGGTAGACCTCACACATGCGGCAGACGGTTATCCTTAATTTTTCAAAAAGCTCTGGCGCTTAAGGATTTATTGTCAACCAGGAAAATCGGAACTTTTTTTTTATTTTTAGATAATACCAAATATGACCTGTTGCTTACAGCATTCTGGCCAAGGTATAATAAGAAGCCTATAAGCACATTACCGAAAGTCTAGCATCCAGCATTTTATAATAGTTATTGAATTATCTTCTTCACAAATCATAGACTTACCAAGTTCATTTCTGCCTTAAAAGCTTACTGTTGGCTGAAATTTGCATGGAAGTGTTCGAATCGGAACAATGAGTGAATTGAGAAACGAAATTATTTCATTTGTTTGCACAAACTGGCGCTCCAACCACTCTTTTCCAGAGGCAGCCCTGAGTATTTTTATAGCATTTCGCCAATTGGAAAATTTCTTACAACAAATTGAAAAATATTTGCCAAAAAATTTGATTCCAAATAAAAAAATTCTACTCCTTAAAGCTAAGATTAACTATACTTTATGTGAAATTAATTATAGGGATTTTTTTTCTTGAAATTTTCATTAGGTAAAATGTCTTTCCAATCGATCCATTTGAAAAAAAAATGATTCAAATTGGATGATGTTTACTTTTTTTGGGGTGAAATCACCTTCTAGTTAAATTACATAACCGCAATTCTCACGAAGGACATACAAAACTCACCGCCCGCTCCTGTAATGTTTCCTCATCACCGTTCGGATGCCAGGCAACACGGATCTCGCCCTTGGATAAAACCATATCCAAATCATCTTCATCGTCACTAGAAAATGCCTCGGAATTCTCGAGAACCAGCCCGAATTTCACACGACCCTTCTTATCGAAACGGAATACTTCATCCTCGTAAAAGAACTGATTGTCAGCGGTTCCAGTTACCGGGGGGCCACCTACCGTTAAACTGGTCGCCATAATCAATATTAAAACATTTAGAACTGACACAACTCCTGATTGATCCCGTTTTACACTAGACTCGACGGCAACTCGTTTTCTTTGTTTCTACTAATTTCAATGTTTTCGATACGTACACGAAATAGGATTGTAGAATTCTGGGAAAATAAATTTCTTAGCTATAAGCCGGAGAAGTCTTACAGGAGCTACACTAAAGATGAAATTTTGACGGATAAGTGCGAAAAATTTATTATTCCTCTTCAAGCCACTGAACTGTCATCGTGCCATATGATTATTCGAAAATGACGATAGACGGAGCAAAAAGCGTATTTCCGTAACGAACATTCTCGAAGGGGATTCACTAAGTAATGGGTTGGAAATTTCGAAACTATTAAAACGATATTTTAACAGACATCAAAGGTAACTTACAGTCATTTTGAAGCTATTTTAACTTAGTTTCTTATAGTGTAGTTTCTTTCACCTGAAAATTACTTGTTGGAAATACTCTGATTAATGCAATACATTAAAATACGCGAAAAGTATGAAGGAGTATCGAAAAGTAACGAATTGAAGTTAAGATGAGCTTTCTTACGTGTAGCAATAATTTTAGTAGGAATAATCTTATAGCTATTTAATGAGAGAAAAAAAGGGGACATATCACATTTTTTAAATGTTACAGAAATCACAAAGACTGCTGAAATTGCAAGATGTGTGAAAAACCGGGTAAACGCAGAATTTGGCTGGTTGACAAGACCATAATTGAAAAATACGTCTGAAGTTTTCAGGCTCTGTCGATTTTCTCATCTGAACGGACTTCAGTGTTCTTTGTGTTTGTTGTTGTATTAAAAGTAGTAGTACTGGTAGTATCAAAAATAGTAGTAGCAAGTCAAAAATAGTTGCAGTAGTAGTATTAAAAACAGTAGGAATAGATAAATGTAGAGTGAAAGTAAAGACAATCCTTACCGGGCCTAGGGATTAAAGCTGATCGACAGCTTCATATATTTACAATCAATGCATACGAGGTGGAGTGATTGCTTCCACGACTTACTTTACCCATAATTTAGCTCATATTCAGAGCCAAATTAAGTCAAAGCTCGGTGCGCGGAATCCCGTTCGAACCTGGACTCGAACCAGGGATTCTACATTCTAGGAGCCAGTACTATACCCATTAGGCTACACGAGCTTCATTAGAAACAGTAGTAGTAGTAGGAGTATGGAGAGAAATATTCTTGGTTGACGCTATCAAAATGGCGATAGAAAGTTCGCTTGAGCCTTTGCACGATTGTTTTGTGTCTATTTATCAGAAGGAGTGTATGTTGTGAAAAGCAATAGCAGAGTGAGCTCTGATGCTTCTTCTATGCTTGTGGTTAAGGTAATGTGAATACCTATTTCTCGTCCAATAAAAACTCTGTTATCGGAAGGAAGGTTAGGGACAGTTTAGCAAATCTTGTTTGAAATTATCCTAATTTAAAGGAAGCATATGGCCTGTACAATTTGGTAAAGCAAGAATAGGTACCCGAGAAAGGGTTGCGTTCGAAGCCCAAGAGTCGACCAAGCTCAGGGTGGAGCGCTGACTTAAATTTTCTGCCCTGGTCGGTGAAAATGTATTGGGAAATTCCGAATCGAGCAATCCAACTGCTCAGTAGAGCAGAAGCACAGTCATACTGACCAAACGAATTGTTTTAGGCTAACGCGTGAAACGGTCGATGATAGTCAAATAGCATGTGTATCCCTGTGAGTGAGTTAGAGGACCAACTATGTCGATGTGAATGGCCTTAAAATGTACGGATACCGTAGGAAAGGTCGCTACAGGTTTGCTCACATGGCTGGTTATCTTGCATTTTTGACAACATAAACAATCTCGGGCCCAAGTGACAATGTCCTTGTTCATCGAAAGCCAGAAGAATTTAGTTGAAATGTGTTTTCGTGCAGCACGAATACCAGGGTGAAGTATGACGTGTTCCGAATTGAACACTTTTTCCTGAACGTAATAGAGATATGCCAAACATTTCACAAAACATGTCGAGATTGGTGCCAAAGATTGGTTGTTTCTTGATAATTAATGTTGTGCTCTTTAGAATCTTCTAAAAATCTGTGTCCGATTTTTGAGACGAGCCTATTGCAGCAAAGTCGAAAGTATTGGGAAGAATTATTTCTTCAAGACGAGAAAGTGTGTCGGCAACAACATTGTTGCGACCAGAGACATGCCAAATGTCAGTAGTGAACTCACTTATATAACTTAGATGTCTAAAGTGACGACGTGAGGCATTTTCTTGCTTTCGCTTGAAAGCAAAAGTCAGTGGTTTGTGATCGGTGTATAATGTGAACTTCTGCACCTCCAAAAAGTATCTAAAGTATGGAATGTCCTGATATGCCACTAATAGTTCGCGGTTATATGGACTATACTTTCTTTGTGCCTCGCTTAATTCGACCGAGTAAAAACCAAGGGTTTGCCAAGAGGTTTGACATTTTTGCTGCAGAGTAGCCCCGATAGCAGTATCGGATGCATCTACAAATAGACCAAGCTCGGCGTTTGAGTCCGGGAAGGATAATAGAGTGGCTTCTGTTAAGCCAGTCTTGACTTGGTCGAAGGCTTTGCTACCTTCAGTTGACCAGCCGATTGTTTTAGCACCATCTCTCTTAGAGCCGAAAAGATAGGCGTTGAGTGGTTGCTGCATCTCAGCTGTGTGAGGAAGAAAGCTACGATAGAAATCGACCATCCTCAAAAATCTCGTAAGGTCTTATCTCGTAAGTTTAGCTGAAGAGATTGCCTCAATCCGATCTGGGATGGGCTTAATGCCTTTTGACGACACCTCATGACCTAAGAATTTAACTGAAGGGCAAAGGGAATGGCATTTCTCCAAGTTAATTATGAAACCATGATCCGCAAATCGTTTGAAAATTTGTTCTAAGTGAACAAAGTGCTCCTCTTCGGAAATCGAAGCTACCAAAATGTGGTCGAGTTAAATGAAACAGAGTTTCAGTCCGTGTAGGACTTCGTGGATTAACTGTCGAACCGATAGTCCGAAAGTAATTCGGGTGAACTCAAAGATTCCAAAAGGTATGCATAAGGCAGTCTTAGGGATATAGTTCAGCTCGATTGGATTTTGATAGTAGGACTTAGTCAAGTCTGTGGTGGTGTAGTGTAGTTGATGAAGGAAGTCTTGAACAATGGGGGTCGGATATCTATCCGGAACGGTTATGGCGTTAGGCCGTCTATAGTCTCCACAAAGGCAATTTTCCTACTTAAACCATCCTTTAATGATTGATGACTAACGAGCCTAGCCATCTGTTGCTTGCCGCAAATCCTTGGAAGAGCTCGATTACCTTTGCAGAGATCATCGATTTGTTTCAAAATTAATATTTTTCATCTCGGACGCTTCTCCAAAAACCGATGTTTTTATTATCCTCTGCCTTATGCCCATCGTACCTAGTTCGATTATGAAGGTGTAGACAGACTTATTCACAAAGCTGATTTTTTTGAATACATAGTGGTGGAAAAATATGTTTAGCGCCAATGGAAAAATGAGCCCGTATCTAACGGTATTAACTTCATAACTTATGACTACCATGGCGTATGTACACCTCCAATAACTAGTGACTATTAACGGGTACTTAGCTCTTCGCTAGTACGACGCGAACTACTAAAACTCTTCACGTTGCAAACAAGCAACGAAAAACGTCGTATCTAGACGGAAATCGGCATTTCAGTCTTAAAATTGGAGTGTTTTAAATACTAAACTTTGTCTGGCCTTCAATTTTTATTTTTATTTTTGGTCTTAAATATTTTGTTTTTGATAGTTAAAATTTTTTCTCTTCTAAAAGCAAAAAAATCCAGCCTATTTTCCTATGTTCGCCCACATGTAGTCGCTCTTTTTGTATAGCCTAAAAATATTATAAAATCTACTAAATATCTGTATCCTGGCTTCAAAAACGAGCTCAATACTAATCCAATTTTTTTATCTTTAAATAGTGTTCAAAGTCATTTAAGATCAAACCACACGGAAAATTGATTTTCACATCATCATAAAACCATTCGTACTCCGACCCACGTTTTTAGAGAGGATACTACCGGAGTTCTACCATATTTATACGAATAACGTAAAGCCCATCCTTTTAAATCCTTTGACATCATTTTCTTTCACAACTTTTCAATAATAAATGTATCGTATTAAACACACATCCTCCCCAAGGACATCCCACCCACACACATTTTACAGCACATACCACCGAAAATATCAATTCGATTCTAATTTAGACTTTGATTTTGACTTTTAGAATGAAGGCCAGGATATGATCAGGACTATCATACTAGTCAGCCACAATAGACAGATGCGTTTGTACTAGACTCAATAATTCAGTCTTTCATCGGACTCTCACTGTGCAGTTTGGTGTTCGTCCTAGACTGGCATAAAATAATTACACATCGCTTATTGCGTCTAGTTGATAATCTTGCAATGATTTAGTAGAGCAAGGATTTATAAAGCATTGCTTGGTATTTCGTATACTGCCACGTGTATTGTATACGACGTAAAGAGTTTTATGCCCGCGTGCACAGTTCTTCGAAGATAGCGTACAAAATCACTTTCGCACCACAAACAACCAGCAATCGATCCCCCAACGACAGGCATGAGACATTCGGCTATCAATTGTTCAGGGAATACGGGGAAACGTGGGCAACATAATGTTTTCTGCGAACAGAATAGCTTGAAATATTATCCGTAGCTATTTAATCACACTGAAGGACGATGTCGATTATTTACGTTTTTCATCGAAATCAAGAAGTAGCTGCAATTTGTATGCGTGGGAGTCGTCGGAATGAATCGAATTTTGAATGTGTCCTTGAATCTTTCACCGGAAAAGTTGCGTATTTGCATTATTGGCAAAAGTTTCGCATAATTCAACGTACATACCTTTCGATGTCAATCTCTTGCTTCGAAAACTTGCCTTGTTTCAATTTGAAGTTCCTTAAAAATTCAACCTTTCTCAACACACACCCACCATGCATAATTAATATCCTTATGAGAATATCACTTTCCGGTCGGTATTCGGCATGCATTCCCTGAAAATGTTGTTCCAATTTGTCTCCCACATTTCGCTATGCCTGTATGTTGTTGTGCCCATAAGGAAGGTCATTCCGAAACAGAGACGCTGCTCATCATCATCGGTGGCTGCTCGCTTAAGGATATCAGCGCTTGCACAGATTCATCCTATACGAAGTAGACGTTGTGAAATTGGCTATATGCTTGTACGTGCTCAGCGCCGCTCCTTATAAATAGATGTGCTTGACGGAAACTCTAGTTAAACGTGCGCCTATTATCCTTCCGTAAACACCTGTTGCGAAGCTCCGATGTCGGTCGACCAGACCTGGTTTCATTTTTGAAAAGTCGGACGGGCTCGACGCTTTTGAAGCAAGATTTCCATATCAGAAAGGATATTCGGGTCGTTGAATTCGGTCAGCGATATTTCGTTCAAATAGTGTGAAATGTTCGCGGAATCGGCGAATAGTGCATCGGCTCGCGGTGTGCCGCAAAACAGGCTTCTAATTGCCGGAATCGTATACGTTGCACTTCTAGCGGATAACATATTGTTAACCGTTGTTGGTAATTGAAGTGATTAAATGTTCAGCCAAGTGTGTGATTGGAATCGGAACGATGAACGCTTCCTTTTATCCTTTCAGTGCCCATATTACCGGATTACTTATCGCATTTTCTGGATAACCGAACGCTCGTGCCTTTACCGTCTGTAACGGCTCACATCGAATCCCATCATCCGGATATTCATTATGCGCCCAACGTGGTCGGGAAACATCCGCTCGCTGCTGCTGGGCGGCCACATATCAACTTATCGGCACCTGTTGAAGACATCTATGACGAAAGCGGGCCTGCTATATCCGGCGCCGATGAAGCTTTAGAAAGTGAAAACGGATCAATCGGTCTTCTACTCGCCATGAAAGCCCTCGTTCAGCTTATCTGTAATCCGATTGTTGGCAATCTCTCCGCTCGGCTAGGATATCGAGTGCCCATTGTTTTCGGTACTTTATGGCTGTTCTTGTCAGCGTTGAGTAAGTACTTACGAAAGCAACATTGAAGCGTGGCAGGATACTTAATCATGTTCATCTTTCGGAATTTTCATAGTATTCGCACTCGGAGAAACATATGTTACTTTATTGATTGCACGGGCCATTCAAGGTGTAGGATCCGCGTGCATAGGTGTTTGTGGGATGAGTTTAATTGCTCAGGTGAGTAGAAATCGGTTTGAATACGGAAATCAAGTAATCAGTATTTATTATACGAAGCAAAATTCCTTAGTCATGTTGGTGGGGGAGGTTTTCAAGGTCAATTTGACATAAAAGAGTTTTTTTTATACAATTTTCGAGTTAAATTCATAGATGTTCGGTTCGAATTCATAATATTTTCGAGTCTAATTTATATTTTTTCAAATCAAATTCGTAAATTTCCAATACCAATTCATAAATTTTTGAGTCAAATTCATACTGACTTTGCCAAGGCTTTCGATTCTGTGAACCATGCTATTCTTCGGTCTAAGTTAGCAGGGTTTGGTCTCTCTGGTGTCCTCTTTTCTTGGTTCTCCTCCTACATTTGTAATCGCTCTTGTGTTGTGATTGTCAACTCTTGCTCTTATACACCCTTTTTTCCTACCTCAGGAGTTCCGCAAGGATATATTCTTGGTCCTTTATTGTTCCTTATGTTTGTTAATGATCTTCCTTCCCTCTTTAGCTCACCCTGTCTTTTGTACGCTGATGATCTCAAAATTTTCAGAGTGATAGAATCCGCTAGTGACTGTTCGTTATTACAGAAAGATTTGGGTACTTTGGCTACCTGGTGTGCAGCGAATTCTCTCACTTTGAATGTTTCGAAATGTCATCAAATGTCTTTCACCCACAAAACATCCCCACTTCTCTTCTCCTACTCTGTCCTCGGCTCCCCCCTCAATGTTGTGACTAGCTTCAAGGACCTTGGCGTGATTTTCGATTCCAAGTTGAAGTTTGATTTACATATTTTACACGTCACTGCCAAGGCTTCTCGTTTGTCCGGCGTCATCATTAGATCCTTTAAACGTTTTGTTAATCTTTCCACTCCTTTATATCTGTTTTTTTCCTTCGTTCGTAGTGTTCTTGAATACTGTAGCCAAATTTGGTGTCCACATTACGCATACTTGATTGCTGCAGTTGAATCCGTGCAACGCAGATTCACCCGCTCATTGTTCTATAAGTTCAATATTCCGTATTGCGATTACAGTATGCGCCTCTCCATCCTTCAAATTCCTTCCCTTGAGTCACGTAGAGTGTTCCTTGACGAGTGCCTCCTCTTTAAACTTTTCAACGGCTGTATATTGGTGGACCCTAGCATTCACCTTTCTGTTAGAGATTCGGGCCGTCTTAATAAAACAGTTTTCAAATTTAATGTTCCATTTGCCCGTACCGACACCTATTTCTTTTCTCCCCTTTTGCGTTTGCCTCGTCAGCATAATAATCTTAACCTTGGTCCTCTGCCTCGATCGTTAGCTATGTTTAAAAATATTCTAAAAAATAACGTTCTTTCAAGCACATGAAATATGTCATGATTTAGTTTTTTGTTGTATCTTTTTTTTCGGTCGATTTTCCTTTGATTACTTTTCCTTTCTGAATTTCATTTGATTTTAATTATTTTTTTTTTTTTTTTTAATTTAATTTTTCTCTTTTTAACTCTCATATTATTGTGCCTTTTTTCTTTTTTTCTTTATATATATATATATATATATATATATATATATATATATATATATATATATATAAATATTTTTTTTTCTCTATTTTTGTTATGTCTAATCTATAATTGGATTTGTTCTGTTGATTTGGACCTTAATAAATAAATAAATAATTACTGCAGGCCAAATTCATCATTTTCGCAAGTAAAATTCATATTTTTTCGAGTTTAATTCATACATTTTTAATGTGAATTCGTATATTTTGCGTATAAAATTCATATATTATGATCTTGGCATGCGAAAATTATGAATTTGCCTCGAAAAAATTATGAATTTGATACAAAAATATTATGAATTTGATAAAAAAAAAATTATGAATCTGACTCGAAAACTTATGAATTGGTATTGAAAATTTACGAATTTGATTTGAAAAAATATAAATTTGACTTAAAAAGATTATGAATTTGTACCAAAAATCTATAAATTTAATTCAAACGAAACAGGTGAAATTTTCATAAAATCCTGATTACAGCGGCTCAACAAAAGGACTAAATTTTTTTAAATCCATAATTATTGCAGCGTCGAACATACTAATATTTTAAGATTGTTACGTAGTTTTGTATAGTTTTAGTAACGGAGGTATTGGAAAGTGCGACAGGTAGGTTAAAGTGGCTGTCAATCGACAAAGACCTGCCGAATGACACACATAGGCACAAAAGGAGCCACTGTGGTGTCACAGTAAATATCTCCCTCCTATTCAGGACACCATCTCTTGAACCTTTGATAAACTGCACTATCCTCTTTCGGTCAACCAGAGATAAGTCAGTTAGACCTGAAAAGAAGGCTGCAGCGCGTGCTGCCAATCTTCTCCTCAGCAAAGCCGGACACAGCCATATGAGATGGAAGACGGATTCCTCTTTATCCTCCGAGCCACAGCTCCACCAAAAAGCGTTGAACTCTGCGTCCAACCGTTGTGCGTTTCGTCCTATGAAGTAACCTAACAGCTGCCTATTGCGACGAACGTCCTCGGAGAACCAGGAGTGTCTTGCTATCGCACAGAAGTTCTTCAGCCCAAAACGTCCTAGTGTCCCAGAAGTATTTCTGATGATAGCCTAGGTATTCGTATGGAGAAGGGGCTTGCGACATCTGGTTGCAGGACACCATGCCTTGTCCTATAAACTCTATTTCTAAGAAACTGCACGATAAAAGCTATAAGTGCCTTAAAAATCGCTTCAGACCTACTGTTGTTAAAAGTCCCCTTAATGTCTACGAAGGCGGAGAGCGTAAACTCCTCAAGAGCAAGAGATTTTTAAATTTACTCAGCAAGAACATAAAGAGCAGTTTCAATAGGCAATCATTTAGTATACGCATGCTTTGACCTCGAGAATAACGTTCGACTTTTTGATACAATAGTCCATTATCCATTTCAGAATCTTAATCAAGATAGAACTGAAACATATTGAGGATAGTCCTCTGGTTAACATTTTAAACTTTTCCTGCTTTAGGAATGAACACAACTCTCGTTTCTCCGAGAGGCAGGAAACACACCAAAAGCGCAAGCACACATTATATATCGCCCTCAGCCATGCTACGTTACTTCTATGGATGTCAACCGGAAAAACACCCTCAGGGCTCGAAGATTTAAACGGCTCAAAGGAGTTTATGGCTCACCTCAATTAGATATAGGAAATCTTAAGAGATGGCATTAAGATGATGGTCTGCTCCATTTGGTGCGCCTCTTCTAGAAAAGGACAATAATTAAAAATGTGAGTCCATGAGGACGGTTAAAGTGTCTGAAGGCCAAATCAAGTCCAGAGACCGCAACAAGTTCAAAAGGCCATCAGGGTTCATGATACACCCCATGGCTTTCGGTCGCGAGCTTAAAACCTTACGAAGGCAGTTTGCTTCGATAGGTCTTTCCATGCTTCCACAGAAAGATTTCTATGACTATTTGCCTTCAAATTCGTTTTATACAGCGAGAGCTCAGTATGGGCTCTACACACGGTCGCACATGTTGTACAGCTTGGCAAGTGAACTAATACATTTGTTGTTGTAAAAGGATAAAGATTTAACAACAAAAAATGCACTGGGTTGCACACCAAGTTGCACAACATGTGCGATCGTGTATACAGCCCGTTAGATCTTTTGGAGCTGTTAAACTTCATCCTGTATTCTCTCCGCAGGGCTTGGGATTTCCCCTAGCTACGGGTGGGCTGCACGCTATCCCAAATGCAATAGTGGAGAGCAATAGTAAGGGTGTCAACCACCTGATCCAATTTACAGTAGCAATTGATGCTCCCCGGAGAACTTTTCCGTGAGGATCAAGTCAGGGATTGGAACAGCTTCTAGACCATTCTATTTCTGTTAATAAAACCTACCTGCTCAGGCGAGCTACGGACAGCCACGTTGAAAGATATGCACCTGCAGTCAGAGAATGGATACTCCTGTAAAACTCACCAGTCACAGAGATGTGTCATCTACTGACAGGGGTACTATCAAGAACCTCCCTAGGATTTGAGGTAAAGAAGGTCGTTTTGCTGCCAGATTTAGCGATGAATAGAACTTAGGCCAAGATGAAGTCAAAAAGTACCTCACCTCGGCCATCAGTGTTGGAGCTACCCCACACTTCAGTATGCGCATTAGAATCAGCTTATAGAATAAGAAGCTCACCAATCCTTGTGGCTTCAACCACAGCATCCTCGGCGATGTCGGAGGGAGGACTAGTGCCACGTAGCTAGAAACCAACCATTCCACTGCAATATCCATGGTATCATTGTCACAGAAATGTTGAAGGACAAGGACGTTAATTATATTTTTAACGAGAATAAAGACTCGTGGTCTCTGCAAGCCATCGAGTGTTGTTAGTCTTAGCCCGCCAAGCTAGTTGCTAGCATCGCATGGTTCTTCGGTTGAAATTAACTCCTCCCGTGTTTTAGGCAAGCGGAGGAGCAGGGCAGCTGATGTTGCTTTGGAATGGTGAGAGCTAACGTGAAGTAACTTTACCATTATTAATTAAGCTTTGGTGAAGGTCCTCCTCTTCTGCCGTAATAGCTGTGCCAGCACCCTCCACTGTTTCCAGAGTAAATAGCCATACAACTCAGAAGTAGTTCCAAAGCTGACCCCATCAGCAAAGAGACATTCCACATCTGATTCTCCTTTAGATGCAACCCTCACACAGTTGATGTATCCCTCAACTGGTGTCAACTGTCACTTGCTTTGGGTTAAGTTTGGCTGGCTCAGAATCATTTCCCTCGGAGGTCTTCGGCCTGTTACTTCGGAAGATACGCTGGACCAATTTCTCGACCTCGTACCTGATAATATCCTTTAGGGCCTCCAAATCGGCAGTGCCTTTTCTTTTATGATGAAGAGAGCATCTCACTGATTATCGAAAGACTTGCCAATTTTTACAATTTTCCCAGTAGGGAGAATTGAATCGAAAAGTTGAAAACCTCCAGAATTTTCATTGGATCCAAATAAAAATAGTAAACCCATGCACTGGACTAAGGTAACTGGCGGTCTCGTCCTTACGTACTATCTTCAATTTGATGCCTGGCCAGAAATACTCCAGTTCGGAAATTGCCTGCTCATAGAAACCAGGCAGAGTCACTCTCCGCAGGCGGAGGCGCCAAGCTGACCTTTTGCAGAGAAGGTGATTCAATTTCTCTTGATGGCATCAATAAAAACTCAAATAGTGCAATCTCTGGCAATTTCATTGAAGGCCGAGTTAGACCTAGGGCAGTCGCAGTAAGCTTTGGCTTTTGGCAAATCTGCCTGCCCTGATTTTTTTGCTCAGCTGACCTCTGTAATTTCGGAGCAGAATCTGCGGGATTAACAGGGAATGAGTGCACCCCAAGCTTTTTTGTTGCCCATTGAAGGGACCATTTGTTCTTGCCAGACAACGAGTCAGGGTGGAAGTTCTTTAGCTTCCAGAGAACCCAAGTAAATTAAGGTGACGTATATTTTTATCAAAGCAACCATAAAGAATACAGATCAGTAGAAAACTGCTCAATAAACTCAGCAATAAACTAATCACTTTTTTGTCCACCAATAAGCAAATATATTATCACAAGCTTGTGTAGTCGAGATCTTGCAGTACCGGTTGATAATATTGTTGTGTTTTTCATAAAGCACAACGTGAGCATGTGCTTTTTTGCATTTTTAAAATAAAAACAGTTTTGTTCCGGAAGTAATACGCTTTTATTTTAATTAAAGCTCAGAAAACGTTCGAGTATTTAAAACTTTCTTAATTTAAATAATAAGTCGCTGTTTTTTACTTGATTAGCTAGTTCAAACTAAACTGCCTTCATTTGTAGAAGGACTATTTACAGGAAACCCTTAACGCCTCGAATAGTCTAAGACAATTTTTAAACATATTTGTATTGTTTCTTGCTCACAAGATAGTTCTGATCTACTTTTGTTTGATTGCACGGATAGATGGATTTAGATTCTTCTAGCCTATACCAATGTGTCTTTGGCGCATGTGTGCTTACAACAATAGGTTTTCACAGGTTCGAATCTAGCCATGGACGAAAAGCCTTGATCACAAATCGGGCTTAAGTTGTAGTGAAATAACTATACTTTATTTGGATAGTCTAGTAACCTCATTGGGTTTATTTTATATTTTGTTTAAATTACAAATTCAGACATTTTTATAAAGTTCCCATCGTTTCGACTGCCCAGAAACTAATATAACAACAACCAACTATCATCAATTTTTTATGTTAGGGTATGTGTTTTTAATTTTTATTTGTTTGTAATAAAATCGTCCAGGAGATGCCAATCTTATTCCTACGTTTGAAAATTTTATTAGAAATTTACAGCAAACTATGAATATCTTTGCGACAAGTATAATTTACTAATCCATTAAAAGTAAGTAGTGTGTAAGCAAAGAAGCTTCAGTAGCCTGGTGGGTAGAGCACTGGCTTCTTGTGTGTAAGGTCCCTAGTTCTCATCTAGTTTCGAACGAAGGTCCGCGCTCCAAGCTTTGAGATCAACTAGTCATAAATAGGTATCTGAATTAATCAGGGGTAAAGTGAGTTGTGGAACTTATCACTTCACACTCATATTCACATTGATTGCAAATTTGTAATGAAGTTCTCTACCAGCTTCAACCCCTAGACGCGTACGAGGGTTGTCGTGGGATTACTTTACTTTTAGTATGTAAGTGAAGGCTGTATGTATAAAAAGTTGTATGCGTGAAAAAATAATGAAATCTGTCGAGATTGTAAATTATCGGAGAATTTATTTATTTATACATCTGAATTTTATTCAAACAACTTCAATATGTTCATAATAAAATTTTATATTGAATCTAGTTGTATCCAGAGGACGATAAGCGATCCAAAGTGATGGGAGTGGTACTCGGAAGTATAGCACTTGGAGTTCTCATTGGATACCCTTTTGGGAGCTTTTTAAATGATTTTGCGGGAAAATCTACACCGTTTTACATATTATCTATTTTCATGTTTGCTAATTTCGGTAAGTCACTAAAGAATTTTCGAAAATTACCAATTACACTATTCTATATCCTTGCCAATATAAAAGTTTTTGAAATAAAATTTAAAAATTATTAATATAGCTGCTCAGATGACGCTAATGGATTTATCAGTAAGACCGGAGGTAATTGAACGTTTTCACTATCTTTTCATCTGATTTTGTTTTGTTGATTTAAGTATTAAATGAATGTAATATAAAAAATTTAATTATTATATTAATAGCTTGTCAATAATTTTTTTTTTTTTTTCATAATTCAACATTAAATGCATTGTAGATTGCAATTGAGCCGGACAAACCAAAATGGAAACCGCTCCTGCAAAATAAAATGATTTTCGCTATAGTCATTGCAATTTGGGTGTCAACGTCAACAATGGCAATGCTCGAGCCATGCCTACCAATCTGGTTAATGGAATATCTTCATCCGAAGAAATGGCAACTAGGCACCGTCTTCATACCCGACTCATTGGGCTATTTTATTGGAACGAACTTTTTCGGTACGATTGCCTATAATATTGGCCAAATTAAGGTTTCATGTGTATCGCTAATTGTTGTTGGAGTATCATGTATTTTGGTGAGTATGCGTGCTAGTAGACAAAAATATCTGAAGCCATATATAAGAGTTTTGTTAATTAATTTGATTATTTTCTTCATTAAAAGAGATTTTTTCGGTTTCGTATAACCTTGATTACTTTCACTATATTCTCTATATATCAATTTATAATTTTCTTCAATTATATCTGAATCCAACCAGATCTCTTATTGCATGGTGATTTGTAATACGTCCATTAAAATTTATTGCATGATTTATACTTTTCTATATAGCTTTTGAGTTTCCAATTTGTTTTACGATAATTATGCCAACATATAAAATAACAAGGCGGTCGGGATATATTACCATGAAACACGATTGTGATAGAAGAGAGAAAGGGTGGGTGACAAGGGTTGAGTATGGTGAAAATACCGGTGCAGCTTCTCTTTAAACATATAATAATATACATTATAATAGGACAAATCAGTTCAAAGGAAAATCTGTATGCCACCAAGAACAATTCTGATTCAATTCACGGTGCGTTCATTTTTACACCGTTACCGGTCGAAAATTGTATTGAATTTTTTTTTATTTATAATTGTATTTGTGCACACAGCATTCAAATGCTTCAGTCTCCAAATTTATGTTTGCGTGTTGTGATTGACCGATAGTGCTTAATTTACATGCAAGCTAGATTGTTGCCTTACGGAGCCCATTACCTGATCACTAGACGAAATATCATTCATGCTGCAAGATGGCAGGACTAAAAGGCTTACAATTTTGGTCAATTGGCGGTAAACCGCTGGAATATATTCTTCTGTGGGGGAGTTTGATTTTAACGATTGTCATGGACGGTAGAGATTTTCAGCCGGCTTCTCAAACTGGTGGAAAATGTTTTCATAGTGCCTTACCTATTATTCGTCCGGGATCACAAAGAGCTCACTAACCTTCCTTTTGCGGAAAAAACAAGTACGATTCGCTGAATTGAAAGAAATGAAGTTGAAGTGTTTCACAGATAGCTGTGCGAATGGTTGTAATTATTAGTAACTTATCAGTAAACCAAGAATTTCACTATTTTACAAAATGAAAACACTTGATTAGCGGACTGGAATACTAAAATCGAAGAAGGAGCAGATTAATATATTGGTATTTCTTTTGAGCAACAGAGGGAAATTGACAATTGATAATCACTTTAAAGGTTTGAATTAAAGGATTTTATTCGTGACATTTGATATGTCAGGAATATGATAATTTCTTAACTCATAAGAGCATCAGTTTCTAGTTAGGGCACGAAACTGTATTTTGTATAAACTTAAGCTTCAGGATACAACTTGTGGTCAAAGAAGAATTGGAGCTTTTACTACAGCATCCGGTATGTGAACTTATTTTCTGCCAGGCAGCGATGGTCAACAGGATCCAGAGTCGGTATCAGGAAAGGAATAAAAACTTCGAAAACCAAGGAGTCTGATACTTCTTTGTCGCCGATTCTGGAGTGCCAAGAAATCATAAAAGATAGTACCTATCGACAAATTTCAAATAGTTTTCGCATGCTCTTCCAGACAGGCTGCTTTTATAGACTAATAGCATAGTCTTCATGCTATAGCCAATGCCAGTGTTAAGTGCTTTTCCTTCTTTATTCGAAGATCGCTAGAAGCATTTTAATTACATACTTCTCAGCCTAAAAAAAACTATGGTACGTTTTTCTGAAAGCAACGACTACCAAGTATTTCTTTTCTGAAAATACCAGCCAGATCCAGTACCAGCTGCCAGTCCTGGAACAGAAGTTTAATCATTTTTGAAGAAATTTAAAAAAAAAATGCTAGTGGAGGCAAGTTACAGAGAATATAAAGTAATTCTGTAGGTATTTGAATTATACACTCGTAGCAACAAGAAACGCCTAAAACTTGACTTTTTCTATATACTTTGTTCTACTAATGCCACCAATTGGGGGTTTCATAGGTGGAAAGACTGGTATATGCCTTGGGCGCAACTGTACATAGGGTTCACACACTAGATTTCGTCAAGTGCTTTCCCATGCTACCAAAAATGTAAAGTCTTAGCATGGTCGTGTCGAATTCTTAGAAGCTTTACGTCAAGTCAAGTATACTGAACATATCATTGATACTGATAAATTGGGAATAAGGGGAGTACGTATTTCATTGCAAATAAGATATTACTGACTTGCTTGATGTTAGCAGATTATTTTAATCTAAACGATTGTTGATGAAACGATTTAGTTTAATTTATCAAAAGTCAGTCAAACAATGATTAGAAGGAAAGACGGAAGCAAAACATTTGCGACCTACGAGGAGGTCATCAATGCTGTTAATATGTATTTTGAGGGGTTCAACGAATCGGACTTTAAAAACGATAATATGCACTGCTTTAGAGCACCGATATGAAAAATATATTAGCCTTGATGGAGATTATGTAAAAAAAAATAATATTAAAAAAACGCACAAAATGTGGTTTTTATTGTCAGGCCGGAAACTTTTCACCCCACCCTCGTATGACTTCACTTGGTAAGAGTCTTTTCCCAGCTTGGGGATCATTATGACCACGCCTGTTTTTTAAACTTCTGGAAAATACCCGTTTCGGAAGATGGCGTTGAAGAGATTAGAAACTCAAGAGAATACGATCGCTGGCGACTGTTTGGTATATATGGTGATATGACCAATGCCTGGAGATTTTAGTCTCCTGGATATTAATATTTGCTACATCCTTAGTCGAAGAACTGATTAATTGTTAGTCCCGAGCACTGACGTTAGGTGGAACGTCACATATTGATACTGACGTACTATTGACGTACTAAAAGATGTGAATACCGTTGTTTCTAGGTGAACTGCGAAGGTGATGGCTTTCTGTACGTCAATTTTGGTTCATTGTCCGTTGGCAGTTTTTAGTGGGGCCACCCTGATGGTAGGTTTGTTGATTTTCTTGACCGCAAACTAGATGACAAATAGGGGTGGGGTAGCATCTTTCCGTTTTCCAGATCACTGCAGTTTCTTTTAGGCGGAAGTGTTAGTGATTCTCTAATTTTTTTCCATTGGATCTTATGTAATTAGATATTCGAAGTGAATATTTGTATTTTTACTAACAATCGGCTAGGCTATACAGTCTCTTGTTTGAGGTTACTCCTTCTCGAAGCTAGGCCTCATATGCCATCTTGACGAGAAGTCAAGACATTCGATGGTGCAGTTATTTTGGGTGCCAGGACATAGGAAAATTACTGGAAGCTACGAAGGTACTGGTGGTATACTTTTGCTAGAAATGTTTGTAATTTTCTGATGGCTTGAGTTAATCTGACCATAAAGCAAAATCACTTAAAGGGCGATATGAGTTCCTGTGTGAAAGAAACCAATTGATTTGGGTACCTGAACATAGGGATTTTCAGGGCAACTATGAGGCCGATGAGCTAGCAAAGCTTCGAACCTTGTTACCTGAGGTCCCCTGCTCCCTCTCAATAGGTATAGCGATGACATCGGGCAAACTGGCCATCAGGCAAAAATATCTCGAGGACGCTAGGACCAGGCAGCTTTTAGGCTCGCACCAGGCAGCTTTTAGGCTTAACTCGAAGTGTTCTACGCTGCACTGTGGGAGTTCTTACGGGCCACTGCCTCATAGAACGACACTGCCTCATAGGACAACACTGCCTCATCGGACGACATGCCAGAGTTGCTCTGAGGAGGTTGCCAAAGTTGCTCTGCCACGACATGCCAAAGTTGCTCTGAGCTCTGAGGATGAGGAGGAGTCCATCGTCTACCTCTTGTGTCAGTGCCCGGCGTTGGCAAGGAGAAGGTTGGTGGCAATTGGTGCTCCCTTTCTCTCAAACCTGACCGAGTTGTCCCTGGTTAATCTAAAGGGGATAACGCGATTTGTCGAGGAAAGCAGATGGTTTCCCGAATTCAGTGAGTAGGAGAGAGTCACAAATTATTGTGGCATCACAACGGGCCTCTCTTGTGCCTATGTGTGTCGGTCGGCGGACCTCTGTGGACCGGCAGCCACTTTAACCTAACCTAACCTTAACCTAAGAAAACTGTTGAAAACTTTTGATAATGGCCACTCTCGAGAACTACTCGAACTAGGAACTCTCGAGAACTACTCGAACTGTTCACATCTCGGGCGGAAGTAATCCTTTGGCTTAAATTAACCGAAGTTGTTGAGATGGACTTACAGAGGAGTACCCAGTTTGTGGCTCTCCACTCAATAGTGGTTGTGCGCTGAGCAACACGATATAAAAATGGGCCCTTGTGTGCCTAAGTGGGGCTTCTCTGGAGCCTATTTAGAGGGGTTGCCATGGAATCGTCCTGTCCAGCTCTTGCGAAAGTAATGAATACTACCTTTTAGCGGAAATATAATGACTCTTGATTAGAAATAGACTTATAAACGAAATGACCGAACGAAACTCGTAGGCAACCAAAACAACAAAGCAGATTTCATGTTTAAGCATATAATTTTCAAATCAATTTTATGATTTTTTTTATATAAACTGTAACATCTTATACCCTCTCAAGTTTCGGTGTTTTTTTTTGAAAAATTCTAAATATATTTTCATCAAATTCCTTTCAGATACCCGATGCAACTACAGTTTATCGTTTATTACTTCCTCATTTCGGTTTAGGACTTGGTATTGGGGTTGTAGATGCAGCTCTAGTACCATTACTTGCATCCTTTGTTGATTCGAGTTTAAACGATGATGAATCGACTGCAAGTGACACAATGTCAAGCTATGGAACAGTTTATGCAATTCAACAAACATCTGTCAGTTTGGCATATGGTCTAGGTAAGTACTTGTTTAATTTTTATTTTCTTCAATTGTGCAAACGTTGGCTGATGCCTGCAAGTCAGGAAGGCAAAAGCCTTTTCTGAAAGAATTCAGTAAAACTAGAGGAATTTTTTTTTATTTTGGAAGCATACTCTCAAAATCTTAGTGTGTTGTTCGAGTTGCTTTTCCCTATTTTTAAATTTTATTTGATTTTAAACTTTTATTTTATTTTATTTTATTTTATTTTAAACCTTTAGCTCCACTATTCGGTGGCGAACTAGCTGAAGCAATCGGGTTTCCATGGCTTATGAGATCAATTGGTTTGATTAATATCATTTATGGTCCAATATTGTTGTTATACTATGACCATACGAAAGCAAAGGTAAGCTCATTTTTCCGAATATAATTTTCATTTTGATATCTATGTACATTTTCTTTTAAAACACAGCCTGCTGCTGGAGATAAAAGCAATCAAATATTATTGACGGGTGCGACTGATGAAACTTCAGCTGATTATAAACGATTGTATAACACTGTCAATGAGTGATCTGTAGTTTGATGATTTGATTTTTGAATTTTACAGTTTTAAATGCAATAAAAGCTTTAATATATTGTAATGCTCTCTATGTTCTATTTGATGTTAATATGTAGGTCACAACTTCCCCTCTACCAATAGAACATTCACCATTCTGGCTCTTTTATTTAAACCTACCGAAATCCCATCGAATATCATTTCACGATTAACCGAAACGATATAAATTTGTTTCTAAAATTTTCTTACTACACGTTCGTATGTGAAGTTTAGTGAACTTCATTTCTCCTCAATCAGCTTTTATCTTCGTCTGTGATCCCCATCTACCTGTTCCCAATTTAAGAAAAAAAAAACTCCAGATACTTTCAGCAGACCACAACAATATTTGCTAGCTCATTCTTCTCAAACAATACCGTAAAGAAACTATCAACCAGCAGCGAAGCTTGTCGTCAGTAGTCGTCAATCTTTTTCTAGCGTTCCGGCACAGTGAAATCGCAAGAGTTGAACCTTGCCATGCCACGGTTTAAAGCAATTTCATGCGTTCATTAGCAGCAAAGTGATCAAAATTTCTAATAAGTTTTCACCGGCACACAGAAGAATTCTCCGTGCATTGCTCATCGCAGTCGATAGCGAACTTTTCAGATGGCTCAAACAAAACTTAATTTATTATCTGTGTTTTAGCATGCAAGCGCGTATCTTTGCTACCTTTGATCGATAATGGGATTGCTTATCGAAGCGCAAAGCCTGATCCGAAATTATGTTGATATGGTCGAAGACAGTGTTTTCAGTGATCGGAGTTAACGGTTCGTGTGATTACGTAATCGTAATGTCATTCTATTGGAAATTGGCTGTCTCTCGACGGAGAAGTTTCAAAAATTTTCAGTTCTAGTAAGAAAAAATTTTAATTCGATATTTTAGGAGAAAATTTTACGTGAGTGCAATAGTGTAAATTAACAAAAAAAAAAAATGGCAGCTGCAGTGTATAACTTTGGTGCGTGTGAAGATGAAACCTATGAGATATTGTATTCTAATTGGGACTGATTGTGATTTCAGGCCCCGGACCAGGAGCATACTTACTTCCCTCTTTGGTAGGCTATGATAGACATGATGCTCGAAAGGTACGTTTGCCACAGTATTCCTTCGGAACGAAGACAGGTCTGAAGCAAGTAGCTGTTGGACCCGGTCCTGGAGCTTATGCGCTACATGATCTCACAAGGTATGGTGGAAAGTACTCGCCCGCGTATACGCTAGCGAAGAGGACACAAATAAAAAGTAAGTAAATTGCGTGAGTTGATTTTAAATTGACAAATAATTCATTCATTAATTTGTGTTATGTGTTGGGTGTGCTTTGACTGTTAATTGTGGGATTTGTAGGGTGATTGAATTGTTGATATAGTTACGTGTTGTTTATTGTAGTGTGGTTTGATTTAAATGAAATGAAACTATCATGAAAGATCAATGAAAGAGTTGAGTGAGTATGGTCAACACCAATTGAAACTAGAAAAAGAATAAAAATTGGTAATCAATTTATAAGTTTGGGTGAAAAATGTGTACAATCTTATTCTTTTTTTAATGTAATTTATATTTTTCTTACTTCTTTCACTTCAATGTGCACGGTCCGTTTCATAATCTCAGAGTAGTTAGTCCTAGGAAATAAATTTAAAAAGATTTTTAACTAATTGACAAACTTAAATATACTACCCGGAAACGTTTCAAATAAACAATCTGATTTTATTTAAGGAGCAGCTAACAAGAAATCGCGACTGAATCTTCAAGTCTTATTTATCATGCTGTAAAAAGTAAAGTAATTCCACAATAACCCTTGTACGGGTCTAGGGGTTGAAGCTGGTAGAGAGCTTCATCACAAATTTACAATCAATGTGAATACGAGTGTGAAGTGATTAGTTCCACGACTCACTTTACCCCTTTTTAATTCGGGTACCTATTCTGAGCTGGGCAAAATTAAAGCTTGGTGTACAGACTCTCGTCCGAACCTAGATTCCAACCAGGAACCCCACACAACAAACCAGTGCTCTACCTATTAGACTACTCAAAAAGTTCGATTCATTTTTTATAAATGGAATTCGGTATCGGTTTTTATGCCATGCTTGATTTGTATCACAGGGTTGAGAATATATTTATTAAAGGTGTTCCCATTCCGAAAGCTATGAAATTATGGAACATGAGCTCTAGGGTCAATTAGAATAACATAAATGTGCCTCTCCTCTAGCAATGTAGCTTAATGGATTTTTTTTACAATTAACCGTAGAATGTATGAAAAATTTTCTACATATTGTGCAAAAAGAGTATGCAATGGAATCAATGAGCAGACCTTTTTCTTAAGACCAACTATGATAGAAGAAATAAAAAATATGATTGCATAAAATTTCGAAAATGTAGCAGCTGGAGTAGATTCAATAATTGCAAATAAACAGTCCTGCCACTGTTTATCGTGGCAGGACTGTTTGCTGGGATTACTGATACTACTGATCCCGTGTCTATTAAAAAAGGAATTTTTGTGTTTCTATCCGTGAAATAGTGTAAAATAGTGTAAAATAGTGTATCGAAAAATCCTGAAATTTGTATCAAAATTGAAAAGTACACATCAAACTTAATATGCTCTTATAGAGACACTTTTCAACAGTGGCGGCTCGTCAGGGTGGGCCAGGCGGGCCGGGCCCACCCTGACGAGCCGCCACTGCTTTTCAATAAATTAAACTTGTTTATCGGTGCAAATATTCAACAATAATTACAAATAACAAATAGTAATAGCTATTTTTGAAAACAAACCAGCAACTGCGCGACTGTTAAGGCAAACCGAAATTATAGGCGAAGAGAAAGGTTTCCAGTATGTAAGAGTCATAGAGGGGAATTGCTTTGTGAGAAAAGATGATAATGACTCAACTATTCGAATTTTAGACAGTGAAAGTTTAAATACTCTTTGAATTAAATATAGCCTCTTCAATTTACTTTAACTTTTCTCTTTATTTATGAATGTAAACGAAATTTTGATTAATATTGGTAAAAACCTTAACAGTAAATCATCAGTATTCAGCGATAAAGACATAATTAATAGGAACTTTTTTGATTTCTTTAGCACTCACACTAAATGTATTAAAGTATGTCATTTAAACATAAGAATTTTTTCTAAACATTTTAGTGAATTTTCTTTGTGGATTTATTTTATGGAATTAAATTTGGCTATTATTGTTCTGACAGAATCGTGGTTAGAATATGAAAATGCTGGTTATAAAATACATGGGTATAGTAAAATTGTTAAAAAGAATATATTTAATAAATGTGATGGTGTTGTAGTGTACATAAAAAGCAGTTTCTTGAATACGGAAATGAATTCGCTCAATTTAATACTTAATTTTGGAAATGAAGAAGTTATACTCTCAAGCTTATAAAAATCTACGAATGATACTTCTGCTAAAGCCTAGAGATGTTCTTGGAAAACAGTAAGCGTTTTCAAAATCACATATTGGTAGGGAATGTAAATATTGATACATTAGAGGAGAATTTAAATTTAGTTAGCCATAAATACTTAGATGCTTTAAATGAATATGGATTTATTAATTATCTCTATGGTTTACCCGAAAGTGCAGTTCCCGTGAATCTTGCGTGGATCATATATTTCTTAAGAGCAAAAATCAATGTGCCTTTAAGTCAGCAATTTATTCAACATACATAACTGATCATTTTGCAATAACTGTTAATATAATTTATAATGAAAATCAAAATCAAAGTAAACAAAATTTTAAGGGTGGCGTCGTCAAAAAAATAAATCTTATGCGCTTTAAACGCAGAAATGAAGCTTTTGATAACTTTTACAATACTCTTTTGGGAATTTATGATAATTGTCTAAAACCGGCAAAGAGAGTTAGTCATAAACTTATGAAATTGAAACTTTGGATAGCTACAAGCCTTATCGAAGGAGTCCGGAAGAGGGACAGAATGGCAGCTAAATTTCAAAAATAACCTTTTAATGCAAACCTTTCAAGAAAATATAATATCTACAGAAATCTTTTGAAATTCGTTCCGCTAAAGATACTTTCTACAAAAATCTATTAGAGGATGCTGGGAATGACACTGGAAGAATTTGGAGTATCATAAATGAAGCGACAAATTCTAAAACAAAACAATGTTTTCCTATATGTTATATTACTTCCAATGCTGGTGAGCTTATTTCTAGGGACAGAAAATTAGATATTGCAAATGAATTCAAAAAATGTTTTATCAGTGTAGGCCATGAGCTAACAAACAATATAAAATTGAAAAGAAGTTTAAATCAAGGCACTAGAGAGCGAGCCGATAGGAGTAGTATCTGTGACTCATTGTTTTTACTTCCGGCAAATGAAAGTGAAATCCAGCAACTTAAAGTCTAACACAGCACCTTGCGTAGATGGATTACAGTCTAATGTTTTAAAGGACAATGCCTTCGCATTATCTAAACCATTGACACACATAATCAATTTATTCTTCAATCAGGGGCACTTCCCACTCCAGCTTAAACGAACCATAGTTGCACCCCTGCATAAAGATAACGATCTTGCAGACATGAATAACTATTGTCCAATATCTCTTCTATCATACGTAACAAAGATTCTTAAAAAACGGCTATCAAAAAGAGGCTATTCAAATATTTAGAAGTGAAAATATTTTACCTGACAATTAATATGGCTTTAGGAATTCACGTGGCCTAGAAAATGCAATGAATAAGATGACGAAAGAAATTGTCTCTAATTTGGACAAGGGCCTAAAGTGTTTAGGTGCGTTTCTTGATTTCAAGAAAGCGTTTGACACTGTGAGCCATGATGTAATGCTGGAAAAAATTAATAAAATAGGGATAAGAGACGTTCCACTTAATCTTTTTAGATCTTCTTTACAAAGAAAAACACAATCAACTCGTATAGAGGAAAATGTTAGTGATGCTCTCAGTGTTAGTATTGGTGTCCCGCAAGGAACAGTTCTGGGACCAATTTTATTTTTATTATACGTTGATAATTTGCTTAAATTCGAAAATTGTTCGTTAGTTGCCTTTGCTGATGATACTGTAGTAATATTCCGTGGAATAAATTGGAAGGATGCATTTGCTTCAGCGAATAGTGGAATGAAGCAGATAATCTAATCTTGTTAGTCTTAATAATAATAAGACAGTCATTATCCCGCTTTCTTTAAATTTAGCTAGTGCGCCTCCTGATATTCTTAGAGTTGTCATTCACGAAGGCTCATGCGATACGAACCGTTGTTGCTGTACTCCTTTTGCTATCGTGAACAGCACAAAGTATCTGGGCGTAATTATTGATCGACACCTGCGCTGTGAGGAGCATGTGATTTACTTATGTAATCGATTGAGACGAACTATCTACAAGTTTGTAGAGTTAAGGTCTATATTATCCCAAGAGCTAATCAGAATAGTTTTCCTCGTGCTAGTTCAGCCTGTGATAGAGTACGGACTGATTAGTTGGGGTGAATTAGCCGCCATCTACTTGCAACCACTGGTAATAATCCAGAAGAAGATAATTTAAATTTGTTTGAATAAATTTGTTCTGTATCTATCATCCCATCTCTGTAAAGACTATGGAGTTTTGATGAAATCACATCTATACAAAATTAAAGTGCTGAAATATTTATGTTTACATAGCAGAGAGTTTTCGCAAAAGAATGAAGTAGGACTAGTGACACGTAGAAGGATTCAGGGAGCGTTGCAAGAATCTAGATTCTCGACAGATTCTCTTTTATGTTCCCCCACGGCTATATAACTGTTCACCACATAACATCTGCCGGCTGAATAATTTTAATAAATTTAAAAAAACTGTGAGAATTTATTTGTAATCAATGAAATTAGGCAATGATTAATAATAATCAGATTATGTGAAAGCTTGAAACTGACGATCCCAAAGCACGAGCTCTGCTTATTTAGGATTGCCAAGTAAAATTATTCTTTTTTTCATCTACACCTTTATCCTTATTCATCTAATTTTGAAGCTGGTAATTTCAATTAATTGTAGTGAAAAACTGTAATCTATATATGATCTTATCTGATCTGATCTTTGTAACTCTTGTAAAAGTTACGAATAATATGTGATAGCTCGGGTATTATAGTAAACTCAATGTTTTCGACATATGTAAGTACAGGGCCTTACAATAAGAACATAGCAATTTTGTGTTTAAACCACCGTTTCTCTCAAACGCGTCATCCGATTGAGCTGAAATTTTCAGAATACATTGTTGTTTATGTGAAATAGCTCTTTCTTTTAACGTTTTGCCATCTGCGGCAATTTTAATAATATTTGAAGTACCCTTATAATTCTATCGACCAATAATTCTATCAACTAAGGTTGCGAAATGATTTTTGAACATGTTTCAAATATGGATATGATAACTTTTTGGAAATTTGTAACACAATGTGTGAGCTAGGGGCCTAAAAAAGCTCCTAAAAATTTGTAAAGTTTTGAATTGCGATAGCTTTTGACAGAATCGTCAAATCATAACGAAATTTAGAAGATGCATTAATGATGTTAAGTTATAGCCTTGTGTAGTTTTTTGTAAACGTGTTGATAACTGTATCTACGGCAAGCACTGAAAGTGGCGGGTTGATTATATAAGCATCAATCCTCTCGAAATTATTCCCGTATTAGAAAAAACAGCAACTCATGTATAAATGTTATGCTTTGTCGACACAGCAAAAGTAAAACTTTTGAAATTCCATACCGAACGGTAGCCCTCTCCCAATTTACTTATATTTCTAGCATCCGAAACTTCTATTCACGGGAACTGATGACCCGATAATCAGAATATATTGACCCTAAATAGAACCAAGCCTTATAGAAGCGATTTTGAAATATAGGCAGCACTAGGGCAGTGGTGTCATATTGAAAAATCATTATGAAAAAAAACTCTTTTTTGCCCCATAAATTCCGACCCATCATCAGATTTCAACAAATTCACATAGCAGCTAAAGCTGCTAGTCCACTTTCGATAGAATTTTTTTTTTGAATATTGGGCTGGTTCTACCAGCTATGGTATTTTTGTGCCTTGAAAATTCACTCAGAAAATTAAAGCTGTTTGTTCTACAACTTCCAGTGCAGCCAAGAAATTAAAATGAAATTTATATAGTAGATGGACTTTACTGTAGGCTAAATTTAGTGGAAATCTAGTTGATAAACCATAATAGGGCAGCCAGCTATGGTAGTTTTTGTATTTTTTAATCATTGCTTTAGTAAAGCGATGTTATCATTAAATTTTCAAATGGTAATGATGTTAAATACTATTATTTTGAAAATCAGGAAGCTTTTGCGGGTAGTAGTTTTAAAGTTTTTTTTAGCCTTTTTACCCACTGAAATCATCGGATCGAAGCCGAATTCACAGGGTCGGTCGGAATATGAAGCAAATTAGCGTTTTGGCTTTGATGCTAGCTAAGGGTTTCCAGCACCAGGAATTTTCGGTATTTCCGTATCATTTTTCCTACCATTAGATATTCATACGGAAAGCATCTACGATGAAGATAGGTAACCAATGTTCAAATTTTCCAATTTCTGGAAATTTTCCGGATGGCAGCCCCAAACATCTTTTTATCCCTGTAACTTTCGATAAAGCCATCATCGATGATGTCATTGTGACAAGGAGCACATGCGGTAGAATATGCGCTCAAAATCTGCACAATTCCTTTACTTTTCTTCGAATATTAGTGTTTCTAGCAGTTGGTGCGCGCTGGAGTTTTTTTTTTCTTCAACTCTACGTTGATTGTCAAAAAAATGATACCATTTTTGTTTGAATGCACGCAATACTCGCTAGATTTAAGTGCTTGACGTTGATACTTCTTTCATTCAAGGTACATTATCTCAGAGCGTATTGATAAGAGAAAAATGAATTTTTATTAAAGAATGAAATTTTAATTCACAAGAATCTTATTAGCTGTGTTCCAATCCAGTCCCGTTTATTTTTCCCAAACAATTTAAAAGCTCATTAAAACTAAAAATCCCACGATAAGCATTTGCAGTAAAAAAATGTGAATATACAGTTCGCAAACCCTGCACCCAAGCTGGTTTTAGGCCCTGTTCTGGAAGCACTGAGCCTTGCTTCATAATAGCATCGGTAATTTCAATTCCTTCAAAGCAGAAGTGTTCCGGTGTCCAGAGTAGATGTATCTTATGGAACCTAGAGACAGAGTTTAGGCCAATGACACACAGAGCGGTTTTTGCGAGGCGTTTCCCGAGAGGAAAACCGAGTCGGTATAGTCGTACATTACTTTAGCATTGTGATGACACACACCGCGGTGCGAACCGCCTCTCGGTTTTGGAATCGCGTCGGTTGATGAGAGAAATGACCCACCGAATCGTTTTTCGAGCGTTTTTCGATGAGTTCATTGCTGCGTAGTCCGATCGAGCTGAAATTTTCTGGATGCATTGATGAATGCATGGGATAGGGGAAGGAAAATATGATATTCTGACGTAATATGTAACTAAACCGACTCGATAAACGCTTCTGAAAACCGCTGTGTGTGGCAGCCGACGCGCCAAACCGAAGCGTTAAACGCTTCGGTGAAACCGAACTGTCTGTCATTGGCCTTAATCGTGCCCTGTATTCTTTGGCATTTTACGAAGTAGTCAGGGGTCGACATAGTGCCAGCAGCGCAGCTTGACTGTCGCAACAAACAACGATACGCTTTCCCCCCATATAACATTTTCTTGCCAATTTACATCTTTTTTATTCCTCTCCATAGCATAGGAATAATTTTTTTTATAAGTCTAGTCATTTTCGAGGTTTTCTAAATATCAAGACAAGTGGAAAACTATGGTCTTTCAACAGTCCCTTTAAACTTATAAGTTAAAGGTTGATTTTTGAATTTGGCTCAAAGTAAATTATCAACACAATTTGATCCAAATAAATCATAATAAGAAAATCAAATCTTTGGTATTTTTCTGTGATGTCGTAATCCAACAATTCACTCATTCTGCAAACCGTTCAATGCAAAGAATATATTTTTAAATAAAAAAAAATGTTTTTAAAAAAAAAACAAAGAATATATTTTTAAATGGCAAATAAAACCTGGCATTTGAAGCTTCTAACAAAAAATTATCTTTAAAAAGTATTAATTATGTATTTATAGGCAGTGATCTCGGTCCTGGGCCAGGTGCATACGCGATTCAAAATCTTCCAGTATTTCGAGGTAATCGGGCGCCTGCATATACATTAGGACACAAATGGAAGACACTTACAACAAGTGCGACTCCTGGCCCCGATCAATATTTAGGTAACCTCAATTTTGTGAAACCATCTACGCCTGCGTATAGTTTGTGAGTATTTTTATTTCACTCTGTTACAAATATATCTATATGTGATTTTGGTCATGAAATAGAAAATTTTATTTTAACGCATACTTTCAACGCAATTCCAAAAAAAAATTCTCATTTCTCATCACAGAGGCCTAAAAACACCTCTACTCGTCGGTAAATCAATAAGTCCCGGACCAGCAGCCTATAAAGCAGATTCAAAATGCCTTGGAAGGCGATGTCCACCCGCTTACACAATGGTCGGTCGACATCAAATGAAAACAAGAGAATACTCGCCAGGACCGGATCAATACAACTTGCAAGGTTATCGTCCTGGTCGTAAAGGGCCACAGTTTTCTTTTGGTGTTAAGCATTCGGTCTATGCGCCACCTATGATTGTACCATGTGACAATTGAAGTGGAATATAGTAAATAAGAGCAAGACGTTGCCACTACTTAAGAGGTCCAGAGCTTATAGTAAAAAAAGTGTAAACTGAATTCATTTCAGAGTTTTAGGTTCTGAAATTTCAAAATATGATTAATTACGTTTTAGTAAAATTGAGAATTTAAGATTTGGATAAACGGAATGTTTGAATAAAAATTTTAATGAAGAAAATTGTTGATACTGGAGTAAAAATGTAACGACAAGTCTGTGAAAATAAACTTTTTGAGCTTTTAATGCAATTGGTTTTGAAATGTGCTCAATATAAGAGAATATTGAAAAAATAATGAGGGAGGACTATGATATGTCCTTTTCAATTTGGGAGGACTATGAAATGTCCTTTTCAATTTGGGAGGACTGTGATATATCCTTTTCGCTGATGACCTGGGGCAGCTGTGGCACTCTACATGTGGCGATTTCATTGTGTCATATGTACAGTACTGAATACCAAACCCACTAAAGGAGAAACTCTTAGCATATCTGAACACATCTCTTCAAGAAATATTCCTATCTCAACAGGATAATGCTCGGATGCATGTAAGTGCTTCAAGTGACGAATAGCAAGTGTTGTGCAGTGTTGCCAGAAAATTTCGTTCATGGAGCCGCATTTGGGTTTTAGAATAGCCCAAAAGAGCCCAACTCTGCCACAAAATAGGTCGAGGCCAAAATTAAGCCAAAAGTTTTCTTAGTAGTTGCAAAAACATGTGTGTATCCTTTTTCACATGGGTATTTATTTTTTGTTTATTTATATACAAATCTCTCATATAGTCGAAAATTATGTTTAATTTCATTTTCATTTTCTGATGTAGTAAACGTGTAAATTAAAGAATCCATTATTTGCATCGTATCTGCTGGTATTTTATAGGACAAGGTCACCTAATTTCAAGTAAAAATTGGTCACGAGATGTGTCATGCAGCCATTCACAGGATTGGCATAAAAACTGGTTATTCGAGGATGGTGTGCAGAGGGTTCAGCTCCTATAATGCCAAGAATGAGCGTTGTCAGAATAATGTCGTGATAATTACCCATATTATGAGTGTCGAGTCGATGTCGATTATAGGTCTGTTCGCGTACTTGAATCTATTATAATATATTAAAATAGATTCGCAGCAAGTCGTTTTCGTACTTTTGCTGCAAGCCAAATGCAAGCCAAATTTTGCAGTAAAAAGAAGCCAGCTGCCAAATTCTGTTACTGCTGCAGTTTGCTGAAGTACGGGAACAGACCTTATATCGACATCGACTGCATATCGACAGATATGCTATTGTGAGTGTCGAGTCGATGTCGATAATATCGACAGTTTTGTCGATTGCAATTTGCTTCGCGACGTTACATCGACAGGTAGTTGGATATATCCTAAATGTAAGTTATTTTCTTGGAATATTCAGTCGCTTATAAAATAATAACAAACGCCAAACAATTTGAACGTGTTGTATTTCTACTTGAGAATAACGAAGAGCTCAGAAGAGGATTCGTTAAAGCTGGTGGGTAAAAAGGCGAAGTGAAGGATGGATGGAATAGTTTTGCAGAAGAGCTTACTAGCATGGATCTACCAGTAAGAGATATAAGTGGCTGGCAGAAGGTTTGTTATTAAGATATCAAAATTCTTAAACTCGTATGACCTCCTTAAGTGTGAATCGATTTCAAATTTAAAATTTGCACAAAGATCATAAGAAACAATAGTGAAAAACTGGTGGTGGTCCGCACAAACAAGTTTATTTCTCCCCTCTTCAAGAGTGTGTAGTTGATTTACTTAATTTAAATGTTAACTGTAGCTGTGAATTCGGAACGCTGCGCGATATAAATGTGGAACTTGCATCGTCGAATTTAACTTGTTTCACAAGCAATCAAGCAACCTCTGTTGTAAGCGCTTTACCACCAGCAGCCATCGATGCAACTTTTTCAACGGAAAAAACACCTCGAGAGAGTAATATTCCGCCGCCGACCAACTGGAAAGTAAACTCCGCTTACTCGAAAAGCAAACTGAACTGCAGGAAATCATTAATATAAATGTCGCAGAAACCCTGCACTTGGACAAAAAATATATATTGCTTTCAAAAATACAAGTTAAAATTGCTGGAGAGGTCCTTACAAATAAAGCAAAATACCCTGCAGATTTATGAAGAAGATGCGACAGACAAAAAATACTTCGCGCGCAAAAATTGAAATTAAAAAAAAAATGTATGAATTGCAGCTTCAACGTTTGAAGTTATATACAGATTCGTTACCAAATATTTGAAAACGCTAATTTAGTGTTAAGTAGTAATCTAAAACTCCGAGCAGCATTACGAATGCTTCTTTTGAAAGACTGAAATGCTGTATAAATCTACTCTTCATTGAATAAATCATGACTATTCTAATGCACAGTGCTTACTTCGCATTGTCCATATCCAAAGAATTTGACGAGTCTCAAGCCACCTTCTTTTTCGCCTTAACTCTAGGAGGGCGGCTAGATTGTCCTCATCAAACTCGTCGCCAAAAAATTAATCAAAAGAATTCATTTTACAAACTTTCAAAAAAAAACCATTGTTTTTAAAAAAAATTTCACTTGACATATTGTTCAGAATGGCATTTTCGTTCACAATAGCAATAAATTCAAGCATTTTCCTCGATTTCAATATGGCAGTACTTATAAGTCGTTTCGATCGACTCTCGCAATCAGTGTGGCCAGATATTTGCGAGAAAATATAGCCCAATTTCAAATTTGCATAGCCCAAAATAGCCAAAATTTCTTATTTGTAGCCCAAAAACCGCTACACGAGATTTATAACTAAATTAATTCACTTAAGCTGATTAAACTATAATATTTAAATTCGTAAAATTCGTTCGAAGTAACATAAATGCTCTAATTGTTGTACAGAAGTCGTTTGAAACAGTAAAAATTTTCGATACCATATACAGATAAAATTTTATTCAGAAAGTATTTGAAAAGGGGAAATGTGAATAAATTACAGGAACTGTATGGAAAATTTAGAAAAGTTCTAAAATGTTCACCCAGAATTAAAGCTTGCGAAAACAATTTGCAAATTTGCGTGGCACAAAAATTCAATTAGTATAAGAAACAGTCTTAATGGCTAGAAAGGCTGAATATTTTATTTAAAATGTAAATATTTTATCCGATTTCATACATTCAAAACTATGAATGCAAGTTTTGAAATAAATTATTTTTTCGGTTAGACGATCAGATGTTAACATTATGTTTAGACGTTTAAATACTTTCACAAAGAGATATACGTCAAACAATTTCACTTGCGGGTCTCCAAGTGACGTTTCGCGCAAAAAATTGAAGTGTGTTTTGAAATAAAATGAATAATTTTTAAACATTGAATTTTGAATGACTGCGATTTGAATTCACTATCAGAATTAGCAAAAGGTTTAAAATTAAAAAAGACATAATCATCCTTTAAAAAAGACATCTACTTAATTTTTAGGGAGAGTATCCGGCAAAATTTTGAATGTCTGTTGGAATATTTGAATTCCAATCACTTTGAATTTGAACTTTCTTCACGATTCCGCTTTCGACCCTCAGATTTGGAGGAAACCCACATTTCCAAAAACACTTTTGTAATTGTAAGTGGAGACACTTTATTCCAAACAGATCGTAACCAGCAGAGAGTTTCAAATACAGAAGCTAATTTTATTGGGTCTGAAGAACGTTCAGTATTTTGAAGAGCTCCCAATATTAGATTCATCATGTAAGTGCAGTAATTTAGTTGTATGTTTGGTTTAATCCTCTGATCTAAGGGCTGTAAATAAGAAGTGCAATTAGGTGGGAAAAATTGTAGCTTGATGTCTTCCAGATTATCAATGCTATCACATCTAGCTTTATCAAAAAAGATGGTGATGTTTCGGTTTTGTGTTTCATTTCAATATCAAGTGTGCATCCATTCTTTAAAAATAGCACCCGTCATCTAAGATTTTGTGTTAGCTCGCCAAGTTGTGCTAAAACTTCGCCTAATGTCAATTCTTCCCAAAAATCTTGATCTTTCGGTTTTTCCTATGCAGCTTCCATTGCAACTGCCACGCGTTTTTTTCAAGGGTTTCCATATGCACATTTTTTCTATTAAAGACGTAGTGGTTTTTGAGGTGTTGCTCTAAAAAATACTCCTGTCTCATCAAGATTATAGATATTTAAAGCATCATAGCCATCACATAATATTCTTAGCTGTGACTGAAATGCCTGAACTGTGTCTAAATCAACATCAGCTTCTTCGCCACAAAGCGTGCCGTAGTGAATTTTTGAAGTCCTTTTTAACGGATTTTAGCTTTCTGTTTGATGCCTTGAAATCACAAAGTTTTAATTTTGTAGTGATTTGACGGACTTTACTGTGAAGTATCTGGCCGGATATTGGCAAATTTTTGGAGCGTGTCTTAGAAGACCATTAATACAACAATTTATCTTCAACCACTTTCTCCCAGTGTCTGCAAAATTTTCCAACGTTATTTAATTTTCGTTTTAGTTGGTTTTTGTTTTTTTTTTTAAATACGATGCACCTGACTCTTACTAATTTTAAAAGCTATCGGTAGTTTTTCTTTGGATGAGCAATTGTTTGTCGGATGACTGTATTACTTCTAACTTATTGCGAATACTTAGAGCGTTGTATTTTGCACTCATAGTAGATTTTTTCAGTTGTTTTGGCGTTACCTGAACAAACGCTCAAATATTTACATTATAATTATTAAATGAATTGCATTCATGCTTGCTTAAAGGGAAAACATACACACACCAATACTCAAATAAATCAATATTTTATTATTATCAGAATACTAATAAAATTCAATCTATCTATAACGTACCGAATTCTACACATAAAATATTTTTTCAGCAGAAAGTTATGCAGAAATTATACGAAAAATGTTCTGGACCTTGAACAGATATTTTTCTGGAAAATTCATTTTTGCACCATTTTTCATGTTGGTCTTAAACCCGTTTTTGGCCCGATTAGCAAGTACTATCAATCACATTTTTATGTAGCTAATCTGGTCCATGGTCGAATTCTAGAGGTTGCCCGATTACAGAGTGAGTTTTCTTCAAGAAATAGTATGTGCGGTTATGTTATAGTTCAATGATTCAGGTGGTTCCAATTATAGTGTCCCAACTAGTAAGTTTTACTGTATAGCCCAAATATAGTTTTTCATAAAAATAGATAACCCAAAAACCGCCAACCCGCGAAATGAAAAAACGTCCCGCGAATTAAAATTTTAGATAGCCCAATTGGCGGGATATAGCCCAATCTGGCCACAGTGCTCGCAATACCAAAACCCCATCGACTCGACAACTTCGTCGATTATCGACTAGCGATCGACTCGACACCCATACACTGAAAGAAAAACTCTTGGTTGGTTCAACTATTTTACAAACGAACTACGGAAAATAATTATTTTTACTATGTTAATATAGTTAATTTAACGATATAAAAGTAGTTGGTTCTGGTTATACAAAAAATATCGCAACGTTTATGAAATCAACTGTTTTAATTGTTTCATAACCACGAAAAATAGTTGATCAATAGAAAAGTATTCATCAATTCACTCAAAACTTCAACGTTTCGAATTATCAACAGTTTTTATGGTACTTAAACAACTTTGCAATAGTTGATTTCAACAAACGTAATTCAGCGAGCAACGTCTTTAGAATTATTCTAGGCAAAGTAGACTGGTTTCAACATTTGGACGTTTTTCATGCTCCGAATGAAATTGTTTATCAACCACGCGTCATGGTGCATAAAAGTAACCAACAATTTTCTTATGGTTGTTTTAATTATAGCCCTAGTTGATGCAAAAACAACTAAGGAAAACTGTTGATTCTTCATACTCCTCATACTCATACTCTTATTCTATCATAGAAGTTTCAGATGCTACATTGCTGCTCGATATAATTCATATTGTTTTTGCGGGATGATTAAAATTGAAAAAATATTTATTTATCTTGAAAATTTTTATTTGACATAGTGGTTTCGAAAGCATGTACGCACGGAACTTGTTGATAGCATCTCCGGTGGTTACAGACTTCGGAAAGGCGAGTAAAGCGTCAGCTAGAAGTTCAATCACGGCTCTGCCTGGGGAAAAGGTGTCTTCTCACAAAAGAGGAGGAAGGTAGAACTGAAGGAGACAACTCCGAAACGTGCAAACGATACACCATCAGGAACTATAGAACGGAGGAGTGCTGTGTGCACTTCTTGTGGAGACTCTCAATCGCTGGCAGTAAAAAAGGCTTTGAGGAGAGGAAAATCCCACATTGAAAGAAAAATCTTGGTAAAATCAACAATTTTCCTTAGTTGTTTTTGCGTCAACTACGGGCTATAGTTAAAACAACCATAAGAAAATTGTTGATTACTTTTATGCACCATGACGCGTGGTTGATAAACAAAAAAAAATTTCATTCGGAGCATGAAAAACGTCCAAATGTTGAAGCCATTCTACTTTGCGTAGAATAATTCCAACGACAATGCTCACTGAATTACGTTTGTTGAAATCAACTATTGCAAAGTTGTTTAAGTACCATAAAAACTGTTGATAATTCGAAACGTTGAAGTTTTGAGTGAATTGATGAATATTTTTCTATTGATCAACTATTTTTCGTTGTTATGAAACAATTAAAACAGTTGATTTCATGAACGTTGCGATATTTTTTGTATAACCAGAGCCAACTACTTTTATATCGTTAAATTAAATATATTAACACAGTAAAAATAACTATTTTCCGTAGTTCGTTTAACGATTTTGAATGAATCGAATATATATGAATCGAATATCTTGCTATGCAGAAGTTCATCCACCACAAACGACAAGATGGTGCCCGAAAGGAGAGGGTAAATATTAGTTCATAAACAAAAGTCATATTTCATCCAGTGGACTGTTATTCATTGAATTCATCGTTTCAAACAAAAGGAATCGTTTGATATCGTGATTCAATAAGTTAATTATGATATCTATCTTTTTATGTTACCACGCGTCAATTCAGTTTGTTTTCAAAATCTTCTGTTTAAGTAAATTCAATTACAGTTTCAAACCACAAAGGTACATGAACAAAGCAACTTCTAAAGCCTGAAGTTTTCTTTGAACAAAAGAATAATTACATTGTTACCAACCTGTTACCATCATCTCTTTGATTCTATTTTTGAAAAATTTTGGCGCCAACAAACCAACATCAAACGATCAAAAGCACAAGCTCAAAGGAATAACATTTGACAATGCATTAGTGCCCATATGTAAAATAAACATAAACTCGATCGCTACGGTAATTGATTCAAATCCTTGACTCTTTATTTTCGATGCATTCGGTATGCAGTTAAGTCAACAGTATCACTTTTCAAATAGACAACATATGAATCTATTCATGTGTAATGTAGTCTCGAATCGTTTGATTAGAAATTCGATTCGAATAAGAAGGTCGATTGAAGTTAATGATTGATAGATTAGTGCCTAAAATGAAGTTGTAGAGGGTAGGAAGTGATAATAAATTCTGGATATTTTTATGAGCGGTTGGATTTTTTTTTATGAAGCGAATGGGATGAATACAATCTACAATAATTTTTGCGTGCAGAAAATTTGTTAAAATAATATGTTTTGCAAGATAATTTCTAGGTATTATTCACAGGAATCAGCGTGAAAAATCCCGATAGCCTCAAATTGCAGAATATTGTCTCACATACCCCTCTACGCTTACGTAGACATACCTAGTTCATGACTATTTATAAATACAATTAGCTCCCGACTTTCTCTGCATTCGAAGTGCCATTCCATTCACATAAAAACACCAACAAACATATGTACCTACTTCCATTTAAAAAAAATGTCTCGGTGCATAAAAAATCATTTCACCAATGACAACAAATAACAAATCGTGTCATATTTATTTTGATACACCACACATTTGCGTCAGACAACAAAAACTACCAGGACCCCACAAAACACATTGTGTAAAATTCTACATTTATACATCAACAATGCCTTTCTATTATCCAAAACACAAAACTATCAAATTTCTAGATTTTCCCTACACATCATCTTGCTATAATTCTCCATTGCTACAAAGTAAAATACAGGACCTGCGACTTTGCCATTAGTTTGGAAAACTCTAGCATCATTTCATTGGACGAATTGAAACAAAATCTATCCAATGGCGTATCTATGTTGTGTTGATGCAATGAGGACACGCCTTCCCGATACGAAAAACCAGAAGGAAGACACGAAAACTTTTCCGTCGAACACGGGAAAATATCAAGAAAAACATTTTGTATCTGAGCAATGATATCCGAGGAAATTCTGTAGCAAATTCGATGTGAAAGCTTCGTGAAAAGCAGATGTTGTGTTTCGATATTTCGATTGCGCGGATTTGATTGAAATTATTTCTTGCGAATTTGAAAATTTAGTAAAGTTACGTGAAAAGTTTTCGAGAAGGATGTTGCGCGGTGCCAATCAATCGACATCAGTAGTGAGTGGTGGTGAAAGTACGAAGAGAATTTCGAAAATGTCCGTTAAGAATGATTCGAATAGTTTGAAAATGTTAAATCCGCGAGTTCCGAAGTGCGCTCGGTGTCGGAATCATGGTGTAATTTCTGGATTACGAGGACATAAAAAACACTGCACCTATCGGAATTGCAGATGTCCGAAATGCGAGCTGATTCACGAACGCCAGAGGATAATGGCTGCGCAGGTGAGACTAAAAATGGCTGTTTTGGAGTGTACTTTGTGAGAAGTGTGTGAATTTTTTCAAAGGGAATTTCGTCTGTATATCCAATAGTTAGTTACATTTCAATGATCAGATGCATCCGTAAAAGAGGAAGCTAAAGTTTTAAAGGGAAATAAAAAAACTTGTCTAAGTTGCAGGTATAATTAAGTGTTTAATTGCGCCTGAATTGATCCAAAATTCATTTCCATAGCTTATATTCCGTAAAAACAATGCTTCAGCGTTGATTTAGTGAGGCTATTTTTCGCCAAATTATTGAAAAAGAAGCTTTAGCTTCAGTATTAAATGTTGTCGTTTGTTAGCCGTCGGCATTGCCACTCTGACAATTCATTCTTTCCCATACTGAAAAAATGCACAAAGTACGTATTCCGATGTAGCATAGCGCACGATTTAGGCTCGCATTAGCATTAATACTCTGAGCTATAAAATATAGCTAACAAGGGCTATATGAAAAATTGCTCTTAAAAAGCTTGTGTAACTAAGTGGGTAGAGCATCGGGTTATGTAGCCTGAGGTCACTGGTTCGCATCCAGGTTGCTATAATCTATGGCCTTGCAAGCTATAATAGTTGTATTTAATGCGTATCAGGCGCTATAAACCAACATGTACGGCTTCGTGTCATTAATGGGTCATTTATCAGTACTCCGATTTTTTTTAATGCCTTTATTAAACTGCTACCTTCGTATAAGAAGCTTCAGCTAGTTTTAAAATCTTACATGCTAAGAAAAGTGATGTGCACTCCTCACAGTTGAAGACGTGAACATTTTGGACCCAAGTTACTTTATTGACTTAAAGTCAGACAGCAAGGAGCAAAGCTATGATCTGTGTTCTAGAATTACTTTGTTCAATGTTCATGCAAAAGAGTTTGAAAAACAAAGAAAGTGGCTACGCAAGCTGTTTTCTCTACGTTAGAGATGGAAAGTCCAACGGGTCAATTCTTTTCAATCGCTGAAATTTACGATGAGCTAGTATTTTTTTTGCCAGCTTGTTGGGGTTATGAGCGAGAGCTGCAATATATATTTTACTACGGTTCTTAATTTGCTCTGAAATCGTCTCGATTTGCAGTTATTTATGGAGATTGGCGTTGCGGAAGTAACACGGGGCTCCGGTGATAGATCGAAGTATTCTTGATTGGGTTCTCTGGATGATGTTGATGGTTGATGGGCGAGCTGCATCCCATATCTGTAAGCCATATGTCCAGATTGGGTTTAGAGCAAACTTTTAGACGAGCACTTTAGAGTCGAGAGAACGTTTTGACATGCTATTGAGCATCCATTTGATGTGTATGAATTTGAGCTTCAGTTGTTAATTTTTAGCTTCAATGTGCCGTTTTTAGGTGAGCCTCCTGTCAAGGTGCACTCCGAGATAATTTGCTTCGTTACTTTGAGGTATAGGTACATTGTTTAGATACACTTGAGGACAAGTCAGTTTTAACGATGTGAAGGTAACGTGGATGCATTGGTAGTCGTTCATTTTGATTGTCCATTTTGCTAGCCATTCTTCAAGAAGTGAGATGTGGGCTTGCAGTGTACGTCTGGGTCTGAATCAGTGCATAGTATGGCAACACCATCCGCAAAGGTAGCTGTCGTTGCTTTGTCGCATATTGGGAGATCAGATGTGAATATAGTGTAAAGCACCGGTCCCAAAATACTTCATTGAAGTAAACCAGCATGCACACGATGTTTATCGATAGAATAGCTTTTGTATCTCACCTGGAATGTGCGGTCGGTTAGGTAGGAGGAGAGTATTTTGTGTAAGCTTTTCAGAAGCATTGATTCAATTTTGAAGATCAACCCTCCCTGCCAGATTTTATCGAAGGCTTGAGTTGCGTCTAAAAAGATTGCTGAGCAGTACTTCTTGTCTTCAAATGCTATTTTAATGTCTGACGCGATTCGATGGACCTGTTGAATGGTGCTGTGATGTCTTCGAAACCCAAATTGATGTTCTCGAATTTGTTTTGCATCTTCTAGTATCGGTAGTAGCTTTTTCAACAGAACTTCTCCACCTCTTCCCCTTTTTGTCCACTCTCCGGTGTGCCTCAGGGCTCTATTCTTGGTCCATTATTATTTCTAGTCTTTATAAATGATCTCCCTTCTTTTGTTCGTTCTCCCTGTCTCTTGTTTGCTGATGATTTCAAGATTTTCAAAGTAATCGAATCTATCAACGACTCCCTCCAACTCCAAAACGATCTCTGTTCTCTTTGCGACTGGTGCGCTACTAATTATCTTACTTTGAACATATCCAAAAGTCATCAAATGTCCTATACGTTTAAAATATCACCCGTAATATATTCCTACACACTGTACGGATCTTCCATCACGGCTGTTGATAATTTTAAGGATCTTGGTGTGTACTTTGATTCAAAGCTCAGATTTGACTTACACATTGCCTATATAACCGCTAAGGCTTCTCGTGTTTCCGGTTTCATTCTTAGATGCTCTACTTCGTTTACTAGCATCGCTTCCTCTTTCCATCTGTTTTTTTTTCACTTGTTCGTAGCATTCTAGAATATTGTTGTCAAGTGTGGTCTCCCCGTCATAAATATCTTAACGAGGCAGTGGAATACGTTCAGCGTAGGTTTATTCGCTCCCTGTTGTTTAAATTCAATATCCCTTACTGTGGGTATAGTGATCGTCTATCCTTATTCTAAATTCCTTCACTAGATTCCCGACGAGTGTTTCTTGACGAGTGTTTGCTTTTCAAGCTACTTCATTGCCCTATGCTCTCCGATCTTGGTTGTATGCTGTGTATGCGGAACGTCAATCGATCGGATAGATTTCAATTAATGTTCTCTCTTCCCTTCGCGCGATCTGATGTTTATTTTAACTCGCCGCTAGTGCGTATCCCCAGGAAGCACAACGATCTTCAGCTTGGTCCTTTTCCGCTAACGTTCGCACAATTTAAATCACAAATTAAAGACTTAATTCTTAAAGTTCCTTATAATGTTTGATTTTCTTTTAAATTTTTTTACCTTTTCGCACTTTTTTTCATATTAACTTGCATATTGGCATTAATTTTTTGTAATTTCAAATATGTGTTTATTTAATATTTTCAATTATTTGTTAATTTTTCTTTTTTCTTTTTTAATATCTTTTTGGCTTTGTCTAATATTTCTATTTTTATAATTGGGCAGCAGCCTGTTAAAATGGATTTGAATAAATAAATAAATAAATAATAAATAATAAAACTTTGGAGACGCATGACAAAAGGCTAATAGGTCTGTATGACTTCACTTGAGAAGAGTCCTTACCAGGCTTAAGAATCATTATGATCTCGCTTGTTTTCTAAGCTTCAGGAATATATCCGATTCGAAAGATAGCATTGAATAGATTAGAAAGCCAAGAGAATACGATTGATGGCAACTATTTGAGCCTAGCATTGGTGATGAGATCAATTCCCGGAGATTTTTTTGAGCATGTTTCCTAAATAATGGTATCTTGCACTTCTTTAGCCGAAGTCTTGATTGATTCTGAGTCCTGAGCATTGATATTAGGTGGAAAGTCACATGTTGCCGTAAAGGTGTGAAAACCTGCTCTAAGTAAACCGCGAAGGCGGTGCCTTATTCTGCGTCACTTTTGGGCCACTGCCGTTGACAGTTCTTAGTGGGGAGTGCGCTTGTTAACTGGTACGGTTCGTTTTGCGTTCTTTAAGCTCCATACTGGTTTTGGATCTTTCTCTTAGCGACGGAATATGACTACTGGATATTATATGTAACCAACTCTTCGAGACTTTGTAACTTCATCACTATAGAACTACCTTGTTCGTCAATATTTTATATATTATTGCTACACTTAGTAAATCAACGCCTACTCCTCCAGATTCAATGCATCTAAGGACTCTCCTTTCAGAAGAATAAAAAAAACTCTACTGCATTTGAACCGCAAAAAAGGTTGATTTTTTACAGAAACCAGAGAAAATATGTCAATTTTGTTTCAAATTTTATAAGGCTGAAATGCCTGCGAAATCACTTTCTTCAGCATATGAAAATCTAATACTTTCATGTCTCAGAACCAAGTGTCCAAATCACCAAGTTACCACCAACCAATAGTTTATTAGAACAGGTCAAATTCATGCTCAACTACCCTGAATGTTTAACCAACTCTCGGTATTATTCCTGCAGATGCTGTCACCAGGTACTTAGTCTTTCCTTCATTAATGTGCAGCCCCAGTTTTAGTGCCGCTCACTCGATCAGGATGAAGGATTCTCGTACATCTAGCTCTGATCTTCCAATTATGTCTATCTAATCTGCATAAGCCAGTATCTGGCAGGACTTGGTGACGAAAGTCCCTCTCGTTGATGTGTCAGAGTCTCGGATTGCTTTCTCCACTACCAGGTTGAAGAGGAGGCGAACCAGACCATCCACTTATTGGAGCCCATTCAAGATGTTGAACGGTTTGAATAGGTATCCGGCTATTTTAGCTTGGATTGTTACATTGGTCATGGTCAGCCTACACAATTGTGTCAGTTTGTTTGGGATGCCGAATACAGCTCTACCCTGGCTATGCTATCATAGGCGGCCTTAAAGTCTATAAATAGATGGTACAGTGGAATTTTGAATTTCAGACATTTTTCCATCACCGGCCAGAGAGTAAAGTTCTGATGAGTTGTTGAATTGTGTGGGATGAAGCCACATTGATATTGTCCGATGATGGTTTTAGAGTATGGGGCTATCCGTTCTTGCAGGATAGAGGAGAGTATCTTATAGAAGGTATCAACAAATATTATACCCATATAGTTGGTGCACATTGTTACATCTCCTTTCTTATGTATCGGGAATATTATACCTTTGTGCCAGTCTTCTGACATCTCTTCATGCTCCCATACGGGCAGTATAATTTCATGAATTGCTTGGTGTAATGTAGGCCCTCTATATTTAATCAGTTCAACTGTTATGCCGTCGGCTCCAGAGGCTTTTTTAAATTTCATCCGACTTATGGCTCTTCGTACCTCTTTTATGATTGGTGGCGGCAGCATGAAGTCGTCTTTTTGCATTGGTGGAGCCTCCAATTCTTCGTTGAACTGACCTTTTAGCAATTCACTAAAGTGCACTTGCCATCGCTCCAGAATGCCTTCGGGATCGGTGATCAGATTGTCCTTACAGTGCGTGCAGCGTGGTGTGTACTGCGTCATGTTTCGGACTATTTGGTGGAACTTCCGCGCCTGGTGGGGACCTCGCTCTCTAACTCTTTCTATTTCACAGATCAGGTCTTTTTCCCAGGCTGCTTTCTTCATGATATTTTCATTGCGTAAGGTAGCCGTGTTATTAGAGCCTAGTTCGTGAACGCAATGCTTCTATGCAAAGCAATTCGCGCCCGGAGAACCGTACCAACGAGATAGTGGTCCGAGTCTAAGTTGGCACCTCGATACGTTCGCACCATCGTCAGTCGCCAGTAGTGGCGATGATCAATCAACACGTGGTTTATATGGTAACAAGTGGCTCCATCAGATGATATCCAGGTGGCCTTATGGATATATTTACGCGGGAACCTGGTGCTCGCAAAGACCAAGTTCTTAGATGCTGCCAGTCCTATGATTCGAAGTCCGTTCTTATTAGTGTTCTCGTGCAAACTATGCCTGCGTAATTCCTGAATACCGGTTCCCGACCTACTTTGGCGTTAAAATCTCCAATGATGATTTTTGCATTATGCCTTGGACAGGCATTGAAGATCCGCTCGACCTGTTCATAATATGATTCTTTTTCGTTGTCAGCAGATTCCTCTGTAGGTGCGTGAACGTTTAAGAGGCTGATGTTTGCAAGTTTGCCTCGTTTAAGGGTTCATAGCCTTTCATTAGACTTCATTTTTTGGCTGACTAGGAAGCGTACCCCAAGCACACTGTGTTTTGGATGACAGCTGTAGTAAAAGTCATACTCTTTCTTTTGCAAAACACCATTCTTGTCCATCTGACCTCTTGTATTGCTGTTATATCAGCCTTATATTGAGACAGGGCATGGGCTAGCTGCTGAGCGATTGAAGCTCTGTAGATTGATTTAACGTGTGATTAGATAATTTTCAAATCGTTTAGTCATTTTCGGTCGCGTGGTCGTCGTTGTGGTATTAATCCGATTCCGAGGCCTGTTGATGGTTTCGGGATAACCGCTTCGGAAAGCCAACCTTACTTAGAAGAGACTAGGCTGAAATTTATTCACTATCCTTTTCTGGGAAAAAGGTAGTTGCTCGCAGCCACCAGGCTAAATTCACCGAGGTTAAATTCAGGCTTCCATCAGCCGAGTTAGTTACATATTCTACATGTTATTCCCCCAGCGCAGATTTGCTTGGGTGCGTCAGAACAAAATCCTTTCTGCTGTTCTTTTTGTTCTGGTGTGAGATGATATGATACATGTTGTGAACAATTTGGTCGATTTTTCCCGAAGTTACTAGACGGCAAAAAAGTGAGAAAAGCATAATAGTGGCAGTTTTTCGTCTTTTCTTTCTTCCTACAAATATTAGCGATATGGCCGAAACTACGGCAAGAGTCACACTTTTTCTTCTTGGGCTAAAAACTATATCCTGCTGTTGCTCTTCATCGTGAGAGTTTTTCGGAATTTCCTCTAAAAGAGAGCTCTTTTCTTGCATATAAAAATATAGGTCGGCTTTGGAAAAATTAACTATGACAAAGTTTTGTACAAAATGGGTAAAGAGGAGTTAAGTGCATCTATCGAAAAACAATGGCTAGCTTCTTCTCGGATGCAAAAGGGATGTTTTTTTTAATTTATAGGATAGGGTGAAACTAGGGCTAGCTAATCCTTCACACATATTATTGACAAGGAAGATGAATAAAATTATTAAATGTTTTGGTTGGAAAAGTAAAAAATCATCGCTTGTATGCACGGTCCACCAGAGTACAAAGTCGTAGTGAGCAAACTGACAATGCACTCAGCGTACTTTTACAGAGCCGCGCAATAAAATTCCAAAACACTCTGCTATGCACCTACCATTATGTCTAATTTTGCACATAACATGATGTTCGACTTGTTTTGGATTCGTTTTGGGGTGTGGAGAATCTTCAAAGATACTCTTAGTTCGAGCTAGGAAATATGCACGACACGTCTAGGCACCTACTTGCTAAACTACACGCCGTTCTCCACAATCTTCCCCTCGCGTGACCACCGTTAAGTATTTCGTCACAAGGTGTTTAACGTTCATTGCTGTCTTCTAGGACTTTTCATCTTTGCTTATCAGAACCATTTCTGATTCGCTCGATTTTCTTGATATTGGTCTTTAGGTCTTTCACCTACGCTGTCATTTGATTCCAGTTTTCCAACAATTGAACGTCTGGGCAATTTGGACAAGCTGGTGAATCGCCTTGCCCAAATTTGTGGTTATATTCGCATAAGCAACCATGCCCAATAAGAAACTAAGACGACAAGTAGTAGTTCGTTTCGTTCGTTGTACGGAATTAGTAGATGCATTCATCTTTCCATTTAGGAAGCACGCCATTCGGTAAATAATTTGTCGCTCTTCTTTCTTAACCTTGTTTCTCGGCGTCAGATTGCTGACGCCTAGATCGTAGATTCGCTTCATTTCATCAGCTAGAAGTTCGGCACTGTTAGCGTCTGCAGATACGATTCGAAGCTTACTTATTGTTCAAAGTGTGTTAAGCCTGCAGATTGAAGTTACTTTGTGGCTCAATGACTTTATCGCAAGAGCGTCAGCTCATACCGAAGATACATTAAGAACCCCATTATTACCGACCGCAACCAGTAGTTTGCTTTTAGTCTGTTTCGAGTTTCGAATGTTGGGTAAAATCCTAGCGGGTATTGGTTTTAACTTTGCCGTATTTGTGGTCTTTGAAGTTCTGCTGTTGAGAATGACCCCAAGGTACTTTATTCATGACATCAAATTGATTACCTGAGACCCAACTCTAATTTGCGGAAACTCGACTTGCTACCGGCTAGTAATAAGTAAAGTCTCTGTTTCACGTTTCGCGAGGTTAAATTTAGCTACCTCAAGCATTTTTTTTTCACCTAGAAAATGTTTTTCTACGGTGACAGCTACGCCACCAGTGAATCCAATTATAGTATACCCAGATGAAAGAGTGAATCTTAGCACTTCATCGTACATAAGCTCGCATAAGAGTGGACCCAGTCCCGAGCTCTGCGGTACACCATCGGTAACATCACAGGTCTGCATTCTTCGGTCATTATCATATATTAGCTTCCTGTCCTTAAAGTTGCTCGCTATTATATTTAGAATGTAACTGGGAGTCTCCATCCTTCGGAAAGCATTTTGGATGTCTTCCCAAGCTGGCTGAATTGAAGGAGTTGCGAACATTTAAGTGCCACCAAAGTGTCTCATTAGTGCTTTATCTCCATCTCCCGCCAGCAATGGCATCAGTTCCATATTTAACTACTTCTTTAACTACGTCAAGGGTTATGCGCGATTTTCTTAATCCATATTGGCGAGTCAGAGAGGGCACTCTTTCTATCCTCAATTGAGAATAGCCTTCTATAAACGATGCGCTCAAAAGCCATCGTGGGTAGTAAGATGATAGTTCGCTAGGAAATTTGCCACTTCTCGGTATAAGCACAAACCATGGCTGCTTCCATTGCCTTAATGTTTATAAATATTTTAAAATTCAAACATTTCTGAAAGACTTTCACAAATACCTCCACTCTATTTTGAATTGCTGCTATAAGAACAATGTTGCGGGAATATCGTTCAATCATGAGGCTTTCTTGTCTTCAATTTTGCGATAGGCTTCCTTAAGAATAACACTCTTCTTTAAAAATATTTTCGCCTTCTGTGAACACTACTCTTTCTTCGACTAAGGCTAAACTTTTGTTGTTGGATGCAATCGGTATTGGATGATGTGGAAAAAGCGTCGATATGATGTTACGTTACGTTACGTTACGTAAAAAGGTTATTTGGGAACCTTATTTGGGGCATTGTGTTTCTTCCTAGTTTTTTTTTTGTTTTAAAAATATTCTACACGCAAGAAAATTACAATTTTTACAGACAGTCAAGCAGCGGTTAAAGCTCTGATGTCTTACACATACAAATCGAAGTGTGTACTGCACTGTATTCAGGTCCTGAACAGACTGAGCAACAACAGTAGAGTCCGAATTTTCGAGGTTCCAGGTCACAAGGGCATTGAAGGAAACGAGAGGGCGAATGTGCTACCCAAGCACGGGGCTAGCCTTCCCCTATCAGGATCGGTTGACATTCTAACTCCAATCCAGACGATCAAAGATGCAGATGTGCAGATGGCGTGCAACTCAGACCTGCAAGCTAATCAAAATCATGTGGGGGCCATACAATCACGTAGCGTCTAAGTTCCTGCTCGATTTAACGCGGACTGACTGCAAGCGGCTGGTCGGTATCATTACTGGCCACTGTCTTGTAGCAGCTCATGCCATGAAAATGGGACTCCTAACCAGCGACACCTGTAGGAAGTGTCAAGAGCCGGGAGTCTCTGACACAATCCAATATCTTTTGTGCCACTGCCCGGCACTGGGGAAAACCAGGCAACGCTGCTTCTCTCACATGTAGCGGAGCAGAGGCCTAAGGACATACTTCAGTTCGCAAAAAAGTCCGGGGCCTTCGATGGCCGTTTGGACTGAACTTTCCTTCTCCGGGTCCATTTATCTGGTATCGCTACGGACCAAATGGGTCTATGTGTGGCCCTGTGCCAACCAGTTAAACCTAACCTAACATACACGCAGAATCTCACGAGCTGATATCAGTTTCCTCGTGAAGATGCTTTATGCTCTCCTTTTTGGAGATTTTTAAAGCAGTTTTTAACGAGTGGTGGATTTGTGATCTCGTTTTTCATCGAACTCGGGTCTTGATCACTGTACTTTCCACCGAGCTTTCAAGTACTTCGATCGTATTGAGCTATTATTTTCATAAAAACAATCACTGTTTGTTCACATGTTTTTTTAATCATCTGATAGATATCCCTCACCATTTGCTTTACTGGTCTTATTGTTTGAGTATATGAGCACACAACATACTTGAAATTTTCATATTCGAAGGACATGCTTGTCCATTCCGGGCCGCTGATTTTTGGTCTTCTGTTGTTGTGATCATGTCTTTCCAACATTATATGATCACTATTTGTATAAATTGAACTCTCCAGCTATTTTGCCAAATTCGGCTTCTTTTGTTTTTGATCTGTTTCCGAAACTAAAAAAATGAGTGAAAATCGATTACGATGATAAAGAGCCAACAAATAACTTGTAAAGCTTTCACACTTCAGATAAAGATGAGAATAATTTTGGAATAGAATTGAACAGGTTGAATAAAGAATTGTCCCTAAAACCCTTTTAGTATCATAAAAAGGATTACCACTCGGAACATTCGCTTGGATTTTCAAGAAATATTTATATTCAAAAAATATTTCATATTAGGCGCGTTTTTATGCGCCTCTATTGAGAGTTGGTTCAGGTAGGTAGCATTGAAAACAACAATAATCCTGTTTTGTTCACTGAAAGTAAAACTCTTTGTTGGTTCAAATATTTTTAATAGTATTGCAACGATTCATTCAAAATCGTTAAACGAACTACGGAAAAGAGTTATTTTTACTATGTTAATATAGTTAATTTAACGATATAAAAGTAGTTGGCTCTGGTTATACAAAAAATATCGCAACGTTCATGAAATCAACTGTTTTAATTGTTTCATAACCACGAAAAATAGTTCAAACTTCAACGTTTCGAATTATCAACAGTTTTTATGGTACTTAAACTACTTTGCAATAGTTGATTTCAATAAACGTAATTCAGTGAGCAACGTCTTTGGAATTATTCTACGCAAAGTAGAATGGTTTCAACATTTGGACGTTTTTCATGCTCCGAATGAATTTTTTTTTTGTTTATCAACCACGCGTCATGGTGCATAAAAGTAATCAACTATTTTTTTTTATGGTTGTTTTAACTATAGCCCTAGTTGATGCAAAAACAACTAAGGAAAACTGTTGATTTTTCATACTCCTCATACTCATACTCCTATTCTCTCATAGAAGTTTCATATGCTACATGACAAAATTGTGTTCGGTTTGCTGTTCGATATAATTCATATTCATGTTATGCTGTGAAGCCTTTATATTACGTTGTATGACGCCGTTTGAATTAATTGAATTTGGTGAATCACAATGCAGCGACAATGTCGCAGTCAATACAACCAAGGCACCAACCAAATTAATTTTTTTTTTCTTTTGTATTGCTAAATCCTGTTGTACGAGGATTAGGTTGACTTATCACAATACTTATCAGCCATTGCTTGTCTATTAGACCATTCAACCTAATTCAAACAGAGTTGATTCAACCTAGTGGTGATGCCAACCTATGGTAGGTATCACCGTTAGCGGTGCGGCAAAATTAGAAATTTGGCAAATTCTGCCGCAGCGGCAAATTCGGCCGCAGCCATTGTGCGCGTTGTCATACAAATGTTAAATTCAACAAACATAATTCCACACTACATACTATAGTCATTTACTATGTCGTACTATGTATATTGTTGGAATACCATTGTTTGTGGTTAATTATTTTTTTTGCCCCACGGACGTTGTTTATCAACCACGCGTCATGGTGCATAAAAGTAATCAACTATTTTTTTATGGTTGTTTTAACTATAGCCTAAACAACTAAGAAAAATTGTTGATTTTACCAAGATTTTTCTTTCAGTGTTGTTTAATTTTAATAGCTATTTCAAAATTATGTTTTCCGTCCAGTTAATAATAAGAAACTAAACCATAATCTACAAAGTGGGTCTGTTGTCACAAATATATGTCAAATACAACATTGGAGTTCTTACTGCTCTACAATCGAGAAAAAACCAATTCACTTCACTCACTTGAACGTTCAATATCGATTCAAGGATATAGATTCTAGTCCATCGAAACTTTTATTTACCAATGAAATTAGATCCAATCCAAATTAAATTTACTGAATCGAGCCTACGGAAGAACGAACAGCATCGCACATCACCTAGAACGTACTGACAGGACTTGTACATATATGTATATGTATCTGCGTAACCACTAAATCTTATAATCCATCCACATTATCATAATTCAATTGTCAAGATTTCGGTGGAGTTTTGCCGTTACTGGAAACCTGAGAATGGACAAACACATTTCCTGCTCGAATGAATATTAGTGAGCTCTGTATCCTGAATCGGGGAACCCCTTGTTTGTCCTGTGGTAACTTTGTTCGGATGATTAACACTTGCGCAAACAATGATTTCGATTTGTTTTCGAGTCCCGGTCAACTGAAAGAACTATGAGCTACTTAATATGGCGAGGCATGCAATGACAGAGAGAGACCGGATTGCCTCGAAGGTGTTGTTCTTTTTGATTTAGATAGATGAGAAGCTACTAAGAAATTCTTTGCTTCGCTGGAATCTCGAAGCAAGTTGTCTCCAGGGAGATTTCTTATGGAGAAAGTGAATAAATTTGTTCTAACTTTTGTATAACGCTGTTTCGATGATTCTGATTCACAAAAAAATCCAAAATCCAGTGATCCTTAATGACACATAAAATTTTTTCTTCATTTTTTCAGGTCGCACTCAAAAGACAACAGGCTGTCGAGGACGCCATCGCACTTCGCCTGGCCTCAAAAGAAACTGGAGCGTCGCTTGAAGCTCTTCCACCTGGCAAGATTTTCGGAATGACTGTAACCGAACCATGCAACTCACCACCCCCATCTTCACCAGCTACATCCGACAAAGAGTCAATCAAATCAAGTAAATACATCTGTCCCAACAGTATCCATAATCCATCCGGCCATACGTCGAGTTATTATTGGTAATATTCGAAAATTGAATTTTCGTTTTTTTTTCGTTTTTATTTTTAGGCCCGTCGACGTCGTCATCGTCAGCAACGGTTGTATCGCAAACGGCAATTGACATGTTGGCGCAATTGTTTCCGCATCGAAAACGTTCCGTTCTGGAGCTCGTCCTGAAACGTTGCGATCTCGACCTTCTGCGCGCCATTGAACAGTGTGGTCCACAGCCTAGCGCTTTTCGGCCACCAACGTCGCAGGTAAATAAACATTGTAATTTGACTAAATTAAGGGTATCTGCTACCGATTTTGTAAATTCGAAACAAAAAATAAAAAAAACCGCTATTAATACCGTATTCCATATCAATAAAACATAAGGATTTTTCTCGACAAAATAGCTAACACCACCACCTTAAATCTAGCTCTTTTGGAGGTCTACATCTTAAATCCAGTACGCTTCAGTTAAAACAATTCTCTACTCGATTCTAGAGTAGCTAATGGGCTAATTGCTTGGCTAGTCAAAAGAGATCCGTTTCGGATGATGTAGAAAGACTTTTCTTTCGGTTTAGTGATCCGTCGAGTGACACTAGAAAAACATCTTTGCGATATTCCATTAGCCGAGGATATAAGATACTTTCGGAAAAATAACAAATATGCGGTCGGATTTGATCAGGTTCGATGCAATACGGGTATTTCAGTGCGAACATATGTGACGGATTACGGTACGGTGTCGATCAAACATATAATTGTGTGTTAAAATTAAAACTATAAGTGTCTTGAAACTGTGCTACAGAACATATTGCATTATTTTTATTTTATTCGTATATTTATATTACGTCATGGAAATATTTTATAAAATTCATTTGTGCGGTTAGTGTTTGTCGTTCAGTGTATTTGTCAACAAGCTTTAAATGTAAGGATAACAACAATCTAGAAGCGTTTTCCAAATCATGTTGTTTCTTTTTGAGTAGAGATTTCACTGAATTTTGATAGCAAACATTGAAAGTGAAGTGATAATGAAGTTTAGAAAAGGCCCGAGCCGCCGGAACAAGAGATAGGAAATGAACAAAAACGCATGAGCTGCGTCGTATAAATCAACAGCATTCACTTTTTCTATTTTTGCTTCTTGGCTTTTTAAACTGGCTGTGTTTGACAGACAATCAACAGATTCCTTCAAAATTTCAAAGTTTTAATTTAAAGAGCAATTTTTCATAAGAAGCTATGTAAATATATTTCAATTTCTTGGTATTTCTCTTCTTCAGTGTCATTGTTCTAGACAGATAGACTACCCTCGATGATATCTGTCCAGAAATTTATAAAAAAAAAAGAAAATCGATATTTGCATTGAAAACTTTGGTTTTTGAAAGCTAGAAAAACGGAATCAAGTAAATTATCTTTAAATTATTATTTATCGAATTGAAAAAATCCCTAATTGTTACACTTGAAGCAGTTTAATTCCGAAAATACAGAGTGGCCCAAAAGTTTCTCCCCACATACTTTTTGTTATAAAAAGCAAATCAACAAACATAATTTAGAAATTCAAATTTATTTGTGATGCTAACATAATACAGATTCTATTCTTATTACTAATAATGCGTATGTCTACCGTTATTATCTATACATTCTTAAATACGTCGTCCAAAACTATCCCATAAATTTTCTAATTCGGCCTCGATGTAGCTTCTCCATTCTTGCTGTACTCTTGCAATTAAATGTCGTCTATTCTTCGACATCGGATGTCTAGATACACTCTCTTGAAGTCTAGCCCAAACGTGTTCGATTGGGTTAAGATCAGGAGAGTTTCCAGGCCAATCGTTCCAAACAGTTGAAAACATCGATTTTGCCAGTGTCAACGTTGCCTTTGCTGTATGCGCTCGTGCCCCATCCTGCATAAGAATTACCAAATTTTGATGTGGAAACTATCTTCTGTCATCCTGACATGCTGTGTAAGCTGGTAAAATACTGTTCCGGTAATAGGATCCATCTACGGTTGTGTTTTGCTCAACAACATGAAGTCTCGACTTTCCACGTGAGCTGATTCCTCCTGCAACCATTATTTCGAGGTCAAATTTAGGCTTTTGTATGGGTTGAATAGTGCTTAGATAACTTTTCCTTACTCTCATATTTTGCCTATTCGACGTTGGGTGCAAAACAATTGGGGATTCATCCGTAAAAAGTACGTTAGCTCTGTTAGACCTTCCGAGAGCACTATCTTCACAGAATCCTTCGCTTTGCACCCTCAAAAAAATTTTGGTTGAATTTTACCCTTATAATGGTAGGAAACTGGTTACTTACTATCAAAGATGTAAATTTACAAAAGTGCGTAAAAAGAATATTTTACGTGTTAAGTGTTTAAATTTGTTTACGACCAAATCGTGTAATTTTACCCTAAAAAATAATGCAATTTTATGGCTTTTGCGCAAAGGTGAATAGCAAACTAGTAAATTTATACTCTTTTTGCTTCAATTTAAAAAAAAAAACTGTGTATTATTCAGCTGATATGACGTAAAAGCAAAAAATGCACATCGAATGTGTAAAAAAGTTTGTGATTTGTTATTTTAAACGAAAAAATGAATATATTTTCTATTATCAAAGTATTACCCACTTTTTAGAGTGCAACCTTCTACAGAAGTTAAGTCTACCTGTGACATTCTTTGCAGTAAGAAGCGGCTTTACTCGTCTCTTGTAGGCATGTCGATTTAATGTACCGTTGATCGAGACGTTATCTTTTGCAGTTGTTGGTAATTTTCGGATTGATTTATCCTTTTGGTCGCTGTCCTTGTTCCAATGCCTGGCTTGTTTTCCACCATCTTCCATATTTTTATTTTTGTTGTGGGTGAAAGATTTGTTGGTGTACCGGAACGTCCTTTGTCCTGAATATCGCCTTTCCTCCTTTCTAGCCATAATCGTACGGTCTTCCTGTCGACACCTAGTGTCCTTGATATTTCGGAAACTGATTTTCCTATTTCGCCAAGAGTTTGGATTTGAATCCTTGTTTGTATCCTATTCAAAACCATAATGAAGAAGCACAAAAGTCCTTGAGGTTAGACTTTAAAAAGTAATGACTTTTCAGGTTGCGTGTAAACATTGTTCTAAGAAAAATCACTACTTACGATAAACACGGCAATGAAAAAAGATCCTTGAGGATAAGAGCAATAAAATTTCACAGAAAGGTTCGTAGAAAGACCCTTAATTACCCGGGTAACTCAAATTAGTTTTATAAAGGGTACGACTCTGTACCTGACTATAGGGACAAATACTGTTTAATTTTTTTTCTTGGAAATGCACTATATCGCTTTGCACAGCTATTATTGATGTTAACGCTGTCGTGCTAAGCACAGTATGATCCTTAGAATAGCTGAAGAGTTGACATTTGACCTGCGCTTAAGATTTTTGATAAACTGAGAGGGGATAAATTTTGGCAACGGGTAATGAATAATGCGTTTACTTAAATAGGTGGGGAGAAAGTTTTGGGTCACCCTGTATTTTGAAAATCTGTTATCTCATGAAAAAACTCCGAAGTGAATGAATACCAGAAACAGTTTTTGTGTTATTTCTCCAACTATATCCATTTGAAACAGTTCCGACTTTTATCTACAAAACTCATCAAACGACAGAACAAAATTATTGTCCCTGGTATACCACTCAGTACTCTTTCAAAAAAGTTTCCGTGCCTATGTGCGTCTGTCGGCAGGGCTCTTTTTTACCCACTTTCAGCGCCTCCACCTCTCCGTCCCCACCAAAACACTTTTATACTTTCGAAACCACTTTGTCAAATAACAATTTTCAAGATAAATAAAAAATTTTTCAATTTTAATCATCGCGCAAAAAAAATTCAACTTTTATAAAGCTTAGGCAGAGCATTTCCAATCTGTTTCATCCCCCCGGACAGACGGTTCGGTTCCATCATTTAAGCATTTATCAATTATCTAAAAAAAAAATTCAATCGACTAATCGTTATATGTGTGCCTCTCACGGCTTAACAGCATACCAAATGCCAACAATAGAATTCTGGACCTTGCTTTGTCCAATCTCCCAAAATCATCACTTTCCTTAAGCGCTGCTCTCTTTCCCTATGTGCCTCCTGGACCCACATCATCCCCCTCTTGTCCTTGAAATCTCTAATAGTGATACTATGAGGAACAAAATCCCTTCTCTGGTACGTTTCAACTTTCACAAAGCTGATTTCACTGGCATGGCAATTGAATCAAATAGAATTAACTGGTTCTCTTTCTTTCGTGGTCTTGACATTGATGATGCTTTGTGAAAATTGTATATTTTCCTCTCAAACCTTATTCCGCAATTCACACCAACTCATCGTCTTAAAAACGGAATGATGCTCCTTGGTTCAGCAATAATGTCGCAGTCGCACTCAGAGCCAAAAATGCGGCTCGTGATTTACACAAGAGATCTGGTTCACTTGCTGGCCTCCTTTTGTATAAAGAACTACGCTCTAAAGCGAAAGAAGCTGCCAGACAGGCGATTTGCACTTACATTGCTGGCATTGAAGCGTTAATCAGAACCAACCAACCGAAATATTTTTGCTCATTCATCCGTTCCTTGAAAAACTCTCCCAGCATCCCCAATGGTATGCATTTGGGTGATACAACTGCTTCCACTTCGTTTGAAGTGTGAACTTTTTGCTTCTTACTTTTCCTCTTTCTTCTCACAACAATGCCTTCCTCCTTCCCAAAATCTTATATTTTCATCTTCTCCTGAATTACATTCGTTTCGGACAAACCCTTTAGAAATTGAACTTCTGTTGGAGGATATCGACGCCAATACCGGTAGTGGTCCTGACGGTATTCCAAATATCATGGCTAAATCTCTTTCTTCATCTCTGTGCGTCCCTCTTTCTATCTTGTTCAATATAAGTTTATCTTCTGGTTCTTTCCCTTCACTTTGGAAGACTGCCAATATCTTCCCCATACATAAAGCTGGTGATCGTACATGCATCGCAAACTACCGTTCCATTTCCCTTCTTCCTTGTTTCAGCAAGATCCTTGGAAAAATGGTCTACAAGCGAGTCTACTCCTTTATCCAACCCACCTTAGTTCATGAGCAGCACGGCTTTGTCAAAGGTAAATCCACATTGACCAATCTTCTCTCCTTCATACATATGGTCGCATCCGCTCTTGACCATCAAAAGCAGGTCGACGTTCTATATACTGACTTCTGCAAAGCCTTTGACTCTGTTAACCATAACATCCTTCTTCGAAAGCTAAGGAAAAGTGACATAGCTGGTCCTCTTCTTTGCTGGTTTAACTCTTACATATATGGTCGTGCCTGTATTATATCTGTTAATTCCTGTTCATCAATTCCCTTTTTTTTCTGTATCAGGTGTTCCACAAGGATCTATTCTTGGTCCTGCTCTCTTTTTTTTTCTTCATAAACGATCTACCTCTTTTAATCCAATCTTCTTATCTGTTATATGCTGTTTCGAGTGATCGAATCACAAAATGACTGTACGCTTTTACAAAATGACCTTAATAGCTGACAGACTTGGGCCTGCGATAATGCTCTCACTTTGAAAATCGTGAAATGTCACGAAATGTATTTTACCTGTAAAACGTCACCTTTAATGTTCTCCTATTCGGTTTCTGGCTCTCCTCTTAATGTTGTTGATAGTTTTAGAGAGCTTGGTGTAATATTTGATTCTAAGCTTAAATTTGATAAGCATATTTCATATATAATTGCCAGGACCTCTAAACTATCGGGTTTCATTATTAGATCCTCTAAATTCTTCGTTAATATTTCCACCTTTTTCTCTACTTTGTACGTAGTGTCCTTGAATATTGCATATCATTATGTCTACTTAAATACTGCGTTGGAGTCCGTTCAACGCAGATTTACTCGCACTCTATTCTATAAATTTCAGCTTCCTTGCCGTCCTTATAGTGATCACCTGTCGTTCCTTCATTTTCCCTGCCTCGAATCACGGAGACTTTTCCTGGATGAATGCCTACTCTTTAAATTATTTCATAGGATGGTTGAATCCGACATCAGTAGCCACGTTCTTCTTTTGCGTTTAGTGTGCCATTTGCGCGTACTGACACCTATTTTTATTCTCCGCTGTTGCGTTTACTGAGACAACACAATGACCTTCAGTTTGGTCCTCTACCACCGACGTTATATGCCTTCAAAACTTTTCTGAAAAACAATGTTTTGCTTACTTCCAACTCAATGTAGTTTTTTTTTCTCTTATTTTTCTTAATTATGCATTTGTACTTTTTCACCTTCATTTTGTTTACTGCTTTTGTTCTTTTTTATCATTATTATTTCATTGTTATTTTTTGCTCTCTTTATTACTTTCTTTCATTAGTAGATTCTTTGTGTATTATATATTTCTATATTCAGTAATTGGGTTTGATCTAATAAATAAATAAATATATAAATAATAGTAGTTATATAAATATTACTTAATTAACCCCACATTTTTATTCTTTCAATGTTTCATTTTAATTTTTAATTATTCCGAAAAAAATTCTTCGCTGATATCAAAAATATTGAGAATCACTGCCAACAAACATTCACTGTACAATGAATCGAGCATTTGCTAGGAGAAAAAAACGTAGCCACAACTCTTATACGGATTTCCTATCCAAGACACCAACCACATGTATACTTGTAGAAAAGATAAAACTGAATGCGAACTTTAATCAAATTCGATTTAGTATTTTTTCGGTGTAGGTACGTAGATACGTTTTCAATTCATTTTATTTGTTTGATAACGTTTTATACATTGTTTTAAAGTTTAGTTTACCGCTCACAGTGAACACTCAGACATTTGGTTATTTAGTTAAGAATAACATGGAATTGACTGGGCACAAAAATAGATACATTTTCTGAAATTTGGTAACATCTAAGCTTCCTCTAAAATACGAAATATATGCAAAAATGCAGGCACATGCTTTTGATTATAATTGGCAAGGGTGAAGCACAAGTGTATGTGTGTGTTTTAGTTATTTTCAGTTGTGATGAGGTAGTTATATTTGCATATGGATATGGCACAGAGGGATAATTTCAATCCTACGGAAATCAGATACTTTATTCAAAGGATTTTTTTGTCGTTTTGGTTGCATGAAGTATATTGAAAACGCAGCTGAAATTATGATTCGGATTTCAAAGTATAAATGATCTCTATTGACTGTTTCAGGATAACTTCTATTTATCATCATACTTCTATAAGCAATCAAATGTAAATATTCAAATTTCGAATAGCTAATAATGTTAAAATTGAATTTTAATTATCGATTTTCATTTACATTTGCAGCTAATTAATCCAGTACAGTCGTCAACATCGAGCCAACAACACTACGCGCCACTAATTGCCTATCCGAAATGGTTGCTACCAATGTCGATTCCCGTCACAATGGGTCACTTACCGAATCTGGCGCCACGATGCACGCTGCCGAATTGTCCGTGCATGGATGCATATCAAATTAATTGAAGTGAATTAAATACTGGGATTATGCATACAATTCCTTCTGTACATTGTTGTACGTGGAAAATCTCGTAAATTAGTCATTTAATTTCTCTCGATGTATACAATATTCTCTCTTTCTCTGTGGTGCAATAATTCTGTCTGAATGTATTTCGTATAAAATGTAATAAATATAAGTAAATTTAATTTAATCGTTAAATTTGTATCGTCATGTTGGTAACAATGTTGCAATTGATGTGTATGTGAAGTGATTTTATTGTTCATTTCAGAATCATTGTTCGTTTTGTGATATAATTTGGCATCACTCTCTTATCACTTGAAAGATACTCGATGTGTGCTTTCTACTTGTATCTTTCATGACATGTAGTTTGGAATTGTTGTATTCTAGATACGTTTCCAAAATTTAATTGAACGTAGTGATGAAAAGATTGTCTGACGAATCTCGAACTAGATGTCCATGACCTATAATTTTCATATTTCGATGCTCATTAGGAAAATGAAATGAGGTCTGACTTCGATCGACTTGATGCTCTACTTTCGGTCGTAGTGCCTTCTAGGAAATGGTTGGGATTCAAAATTTATTGAGGATATCAAGCTTCCCGCCAATTTCCGTGAATTTTAATTGTATAGATTGGAGAATTTATGTAGTTTGATTTCATGCTGGGAAAGATAAAATCGCTCTTGGATATTGTTTAACAGCACTATTATCATGCAGATAGATATATGCATGTGCATGTAATAAATGATATCATTGCCATATTTTGAATAAATTGCAAAGCTCTACCGATACTTTAGTGTTAAACAATCAATTCACCATACACGCATCCTTATAATGCATTTTCCGTTCACGTGATGTAAAAAAAATATATGTACCAGGACATGCGAAGAGTCCCTTCCCGATTTGTATCATACACAACCAACTGTTCAACATTGCATGCGAACTTTGAGGAAATCTACCACCACCGATTTCAAGGGTGAAATACTATAAACGTACCTTGTGACGTTTCTATGGCACACCAAACAAAATGTCAGCCCTTAGAGCCTATAGACACTTATTGATGTCTTATATGTACATATGTATATCACTCTTATATTTCTAACCCTGTTTGTTTCTACTTGTAATGCTCATATTTCCAGCGAGCTTCCTGCCCTGTCCTAAAAAAAGCCGGCTTTGACTAGCCGGCCGGCCGGCGTCATCATTTTCATCGATTCAGTTGTTCTTCGGCAATTCGATGAAGATGAGTGTAATTACGAAAATTAATTTATTCGAATTTGGAAATCAAATGTTTATAAAGTTTGCGTTGTGCTATCGTTCGGTTCCAGTAGTAACGGTCGCTACTATTGTCGCGAAATCAATATTTTGTAAATCAAGATCCAGGTACAGTTATACGAACTAGTTGGTATGTATACATTTTATGATGATATTTGCATACTTACTAACGGGAATACGATTTACGTTTTTGTTATTGTACAAATTTGAATCCATTTTACAATGGTAAACTTTTGCTTTGGTTGTTGGACGATAAGCATTTTTAATTCATCCTTCACTGAAGATGAAATTGTTTGTCAAAATATATAATTTTACCGAAAATATTGTATAAAGTATTGTGTTTTGCGTAAAGTAAATAAATAATTGCTTAATGCGATTCAACTTTTTCTGGCTTTCAAAAAATATCTAAATTTAAAGACCAATTGCTCCTTTAGAATGTAGATATATTTTGATTTCTTGCCAGATATCGATATTTGAAGGGTAATCTGCCCTTTTCTTTAATGTCTATCGGTCGATATACACTAAAGAAGAGGGCAGATTACCCTCGAAGTATCTATGTATGTATATCTGTGAAGAAATTAAAATATATTTCGTTTCTAAAGGAAAAATTAGTCTTTATATTTAAACAAATAAATTATAAGTAACTAGCAACAAGCAGATAAATAAATTAATAAATTCAAGAAAAAAAAAATTGGTCCACTGAAACCCATTTTGTGTTCCGGGGACCGAAATCGGAAGAAGCTTCGTATGAAAATAATGTTAAATAAATTCGCTAGTGCGAAAACAATATTTATTCTCAGCTGATTTAACTTGGTATTATAAAAAAATATTTTGATAGAAAAACCGATTTTTCCTTTCGAAGCTAGATATATTTTTGTGACAAATATCGATATTTCGAGGGTACTCCGCCCTCTTCTTCGACACTGAAGAAGAGGGCAGATTACCCTCGAATTATCGATATTTGTCACAAAAATAAATATATCTATCTTCGAAAGGAAAAATCGATTTTTCTATTAAAATATTTTTTTTACAAGCTAGGAAAAACTTGGTACACATTAAAAACAATTGGTTATAGTTAAAGGACAGCATACAATCATGTATACAATAAAAATTTTGACAAATATAAGAAGATAAACAAAAATATTATTGGGTGAACTCAGAGCCCGGTATGCATCGTCTTCGTCTATAGCTGGATTCGAACCAAGCACCTCATACACTAGGGAATAAAGCTACTGCCACTATACTATAGGAGCTTCTGAATAAATGCGAAAAGATGTACTGATCAACCTTTTGCATGTCTTTTTCTATAATCCAATCAAAACTTCTGATTTGGTTTTTTATGTAGACACTATTTTATTTTCATTCTACTTTTTATTATTTTAACTTTCAAGTTCGAGGGAATTTTTTATTACCTGAGCAAAAACTAAACTATTTCCACAATTCCAACGCGACTTCCATAAAAAATTCCAGCCTAAATCTCTGTCAAGCTAGTGTTCTTTATAATCTTCATTCCAAAGCAGCAACAGCTGTCCTGCTCGTTGGCTTGTCTAAGACGGGGGAAGGAGTTTATTCTGATCCAAGAACCATGGGGTTTGCTGACTGCGTATCAGAGGAAACAGGCTGATAATACTAGATACGAATCTGTATTTTTGCTATGGCTATCATTAATGTCCTTGTTTTTCACAATTTTTGTGACAAGGATGGTATGTCGAAAGTCGTACTAGTTTGTTTCCTGTTATATGGCAGACAATCATGGCGTAAATCCCCTTTGCTGTATCGTCAAGAATATTGTGGCTGAAATTGCAAGAAGTTGCATGTGTCTTATCTTAGGAGCTGACTCTAATGGTCCCCATGTATTGTTGTGGAGCTCCAACACTAGTTGCCGTGGTGAGGCAGTTTTTTTTACTTTATCTTGGCGTATAATATGTTCAATCCCAGCAATGAACCGACCTTTCTCACCTCTGATCACAGGGAGGTGCTTGACATTACTTTGGTTCGTGAGCGTTAGACGCATCTTCTGCATGGATGGAAGGTGATCCAGAAGTGTTTGTTCTCTGATCAGAGCTACATATCCTTTAACGTGGGTGGACATGGCTCTACAGAGTAGATAACCTTTGTTGACGGGAAAAGTATGGACTGAACTTAGTTCCAATCGCTGGTTCGATGCTCTCTGGACCTTTCTTCATGGAGCATCGACTGTTACTAGGATCTAGATCTAGTCATTAATACCCCTACCACTGCCCTCATTTGGCGTGAAACCCCAAAGAGAGGCCCGTTATGATGCCACAATAATTTGTGACTCTCTCCTACTCACTGAACTCGGGAAACCATCTGCTTCCGTTGACAATCGCGTTATCCACTTTAGACTAACCAGGGACAACTCGGTCAGATTTGTGAGAAAGGGAGCACCAATTGCACCAACCTTCTCCTTACCAACGTCGGGCACTGGCACAAGAGGTGGAAGACGGACTCCTCCTCATCCTCAGAGCCACAACTCCGACAGAAATCGTTAAACTGCACTCCCAATCGTTGTGCATGCCGTCCTATGAGGCAGTGGCCCGTAAGAGCTCCCACAGTGCAGCTTAGAGCGCTTCGAGTTAAGCCTAAAAGCTGCCTGGTGCGATACGCATCCATGGATACCCAGGACTGCCTTGCTTTTACACAGGATGATTCATCTGCACAGGACCTCCTAGCATCCTCGAGATATTTTCGCCTGATGGCCAGTTTGACCGATGTCATCGATATACCTATTGAGAGGGAGCAGGAGACCTCCGGTAACAAGGTTCCAAGCCTTGCTAGCTCATCGGCCTCACAGTTGCCCTGAAAACCTCTATGTCCAGGTACCCAAATCAATGGAACAACCGAATGTCTCGACATCTCCCTAAGAGATGCATGGCATTCCGCAACAATCATGGAAATTGTACAAGGACCAGCGAGGGATTTAACTGCCGCTTGGCTATCTGTGAAAATGCCTATATATACACACCACTTCCGACTCTATTGTTTAGCTTTGAGCCGTCAAAGTACACATGGATAAGCCCACTTTCGAGGGTGACACCATCATGTCATTCATCCCTACCAGGAATGCGAGTTGTGAGCTCCAAATCTAGTAGGCACTGCGGAGCGATGTAGTCAACACCCGCTGAACAGCTCCTCAGGAACAGGGTGGTATCCTCTTCTTTGGGTAATGCTTACTTGCAATAAACTGCAAACGAGCCTTCGGAGTGGCTTGGGGTTTACAGCCTAGCGGTACTACTATACTACTGGCATTTTGGTGGCATGCTCCTCTCGAGGGCTCTTATCAACTGGTGCTTGTTAGCCGTATTTTTGGTGAAAGGGCCTCTCCGCACAACACAAACTAAAGAACTTTTCATGTTTCTTCATTGGCTACCAATTAATTTATTAATCCTACAGCAAACCAGGTTTCAACCGGACGTTAACTTCATAATTCCGGACACTCTACTGGACTTGGAGTTTACAACTCGCATTCCTATGGTGTCATCCTGGAGAGTGGGCTTGTCCATATGTATACCTATGGTTCAAACCTGAACAATAAAGTCAGCAGTGAGCAGTACTCGGGTGAATTGAATCCAAGGCTGTCCCTTCGTCTCCCGGACATTTGTAGTATTTTTCAGGTGGATTTTGTGGCTACTTTCAGGCTATCGATTGGCTTCTATGTAAAAAAAATATTCGGAGTTAATATTGGTATCTTCACAGATAGTCAAGCGGCTAAAAATTTCCTTGCTGATCCTTGTACAGTGTCTAGAATTACTGATGAATACCTTGCATCTCTTTGGGGGATATTGAGATATTTGGCTGTGCGATTAATTTGAGTACCTGCGCATAGGCGCATTTGTAGCAACAGTGTGCCCGACAAACTGGCAAGGTGTGACACCTTGCTACCGGAGGTATCATGTTCCGTCTCTATATGATATCCGATGTATTCGGTCAACCTAGCCATCAGTCATAAATAACTCGAACACGCTAAGAAGACCAAGGTTTAAAAATCATCCTGCGCAATCGCAAGACAGTCCTGGGTCCCCATGGCTTCGCGTACTAGGCAGTCATAAAATTTGTCTGCTATATCAAGAAAGATTTCCCAATCGGAGAATCCCGAAAGATTTCCCAATCGGAGAATCTTTCACCACAGAACTTTTGAGAATATAGACAGGCGCTTAGGAACGTGGGATATTTGCTTCTTATAGGTTGGATCAAGGAGCATCGAACACATCAAGACGTAGAAGACGAAATATTGTGGATGGTAAATGCAGATCCGCACTCCAGCATCAGCCGAATAGCGCAAAGAGTTCGAGTATCTCAAACGAGGGTTTGGGGCAATCTTCATGATAGTCTGCTGCTGCGTACCATTATACAGTGGTACAAGCATTACCAGCTGGAGATACTGCACGGCGACTTGAATTTTGCCGCTGGATGCGGCAGCAGAGGCCGAAAATAACAGCAAACGTGCTATTTACCGATGAAGCCACATTTGGTAGAGACGGTGTTTTAATACACATAATTTGCACAACTGAGCTTCAGAGATCCCACACGCCATAACAGAAAGGCATCATCAAAGTAGCTTTAAAATAAATGTTTGGTGTGGGATAGTTGACAATCATTTGCTTGGTCCTTTCGAAATCCCAATAGTGAATCGTACCACATATCTTTCATTTTTGGAAACTAAATTAGAAGATATGTTAGACAATAACATCCCTCTTTCTTTGAGAAGGGATATGTACTTTATGCACGATGGTGCGCCACCAAATTGTTCTCAGGAAGTGAGGACTTACTTGAACATAAAATTCAATTGATGATACATAGGTCCAATTCTTTGGGCTCCACGGTCACCTGATCTTAATCCGTTAGATTTTTATTTATGGGGCTACCGTCTGAACGAGCAACAACATGGTTTTAGAAAATCTCAGACGTCCTGTGTAAAATGGAGAAAGGATACCAAATTGACGCAGTCTATACAGACTTCAGTAAAGCTTTTGACACAGTTGACCACCCTACCTTAATTCTAAAGCTACTGGAATTCGGATTTGGTGGATCTTTGCTTAGCTGACTGACTTCTTACTTTGGAAATCGAACTCAGCTGGTAAAATTTCAAGGACTTTTATCGAAAAATATTTCTGCTACCTCTTGGCCCACTTCTCTTTAATATATTTATTTCTTACCTATCTGACGTCCTATCAAATATACGTCATCTACTTTATGCCGACGATCTCAAAGTCTATAATATCATTAAATCTAAATCCGATGCACTCTTTCTCCAATCCAAACTTGATTCACTTGATCATTGGTGCAATGAAAACAAGCTCTCTCTCAACATTGCTAAGTGCTAAGTTATAAGTTTCAACCGAAAATGCACCGTCTCACATAACACATACTTCCTCGGGAATAATTTGTTAGCTCGAGTTGATAACGTTGTCGAACTTGGTGTTGTCTTGGATGAGTGACTCCGCTTCACCTTGCATTATGATAAAATACTTTCCCGTGCAAACAAACAGCTAGGTTTCATCAAAAGACGTGCCAAGGAATTTCGTAACCTGTGGGTCACAAGATTCTTATACATCTCACTTGTACGCCCCATTCTCGAATATGCTTCCATTTGCTGGAATCCGGCTTTTGAAACCCACAGTAGCAGACTCGAGTCCATACAAAAGCAATTCTTACTTTTCGCATTGAGAGAGCTATACAGCCCTTACGATTTTAATACCCTTCCTCCTTATGAGTTTCGACTGGGTCATCTAAACTTATTAACACTTGCATCTAGAAGAAAAATGCTTTCGGCCTGCTTCACATTCGACGTCATTAGAGGCGTCATCAAAGTTGAATTCCTGAATAGCAAAATAGTTTTGAATAACCCTGTAAGAAACACCAGGTCCTCTCGTTTACTTAAGGAATATCCACACTCCACTACTTACGCAGCTAATGAGCCGATTAATAGATGCTGCAGGATATTCAATAGCATAAGTAATCTGTATTCTCCAACAGTCTCAAAATTATCCTTCAAATCCTCCCTCTTCCAAGCCATCCGCAACCCTTTATCCTAAGCTATATGTTCAATGTTTTATTTATTTGTTATTTATTAATTTGTTATTGATTTATCTTGTTAATTATTTTATTTAATTTTTCGTTTTATTTCTATATACTCGTAATTTCCAATTTGGTTTTTTTTTTACTGTTACTTTTTACTGTTACTGTTACTATGTTACTTGTACCTTGCTTGGTTGATAAATAAAATAAAAGCTATGGTCTACGGTTCTGATGTAAACAAGAGAAGAGAACTCTGGAGCAGAATTCAGTTCGTCTGTGATTTTAAAAGAAATAATAGTTATAATTTTAGTAGAGTAAGACAATCATTAGTTGTATTGAGAAGGAATGAGGCCACTTTCAACACTTATTGTAATTAGTTAATAGTTTACTAAATAAATTATGCGATTAGAAAGAATTCGTTTTCTTATTTTATAGAAGTTATTGTTGGGTATTGTGGAAAGGTTCAAAAAGTCTTCCTCTATACGGTGACTCAGATGATGAAATTTTTAGTCTCCTTGAATACACATAATGACCTCATGTAGAAATTTTTCGCGAATAAAAGTCAACACAAAGAGCATTGTTAAAAAGAAATAAAATTAGATTCTGCAGAAATAAATTTCAAAGATACATAGTAGGTTAATTGTTTGAAATTTGAATGCAAAAAGATAAATTTCGAAATAGCCGTTAATAATTTTTCCAAAAATTATTTACAAATAATAACAAATGAGGTCTCATTTGAAAGGTAATTGTAATACCTTTCAAACGATGTAAAAATGTTTAGAATCCACTGGGTTGTTCAGAAGTTAAAAGCAATCATTTTCACCAGGATACATTCAAAGTCGACAAATCTTTCAAGGGCTATAGCTCGTGAGGGAGCATCCTAGGGGGGTATGTGGAACAATTTTTTTATCAGCTCGCCTCAAGGAATCACGTGGTATACTCCAAGGTAGCTTGATTTGAATCACCCCAAACTAACCTCAAGGGAAATGAAAGGAACCAATTGTGATAGGCATTGGAAGAAAAGTTGCGATATAATACCAACTGGAAATGGACAAATGAAATTTACCTGTCAAGGTGTAAATGCATTTGAAAGAAAATCATTATTGTTTCACCTTTATTTTTGATTTAGAAAAAAGTTTTCTTGGTTTTTCAGAAAGGAAATATTGTAAATCTTCAAAAATATTTTATATCTTGGAGAAAAAATCGTATCTAATTATATTTCAAATTACTCATAAATATTTCGCATCTAGACGCTTGAAAATACTTATACTTAACCATTGATTTCTTTTTTTTTTTCCTGTTACACCGCGGAAGTTAAATTTTTTAGCTGCCTAACTAAACAACGAAATTTTCCATTTATTGTGTTCGTGCATAAATTTAATATTCGACAGCTTTTTATTGAAATTTGCTAATATTTACACATATGCTAGAATATATTGGAAATTGTTATCGCATTTCGAAGAGAACAAGTACCGTTGGCATAACACAAACCATTAATATACTTTGCATGAACATGACGATCGAGTTTGGGTGATGGTTCTGTTCTGTTCCCATCACGTCAACCGGCTCTAAATGCAAATTGGCAGGTTACATTGAATTCGTGAATGTATCTCGTGGAGTAGATCCATTACATGGACAGAATCTGCAATAAAATCTTGGCAAACGTTGTCAAAAGAAATGCAGCATCAGATCTGGGAACAGAAGGCACATCATAGCCGGTTACACTGATTGCCAAAAGAAAAACCAGAAATAATGTCGCCTCTTTGCAACGTTGCACGTCTTGATCGCTGGTCTGGTCGGTTGTTGGTCCCCTTTGGTAGCCAAGTTGTTTGGCCTGGTGTACTGATACTGGTCCGGGTACCAGCTTAGAAAGTTGTTTGACCGCTTTTACCCTTCTCTCTATGTACGCTCCAGCCCCGCATGCTGTTCGCTGATAATATTGTTCGCAAAAATAACACCCAACACTCGTACTCGCTAAATATAATAACATTTTATCAGCTTTAGCGTACTGTGTCCAATACACTAACTAGCTAGCTCGCAGTCCGCGGGTTCATGTTTGAGCTGAAATCATGATTTTTTATGTTGTATATCTTGGGGTCGATGCGCTTTCCCCACAACGTCAACTTTTGCATTGATTGCTGTAGTTTTATCTGTTCGATGGGCACATCAACCAGCAACATTTCCACGTTGTTATCAATACAGCCAGTGAAGTTGCAGTGCAGTTTGTTAAATACTGGCTTCTGTTTTACGATCAGTTTTATATTTCGCCAGGCGCCTGCTGCGATCGACAAAGTACTTATGTATCTCTATCTTTGGTAATTTTTCATTAGAAGCCAAGCTCCACACTCTACACTCTTATTATTTAATTATTGATCAACATTGACGCAATGAGCTTCGCAGAAAGTGAAAGTCAATTAATAAGTTATCACGAGTTTGATGAATCTCGATGATTTTTAGTTTGTATGAATTTGAAAAATGGAATCGGAGACTGACCGCTTCCGGTCTTCGAGCAAATAATCACCGTTTTTCCGCTCGGTATACGAATTATATATGATGAGGATAATTATAATGACATGTGGTCATACTGGGTATTGTTAAAAAGTCCACCTAAGTTGATTTTTAGATAGTTTTTATTGTGACACATTGTCTTGATCAGTTTACCAAAAAGTACCATAATTACAGTAAGAATACCCTTGGTTGCCCCTTGGGTAAAAAAATAGCTTAGAAATGAGGCCCATCATTGTCGAATTAGTACGTTGCAAATGACGCATGAAGCTTGAGTAGCCTAGTGGATAAAGTACTGGCTTCTTGTGTGTATGGGGTCCCTGGTTCGAATCCAGGTTCAGACGAGTGGCCGTGTCTTAAGATTTGAGTTCACCTAGCTAGGCTAGGAGTGGCCGTGTCTTAAGATTTGAGTTCACCTAATTAGGTACCTGTTTTAAGTCGTGGAACTATCACTCCACACTCGTATTCATATTGATTGTAAATTTTGTGTTGAAGCTCTCTACCAGCTTCAACCCCTAGACCCGTATGAGAGTTTTCGTGAGACTACTTTACTTTACTTTAAATTATGCCTGTGAAGAAATACTGCACTTGATTGATACTGCAGACTGGAGCAGGTTTGAAGCTGATTATGAAAACAGGACTGATATAACAGGAACACAGCAGCTCTCAGGATAGTACCCAGAAGCTACCCAAAAACCTTTGATTCAGATCAAGTAAAACAACAACAGCTGGAAGCGTAGCAGTAAATCTGGAAGAAAAAACACCTGGAGTCATGGGGATGCTCAATTTATCGCAGATGAAATGCGACTGACTAATATTTGGTATTAGTTGATATTTGAAGGAATATATTCGTTAAGGGATTCATTAATATTTGGTATTAGGTGATATTTTAGCGTACAACGACTTGGTGTTTGTTACGGTATCGGATATTCAAATGGTAAATCAGTCGTGTGGGTGTTTGTAAATCAAGCGCTGCAAGAAACAATGCAACAACAAGCAAACGAATAAATGCAAGCTAAAATTGAGGGCGTCTACATAACATATAGCGCCGATATTAGACAACATGGCAAATCCTCCAGATTAAACCATTACTTCTCAATTTTTTTCTTAGTCCATGTTTTAATATGCCTATTCGTATCGGCATTCGTAAAGCTCCAGTACAAAATGAAACCTATTTGGGGCATTTTTGTATCATATCCCTCGTTCGCTTGGTGCCGCTTATTGTCGAGGATACATATCAGCTCGAGTCCGTTCTTTGCCTGTATTTCGTTTAGAAGGCTCTCCCGCTCGCAATTAAGAGCCTTGAGAGCCACTTGGTTATCCAATGGCATTTCTTTCCTTTGTGATATGTATATGTAAGTATGGTAGATATTATAGATATATAAAAAGTCTCCGCCGTTTTTTGTCGCTAGATGGTGTTGACGCCTCTATATCAGGTAACACTTACCCGATCATCTCAAACAAACATATGTTTGAAAGGTGACATTTCAACTAACATTTTTTTTAAGGTTGTTTTCAAATTCGTTGCTCGTGTAAAAAGTTATAGTGATTCGAAAATGAGTGATATATCTGAAGAAATACGCTATGTGATGCTTTTTTACTATAAAAAAGGTAAAACCGCTGCAAAAATATGCCGATAAATTTGTGAAGTGTACGGGGAGAATGCTTTGAGTGAACGAAAGACCCAGGAGTAGTTTGCTCGATTTCATTCGGGAAATTTCGATGTGAAAGCTGCACCTCGCTCTGGTCGGCCAATCACTGAAAAAGCCGATGGAATTTTGCAACAGGTGGAGCAAGACCGTCACGCAAGCAGTCAGGAAGTAGCGGAGGCACTTAACATTAACCACTCGACAGTTTGGAATCATTTGAAAAAAGCAAGCTACACAAAGAAGCTCGATGTTTGAGTGCCACATGAATTAACGCAAGGAAATTTGATTGACCGCATTACTGCAAGTGAAACGTTGCTGAAATCAAACCTTTTTTGAAGCAAATCATTACTGGCAATGAAAAATGGGTGAAATACGAGAATATCAAACGCAAGCGATCATGGTCAAAGCCTGGTGACCCTCCACAATCGACTTCAAAGCCTGGATTGACGGCAAAGAAGGTTATGTTGAGTGTTTGGTGGGATTGGAAGGGAATAGTCCATTATGAACTGCTGCAACCTGGCAAAACCATCAACTCGATCCTGTACTGTGCACAACTCGACCGTTTGAACGAAGTCATCAGCAAAAAGTGACCAGAATTGGCCAACAGAAAGAGAGTTGGATTCCACCACGATAATGCGCGGCCACACACATCTTTGATGACACGGAACAAACTGACGGAACTTGGTTGGCAAGTTTCGATACACCCATCGTATAGCCCAGACCTTGCACCGTGTGACTACCATTTGTTTCGGTCTCTGCAAAACTCACTTGATGGTATGAAATTGGCCGACCGGACCGCTGCTAAAAATCACTAGGCCAAGTTTTTCAACGATAAACCACAGAAGTTCTATACCGATGGAATTATGAAGCTACCCGAAAAATGGCAAAAGGTCATAGATAATAACGGCTAATATGTACATCATTAATATTGATTTCCAATAAAGAATATGTTTATTCAAAGAGAGACTTTTTATATCATCCAATACTTGATAGATGGTGGCCTCCTTAGGGAGTACGAAGTGCATTTCCAACGTTGAACGCGTCCTTATACTACTCAACAATCCATCTTTGAGCCATCTGCACACCACACTTACAGCCCTTCATACGAGGCGTAGAAGAAATTGAAGTTTTCTTCAATTTCTTCTTTGCTGGAATTGTGACCTTGAACATGGTTCCAAAGGTTGCTTTAGTCTTCATTGCTATATTGCTTTGTAGACTGTTTGAGTATTTTTTTAAGCTCAGCATTTCCATTCCGAGCCTGTTATCTTCAAGGATTCTAAAGCGCTCCTTTAGTTCTCCTGATTTGCACCTATACGTCTGTTGTAGGTTTGTAGCCTGTTTAGCCGCTTCCTCTTAGATCACGAGGTGTAGCAGCTCAACGTTTGGAAGGGCTTCGATACCTGCCGTTGAATTTGAAATCAGTACTCCTCTTATCAGCACGTTAGTAATTCGTTGAAATTTTTTTAGCTTGTTAACACGTTTTTTTGTGTGGTTTTCTTGCACTACATTGCTGCTTCAAGTAGGATAACATTTCTGCGTATGCCTTAAAGATTTGGTAAATATTTGTTTTATCGCCCAAAGTCCTTTAGTGGCCTTAAAAGTATGTATAAAAGAGTATTTTTACTATCGTTTTGGTTTTTAGGATAGCAGTCAAATTATTTGACAGATTGACATATGACAGAATGACAGATGACAAGGCAATGCTTTCAAAATAAACAATTTTTATTATAAGGATGCGATTGGCAACAAAGTAAAACCGATGAACAAACGATTAAATCGGAGGTTTTAAAACTTTAAGATATATACCGATAGATAAGTTATCAAATTATATGATCTATGTTGGTATAAAAATTATTACAAAATGTACATCTATTTATTACTTTCAAACGAATCAAAACAACTTCTTTACTTTAAATTTTAATTATAAATTTGATTTAAATGTAGTATGCTGGTTTAACTACACCCTTAAGCACGCGTCAAGTCACTCCGTCAAAAAGCCATGAAAGCACGTTCGTTTCATACAAACTGGTGCTTGCCAGTGCTCCTTCTAGCAACAAAACAACACCATTTCCAAATGGAAGCACACATATAAAAGAAATTGTTGTATACATCTTATATAATTGGCCAAAATGAATAATAAAAATCGACCGGTACAGCCGGCATATGGCGTTCTAGCGATGCGATAATAAACCGGGTCCCAATCGAGTTTGTAAACAGAATGTTTTGCTTAAAAGATTTTTGCCATTTTTTGCTTCGTCTGTTCTTTCTTTGGAGTGCTTTTACGATTTTTTCATGCATCTTTGTTGTGTTTTGACTTTGCTCGGACGCTAAATGCGTAGTAGCCTACCAACCCATACATACTTATTGTACAAGCTTGAACTGTGCAACAATAAAAAATTTAAAAGTTAAAAGATATTCGCGTGACCGGACCGCCGCTCACAGCCGCTTGCCGGTTCAGTTTATGGAAAGAAAAAAAGATAATGGAAACGCCAGCGCAATAAAACTACCAAAATAATGCAAAAAAATAAATGTATTGTTATTTGGTAGTTGCGCAATATGCTCTAAGTTAGGGAAGGGGCTTATCAGATAATCTAGTTCTTATTGTATAATGTTGATAAATAATGCACAGATCGCAGCTCATGGTTTACTATTTTCGTTAGCTTGCTGTGCGGTAGAACTTTTGGCAGTTTGAACAATTGTATTTGCCGCAAATATTTGCAGCGGAAAATCCAGAATTAGGAAGAATATTCCTTTGATAGAATGTTAACAATTTCACTTTTTGTGTCAATTCTAGCACTGTGCTCTTTGCGGAGGCCTGTTGAGTAGGGGATTTGAAAACTAAGCCTAGACTGGGCAAGCATGTTCCGATAATCCTAAAAATTTACACAGTTGACGAGTTTACTAGCCAAACCATATTTGCTTCCTAACAAATCAAACCACTCCAAATTCATCATTAGATCATATTTAGATCCTTCAAAACATGTTACCCGTCGTATCCCCATCATACCTACGTGATATCATGAACCTGTACATACCAACGAGAAACGTTTTTGGTTGGATTACAGCACGAGTCTAACCCACCTGAAAATCAACAGAATCAATGTCCCCCCACAACAGTCTGTGCTAATTATTATTCAAATCCAATTCATATCGGGAACGTAATTCTTTTCGTTAATTTTCCAGACCAGCACTTGCTAATCCACTCCAGCACATCCAAATACAGAAACTCAACCTGAAACTCGTATCGGGTGGAGACGAAAGGGTGCCCCACATGTGAATCGATCTGCAAACTATTGCGAATGTTGAGTTCTTCTCTCTATCTCTGTTGATTTTCCGTTGATTTGCTTTGGTCGTTAGATGATATCACCGTAAAATCAAATAAACACAAAAACAGGTTTACGTTTCATTTCTGCCTGATAATAATATTCATACATACGACGACGACTAGTACGTTCCTAAATGCGTGCTGAGACTTTTTGATTTTCAATCTTTTTTCGCGAAAATTCATTTTTTATGTGCCAGAGAAGACCAAGAAGACTGTTGAAGACCGTTGGCAGTAATAAACAGTATAGTGGAATGTTTGCTTATGGCTTTGACAACAATTTCATTATTTGGATAATTTAGCAAGTAATATTTGCTTGAATACAGTCTGTGATTGCAGAATATTAATTCTTTGATGCAGTAAAGACTCTGTTGTTAATTTACTCTGGGTATTAATGTGATTTTTTCACTGGAATCGCTAAGAAAGGTGTTTTTTGAAGCGTGAAAGGGTAACATTTTGACTGTGTACATAAACAATAGCAGGTGTTTTGGAATGATAGCAAAAATATCACAAAACAGCTAACGAATGGAATGAAAATCACGCGTGCCATGATAGCCAGGCAGAGAATGAAACTACACAGCGATCCAAAATGACTAAATTTAAATAGTTGTAGTTGCCCAGTCATTTTAGCATAAAAAAGGGGTCAACCTCGGAATGGGAGATAATAAGCTGCATTTTTGTATAAACCTTCATTTTGGGGTCCGCAAAGTTGCCCCAAAAGTCTCGTAAAATATCGAGGCTGCGTCGAAAGTTATTCAAGGTCAAAGGTGCGAAAAAACGGTTTTTTGCGATTATCTTGGTTTCTATTGCTCCAATGATTTTAACACTTAGGATCGAAATTGTAGAGCATACAATTTACGACACATTTTGTTTGAAACATTTTTTCACGCGCTCAACCGTTTTCCCTATAGAGGGCTGTAAGTGCGCAGCAGTCAGCTATATGTACTGTACTTTTGAGACAACTTTGAGGACCCCAAAATGAAGGTATGCTCAAAAATTCAGCTTATTATCTCTCATTCCGAGGTTGATTGCTAAAATGACTGGGCTATAGCCCCGTCTGTTTCGCGACAAGCTATCGCACTATCGTTATGTCCAATCTGTGAGGAGCGATATGTAGTGAACTGCACAGACTTTTCAAGTTTACTCAAAGATGAAAAAACCTTATGCACCTGATTAACAACTGAAGATGTAGTAATGTAATAGAATGTTCGTCATTCATTCACTGGCACTGAAGTAAGCCTTCAGCTTTCGAAAAATGTAGGAAGACGATAAAATATTATTAGCGGTTAAGTAAGATGTTACCGTTGTGAAGTTAACGCGCTCTTGAAACCTTTTATCTACAATAAAGCTAAGAGAGGTAGCTACGAATGGCCTCAGCTCGTCAAAATGGGGAAGGTTTCAGGCATCACTCGTCTCAAGCAAATCGGAACTATATTTTCACCGCTGCTCTAAAATGACAAGCATACTAAAGAACCTTATGCGCATCACCGCGTGATTAAGCCCCCCTAGCCAGAAAGAAGAACAAAGGAAAATATTAAAATTTTCAGGTCATCTTATAGCACTACTGTTAAACAATTTTTCAATCGCTACTCATGCAAATAACTATCTCTCGATCCGCGGCTCTTTTAGTGAATTTTGCTACAAAAGAAACTGGAAAAACTATTAATAAAAGAAAACTGGCTCTGAATAATCCCTCGTTGAGGCCCTTTCGTTGTCGAATATATTCACAAGCATAGAGCAATGATCTGTGGCTTCATCGATACATCAGCAAAATGATTAAGGAACATAATCTCTGGAGTGGCTGCTCCAATTGAGATGAAACTTTCGGAGAACATAGATGGATATAACAGGTAAGTCCAGGATTTGTTAGAATTAAGATATATTGAACCCTTTGGCGGCGGCGGCGGGCATTTTAGTGAATTTTCAGGTACCCTTATGCGAGTACATTTTTGTTAAAGTAAATATTGGAAATGAAAACTTATTATGTTTTATGCTTGCTCTAGGTAAAAAATTGGAAATTTGGAGCCTTATGTGGGCGCTGAGTGCAAGTGTTTTTTTTTTCAAATTTTGATATGCCATAACTTCTGACAAAAACAGTGGATCATCGTGAAATTTGCAGAACGTTTTGATGTTAACTAAAACTTTGCACACATGAAAACTTTCAAGACTGTGCGGACAGCCCTGTAGCTACGTCACGCTCCTGAAAAAAAATCATTCAAATCATCAACACTCCTGAAATTTTTTGATTTTTGAAAATAAATTCAAATTATTGGTAAATTTTTCACCACGTCCAATTAAAGTTTACAAAATTCCGCCTTCCACAAGAACGGCAACCCATCATCAAATTACGTCTATTTTCAATAATCAAAATTTCTGTTCAGGAGAACTGACGACCGGATAATGCGGTCAATATGAAATTTACAGGACATGTTGAAATTAGCTAGAACCAGGTCTGATAGAAGTGATTTTGAAATACGAGCAACACTGTGACAGTGGTGACAGTGGTTAAAAAATTACCGAGAAAAAAACTGGTTTTTGACCTAAAGCTTCCGATTTAGCCAACAAATTTTAACAAAATTCACACAGTATCTGAACCTTACTCTAAGACAAATTTGATAGAACTTTGCTTGAAAAATTAGCATAAAGCTGCCAGCTATGGCATTTTTTTGTCTCCTAAATTGTAAATTTGCCCAATAAAATAAAGATTTTTCCCCTATAACCTCCGATGTAGTAACGAAATTCATGTGATAAGTGGATCTTGCTGTATTTCTAATTCTGTAGGAATGTCGTTGAAAAATCATGAAAGGGCTGCCAGCTATGGTGAATTGCGTAGTTTTTTATATTTCTTTATCGAGCGATGTTGTCATTAAATTCCCAAATGGAAATGATCCTGCAATGACAATCATCTGAAAAGTTTTGAAGGTGGTAACCCTAAAATTCTATCCACTCCTACAGCTTCCAGCGTAGTCATTCAATCGAAACGAAATTCACAGGGTGGGTTTAACTTAACGTGAAGCAGATTTGATAAATTTTTGGCTATGGTGCACGGAGAGAAATTTCGGCAATGATTTTTACTACAGTGGATAATAAAATTTACTATTCCGAAAATTCGATGTGAAAACATGAATGTTATTACAAATTTGATGAAAATTTACTATTTTCCTTCAAATAATAGTCAATTCCACTACATACTACAACTCACACATGTTCATTGCGCTGTAGTGGAGACATTCATGTATACATAATTCACAACAAAGTAGTAAAATGTGTAGTGCAATTGATTACAAAGGTAATGGGGCAAAAAATTACTACTATTGCAATAAAATTAATTGCAAATTTTGTATGATTTCATTACACTTTTCTCTCCGTGTGCTAACACATGATTGCCAGCACCATACAATTTCGTAAATATTACACCAACAGATGCTTCCATTTTGTATTCATAAGCAAGCATTTACAATAAAATAAGCAACCGATGTTTAAATTTTCCGAGTTTTGGATATTTTTTGGATGGCAGCCCCAGACATAGTTTAATCGCTAAAACTTTCGATGATATCCTTGGATGAAAACGAAATTCAAAGGATACGTTTATTAAGCACGATCATGTGATAGTAGACTTATTGCTTCTGTGTTGGACAAATGTTGCCAGCACTGAACATTTTCATCCTGTCTGTTATAGGAGATGCTGTCACAAAATGAAATTTGTTACTTTGAGTAAGAAATGGTTGATATTATACTACAAAGAAGTGTATTACGTCTTTACACATACTCAAAGGTAATTTCTTCAAAAATCAGTTTTCTAGCGACTCGGATGTGCTAAACTTTTTTTTTACATATGTATATATTTTTGAATATTTTTTTATTGATATCCTCCAAACAGACTCCGGAGAAGGCACGCTTGGGCACATATTCGCCTCACACTGCTTAACGCACAATCATTATTGCGTGGAGAATCACCTTGGGACTTTGATAAACTGATTGATTCTCTTCAAGTCCACCAAAGCTACTTCGCTTAGGCTTACGAAAAAGTATGAGACTGATTCCTTCTTCCCGCAAGGGCCAGATACTCGCACAAGAAGTGAAGAACTGTTTTTTTTCCTCTTCACATCTATCTACAATTTTGGCAGAATTCGTTGTGAGAGCCTCCCATTCGCAATGTATGATTGCCAATATTCAGTTATTATATATTCAGTTGAAACAGCTACCAATGCATGCGAGAAAAAGTCTGCGTACACTAAGAAATGTGAAGTTGTTTTTTGATACACTGTTGTACGCAGTTGTACGCAGTTTTATTCTAGATAGTATATGCTCGAGTAGTTCTCCCTTCCTAGGTCCGAGTAGTTCCCTGATGTGGTCAATGTCAAAAGTGTGCCACATTTTTTCCCACCCCGGACTTTAAATATTTTTATTTGGTGATCAGCCTAACTGAAGTCATTGAAGTGCTTATAGGGACTCTGCAGAAAATCTCCGGCAAAAGTGTGTCAGCTTTTGCAAGTTCGTTCGCTTTAAAGTTTTCATTAATTTCACTATGTCCCGACGACCAAAACATTTGGACCATAGAATGTCTCGATATTTAGCTAGCTTCGAGAAGGTACAGGTTCCAGCAAGTTACTCCGAATCCCAATTTCTCTAAGAGCTGAATCATTTGGCGTAAAGATACTTACTTTAACTGTGGAAAGAATTCCTCATTGATTCCTCACGCCACGGGTCTTTAATTGTTTAAATTAGGTCTTTAACTGTCTAAATGAGGGGTTCGCATCGGTTATCGGATACCTGGCTAACTCTGGCCACCTTAAGCAAGTCTTCAAAGCCAACTGAAAATGTCTTGAAACTAGCTTTCAGGTTGGATGATACCGTCGCTTTTCCTACTATGGATGGCCAATTTATTAAACGGCCACGTAATTTCAGTTCGGACAGTCTTTCGTTTTTTCACCTCTTGCTGGTTTGGCTGTTCAGTAGATTTTTGCCGTTTTCAAGTTGTCACTAAAGCAAGAACCTGAGCCGCCGAATAAGTCCCTTTATTAATTCTGCCCGCTGCTTTGTCCTTATTGGACACTGTCCCGTGGGAGGAAGAGGGCGAACCATCTTAAATCTCTTAAGAATCTCGGTTTATAATTACCGTTGCTCGTAGATTCTGCTCGGTTTAATCAAGTTTCTTCCTCTCATCAGTGTTCAGCATTGTTGGCTTAGCATTGTCAGGGACCGAAGCAAGGAAATATATGTGGTTACCAGAGGTCCGTGGAGCAACCTTGGAAGCCACTTCTGCAAAGTCCTTGGACTCAATTAAGGGTTAACAGAAAAGCAAGACTTCCAACCACTTCTCCCTCATCGTTAGCGCATCTCATCGTGGAATAAGTCTCCTCTTTGATTTTAGAAGCAGGAACTGGTTTGCGAGAGTCAAACTTCTGTCCAATAAGTTTTGATATTTTACGTATTAATTTGTTTTTTGTTCTTGGAAGCACAAATTCTGTTCATACTCAGATCCATTAATTTAGCTCAATTGAATAATGAATGATCCCAGGGTTATGAATACAGAAGTTTGGGACAAGATCTTATGAGAACAGAGCTGGATCAGTGCTAATCAGGAGCTCATCTATACCTGTAAATTGCACTGCCAACTTATTGATTATGAAGGGAAGAGCATTTTCTGAGGCCCGTTCGATCGAACCGTTCAATCGAAATATTGTAAAAACTATTAAAACTGATTCCAGAATAAACCAACGTTGAATAAAAATGTAAAAGTTCAGGTTTTTTCGGAAAAGTTTCGAAGAACAGAGTGTTCTATGCTCTTCACATTTCATTCCAAATTTTTCAGTTAATAAAATGTCAACAAGGACACAATTAATGAATACAATATGCGCTCAAGTTCGCGTTTATTATCGTAAGGTTGGAAGCATTCAGATCCCTGCGAAAAATTTTCTGAAATTTTTGTGACGAAAGGGATATCCTTTTTGAAATCTAGCCTTTGACGCAACAACAAGAGAATTTGTTTCCACTAAGAACTCATAACGTCTTTTAACGTCATATTAACTGTTTGTTACTGGTATTATCAAACGTTGTTTATCGACTAACTGCAAAACTGCTACAGTATTGTCTTTTCTTTTACAGCTTAGCTTCTAGAGACGTCAATACAAGTTATACCAAAACCTAGCTTTATTTGAGAAGAGCTATAGCCATAGAACTATTCGATGTTAGAAAGCACATGCTGCTCCCTATCTTCCAAAGCTCTTCTTGGAAGCAGACTGAACATTGTGATAAGGATCTGAAACTCAACAGATACCTCTCGAGTCAGAATTTCAATATATAAATTTTTTGAACCACAGATATTTGTGAAGTAAGGTAGATTTTTGGCTTAAAAGCTTTCGATGTTTTATCGGAGCTATTTCGATGTTTTATCGGTTGCAGTTTGCACGTCAACGGGGACAGTCGTGCTCCGGGGCTGATCTCTTGTTTCGAGCTAAGCAGAGTTTCGGCAGTTTAATAAGTGAATCTGGTGCCACGGTAGAGGGCTTTTATGCCCTATAACCAACACAACCTGGTGAGCCCGTTCCATCTCAACATCTTCTAACTGATGGTTGTCCGTGATCAAAACTATAGTAACGCTTGATTCGCTCAAGGTCAATATTGCAGGCATAACACTGCTATTGACTTTGTTCGGATCGGCGTGACTTGTTTTGATCGCGTATAACTGTGAATTTCCGTTGCGTGTTGCACGTTTTGTTTTTCAATTGTGCTTTGTTTTTGATTTTGTTTTTTATTAATTTTTTTTTTTCGGCGATATAATCATGCAAAATATTAAATTAAATTTTTGCAATATTCGCGGGATAAGGAAGAATTTTTTTTCGGTCTACTGTCACTTATCCCTACACAAACCGGCAATTTTGGCACTAAGTGAAACTAAGGTCGTTTCTGATACTGATATCAATCAGTATCACGTACCTGGTTATCAGTTAGTGCCCCGCTTCTCCCCCCAAAGAGGGATTGCAATTTATGTGCGTAATGATGTGCCGTTTACCACACTTAGCCAATATACTTCTGCTAATCCAGAGTTTAATTATCTCTGGATTAGATTCAAATTTTCCAAGCACATCATCTTCTTTTGTTTTTTATACCGCAGCCCTGACATGTCTGATGCAGATACTGTTCGTTCCTTTGATGCACTGTCTTCTGACATTGATAAATTGCTTGAGACATCCCCTTCATCTGAAATCATCCTCGCCGGTGATTTCAATGTGCATAACGTCCAGTGGCTCAGACACTCTTCCACCACAAGTCCGGCGGGCAGGCACGTTGAGCTTTTTAGTGAGTCGTTCAATTTGGAGCAGTTAGTAGATTGTGCAACAAGAATTCCCGACATATCTGGGCACAATGCAAATCTTTTAGATTTATTTCTAACCTCACACCCAGATAAATATTCGATCTCAGTTTCTGCGCCTCTTGGCAACTCGGACCACAATTTGATTTCGGCCCAATTTAACATCTCTTCTCTGATTAACACTAATCAGTTTTCTACCAAACGACTGGTCTGGCATTATAGCAAGGCTGACTGGACTGCGTTTAAAAAATATATCAGAGAGATCGACTGGTCCGATTGCTTTGCAACAAAGAACGTCGAATATATAGCTTCCACCATAACCGACATCATATGGTATGGAATGTACACTTTTATTCCGCATGCCTTCAAGAATACTAAACCAACCACCACCTCATGGTTTAGTTACGAATGCCAAGAGGCTATTCGCACTAAGGAGGCGGCATTCCGAAATTACAAGCTATCTCCGTCTGAGGAATCAAAAATCCTTTACAAGACTGCTCGCAATACCTGTACATCTACTATCAGAAGAGTTAAATTCCAGTTTGACCAAAATATCAAGCAGAAGGTCCTTGCAAGCCAGAAAGGAAGCAAAGGCTTCTGGTCGCTTGTAAAAAGGATTAAGAACAACTTCTCCAGTTCTTCCGTGCCACCTCTTCTTCATGGTGGTAACGTACTTTCTGGGTCACTGGATAAAGCTAATCTTTTTGCTGAGATTTTTGCTACAAACTCTTACTTGCCACCTTCATCATTGAGTCCTCCTATTCCTCCAATGTGCGCTTTCAAGCAAGGGCCTCTATTTTTCCGCACAAGGGAGGTATTGAAAATACTCGCCAAGCTTGACGTTTCCAAATCTGCCGGTCCTGATGGTATTTCGCCCCTCGTACTAAAGTGCTGCGCCTCCGCCTTGGCTAAACCTCTGCGCAAACTATTTTACCTGTCATACTCAACTGGAATATTTCCTTCCGCATGGAAGCTTGCACACGTTCAGCCCATACCTAAAAAAGGGGAGGCCTGTGATCCCTCTAACTATCGACCTATTGCAATCGTTTCGGTTTTGTCTAAGGTATTTGAATCTCTCGTGAATTCAAAATTAATAAAATATCTTGAGTTGAACCAACTTATCAGCGACCGCCAGTATGGTTTCCGTTCTGGGCGCTCCACTGGGGACTTACTTACATTTCTCACTGAGAGATGGAACCGTTGTCTCCATAATTTTGGTGAAGCAATGGTCGTTTCTCTTGATATTTCTAAGGCCTTTGACAGAGTCTGGCACCCTGCCCTATTAGCCAAGCTTCGTGCATTTGGTCTTCACCCCGTTCTTGTCAAATGGATTGAAAGTTTCCTCGTAGATCGTTCCTTTCAAGTTGTTCTGGATGGACACAAATCCTGTGTCCACACCACCAATGCCGGGGTTCCGCAAGGTACTGTTCTTTCACCAACTCTCTTTCTTTTATTTATAAATGACCTCCTTTCCTCCACTTTCAATCCGATTCATAGTTTTGCCGATGACAGCACCCTTGACTTCGCATACTCTTTTGACAGAGTAGCCGACTCTCGTGGCAATGCTACTTCTGTTAGTAGAGATCGCATGTTTGCATCGCTAAACAGGGACCTATTAAACATTATCGCTTGGGGCTCCGCGAACCGTGTTGTGTTTAATGCGTCCAAAACCCAATGCTGTCGTCTCTCGCTCAAGCCTTACCCTCCTCCTACTAGCCACACTATTTCCGTTGATGGTGTGAGTATTTCCGAATCACCTTCGCTGAACCTATTAGGATTTAACATCTCCAGCAAACTAAGCTGGATCAGCCATATTTTTCAAATTGCGAAAAATGCCATGCAATGCTTAGGATTTCTTCAGAGAGGCAAGAAATACTTTACACCATCAGACATAGCGCACATCTACAAGACTCTCGTAAGACCAAGACTTGAGTATAACTCCCATATTTGGGCTGGGGCAGGCTGCACTGCTTTAGCGGAACTAGACAAAGTCCAACGCAAAGCTTTTAAGCTTATTGGCGATGAAACTATTACTTCACGTATCGAATCGCTTGAGCACCGACGTAATGTAGGTTGCCTTTCTCTTCTTTATCGCTATTATTATGGTCTTTGCTCTAATGAAATATCAAGTCTGCTTCCTTGTAGAGCACCTCCTACGCGCAACACCCGAGCCTCCCAACGAGCTCACTCGCATACCCTTTCGATCAGTGCCAGTCGTACTGTCAAATTTCACGATTCTTTCTTATCTAGGTCAATACGATTATGGAACAGTCTACCATCTACTGTTTTCCCCGCCAACTATGAGCCACAATTGTTCAAACGAATCGTGCATCGCTATCTCCTACAAATGCAACCCTTCTTCCTTTCCTTAAATTTCCTTCCGCCAAGGCTGTGCTATAGCATAATAGGGCATCCCCTGAGCCTTGGCATCATCATAGAAAAAAAAAAAAAAAAAACACTCAGCAAGGAATGCATCTCAAAACACTATTAATTTGGCTTTAACTAAGTGTCCTGAAATCTATTTAGGAAATTATTTTAGTCGGACAAAAATTAAGGCGGAGAAAAGAAAAGTAGCGAAAAAGTTTAAAACGGTTTTCTCAGCGGATAAATAATTCAAAAATGTGTATTTATGGATAATTTCGCAAGTATTTTCAAAATAACTACTACAAAGTCCTGTAATATTTAGCATATAATTAATTTTATTTACAAATTACGAAAATTCTATTTTTGTATTTCCGCTTAAACGTAATAACATAAAATATTTACTTGCATAGAATGTTCAAAAGAATTTTACGGAATGAATGATAATAGTATCTGATAGCTATCAATTCAAACATTTATTTGCAACAATCTTGCAGTATGTCTATTTCCGCTAAATTAGAACTGTCCTTCGAGACCCATTACCACTCATCGAAACTACTTTTGCGTGATCATAACAAACTGGTGTCAGGGTAAAATATCGCAGAAACATAAAATCGGGTGCAACCAGGAAATTCAGTGCAGCCATTTATGCTTCCATTCACCAGACAATGAGCCCAGTCCACTGCGCGAATAACTCTACGAATGAACCGTGACTTCTAGTGGCCGGCAACAAATTATGCTATCTAAACGTGTTATTTTAGTTGCTGCATACTAATCGCCTGCACGTACAAGGAAAACGATAGCAGGTGGGTTGCGACGTTGAATTTAAAATGCAAATGCTAATATCCGCCATAGATACTTATGTATGTTTGCTGTGCGCTCATACATTAGGCTCACAACCAATTGGAGATACCTTTGAGTTCTATCAAATTGCAGGTTAGCCCTCAGGAGGCGGACGACTTGGTTGTTGCAGATTGGATTCATGAACAAGTTGCTCCAGATGCTTCTACGTGGTCTGGTCGTAGATCATATTAGGCAACATGTTAATAGTTTCAGAATAATGATATCAATCAACGTTCCAGCCAATATTCTGATACGTGTTGAACTTTTAGGCATGCCAACAATCGCGGATCCGAGTGGAATGCCCACATGTTACCGAGGGGTGTGTAAGAATGCAACAAAGCGACGGTTTCACAAAGGCATGTTTGCAAACAATAAACCTAGCTAATTTGCAATAAGGCAGTCCCTCGCACAATTTCGCCTACGTGACATTTAACAAAATATACAAGATTCGTTAATTGTTTTGAAATGTTGTTATGGCGAAGTACTTATTCCAATTTTACTATGAAAACATACAGTGTACAGAAACGCATGCGTACATGCGAAACGTCTGTGTAAACTGCATTTTGTTCATAAATGAATATCCCTGGTTTGAAATTTCAGCAACATGCTCTTAAGTTAATTCCACATTTTAGCGGTAGATCAGGTGAACAAATAAACAATATCATGCGATATCTGTTAGCGAGTTATCATTGCATCATATCTGTCGAATTTTCAATTCACGATTTTTTCACTGTACCGAGAGATGCAATTGATATACGGTGGAAACGAAAACACAAAAACTAGAATATCCTTGAATTGACCCGAGAAAAAATGATGAAATTTTGAAGGGGTAATAGTTAGTAAGTAAGATCCACAATCAGCGTCATATATTACATATATGCTATTTTTTTACAACATAACTTTATAGTTTATGCATAGGAAATATATTAAATAGGACGCATTTGACAGATAATTATATCAACACTGTTTTGATATAACAACAAAAATATATAAAATAAAGAAAAATATAAAAAAAGCGAGTGTGAAAAAAATGAAACATTTAAAACATAACAAAAATTTACAAAATAATGAAAATAACATTATAGAAAAAAATTATACAGTATAATAATTTAAATAATAATTAATAATTCAAAAAAATTTAGAACGATCATCAAATATGTATATGTATTTGAAGGTGGATAATATTAACAAAGAGAAGAATGAAAACAGAATGGTAGAGTAAAAATAAAATACAGGAATAAAAATGAAATAGAAGAATAGAAATATTAAAGACGAGTTGAAATAAAAAAGGGGAACAGAAATGAAAAAGAGGAACAGAAATGAAAATGGGGAATAGAAATGAAAAGGGGAATAAAAATGAAAAAGGGGTACAGAAATCAAAAAGGGGAATAGAAATGAAAAAGGGGAATAGAAATGAAAAAGGGGAACAGATATGAAAAAGGGTGACAGAAATAAATAATATTACTATATAAATATAAATGAGAAAAAAAAACTAATAAGAGGAACAGAAACGAAAAATCTACCAGGAACAAAAAAGAACAGGAACATAATAGAAAAATATTATCATAAAAGAGGAGCCAAAACAAAAAAAGAGGAAAAGAAACATAAAAGGAGGAACAGAAATACAAAGAGGAACATGAGCGCAAAATTAATGCATTATAATGCATTATAATGCATTGTAATGCATTACAATGCATCATAATGCATTATAATGCATTGTAATGCATTATAATGCATTTGAATGCATTTAAATGCATTGCAATGCATTGTAATGCATTTGAATGCATTACAATGCATTACAATGCATTATAATACATTGTAATGCATTTAAATGCATTGTAATGCATCATAATGCTTCAAAAATTTTCAAATATGATTTGGCGCCATATACGTTTTCTTTTTAATTCAATGATGAAAAATTTTGATTTGAAAAGAAAATTTTTATAATAAAGTGGAATTCGTACAAGGTTCGCTTTTTATTTCAAAGTGATATCAACTTTTGATTTAAAGTGATTCTGAAAAAAGTGACATTTTTCTGAGTGATGATCAAATATTATATGAAGTTGAAGTTTTGTCATGCTTTTAAGTATGTTAAAATAAAATCTAGTTTTAGATAGTGCAGTTGGAAAGCATATCAAGTATCGAGTATTTTCGTACTTGCGAGTATTTTATTCAAATATTCAAAAAGTTTTTAGGGCAAAAGTAGCAGAAATCGGCCAATTTTGGGTTAGAGTGGTTTAGCAAATGAAATATTTGAACATTTTTTTATTGGCTGCGCCAACGAAACGTCCTTTATGGCTGACTCGATTGCCGTCAACCGATTGTCGATGATTTGACCGACCGAATGATCGATTGCGAGATGTTTAGTTCGATTCTCTCGATTGTTCTCTCGATTGTTCTCTCGATTGTTTTGGCGCATCGATTGCGATTCTCTCGATTGCGATTATCTCGATTGTTAAAACATCTCGCAATCGCCCATCGCTAGTGTATATATGTACATACTTCAAAAAACACTAGCTAGTATTTTTGGAACAGGTATCTGGAACAGGTATCTGGAACAGGTATTTTTTTGTACTCTTACTAAGAATACTTAGTATGTGAAAATCCGAGTACGACCCAACTCTAATTCAGACCTCTTCTAGTGGGTTTGCTGTCACGAAGAGATCATTTGCTAATTCTGTTACTTTTTGCAGAAAAATTTAATTCATATTGATTATTGCAACGATTTTCAGCATAATAAAATGGTTGTTTCACATGGAATTTCGTGTAGTCTAGTGAATAGAGCACTGGCTCCTGACGTGTAGGGCCCCTGGTTCAAATCCGGATACGAACGTGGGATCGCACACCAAGCTTTGAGCTAACCTAGGGTCCAAGTCGGTATCTGAGTCAAATCAGGAGCAAAATTAGGCGTGCAAGTAATCATTTCAATTATGTATATGTTGAGTATCTACCATCTCTACTCCCCAAGACCCCAAAGTGGATGATAGCGGGACAACTTTGTTTTAATATCGATTGAATTGTTGGAAGAATATAAAAAAAGTACCATTTTAATAAATACTAGTAAATAGTTTTTTCGAAAGCAATTTGACAGTCCCGTATTTTTTTCTACTATTAATAAATAGACTGGACAGAATAACACATAATTGGCTGGAGTAGATAAAAAAAGCGAAATTCGAATATTCGAAAAGAATATACACAATAGAGATGAGGATATCTTCGAAAATTTCAACTTCATATTTTATGATAAACGAATTTCATAGTTCGTATTTCTGCTTGCTTGATAATATTTAATATAATATTACATTATTATTAATTATACCTAATTATAAGATGCAATTTTTTATTTGCGACAGAATAGATTGAATCTTAAAACGGACCTCATCAATTGTGTTAATAGACCAATTATAGATTATCAGACTGAATCGAACAGAACCAAACAATTTTAAATTAAATTTAACGCGACTAAAAATGACAAATGAGTGCATTACATTTTCACGCACATTTCAAAAAATGTCCATGCTTTATCGCAAGCAAAATAAAAATACATGCACGAATAAGCGTGTAAATGAATTTCAAGTGTTTTTTTTTACAAAAGTGATAAAATCAGCTGAATGAGGTAGTTATTGATAAGCTTTTTGCGTTCTAATTTTCATTTCAATTTCATGTTCGAACGACCGGTATGAAGCAGTAAAAATTAGTACCAAAAACATTTAAAAATAGATTATAAAAATATATTGACCGACTTTTGAGGGGATTTTAAAGTAGGAAATTTAGTTTGAATACATTTGTAAGGAAACTTGATTTAATTATTCACTCACACAAATAAAAGTAAAGAGTGTATATGCTAGGATTTTATTGGAATAACAGTTATCTAGCTCAAGCATAATTTTCCATGCCGGTTATTGATTATTTGCCGGTAGGCAATAATTTCTGACCTATCCCACATGGTAACTCCGACGAAGTTTTTGATATCATGCGTCCGCATATAGTATGTATGATACAACCAAAAATATGTTTGGAGAAGTGTAAATTTGTAAGCTAAAAAAAGTATGTGAAAATAATCAACTGGGATGAGAAGTTAATGCGCATTTTGTTCGACAGCTTGCCGCCCATGCCTTCCATGCGATGTAGTCCAATTTTATCGTGTTGATGATAGCGAGTAAATCGTGTTCGATTCGAATGCGAATTGCAAAGTTGTATTCGTGAATGTTTTGAACATTCTCGCATATAATTGCAAAACTATATGTACGGCAAGCCTTGTAGATATGTAAGAAAGGGAATAAAATGTTTTTTTTTTAATGCTCATAATTTTGTGTCTGCTGGCTTGAATGCTGTGAGTTACGCAGTATTTCTTTTGGTATAGCATTGGAAAGTAGTATATTGAGTAGTGGGTATATTTTCAATAACGATACCAGACGAATGTCTGCTACTAGATTTCCAAAGCTGATACCGTAGACATCCATTTATTTATGTACATATTTAAGAAATGGCTAATAAAGTGGAAAGCCTCAGACTTATTGTCGAAACATAGCACAACAATATGGCAAGACTGTTATTAACATTGACCTTGTCTGAATATCCTTGACAGTGGCTGATATGTTTATTACCACTGCTTGGGAAGTGGTGAGTGGTGAGATATAAGGAAAATGAAAACAGCCGTGAGAATTGAAGCAATTTGCTTGAATCTGAGTGTTAGTAGTAATGAAGGAATTCTATGGGACTATGGGCAAATTTGACAGTCTTCTCCTATGCGAACAAAAAATGGCCGCCATATGCACTGAGATAGTAGGCCATATGTACACAAATTTGACAAGTAACAACCAAAAGGTCGTAGAACTTAGGAAACCAACACCAAAGGGAATATCTGAGGTAGTAATTCTCTCAATTTGTTCTATTTATAGATTTTATCTTTGTAATGAAATCGCTTCACTAAATTTCGTATGTGTATACGCTTGTTTCATTTCCTTAAATCTCTCTGTTTTGAATATTCTTCTCATATCTTCCTCTGTATTCTTCTCATATCTTCCTGGTCACAAGGGCATTGAAGGAAACGAGAGGGCGGATGCGCTATCCAAGCACGGGGCTAGCTTTCCCCTGTCAGGATCGGTTGACATTCCAACTCCAATCCAGACGATCAAATACTCTATCGACTCCAATATGATGCAAGGTGCAATGCGCAGATGGTGTGCAACTCAGACCTGCAAGCTAACCAAAATCATGTGGGAGTCATACAATCACGTAGCGACTAAGTTCCTGCTCGATTTAACGCGGACTGACTGCAAGCGGCTGGTCGGTATCATAACTGGCCACTGTCTTGAACCAGCTCATGCCATGAAAATGGGGCTCCTAACCAGTGACACCTGTAGGAAGTGTCAAGTGCCGGGAGTCTTTGAAACATTCCAACACCTTCTATGCCACTGCCCGGCACTAGGGAAAACCAGGCAACGTTGCTTCGGTGAGCCCTGGCTGGTGGATCTCTCATATGTAGCGGAGCAGAGGCTGAAGGACATACTTCAGTTCGCAAAAAACTCCGGGGCCTTCGATGGCCGTTTGGACTGAACTTTCCTTCTCCGAGTCCATTTATCTGGTATCGCTACGGCCCAAATGGCTCTATGTGTGGCCCTGTGTCAGCCAGTTAAACCTAACCTAACCTTCCTCTGTATCTGTTCTTCTCAATTCCATCATTTTCTTTATCGCTTCTTTCTTCTTGTCTTGCTTTTCTTATTCTTTTATCTTTCGCAATCGCAAGTACGACAGAATCGGAGTACTTTTGGTGACAGTGGTAGATACATATATGTCCTGAAATTTCTAGAGCCTTGTGGTAGTTGAGAATCGAATCGCGACATGACTTCGGAAAATGAATAGTTGAACGAAAGTTGGAAGATCTGGAAGCTGAGAAAGAAAATATTTTTGTGTCAAGAAAACAAACCCAGTATGTTCTGAATACCATGTCTAAAAAGTATGCTCAAATCCTTTTGTTTTCTTTTTTGTAAGTGTAAACTAAACAAAACTGCCGACTTTTTCCTTGTTTTGCTTTGGTACAAAGGCTCTGCTTGATTTCTGATGCTATTAAACCCTTTTTTGGTAGTATTTTTTTCAGACCAAGCAATTCCGTCGAACAGGTTACTTTTGCTTAGCTCCACAAAAACTGCAATCAAACAATTAAAGCTGCAATTTGCTAATCACATTATCTAAATGTAGTTCCTATGATCAACCATGCAGTTGCTACCAACCACTTTTTCCCCTTAGTGTAGATGGCCAAAAAAAATCTTCACTAAAAAAATCTACAAGCCCACGAAATGCTAAGTCGGGATCCCCCTATGCAACGCTTCAACCCGGTCGTTCAGACTCACCTATACGGACTTCCAAAAATACCACAGCTCATGGGTCTGTTAGGAAAAAATATCCCGCTACAGCGCATTTGGGGCTTTGGGAAGTGGAGTAGGTAGATGATCCATTTTCATAATCGGAATTTTTGGCGAATGTGAATTGTTTAGAATCACGCCTTACTTCACCCCTAGGAAAGGTTCAGGAGCTAGTAATAGCCCCTGCATCACTGTACCACGGTCAATCACTGACGCCACAAGTAAACTTGATGCCGCCATATGGGCCAAACTGAAGTCCGAATGGGAAAACAGGATGAACTGCAGGGTGGCCAGGACATTATGGTCATCACCTGATCTAAGCAAAAACAGGAAACTGCTTAAGCTCAGCAGAAACCGCTTGAGAGCCACGGTCGGCTTGCTTACAGGGCACTGCCTTGCCGCATCTCATGCGAATAGAATGGCACTGACATCCAGCAATTTATGCAAGAGGTGCGAGATGAAAGATTACACCATCGAACACACTCTCTGTGATTGTCCGGCCCTAAATAATAAAAGCCTGAAGATTTTTGGTTCATACCACTTCCAAGAGTTAGCAGAGGTGGCCAGTACCCGTCACGTTGAGTCAGCTGATTCAGTTTGGCGAAGCGGTCACTTGGCAGCTCTAAAAAGCCAGCGGAGGGTGGCAAATGGGCCCAAACTGGTGGCCTAATCCAAGCCGCGTTCCCGGCAGCCCTCTTCACTAACCTAACCCAACCTACTTCACCCCTGAGTAGAATCAGGTACCTACTCAACAGCTCAAAGTTCGGTGCGCGGTCTTTCGTCTATATCTGGATTTGAACCAGGAACCTCGCACGCTCAACCCCCTAGGCTACACGCCTAGATCAGTGAAATGTTTCACAGAGATGAAGATGGTTCAACAAAAAATAGCACAAGGAGAAAGATAAGCGTAAAGCTTTGGAAAAAAGACAATATAAGACACAGGGAACCATTTCCAGGTAAGCAATCCAAGGCATTATAATTCTCTTGAAGCTGGTTTCATTTTTTGATTGACTGAATCATAATTTATTTTGTTTTTCATAAACAAAAAAAATTTAATCGTGAAAGTTGAATTTCTAAATTCAAATGCGTCTTTTTCACTCAAAATAATGGCCCGGACATTCTTAGTTGGCATGAAATGAGAAGAGTGTAGCGATTTCCACGTGAATTCACCTCCGAAACTTTCTACGTGATGTACCTTCGGTATTTTTACGGTGTTTGAGATTCTAAACTTTCTTCTTCTGGTGAGCGCCATCGAGAGTGGTTGTATTCAAGAATTATTTGTTAACATATACCTACATTTCTTAAAATAATAAATTATTGAATTATTTGACTGTGATTATTTATTTTAGTGGCCACAGAAGACATGCTCCTAATGGCACCTGCATTTTAATGGGGAAACGGAATTCATTCCTAAATTTACGCCAAAAAATTTATATGTGAATTTTTGTATGGAAATATCACGCAAAACAGACCTTAAAATTCGGTTTGATCAGCAAAGGGAAGATGAAATAAAAACACCAGGATTGTCATAAATGAAAAGTTTGAATAAAAGCGGCTTTTGGATGGATCCTTGAAGTAAACCAGAAGAAGGAAGGTCGTTGAGGATAGGACGACAAGTCAAGGAGGGTGAAGAAGTAAATGCGATTCATTAAGAAAGTGAAAATCCAAGAGGGCATGTTATATTTCCTATTAAATACAAAGCGTTTAAAGATTTTAGGAAATCAGAGCTGAGGCGGAGATGGATAGGAATCAGACAGCTTCCAGGAAAAGAGAAATTTCCGATCACTTAGGCTGACTTTGTGTTGTGATGCCACAAAGTCAGCCAAAGTCGGCCTCTCTTGTGCCTATATGTACTGGTCGTCGGGCTTTTGTAGATCGGCAGCCACTTCAACCTAACCTAACCTAGGCTGACATTGAATAAGATGGATTATGGGGACAGTTCTTTAAATGAATTCATCACTACATCTCACCTGTTTGATCAGCATTGACTCCGGTATGATGCATAAAGGTGACAATACTAGTGTGGCGGGAGGATGTAATAATGCACGATATTCAATACCATCTGAAAGTCACAAGTCTCTCAGTAGTACGGTTTGCCCTTCCCTCAACTTAAGCTAACTGCAGACAATTAATAGCTAGAATCTTTTCGTAACCAGTCTCTTGTAAGGACAAACGCCTTTAAAACCTCATGTCAAATAGTCTCAAAGTAGCCTCATGTCAAATAGTCTCAAAGTAGCCTCATGTCAAATAATACCAGCGGAAAATTTCAGGAGTAAGGGTCGCTGTAACGGGTCTGAAATCAGATAACACAGGTTTGGCGACCATTGACTAGTAGACATAAGATTAAGCGATAGGTAGGGAAAGAAAATAATTATATTCCAAAACCTACGAAAAAGTTGGAGTCATTTAATAAACCCAGCAATGACATCCATAGCTACAGAATATCATGTGTGGTGCTTCGTAAAAAGCATGGACCTTTTCGTCACTAACCTAGTTAACTGGTCCAAATTAGTTCCAAACCTTGAGATCTGATATGGATTTTCATGAGATTTTCATTAATATTCTCTTTGGGAGCCAACAGATTAGCTAATGAAAGATGATAAAATGAGAGATGCATTTTAGCAACAAATTGGCTTCCTGACAACGTAAATTCTTTGGATACACAAGATCATTCAGAAGCGGCTTTGCCTAACATTTTCACGTATCTTTAGCAGTATTAAGAGCAGATCAATCCAAAAAGGCCCACAGATAAAAAACTGCTCGACGGGCACTTGAAATATTAATGAGAAAATGACTCTGGAAGAATTGGCCATTGCATATAACGAGCCATGACTGCAGACAGGAGTATAGAAAGTATGTCAACAAAACAACAAATGCACAATGAAGTAGATACGAATTCATAAAGGGATTGTCGGATAATGAGCTGTTGTAGCAATATGTAATTGAGTTGATGTGGTGAAACAGGGGTCCCAACGATCTTGCGAGTTTTAGCACCCTTTTTGCGAACCAACGAAATATTATTAAAGACAATGATGTAGCAATAGTTGAGCTTAGCGATAGGCTAAACTGCTATTTTTAAATAGCACTAAATAGAAATAGCTGTTTCTGGATAGCAGCTTAAAAATAGCAGTCTGTATATCGAAAGACAATTTTGTCACAATATTTGTCACAAAATTTAATATATCCAGCTTTGAAAGGATAATCGGTTTTTTTATTAAAATATTTTTTTTACAAGCTGGGAAAAAAAATTGGTACACATTAAAAACAAGTAATAATAGCTACCAGGTCGAAATCCAATTTTATTAAATTCGTAGATTATAAAAAAGTAATCGGTGGAATCTCTGAAGACATAAGATTTCTTAGATTATGTTTAAAAAAGAATGTGACTCCAAAAAGTCATATTATTAAATTTTGGTCTCATCTGTTAGGAGTAGGGAAACAAATTGCACTGGCTGAAAGGAATCTCATTAGAGATTCTGTAAATAGGCTTTATAAGAGATCATCTAAAAATGGCAAGTGAAACTTTAGGTAGAAAAAGGGATATTTTAGACATTGTAGGAAAAGCAAACAGGGCCTTTGAATGTGAGAAAGATAGAAAGAGGAAAATTCTCACAAAGAAACTGAAGGAGCTGACGAGAAGAAAGGATACCATGGAAAAGAAAAAGAATGCCGTAGAGACTATCTCTAACTATGTGGTGAACAAGTCCACGGTTCAATTCACAGAAGAGCAAATGAAGCTGCTTAACCAAGGTCTGAATTTTGCTGTCAAGGAAACAGCATTCCCAACAGAAGACTTGGTAATAGACATCGAAGCAGCGGTTGAAACCCTTCCCGAAGAGGAGAAAGCACAGATTAGAGGCAATGTGGATTAACTCATCAGGAAGGAAAATCGTAAGAGGGGAAATACTGGGAAGGTACAGAGAGTGCTCAAAGAGTTGGCTGCTAAACCGGTCTTTTATACCAAAGCCGATAAAGGAAATGCCGTGGTCGTAATGGACAAAGACGAATATGACCGATTAGTTATGGAAAAACTCAACAAAGGCGATTACCATGAACTTAGGAAAGATCCCTTGCCAGACTCTATCAAACGAGTTGAAAGAGTCTCGAAAGAGTGCAAAGGGACGATTGGAGAAGTGAACAAGCTGCGTGTCTCAAACCCAGCGTTGCCAAGAATTAGGTGCCTTCCAAAGATACATAAGGAAAGAAGTGAGCTTAGGGAAATTGTCGCCGCTACAAACGCTCCAGCAAAGATAATCGCAAAGTGGATTGTAGACGAGTGTAGGACCTTAGGGAAGATTAGCGATAGAACGGTTATGAATCGAGACGAGGTAATGGAGCAACTGGGAAGAGTGGCAACAATAGGGGAATATGAGCTAGTTGTATCATTTGATGTCAAGGCTCTGTTCCCAAGCGTGCCGGCAAAACAAGCACTCACGTTCTTTGAGGACTGGCTATTAGAGAGGAATAGCTCACCGGAGGGGAAAAGGAGGAGGGCTAAAGACTTTTTGAAACTTGCTTCGGTTTGCATGAATGAAAGTTATTTTACTTTCAGGGGGGAAATACTTTAAAGCGATGAAAGGTGTTGCAATGGAAAATCCTTTATCCCCACTTATGAGTGAGATATTTATGGACAGACTGGAGAAGAAACTTTATGAAGAAGGTTCGCTTCCTCGGGTTTGGTTGAGATATGTAGACGACATTCTAGCTATTGTTAAAAAAGATGCTTTAGGAGAAACTTTGGAGAAGTTGAACCAAGCACGTAAGGACATCCAAATTTCAATGGAAATCCAAAAGAATGAGAAATTACCCTTCTTGGATTTAATGGTCATAAGGAAATAAGGTCTTTTTAGATATAATATCTACCGAAAGCCCACACACACCCAGAGGACAACAGCATCCATGTCTGATCATTGATATTCCTAAAAAATGGCGCCCTTTAATTCGATGGTTCACCGGCTATTAACAGTGCCCATGGATCAGGAAAGTTTTAACTCAGAAGTTATATATATTAAAGATACGGCGAGAAAAAATGGATTTGACGAGAGGATAATCGGAAATCTTGTCAAAATATTAACGACGCTTTTTATACAGGAAAAACAAAAAACAACCATAAGAGTTCCAATTATTTTTTCGTCAATATTCAAAAAAGTGTGGGAATTTCTTGAATCCTTTGATATTAAAGCAGTTCCAATCAGTAAAGCTAAAAAATTAGGTACTATACTATGTCACGTGAAAGACAAAAAGGAAAAATGTGGAATTTATAAAATTACCTGCCCAGATTGCGACAAAATATACATGGGTCAAACGATTAGTTGGTGTTAGACTAACGGAACATAAACGGGAAGCAGCTTCAGCGAGGAAAAGGAATACAACATTAGTACGATCAGCAGTGGCGAAGCACATCTTGGAGAAGGATCACAACATAACATGGGACAACGTGGAGGTGATTAAGGAGGTACAGCAGGTACGAAAAATGGATGCGTACGAAAGCCTGAATATATGGAAAACCCCAATGCATAGAAGACTAAACACAGACCAAGGAAACTGTGCATCACCACTGTTCAGGTTAATTTGAACATACATTTGATAGCGAGGAGGAAAATTTAATTAATATTGATAGTTAAATGTATTTGAGTAAAGTATTTAGTAGACAATTAGTGTGAATCGATACTTTAAAAGTAAGCTCTATAATTAACATACCTAAGTTAGATTAAGATTAGACCGATAGACTCTGAAGAAGAGGGCAGATTACCCTCGAAATATCGATATTTGACACAACATTAAATATATCCAGCTTCGAAAGGAAAATCGTTTTATTTTTATTAAAATATTGTTTTACAAGCTGGGGAAAAAATTGGTACACATTAAAAACAAGCATTGTGACGTATTTAATTTTCATAAGCCAGAGATAGGTTCGGTTCTGCCCTGCTATAATTCACGTTAGTTTCAATCGAAATTTTAAAACGGCGCAAATTTGTTCATTCCTTCGCGTAATATGTTATGTGGAACGCTATCGCTCAGTCAGCTGAACAGTAGTATAGTACACAAACCGAATCGACTTGGATTGAAATTGAAAGGTCTCAGAAGTCAAAGTAGGTTTTCGATGCGAGTGGATCGACCGCATACAATTCAGTCAGTTCTACAATGGATTAGAAAGTCACATACATGAATAGAACTTAAGTGGGCTTCGAATTGTCCACTCCCTAAATCCGGGTTTCTAATGCAAAACAATCCGATCCGACAAAAATTCCTGATCGGATCGACTAATCCAAATCAATCCGATACGAGTATGCAACACGAATTGATCGATCTTAATCCACTTGCGAATCACATTGTATATGTTGCTAATGTATGTGCACGAGGCTTGTATACGGAAAATTGCACACAAGCCAGGGAATAGTCGTAAAAACCAATGATAAAATGATCGATAGGGGCCCCGGTAGGTCTGCTCGCTAAGGCGTCAGGCCGAAAAGCGGCGTGCTACGAGGCCTACAGGTTCGAATCTCGCCAGTACCATGGTTGTAAGTGTGAATGCGTGTGATTGTCTATGAGGGTGGCCAATGGGCCCAAACTGGTGGGCTAATGGTGGCCACGTTCCCGGTAGCCCTCTTCACTAACCTAAAATGATCGATGCCATAAAAGATCAAACCGTAAAGAACAAACAGCAATAGATACTCTGTTTGGTATTGTTCCGCTATTATGTTATCCAAATAGCATTTAAGGAAGAAAAAAAGGTTTATGAATAGCAGGCTGCTATCGCTGTTTGTAAATAGCAGTTGGAAAATAGCATTCCACCACATGTCAAACCAATCGCACCGTTGACATGGGACATAAGACACAGTTATTTGAATGTTCGTGGTATGTAAACAATTCTGATTTATTCTAAGCTGAGGACAAAAGCATGTGTTCTTTTCGATATTAACACCTTAATAGAAAGACTCTGCAATTAAGACGAAATGCTGAGTCATAGCTAAAAATTATTTACTACTTATATATTGATGACTTTTTCCCTATGTAAAATGTCCTAATTTGTCTTTCAAATAGAATAAACTGTGAATGAACATTTTTGGCCTGCACAAGCATATCACTCACACAAAATTTCGCGATAAGAAGTTGACTGCAGTTGTTTACCTCATCTCATAGGCTCTACACCGATCGAACATGTTCTAAAACTTTTCCCAAATTTCCCAAAGTGATCATTGTCATGTAATTATGCTACCTGTCGTTCATGAAAAAGATCACGTCTACAACCACAAGTCATGGGGTTACAGGTAGGAGCTCAGGACGTGTTTCCGAATGTCCTTTTGTCATTAAAAATATACGAAACTCTTGTAGACCTTGATGTCAGTCACGTAGGTATATGATGATTCAGTTCAATTGAAAACGTTTCTGATGAAGACGGTTTGATTAGTTAGTATCAATCATAATTTTTCAGATAAATGTAATCAATTGATACTTCGTACGATTTTTTTTATTTATTGGAAAACACGGCTTTAAGTTTTATTTTGAAGCCTTTTAAAAATCCTAAATTTAAAGTATAACGTGTCGACTCTGCTGTAAAATGCAGGGCTTTCGTGCATCAGCTCAGTGGCTAGATAAGCATTTTTTTTTTTAGAGAAACCAAGCAAGGCTGGTCCACACATCAGACACTTTTCTGGCGCATTCGGCCAATTGCTTCTCCTGATGTCAATAAACGCTCAGATAAGCGACTTTTTATAAAATTTTAGGTCATCGTCTAACATATATTGTACATAAAGTAATCCGATTAAAACTGAGTTATTTACAATTTAAACCAACTCAGTTCTTATCAATAAAAGCATTTTAAATTATTTTAATTCATTGCATTATTATCTCACTCAATATCGTAAGAGCTTATTATTCACACTTTTGATTCAAGTATTTACAGCTTCTTAGCTTAGATAGCAGATACCGATAAGAAAATATGCAATTTAATAATTTTATTATAAGCTTCACTTCACTAGCATACAAGATTTAGTATTTTAATTTAAAAATAACAAATTCAATTCAACTCTAATCCATCCCTCATACAATCAATTTTTGTACTAGATCTTTAATTCACAAATTCACAGACTAGGCAGCACTATTGAATAAATCCCCTATACCATTCGTCCCCGAACAACTCATTCAAAAAATTTATATCGACTTGCTTTTGCGTTTGGATACGTTTTATGTACAAGCGCCATGTTCGTTGCTGAATAGCGGAACTCGCTGTGCCCGTTGGCTACGCGACTGAAAACTCGAATCGAATCAGCTCAGTCGGAATTTAAACATCGAGGGGTTTTGATTGTAAAATGGAGCGGTAGCTAAATCAATGAGAAATTCGGCCTTTGTCCGCTATTTTAGCGTTTTTTTAACATCATTTATTCGAGTGTCTTGAGCGAGTTTTTTCAAATCTCTTAGTTTTTTCTTTCCCGCCGTTCGTATAATGAAAATCAATTCGAAACCAGTGCAGAAAAGTCTAATCCGGAAGAGTCAGAAGCAGCAATTTTCAATCCATCGACCATCGTCTCATCATAGTGAAAAAATTCGAAATTGCATTCATCATCCCGTTGCTGTCGCCGCATCCCCGTTCACCAGCCACAGCAGCTCTCGTTAGTTATTGTTTACACGCGTTTTCTCGGTTGTTTTCTGGCAAATTCTCAACATCCCGTTCAGTTTTTGGAGCCGTGTTTCCTAGGGGGCCCCGTGTGAAAAATAATATCCTGGGCCTTCGTTGTTTTTTTTTTGGTGGTAAGCTCTGACGTGTTGTTTCTCGGCTCGGGGAAAAGCAATCGAGCGATTCGTACCGTCGTCCGTGTGGAGATCGAAAAATAAAAGTCCCAAGTGCAAAGTCATCGGCCGTTTACTGTGTGTTCCCGCGGGCAAACAGTGTGTGGCGCGAATCCTTGGAAAACTCCAAACGACATTGTAACCAGATTCAGATAAATCAGTCGGTGACCCGTCAAGTTTCTCGGACTTGAACTGTTCTCAATTGTTCGCGTACTTGTGCGTAGCAGTGTGTATGTGTCGTGCGGAAATCTATTGAAAATCGCAAACACAAGTAGCAGTAGCAGCGCAGAAACTGCAATCGAGAGCAACAATAAAAAACATTTCCGAAACTTCAACGTAGCAGCGAAGAGATAATAGCGAACATCTGAAAACAATGGTGGAACGAATTCTGGAGGAAAACGCATCGGACGCGAATTCAGGTATGCTTCCAGCTATGATTAATGAATTTTAAGGTAATCGCGAAGATTTCAACAGAGTTGGCTTTGCGAAAATATCCAAATTGAATCGAAAAATTGGCATTGAAAGTTACAGGTGACAGACAGGTCGGCCGATGTACACGCAATTGTGCGACGATTGGCTATGGCTGCTCGCACAACATGATTGTTCGTTACACACGTATATACTGGCGGATACATACGTACACACACACACACTCGGTGATGGCCGACGTATATGAACTGCAGTGATGCGGCATTGCCAAATTCGCGAAATCGGGAGCCCGCATACTGGCAGTTGCCGAATTTCGCTGAGTCGTAGTTGGCAAATTGGAAAGCTTAAATTTGCAAATTTTCACCGGTATTGCGATTTTGTCGAATGGATGGATATTTTCTGACAGTCGCTTTTGTGGGATCTATTTCTGATTGGAGATGTTATTCATGGCTTGGGCAATGTTCACTATACGGGCTAATGATATTAGCATTTTTGTCAAACAATTGATTCTGCTGGTGGTGTCGTTTAGATATTCGGTTTTTCGAATATTCTTCGAGAAAGAAGGGTATTTGAAGTTGGATGGAAGGAAATTCAAGTTTTCTCTTGCATTTCATACGTTAGTTAAGGATTATTAGTTTCTTTGTACAATATATGGTTTTAAATGCAATCAATAAATTATGACTCGCTCAGTGAAAACTGGGGGCTTGGTGAATATTTGTTTGAGATAAGTATGTACCAAAGTTCGTGTTGGTTCCCTCTCGAGGCCACCAAAGCTCTCTAAGAAAAAATGACTTAAAGTGTTCTAGGAAAAAGTGTAAAACAACATACATACATACATATCTGCAAATTTAGTTCAAATAAGGGTGGGTGGCACAAGTTCAGTGCACCTGAAAACAATTCAATTCTTTTAAATACAGTCAAGTGACGTTCGTCCTTTCACTTTCAAGCATACCAAAGACCGAATTCCACTACAACCTTGAGCAATAGCTTCAGGGAAAGAAACCTACCCTGACACAAACATTCATTAAGCTTCAATATCTCAAATTCATCTCCTGTTTGCTTCTTAAACTTTTGCTTATCATTCTCTCAATCTGCTTTAAGTTCTCGGAAGTCACAAAGGATAATAGACTGATACAAGCACAGCTGCGTCCTAGGAGACCAGCAGCAGTTATTACCGTTCGTCCCTTCGGGCATTGCTTCATTGTTTTTAGAAAATACTTGAAATTCATGGGAAACGCAAGCGATGGAGGGTTGAAGTGTGGTGGTAGTAATACCATATTCGTAGAATATGAGCTAGATTGAGAAGGAGTGGAATGGGTTGTGGAGAAGCACATTGCAATGGTTGGTTTTGGTGGTGAGCAGGATATGAATTCGGCGGATGTTGAATGGGAAATTAAACCGGAGTTCCACTGATTCAAGATTTGGTGAACAAAGCAGAATGTGGAAACGAGAAATGTGTTTTGAGGGCAAAAGTTAATATTAGGACTATTTCCAGGAAAGCAAACAATCATTAATTCTTATAGAGAAATAAATCAAATAGGTGTAATGTATAATCTCAGTAATGAAGATGTTCTATCTTTGAAAGAATATCAATGTGATTCCTAAGAAAAATGAATTTAGAAATTTAGCCAATTCTGGGATCTCTAGGTATCAAATTTTGATATGGAATGATTCCAAGAAGATTTCAACGTAGCTTTCGACATAGCAACAATCTTCGTGAAATTCGATAATACACTTGTAGGAGTCAATGGCTTCTGAAGGTGACATTCTAACCTCAATTTTGGAAGTAGAATCTATTCAAACAAACTTAAAATCTGTTTCAATAGCGGATTAACACATTTGGTGATTGCCAGTGATACCTGGTATGATGCTCGTTTAAGCTTTTTGGCAGTCAAATTTTTAGTGTAATACCAATAATCAGATTTATCTAGGCAAGATACAATTAATTTAGCTACACTTGAAACACTACTGGGGTGGTAGTACCCCAACATTTAATATTTGAATATATTGGCAAAATAGGGAGGTTAGATCTCCAACCTTTCTAAACATCGACCAATGCTTGCAGTATATGATTGAACGTTTTTAGGATGAGGCAAATAAATTCTTCGTCAGATTTTAATAGTTCAGTTGCTTGTCTTTGGCATCTTCTTCGATATATTTTTTCCTGGGGTACTAGATGGCTTCTTTGACAGTTTTACAAGATTTTCTTTCCACTATACGTTAAGCCGGGGCACATTTAAGTCTTCCTGAAAGCTTATGCTTGCCAAATCCATAGAATGAGATAACGTAGAGTTGATTAAAGAGGTACAGCAGGTACGAAAACTGGATGCGTACGAAAGCATCAACATATGGGAAACCCCGATGAATAGACGACTAAACACAGACCAAGCAACTGTACATCACCACTGTTCAGGTTAATTTAAACATACATTTTATACTGAGGAGAGTAATGTAATTAATTAAATGTATTTACGGTAGTAGTTACTAGATAATTCTTTGGTAATTAGTATTAGTCAATACTTTAAAAGTAAGGGCTAGAAATAATATACCTAAGATACATTAAGATTAGACCGATAGAAACTGAAGAAAAGGGCAGATTTCCCTCAAAATATCGATATCTGTCAAAAAATTCAAATATATCTAGCTTCAAAAGGAAAAAATCGGTTTTTTACAACCTGAAAAAAAAAATCGGTTCTCATTGAAACAATCCAGAAGTGTTTTCTGTATTTTTTTGGTTACGCTAGTGCACGCTTCGCCGTTATTATACATAAAAAGGTGTATCTTGCTTTGAATCGTCACATGGTATTGACCAACAATTCGCCCACAAATGAACTTACTCAAACTACAAGATGTTCTCGCTCGTTCGCTGCTTCCCTTTCGAAGGATACAGCGTTCGAATTTCGCCAGGTTCTCAAGATGACCTGAAGAGGTCGAAGACCAGTTTGGAATACGGTTTGTAAAGATCGATCGAATCAGGCGACAATCTTAGGTCTCGAAGAGTTAGTAGGGCTCGGCTTGAAGATACAGTCTATGAGGTGGTATGCGAGGGCTCGACTAAATATTGCTGGGCCTTGTTTAAGACTTGACTGAATATAGTGGTTCGGAATCTAGCGAGGGTCGAACTTAATACCGAGAGAATTCACAGTCTTCGAATGATTGATTGCCTGGTCAGTAATAATAATCATTTTAACTATCTTGAAAGCTTTTAGTCCCTTTCTGAAGTCCTTATTGAAAAATATCACCTCACTCTTACTAGCATTTATCTGTAAGCTCCATTTTGCAAAATATACAATTAATTGGAGAGCTTTTTTACGAGTTTATTCAGTCGGCCACATTTCCACCATCTTCAAAAGCTTGTAGGCTTCTGCGAAGGGCGTATTCTGAACCATGCTGGATAGGGTGATACCCGAACATTAGGAAGTGTGGCGAAAATCAATAGAATCATGAACTACCTTTCGAAAAGGAGAATACGATTCCGGAAGCTTCTCGTTCCACCTGCTATGATCGGAACCTATATAGGCTCTTATTGCATTCAGCGTAGATACATTAGTTCGCTCCGAAGCATTTGCCTGTGGTGAATACAGTGGTGTAAAACAATGCTTCACGCCATAATTATCCAGCAGCTGAGCAAATGTTTGGGAATCAAACTGGACCCCATTGTCTGAATGAAGCCATTCGCGCATTCCGAAGGTCAAGAAGATATCAGGGTCGAGAAATTGCATAATCGGCCCGCCTGTGGCCTTCATCATGGACTTGAGCCACACAAACTTTATGTAATGATCCAGGAGAGGGTATTCCCAGATCTTGTGCGAGGATATGGGTCCATGAAATCCACAAAAAGTCGCTGCATTGGCCGCTCGGGACTCTGGGGGATCCCATAGGTGGCCTCAATGCGGAATTCGGAGGCTTGATCTGCTTGCAAAATACACACTCGCTTACATGCTGCGTAACATCATGCCTTAATCGAGGCCAATATATGTATATTTGCTGCAGCTCGATAGTTTTCCGAATTCCGCAATGCGACCCACGGGTTTCATCGTGAGCTCGCTCGATGACCGACTTCCGCTGACCATCAAGGACTCATAGCTTGTTCCGGGGAATATCCGAAATCGACGCTTCACTGGTAGTCATTGTTATCTGAATACGATCATTGGAGACATGCAAATTTTGAAATATATGAGGCTGCGTTAAAATCTGCCCCTCAAATGCTCGTAAGAAGGCTCCTGGAATGCCGAGTTATCCTCCCATCGCTGATATCTGAGCATCCGGAAAGCAAGCCCTTCACAGAGTGTCTGGAACGACGTTGAGGTTGCCTTTTTGATGCTCAGTTTTCAAATCGTAGCCCTCTAGCTTCAGGCTCCAGCGAGCCAATCGTCCAAACAAATCCTGTTGTTGCATCAGCCACTTTAGGCTGGTATGAGATCTGTGATGATAGTTAAGGGCAGCCCCTCGACGTACGTTCTGAATCTCTTAACACTTTGCACCGCAGCTAAGCATTCCAATTCGGTAAGACTGTAGTTGCGTTGCGCCACGTTAAGTTTCAGTAACATATACGCGATGGGTGCTCCCTACCACCATCATCATTCTTCTGGAACAAGACACTTCCAATACCCTCTGGAACAAGTCACTTCCAATACCCAATGTACTAGCGTCACATTCAATATAAAAGTGCTTTGTGAAATCTGGATTGGCCAACCCGGATCATAAACCAACAGTTTCTTTACTCCACTGAAGGCAGCCAAAGCCCAGTTGCTGGCAGCCAAAGCCCAGTTGAAGGAACGCTTGCCTTTTAGCAGATCCGTAAGTGGGGTGGTAAAAAAGAAGCAAAATTTGGAATAAAACGTCTGTACTATCCAGCCATTCCCATGAATCACGTCCTTTGTCGTTCGGGGCTCTGGATATGTCAGGATACTTGGCACCTTCTCCTGATCGGTTCGTAAGTTCCCATCACTTACCACAAAGCCAAGGTACTTGATTTCCCTCTGGACAAACATGCTCTTTTCAATATTGATGGTCAAGTTGGCGTCCTTGAGTCGCTCCAAATGTTCATCAAATGTTGAACCAATTACGAGCAAGTCGTCAAGGTAAACAGACACCTTGTCCTGAAGCTCGTGTGGTATTACTTTGTGCATTAGCCAACACATCGTTTGCGGAGCATTGCACAAACCGAACGGCATGACCGTGAAGCGATAGAAAGGTCTGACATGGACAGTAAAAGCTGTTTTTGTCTCGTGATGCTTCGTCTAAGGAAATCTGCCAGAAAGCTTCCTTCAAGTCCAAGCTAGTAATGAATCTGGTATCTTGTAGGCGTACCAACAGTCCCTCAATGAGAGGTAATGGGTACGCATCTTTTAAGGTGACCTCGTTCAGAAGTCGGGTATCGAGGCATAGACGCACCTTACCAGGCTTTCTCACCTTACCAGGCTTTCTCACCTTACCAGGCTTTCTCACCTTACCAGGCTTTCTCACCTTACCAGGCTTTCTCACCTTACCAGGCTTTCTCACCTTACCAGGCTTTCTCACCTTACCAGGCTTTCTCACCTTACCAGGCTTTCTCACCTTACCAGGATTCCTCACCAAGGTGACGGGTGAACTCCACGCGCTATGACAATCCTCTATCACAACCAGCGACAACATACGATCAAGTTCGTCATACATCAGTTTCTGTATAATCGTGGACATGGCATAATGTCGTTGTTTAATGGGCTGAGCAGAACCCCTGTCGATCTTATGTGACACGAGTTTGGTTTTACCCAGGCCCTCCTTGTTATGTGTGAAGAAACTGATGTTTGACAAGGTCGAGTCGTTGCTGCTCCTGAGCGATCAACAGATGAAAATCAGGGCACGCAGGCTCCGTAAGGGCCTCAACAGTGTTACATTGCGTTGGAGCGATTTTAAAAGAGGTCTCAAAAAGCCATGCCCAAATAGACGGGATGGATTAGAGACGGAACAATCAGAAACCTCATCATCTTACTACAATCGTTAAATCGCACCAAAGTGCCAACATATCCCACTATGGGACTCTTTTGACCTGAGGCAGTCTAAACGTTGGTCCGCTTAGTATGCATATACAGGTCCAAATTAGAGAGCAGGTCCAAAGAACCAGCGCGGAGTATGCTGATACTAGCCTCTCTGTCGAGTAACCCCGCCAATTTCCGTCCCATGATGATATTCTCAGCGAAAGGGTGATTGTCACTATTAATTGTGACTATCGAGGCAAAGCACCTCCACGACCTATGGAAACGCCCGGACGAAGCCACCCTTAAATAGGCAGGTCTAATTGAATTGGAGCATGTGGACCCAATAATCGAGTCAGAAAATGAAAGGCCATCGGCGAATTGAGTTTGAACATGTGGGGTGGATGTGAGTGTGTATGGTGCGGTATTGCCATCCTGGAGTGAAAGACATTTTGGATGCATAACGTCCAGTCAGGATAAACGTCGCAACTCCGGATCGACATTCGTAGCTTCAACTCCCAAAACTAGTGGTGATCGGAAGAGGCCAAGTCTGGTTAGAACAAAGTCGAGATCAAAAGGAATACTATATAAGAGCAGAAATTGTGTCTTTGATGTCTTATGCTGCATGTTGTCCTGCTGCAAATTCAATTTTTCTCTACCTTGCACCTTAATCTATGGGTTTGTCGATCAATCCACGGTTTAAATCGATCATTTGTGCCCGGTAGTGACCAGAATAAACCCTTCTGATTGTTTTTTTTCAAAAATTAAACGGTCTATGTTGATGGCAATCCTGTGTCAATCCATAACTATTTGCATTATGGGTTTTCCTGCCTTATGGATATTTCCCACGGCAAGCCGATGATCATAAATGTTGTGACGACTAATCATGTAACCTCTTTGTCATATATTGTAGAGCATTTTAGAATTATTTAACTGGACAAGGTGTTCTTTATCGTCCAAGTCAAAATCACCCCTATTTATTCATTCAAAATGGCGCTTACAAACGCATTGCTTCAGGCCAGCGTTACCGTTAACATTTTTTTCTTCATTTAATTCAAAACTAGATATGTTTACAACACATAAAAATATGATGCGAAATCGAAATTGTTTGAAAAGGTACGGGCATAGCATCAAGATGACAAGATCCCTTCGCTTCCAGCGCCATTTGACGCAAAAATTAAGAATTATTGACTTGCGCACTGCACACAATTTGTCGAATTTGACGATTCGTCTTCGGAATTTAATCTTGAAGTTGGCGGAAGGAATATTGCTGCAAACAGCGAATCATAATGCGAAAATATAAGGGCTGTTCGCGTACCTGAATCTATTACAATAATAGATTCGCAGAAAGTCGTTTTTGAACTCTTGCTGCAAGCCAAATTTTGCCACAAAAAAAGCCAACTGCAAAAATCTGTTGCTGCTGCAGTACGCGAACATACCTATAATATCATATGGTTTCCGAAATCGGAATTTGAATCATAATACCTCCCATTAGTCTTCAGAATCATCTTAAAACAAAATAAAAAAAAATGACTAATAAACTTCAGTTCTAATTTAATGCGCCATTCATATTGAATTGTGAATTAAATTATAATGAAGCATGACAGCTATGATCATAGCATCTAATTTCAATAAACAACCTCCAACCATATGCCGATAAAGCGACGTAATTGGAGCAGTACAGGCTGTTTCTATTAGACTGTTATCTTTATTTCTCAATTTTCCATGCAAATTTCTACGATTGATTATATTTTATGCGATATGATTCATACGCCCGATCATGTTAAAGCTTGTCGAAACGTAATAATTTCAGATAAAGAAAGTTCTAGTAGTTTTTTTTCTCCATTCTATGACGACGCTACTATCTGATGAAATAGTTTGGATTAGTTGAATTTGAGGTGCAAAAGTTGAGGTTTTTGGAAGGAAATGAATGATAGCAATGTAATATTACATGAATATTGTTATCAAATGTGACCTCAAATGTAGGAAATAGTCTGGGTAATTTAGTTGCGAATGTGGTTACGATTGCTTTGTAATTTGGTAATTATAATCGATTTTTTTATGCGCCGTTCGCAAATATGATTATGCTCCGTTCGCAAATATGAGCTTATGGTCTGATGCTTCAATCAGTTTTTGATAGTTAGTGCTATGTGAATTGATATTGAAGCAATGTATGTATAGTGTATTTATGTAGTATAGTGATGGTCGATAGCTTCCGGATTACCTATTCCTGGTATCGATAAGTATCTTTTTAAGCCATTATCCCATGGCCAAGTTTAACAATAGAGAAGGCATCAAAAACTCATCTATCTTTGCTCGATTCGAGCTTCAAATGCATAAAGATTTTTTTTTGTTAAATCTGATCAAAGTTACTTTTGATTTTATCAGAGTTAATCTCGATAATATAACTAAATCCACAAAACCTAATGTTAATTGTCAATCGATACAATCAATACTCCAGCGTGCTTGATTCAAATCGAAAACTTTTTAAAGTGCTTCGATTAAAATTCTCAGCATCACTTTGAGAACATGAATAGCTAGATAATTTTGTTAATACTCATCATCTCATACATAACGAACTTAGTTCGATCTTCAAGATATTTCGTAATAATATCATAGAAAGCTTGAATCATTTATATGCCTTATTTGAATGAAATATACATGAAAAGTTAAAATCTTCCCACTCACCATATCTCTTCAAACATATCCAATACACAGAATCTGAATAACTTTCCCATTTCCGACCTATGTAAGTATCTATCTCCTCCAGGCCAGCAGCAATCAGGTTTATTGCAAACTTTAATCCATAGCCTGGATTCTACGACGCAATTTTCGCTTGTAGCCACACCACATATTTCTAACTTTATCGATCCACATCGTCCAAAAACATTATCAAAGTGTAATACCAGAAGCAGCACACGTTGCTGCGGCATCTTCGTCGTTGTCGTATTTGCTTATGTTTCTCTGCCTCCTAAAATTTATTTGTATAGATAGATATAAAATCGTCACAAGCAAAAGCACTATTGCCTGGCTAGCAGAGCCAGGCAGCATGCTACTGCTGCTGCTGACGTTCGGTATACTTACGGCGTAGAAAAACCAGAAAAGCAGCAGCAGCGCCTAGCCGACTCGATTTGTTCAAATGCCGGCATGTCGAATAAAAGTATGTATCTATAGAGTTGAAGTTAAGGTGATGTATGTTGGCCTTGTGCCAGCCAATTCGATTGCCAGAGCCAGATTCCATCCGTTCCGTACTATCACATCACACCCAGCGTGGATCGAAAGCAAAACAACAACAAAAACAAGAAGCGATGGCAAAAATGCTAAAATGAAGGCATGAAAGTTTCTCAAATCGTCTTAAACGGAAGGTATGTTTGCTGGCTTTCTTCATGTAGATATCCAAGTTTTATTGCAACTGCAAATACTTATACTTACCACGTATCTAAACACTGATTTGGAGAAAAATCGAATTGCGAATTTTCTAGAAATTTCCTTGTGGGTGCCGTGTCGTACCGTAACGAGCGCTAAGCTTTTTTTCCGTCTGCCAACAAGAACTCATTACCACATCACCATCCAGCAGATACAGACGAAGGCTACGAAACGAAGACTGCAAATCGAAATACACGAACGCGACTCTAGGCAATTGCACGAACTTATGTAGTTCGATTCAGTATATATGTGCGTATGTATAGATTTGTTCGTGTTCCGCTTCAATTGAGACGAAATTGTACTAGATTGCAAGAAAAATGCGTAGGGCTGCCGGCTTCACGATTAATCTGTTGCATTTAAATTGTATCTTGTAATTTGATCGATGTTTATCATCCGTGTAATGAAAACTGCATGAAAAGAGGGTGAAATGCCGGTTTTTCGGGAAAAATTTCAGCTGCCATTGTTTGTGAATATTATTACAAGCGTTAACCGGTTACGATGTGCGGATTTGAGGCAGAATGCTTTGAAGTTGACCCTTTGTTATTTATCGAAGGACTGGAAGGGAATAATATAAGAGTTTGATAAAAACATGTTAAATTGCTGCAAGTTACTTTATTAGACCAGAAATGTTTGCTCTTTTTTACGTGGAGAAAATGTTTAATTAGAAAAGCATCTGAACTTTTAAGGACCGATCAGACATGCTTTCATGCATCCCAGTCCGTTTTATTTACACAAGCTTAGCTTATAGAAGGTCGGAGTGAAATGGAAGAGGGTGATTTGTACTTCTCGTACATATTTCATGTAGGTACATATAAATGGCCTAAAGAAAACCCCTATTCTAGTATTTTTCTTCTTCGGAAATGACAAAAAAAAAGTATTAGCAGGTGATCTTTTAGGAAGTAAAAGTTATCATATAAGTAAAAAATAGTTAAATTCTGCACTTAGCACATATGTATGTCCCGATTTTTTTTCATTTAAAAGTAAATATATCTATTATTACAGAAAATAAATTCGGGTTTGTGGAATGAACGCTCTCACTGACCTCATACACCACTCATTGTAGTTATTTTGACTAGTGATGGGGGTCGGTCATGAACAATTCGTTCAAATTGATCGGTTCAGCAGCTTTGAGCGGTTCAGTAACTTTGACTGAGTTGTTCAACCGTTCAGCTGGGGACCAGACAGAATCACATACTGTTTTTTTTTGACGTCAGTGTTTCAGGATGAATTCACAGAAAATATCTTCCCTACTAAATCCCCAGCAATCAGGCAACGTTTGCGATTTGAGTGTGATTATGTATAAATAATTTTTAAGATACGGTAACTATTAGAAAAACGGTATGAAATATTTTGATCAGAGCGCATATATCAATTCAATTTCAATCAATTTATTTCTCATAACAGGACAATACAAAATTAAGATGAGATATATAATTATTGCTATTGAGAGATCAGACTTGATTCGCTAGTCTTTGCAACTCTGTTTATTTTTTGTACTTGGCAGTGAGATTTTGTGTTAAAATATAGAATTCTCGGCGTGGAGGAAAATTTTCAAGATAGAAATGTTTTTATTACTTCAAATCAACTTTCGCACAATAACTTCTTTTTTGAAGTATAATATACTTCTATCGACAGCTAAAATGTTCATATCTGTTATAATCCGATTTATTATAATTTTTTTTTTGTGTAAATAGTCATGTTTTTGCTGTTTTAGTCACAATAATATGGACATTTGTCACAAAATAGTCATTTAAGGTCTGTTCCCTAGCTTCTCGGGGTAAAAAAAAACTAACTTCTATGTGAGTGAAAATCAGAAAATTAAAACAACAAATTTCAAGTGTAATTTTTCAAAAATAGAAGGATTAAAAGTGCCGTCTCGGTTTCCAGCTTAACAGACAAATGATTTCAACTATATACAGTGCTATTCATTTCATGCTTGAAAAAGTAAACTGGGTAAAAAATACACAAAATATACGGAAAGTGATGTAATTTATATTTCATTGTAAAGATTGATCTTTGTCATTATATGTGAAACACAATATCGTTCAAATGTCATCCACGAGATTTCTTACAAGACTCGATTTTGTTGAAGTAATTTTCAATTATTTTCGGCAAATTTCGGGCAAAATCTCGACCATGACTTCACGATTATTGGCTTTCAGTTCGTCCAGAGTTTGAAAATTGTTCGCATAAACAAGATCTTTTGCGTACCTCCTCAAAAACAAATCCGGAGGGGTTAAATCGCATGATCTTTGAGGCCAATTCACATCAGCCAATCACGAAATTACACGTCCTGGATATTTCTCCTGCAAAAGAAATCGATTTGCCAGTGTTATGTGACTTGCTGCCCTATTCTGCAGAAACCACATATCATCAAGATCAAAAATTTTTGATTTCTGTCCAAAAATAATCGGTTAGTATGCGACCATAGGGCTCATGATACATTGATGTTGATATTAATGTAAAAAATACGGCCCAATCACGCCACCAGACCATAATGCACACCACACAGTAACTGTTTTTCGGATGTAATAGCCTCTTTCTCCCCATATTCTACAGTCTTCTTATTAACGTATCCACCAAGCGAGAAATGGGCCTCATCACCGAACATTTTTTTTCGAAAAATCCGTATCAACAGCTTGTTCCAACGCCCAATTCACGTATTCTCAGCGTTTACCATGGCCAACAGCTTTCAGTTCTTGTGCGAACTGGACTTTATACGAATGGAGATGTAAATCCAGATGGACAATGCGCCCTAATGAGCCATAAGCTGGGTCCAAATGTTTAGCTCGACGAGGAATCGACAAATTTGAATCTTTCTCCACACTTTCGGCTATAGCAGCGACATTTTCAGTGGTGCAAATGTTTCGATGATGCACATGCCTTGCAATATCAGTAACAGATCCAGTTTGTTCAAATTTATTCACTGTATTCAGTATTGTTACGTCGTTACGTCGTTCACAGCAAATAAATAAATGACAGCATGGTTGACGTCCATTTTTCACAGATGTCGGGCATGCAGAGTTTTACTTTCTCAAGCACGAAATGGGTAACCCTATATAATGAGTTCACTTGAGACTTCGAAACAGCCTGCTAAAAATCGGAAACAGGAAAAGTCCCTGTAAATTTTTATAGAAGAGGAAGCTATACCATTGAAAAAAGGGCTAAACTCGACCACGTTCCCTCCATAGCTGTTAGACAATTTCACGGATTATGTATATTTTTGTGTTCTTGTGGTTGTGTGTTTGTTTTTATTTGTTTGCTTGTTTATCTTCAGTGTGTTGTCTATTTTTTGTACGTTTTGTTAGTTATTCTTCAAATTTTTACCCCATCTACCACCAGAGGACGAGCAGGGACCAAATAATGAAGAATAACTGAACAAAAACGTACAAAAAATACACGAGAAGACAACATATTGAAGATTAACAAACAAACCAACAAAAACCATCCCCAAAAACAAACGCAGACATCCATTGATAAAATTATCTAAAGGCTAAATGTGCCACGTAGCCCAGTTTTACCCATTTGGCCTCTGAAAAAATATATAGCCTAAATTTGAATCTTTTTTGTCTTATTACCAGGAGCTAACTGCTCGGAAAGGCTAAAAGAAAGGGCAGACTACTCGAAAATATGAACTTACGGCAACAGATTGAAACAAATCTTACTTTGTATCGTTCAAAAATTGATTTAAAGCGTCCTTAAAATATTTCAAAGCTGATTAAAGTAATTAAAACCGGAAAATCATAATCAGATAAATTTGTTCAACAACCGCATGCGATTTTGTTCAAAAATTTCATTAGAAAAAATTAAAATTATTACCGACTGATTCACAGATATCAGCTGCTACTAGCTTTAAATTCACTATGCCTTTAATTTTTACATCTTTTATGATTTCAAAATATTCAGAAAAGAGTATTTGGTGCTTAAACATCAGTGGCAGCTCGATTTTCATTATGAATTTAATTCCGTTTTTTCACCTATCATACCACAAAGTAATTAATAACTTAATCTTTGATTTGATTATAGCAGCTGATCTAATCCGAATTTAAAGCAAATTTTAAAATCTTAATTATATTAATCGTAGGTAAAAAAAAAGCTTCTATTCGTAGTAAATCTACCTATCATCCATTTCAAAATAACAAAGACGGCAACTCAACGCCCTTTTTCATTTTATACGCATTTCCAAATAAACATCACCAGATGTTGCTTTGAAACAGAAACATCCGCTGAATATACGAGTCTGAGTGAGATAGCCCATAATAACAACAAGGGCAATGTGTACGTGCAACGGGGAACTGTCACCCAGAAAACATAAAAACCAAATCATGCGCAACGTTGCCAGGTCGAATGTTTATCTTCAAACGATAAGATTATGTTTTTTTGTGCAAATATGGTAACAGTGGTACTGCGGAGTGAAGGTAATACAGAAGAGCTTTTGTTTACGTGGCATATTCCTCGTCCGGTGGCTTGGCGTCATCATCCCCAGATTCGATTCGTCCTTGCTCGATCGACTTTTCCTACCTACATACATACTACATATTTTCAACCCTATATGGGTGGACGCGTGGACGCCATAAGTAGCAGCTTCCGTGGAGCACGTGCTCCGTTCTTCTGGTGACCTGGTCGCCTGATTCCAATGATGCAACCGTTTGTTATTATTTACTCACTCGTTGAGAGATGAATATTGGTTGATTTTAGTTTTCTAAATATTTATTATCTCCGGTGGTGATGAGATATGATGGTGGTGTGGTGATGATGGCAGGCAGAGGCATAATGAAATTGACTTGTCTGACTTTCAATGATTCAAAATTATCAAGTTCGCGTTCCTTGACTGTTTTATGGTTCGTTTAATTCGTCTTGCAATTGCAATTTTATTTTAAATTCAATTGGCGTAATTAGATTGCTGCTATCTTTTGTGATGCGCGTGTTTCGATGATAAGTTGTGACGGTGAAGTGGCGTTTTAGTGGTTCCAAAAAATGTATAAGCGGTAAATATTTTTGTGTTTGTACTTATTTTGCAACGGATTTGTTAAAAATAAGTATTTTTTCTCCATGTAAGGAAAAAACACGTAGAAATGAAGAATATAATAAACAACCTATTCGCTGGTATGATTCCAATCCACTTGAAGTATCGGAAACTATGTAAGTACAAGCAATATTATCTCTCGGCTGTGATCTTACGATAATTATTCGCGATTATTCTTTCGTTGACGTTTCAATGAAGATACATATATGAATCTATTTAAAAATGATTTTAACTTCGATTGCAATTTTCTGCTCTCCGATCAGCTGTCAGTTTTGCTCGGATATTAAATGGCAGACAGTTCGTGTTTTTGTAGTGCTGCTGTTTTCCATGCAAATTTGATAAAAAAACCAATTACCTATCTTTGAAAAATTCAATTTTGTGAGACTGGGTGTAACAATTATAGCTAGGTATTTATTACTTTCATACCCATGTCTAAAATTGAATGTAAGTAGTTCGGTGGGTGGTCGCATGGACATGTTTGGCTTATTGGTTTGATTTAGATACAGTCTGCCAAGAATGAGTTTACACATAGGAAAAAGAATTCAATTTTTGATCTTTCTAACTATAAAATACTACTTTTTATTTATGTATATTAATTTTTTTTTCTTATTTTTAGTTATTTACATTATTTCCAACCGATATATACAAAAAAAAGTACAACTTCAATGCAAAAAAAAAGAACGAAAAGAACAGCAAAAACAATTAATTCTTGAAGTGTCAAGAAACTCTTTGCACAACAGTTTTTGTTTGCATTGCTGCAACGATGCGGTAAATTTACCGTAATCTTTGGTCTGTATTTTAAAGTTCTATGAATTTGATCATTAGTTGGTGATTAATTTTTGGCTAGTACGCATAATTAAGTGAGATATTGTGTTTTAAAATGCCAGGCAAAAGATTATCCTTTGAGTTGGTTCAGATGATATACTATAATCACCAATTAGGTAAAAGTGCGCAGGAACTGTCGGAAATGTTTTGTTTAGCACGAAAGACAGTCTATAATGTTATAAATCGTGCTGAAAATGAGAATAGATTGGAGCCAAAGTGTGGAGGTGGCCCAAAACCAAAAATATCTAAACGTATAGAGTGCCTTATGATAAGGAAACTTGATAAAAACCCCTGGATTTCAACCAGAAAACTTGCTAGTGAACTCAAGAAAGAGTGTAATGTTGCTGTTTCCCATGAAACAGTACGTCAGGTCATCCTACGAAATAAGCTCTCATCAAGAGCTGCACGAAAGAAACCACTGCTTTCTGCACTAAACATCGAAAAGCGTTTTTCCTTCGCTATGATGCACCTTTCTCAACCCGTTGACTTTTGGGACGACGTCATATTCTGCGATGAGACGAAAATGATGTTGTACTGCAATGATGGACCGACTAGAGTGTGGCGCAAGCCTTTAACATCGTTGGAAAATCGAAATATCATTCCGACTGTGAAATTTGGTAAGCTATCCGTTATGGTTTGGGGGTGCTTCTCAAGCAGAGGAGTAGGAGACTTGGCATTCATCGAGTCAAACATAGACGCCCAACAATATTTGCATATCTTTAAAACATATTTGACAAGCAGTGCGCAGAAATTCGGGTTTATGCATAACAACAACAAACCAAATTTTAAGTTTTACCAGGACAACGATCCCAAACATAAGGCGCACATGGTACGAATGTGGCTCTTATGCAACTGCGGAAAAGTGATGGATACGCCAGCCCAGAGTCCTGACTTAAATTCCATCGAGAATTTATGGGCCTACTCAAAGAAACAAGTCGCTAAAAGACAACCCAAAAAAGAACTGCCTTAAAAACTGCGATTCTCGAAGAATGGCAAAAAATACCAACCACGTATGACCTGCAAAAGTTAATTCATTCAATGAAAAATCGATTGCAATGCGTGATGGATGCCAAATGTGGCCATACCAAATATTAAATATAATAAATATTAAATATCCTGTAAAATATGTAAATATTTTACAATAATAATTTGTGTGAAAAGTTTCATTTCGTTCTTTTTTTGCATTGAAGTTGTACTTTTTTTTTGTATATCTCGGTTGGAAATAATGTGAATAACTATAATTAAGAAAAAAAATCATTTACATAAATAAAAAGTAGTATTTTATAATTAGAAAGATCAAAAATTGAATTTTTTCCCTTTGTGTAAACTCATTCTTGACAGACTGTATGTAGTTTCTGAAGCTCTAGCTCTGCTTTGACGTGCAATCCAGACTAACCAAGAGTGAACTCTCCAGACTAGCCGGGACAGATTGACACTTCGCGCAATTGTGTCGGAAATATTTCCAAAACGCTTCGGAAATATTTCAGAATATTTTCGAAAATATTTCCGGCTGTATGTTGCACCGAAGTAATACCTACATGGTCTTCGAATTATCATGCAGTCAAAAAAAAACCGTTACAAGAAAATCCTTCTACTAACAAAATCGCCCCTATAAAAACTACTTCTCAACGTTATTTCCCTTCATAATTTAATTCTCCCCTTGCATTCGTAACGCCACGCATACCAACTAATCATTCATTCATGTCTAAATAATATGAAAAAATTTCTGTTAGCTCACACATATGTTCTTCATCATACTATATTACGCTACGAGTATTTTAGGGAAAACTCACATGACTATTCGAGGGTTGTTGGTGCTGTTGTTGTTGTACGTGCATTCATGCATCCGAACTATTCTAGATAGTCAATGGAAACTTCCAGTCGTTTCATGAATCGAAATATGTTTTTCTGAACGTTGCTCTAGTCACGTAGCCCGGTGTATCTATGTATCTACAAACGAAAATCATCTTTACGCATTCACGCACTTTTCACATCAGCTTGGCCATTTTTGTTTGGTATTGAGTTGTTCCCTTTAGCCCTTAATACCTGTACAAACGGTTTTTCGTTGAATGAGACTTGATACTCTTGGGAGATGGTCTTGTGAGATTTGTTTGGCTATCTTTTCTTCTACCTCTCTACCCCGTTTTGAATTTCCATTTTTTTTTTATCTTTCATTTAAATTGAATTTCTATGAGGGCATTGGACGATTTACTAATGCCCTACTTTATATGTGTGTGCTATGTTTGTGTTACCTGTGATAATAGATGTTTGAATTCGAATTTTGATGTTTTTGTTAAATTCGATAATATTGTGCGAAGAGATAGACTTCACGACATTTCTATACTAAAAAAATAATTCAAGATATATTAGTTCTATGTTAGATGGTCAGATTTAGTGTTGAAATAAGTCTTGAATTTTATGCCATTTAGCGTTTTCTGATTAGCATTGAAGCGAAATTGAATGACGTTAGCCCTGAACTTTCGTGTAAGATGATCTGGTTCGTCCGGTTTCGGCAGCGACTTACGTAACTAAATTTGTATTAAGATACATCTATAATATGAATTTAGTTTGGAAAAGTGAGAACCAGGTGATTTGTTTAGATGTCGATGATTTATCATACGATATTTCGGATATTTCATTTGAATATCGGAAGCTCATTACTGGCTGACTGTAAGTATATATTCGATTCTGGCTGGGAACGGAATTGAAGTTTCCGAATCGGTTCGAGAATTAATAGTTAACCTATGAAGAGAGGGAAAAAGTATCCGCGAAATCGGCAAAATTGTTAGTAAAAATCCTTCTACCGTACATAAAATTATGTAACGGTTTGAAGAATTAGGATGCGCGGCCAGCAGGCCTCGTACTGGACGCCCGCCAAAACTGAATACCGCCCATAAACGAGAGATTTGAAAAGTGATTCGTGAGAAACTGGGTACAAGTGCATTGACAATCGCGCAAAACATGTCGCAAGATTATGGAGTGACAACTACACCACAAACAATCCGTAACCATTTGCACAAAAGTGGCTTTCACGGTCGAGTCCCAAGGAGGAAGCCATTTATACATAAACTTAATCGGAAACGCCGTCTCGAGTTTGCTAAGGAACACCTATCCAAGTCTTCTTCGTTCTGGGAAAGTGTTATTTATTCGGACGAGAGCATATTACATTTATTTGGGTCCGACGGACGACAGAAAGTATAGCGGAAACCGAAGGAAGCCTTCAACTCAAAAACCTCAGACCTACGGTGAAGCACGGCGGAGGAAATATAATGGTGTGGGGGTGTATGAGTGCTGGAGGAGTGCGTAAACTGCACATAATTGAAGGTATTATGAATTATCATATGTACTTCGATATTCTGAGCGACAATTTATTTGAGAGTGCCAGAAAATTTGAATTAGAAGAAACCTATGTTTTTCAACAAGGTAACGACCCCAAGCATACTGCCCGAAAGGTTCAAGAATGGTTGCTTTACAGAGCAGGTCGACTTCTCAAAACCCCTCCACAATCGCCAGACCTGAATCAGATTGAGCATTTGTGGGATGAAATTAATAGGAGAATTCGTAAACGTCCGCTAAAATCCTTGCAGGATTTGAAAAGCGCCATCAATGAAGAATGGGATCAAATTCAGGCAGAAATTACAACGAAACTAGATGGATCGATGCAAGCACGTCTCCTGGAAGTAATCAAAAACAAAGGGGACCCAACATCGTTTTGACTTAAATTTAAACTTCATTTTTTTTTAGTTTATTAATTGTTACTTATATTGGGTTCACTGACTTTTTTTTTCCAATAATTATTAACCTTTTTTGATTTTCAAATTCTTGGGAATTTTTAAGCATAAAAATATTAATGTTTAATTTCGGAAATATACTTTGTGCTTTTTAACATACAAACAAAATGTTTTTCTTTTGAAAATACTGCTTGTATGACCCTGGTAGTGAATTCAGATCATTTGCTTATGAGTGTTCACGAACCCACACGTAATTGAGACTCTTAACACATAGCCCTGATCTGAAACCCACTGAAATTTTATGAGAATATTTCCGAAAAATTTCTCAAAATGGTGGTTCTTGTAAGGGCGTTGGTGAGAGAGTGAAATGATATTGAACTTGAGCTCAGCAGAAAGTAGGTTGAATCCTACACTTCCCAGATTGGCTAGGCTAATTGAAATGTCACATTAAATCCTGAATACTAAAAAGAAACGCACTTTGTTTTTGCTATTTTTTATCATTACTATTTATGTCTTTGTTAGCTTTTTCTTCCTGATTTTTTTTCTCTTTGCCATAATTTGCCTTTACTATAATTTGTCCTTCATTGTTATTATTCTCTTCATTATTATTTTTCTTTTTGTTTTTCTTTTTATTGTTTTTCTCTACATATCGCTCATCTCTATTTTCCTTATTTTTCCTTTTATTTTTTTCTTTATGACTTTTTCTTATGTTTCTCCTTATGACCTTTTCTTATTTTTCTCCTTATGACTCTGATTTTTCTCCTCATGACTTTCTGATTTTTCTCCTCATCACTTTCTATTTTTTTCTCCTGATGGCTTTCTTATTTTTCTCCTTATGATTTTTTCTTATTTTTCTCCTTATGACTTTTTCTTATTTTTCTCCTTATGATTCTTATTTTTCTCCTTATGATTCTTATTTTTCTCCTTATGACTTTTTCTTATTTTTCTCCTTATGACTTTTTCTTATTTTTCTCCTTATGACTTTTTCTTATTTTTCTCCTTATGACTTTTTCTTATTTTTCTCCTTATGATTCTTATTTTTCTCCTTATGACTTTTTCTTATTTTTCTCCTTATGACTTTTTCTTATTTTTCTCCTTATGACTTTTTCTTATTTTTCTCCTTATGACTTTTTCTTACTTTTCTCCTGATGACTTTTTCTTATTTGCCTCCTTATGACTTTTTCTGATTTTTCTCATCATTTTCTCTTTATTGCTGTTTTTTTTCTTTATGATTATGTATAATGTTTCTCTTTATTATTATTTGTTTATAATAAAGAAAATCTTTATTTTCTTTCTTATATTTTTCTTATATTTCTTATCTCTTTCTCTATTCCATTTATGCTATATTATTGTTTATCGTGACTAGTTTTCTGGTTGTTATTCGCTAAGTATGTTTTTTCTTAATTATATTTGTCATTATTTGTCTCGTCATTGTCTTTTCTCATTATTACTTTATTATTATTGTTTTCTCATTATCGTTTTTCATCGTTTTTTATCTCATTTTTAGTCTTATTTTTATACTTATTTTTATACTTATTTTCTCTATTATTTTTTTTTTCTTTTCATTTCTTATTTTCCTCTTTATTACGTTTAGTTTTGTTGCTGTCATTATTGCATTTGCTGTCGTTTTATTTGTTATTAATTTTCGTTGTCTTTATTGTTGTAGGTTTTTATTATATTAATAATTTATTCTCTATTTACACTTTTTTCATTATATCTAATTCTAATTACTAATTTTTATATATATTATTTAATACTTGCATTTATATACATTTTTTGCTACATTTATTATTTTTTACGTAACTTTCATGTTGAGTGACATATCCTCCGTAATAGGATCACATCTATGTCACTGTAGTATAGTTGTGTGTCAATGAAAACTATTATCTTAAATTATTTAAATGAATATTATGTTTATTCTTTGCCTAAACTTTAGTGCATGGCAGGTCCTTTCATTGGGTTACGATTTTTTCAATTTCTAAAGAAAATTGCCCTGATTAATGTCCAATATCCACTGCGATATAAACTGAATATTTGTCGTGCAACCATTATTCGGTGTCCACGCCTGGATTTGAACCAGAAGCGAATAGGAAAGGATCGAAATAAACATTTTTACGATTCAGGTCGTATCTGCTTGATTTCAATACAAAATCCACAATTTAGTAGCAATAGAAACTTGTAAGGATGTAAGGGAGAAATTTTTTTTCGTCAAAAAATTTAACTATTCCCTCATAGGCAGAACATCAAATGCATGTATAACTATTATGGACTCAAATGTGGATTAGACGCTCAATGATATTGGGTACTAAAGTATTACCAAAAATTTATAAAGAAATGACATAATAAATATTACTATTACAATTATAAACAACTAGAAAAAAAAAAACACAAATATCAAATATACGATTTTGTTCATGCTCTACTTATTCTTTTTTCATCCATACTTCAACATTAACGATTTCGATCTCAATTCAACTGTTCCGTCCAGAACGAGAAAATAAATTTAAATTTTTCGAACATCACACCGTCATAAAACTCCTTGAAATGGTTATAACTAATTTAAATTCATTGCAAAATTAAATGATGTTCTAGATAAAAAAAAACCCCCGCGAGATACGCCATCACTGACGCAAAATTTCTAGTCTACCAAAAATTGAGAGCACTTGCTTACTATAACACACGTCAACGTCGAATCCAACATACTACCCGATTAGCATATTAATAGCTTTCCTTAATTTGTCTATTGTTCCAAATTCGCCATGCATCAAAACGAGTTCCAGTTCTCGTAGCACAGACTATGCCTGTGACCGCTACGCTGATCTAACAGAACGAAAGATACAATCATACGATTCTGCTATCTGTGTAATTGCAAAATATATTACTCGTTTTTATATATACTTAGCATTGTTAGAATTTGTTACAGAATATCTTCTAGTAAGTTCTTCTCAATGTTGGGTACTGGAGAAAATTATGTATACTAAGATCTGAAACTTGAATGGAAAATGAAAGTCCTGAATAGAATTAAATGATCTATCTATGCTTGAATCCATGCAATTTCATCAATCATTCTAGATAGATCTTACTAGACCCGTAGAAATTACGAAGTATCTATTAATAAAATCTCTCCTCTCTCTCGCGCGATTTGACCGGCCATGCACTCTACTGTTGTCACTGCATTCTCGTTACAAAGTAAATCCATTCGCAAGGCTACGCATCGCTATTGAACCTCGCAAATCCGAATCTGTAATTAGCAATAATATTGCACTGTGTTGCCTGCAGATCATAAAACCATGTACGAACGACGAGAGTCATTGTTGTGGTCGTTGTTCTACTTGACAATTATTTACTGGCAGGCAATGCTACTTTGTTAAGTGCTTGGAAAACTATTGGAGCATGTTTAATGTTGTTTTGCGAAATGCGTTAATTCTATTTTCTATCATTATCAATTTATGTTTATTGTTCTCGTTCTAATTGCGCATGATTGTTTTTCTTTCCTGTATCTGGTGTTTGGAAATGTTACACAGCTACTTGAGATTAGCATATCTTTGATGATTCTGTTTATATTTCAAGGACTTTTTGGTATTTAAAATAGAAATTGTTGTTTATTATTATTTTATTTATTAGATTCCGAGTTTTGTTGTTTGATGCCAAATGGGTGTGGTGATTTGAACTGAATGTCACGCATTCAATGTAGAATGTCCTCGGTTTAAATAAAAAGTAAAGGAAAGTTGTTCCACGACGCCCAATTCATTGTTTGGGGATTGAATCTAGAGGGAGCAGTTCCACGGCTCACTTTATTCTTGATTGGATTCAACTAGGTCAGCTCGAGTGTCATCACTCTGAGCTCCTGTTTGATTGCCTACGGCTGGATTCGAACCAGCGACCACACACGCTCAGTCGGTGTTTGGGCTGCAAACTTTAAACTACTGGAGTACTCAAATCAAAGTCCATTGTAATAAACTAAAATGAATAAATGTTGTCCTCTTACAGATATCCTTGTCAAAAATCTCGAACCTTAAATAACTAATCTGATATAAACCAACGCGGACTCGAAAAGTATTATTATTTCTAAAATAAAAATAAAATATATAATTGAATACTTTGATTTATCAGAATTTTTTCTTCCTTTATTTACAGGCTCTAATACCGAGATGACTCGCTATAGTAGCGAGGATATTTCCGGCAATGAGTCGAACGAAGCGAATAAAATGACGGAAACTGAAAGACAAGCTGATTTCAATCGGCATAAGGAAGAAATGAAAAGGAAACGTCGGAAAAAGAAACGGACAAGTTCTTCGTTGCATTCTTCAACATTTCAAGGTGAGTTTTTTTTCTATTTTTATTTTGAATTTGTGTGTTAAAAAAAGAGTAATTATCTATTTCACTCACAAAAACATAAACATTTGTAACTCTATTTGTAAAATTTGGTTGTTTTTCATTTATCACTTGCAATTTCACAATAGATTTGACAATAATATCAGTTTTATCTTCTGGTTCCTTTGCAATTTCAAAATAATTGCAGCTTAAAGTTATATCAATATGTAATTGAAAATAGGATTGTTGCGAACAAAAATTAAAGTCACTGCCTATTTTAAACTACACTGCCTTTACTCATTATGCTGATTTTGAGAGAAAACTAATTAAAACCACTGGTCGAAATGCAACGACATACACGGCAGCTACCGAAAAACCTAAGACACTTGTCATCCGTGGGGGTACTGAGTAAAAAAAAAAAGGAAGACGCACAGCCTGCATGTGTCACCCAGCCAACTACTGTGAATGCCCGGCATATAAACAAATGACGGCTAGAATCGATGCGAAGAATATTCGTCGCGAACAGGCCCGGAAAGAACAGCAGTCAGCGTTAATGGAGCAAATTCTACCAAAGGGCCTGTGACATCAGGAGTACCACAAGGCTCTGTCACGACCAATTCTTTATACAATATTCACTGCTGATCTTCTTATTCTAGCAAGTCCAAGTCCTCCAATATGCTGACGACACGCTCATATTCGCATCGAGCAAAGACTCGCTCAAAGCAGCGAAGAGTCTGGAATACTAATTAATACTATTTGGCAGAACTAAGTCTTTACTTTGACGAATGGGGCATCAAACCAAATAGCAGTAAGACACAACTCTGGGTATTTCGCAATCCGTCTAAGACCTCAAACAATCCGCAACAAGGCCAAAAAACTGGCTGTTTCGTTCAGTACCTCTAAGATTACTCGAATCTCATCTCTAAAGTACCTCAGTCTTGACTTCCACGAAATCCTGAGGTTTAATCGTTATATGCGACATAAAATCAAAGCTGCTAAGTCTGCATTTCAACGCATCATACCTCTCCGCATCATACCATAAGATGGGCATGACCACCAGAGCTAAGTTCATTTGCTATCAGAGTCTGATCTGGCCTATCCTGACTCCCCATCCTGGATTATCTGTTCCAAAACTGCCATGCCAGAAGCGGAGGTGTTCGAAAGGAAAATCCTCCGCTACTGTACTGATAGGTTCTACAACCCGGTGACTAAAACGTGGCCGAAGAACTTTCTCCTGTATGAAGAGTCGGGACTGAAGCCGCTTAGGGACCGGGTTGTAGAATTAACGACAAGATTCTACGGACGGACAGACGGACATGAGAACGGACTGATACGGTCACTTGGGCGCACAGGTGGCTCTAATGAGCCATTTATGCGCCCCGCGAAAATACCGTGTTAACGGCAGCTCATGAATGCGTTTTTTAATTATGTAGGCCTCCCAATGAACAGAAGAGGATAGATGTTAGATCTACGAAAAGGAATTAGGTTTAATTAGTCTAAGTTAGTTTTAGTTAGGTATAAGTTTGACTTAAGTCATAGCGTAAGGTAGATTTTAAGTGGCTATTGCTAAGATAATCCCAGCCACTGTACAATATCCATGAATGCAAGATCGAAGATGGTGTTCCACAAGGAAGTGTTCTGGGACCATCTATGTAGAAACAGACTCCCTTAGGACCCCAAGCTAAATCGATTGGTGTTTGGTTTTTAAGTTCCGAAAAAACACTGTTTGCCTAGGCTGTTGAATGATTATTTTGACAATGAGTCTAGAAAAGTGAATGAAAATAGCCCTTACATTTTTGTTTAAGGTTTCAGGACTAGCAAGAATGATTGCTGGAACTTGAGAGCTTTTGATCAAAAAGTAATTTGAAATTTTACTGAACATCTTAACTGTAGCTTAAACGTTACACTCCGATTTCTAGTATGTGCAAAACTTCTTGTTGGATGCAGATCCGAAGAAAGTTTCCCATATTTCGCAACTTTCGCATGATTATTTTTATTTTAAAATTTAGCGAATCACGTGCACTTTCCGAAATCCAATTTTTCGCAACAAATAATTACTGCAAAATATCCTACAATATAACCTTTGTACAAATATAATTTGCTTTCTTCTTCAAATGTATCATTTTTCAAATCAAGGGAGAGTAAAATCACACGACAATATGATTTCCTTAAATTCATTTTCTTGTTTCGTAACATCGTTAATGCTCAGAAGATGGATTTCAATGCTGTAGCACAGGTTCTGCAAAAGTAAAGTTGTATTATGAATGATTTACTGGAATTCTAATGTTATAAAACCATCTTAACTTGGTGGTTTTCTGGCAGCACTGCACAAGAAAACGTGACTTATTTTTCCACAAAACCGAGCTGGACAGATGTTGCTTCTCAATAAAATACCTTGTTTGTGGGTGAAATAAGCATTTCTCAGTAAATATAAAGCCTCTAAAAGTGTTTTCATAAATTTTATCATACTTTTCATGTTTTCACAAAAATCTACAATACCCAAGCAATGAATAAAACCACGAAATAAATATTTCATATCTTCTAGATGTTTTCATCAATAAACCTAAAATACGCCACAAATCCTTCCTCAAATAATTGACAATGGAAATTTCCAAGTACAGCATCCAGTTTATAAATGTTTTCAAACAAAAATTCCCGGAGACCTGCAATTGTTTACAGAATACTTTAAAAAAAAGTATCTTTTAGATCCTGTAGTCATATCGTTTTACATTTGCACCGTACAATATTGTTCCCGAAAAAAAGATAACAAACCTGAAGCTAGGCTTGGATCCCATTGTCCCGTCTTCTCCATTTCATTAGTATACAGTTTTTGTCATCTTGTCACAATGACATTGAATTGTTTGTTTGGGCTATGTCAGTGTACCTACATCTGAACAAGGCTATAAAAAGATATACTTATAGTACATATGGTGCATACATTGTAGCTCTCAAATTCATCAGACATCATTTTCTTCATATCAACTTTATTGTGGCTCTTGGGTAAACCCCATCATAATCAACTCATTATCTAATCTAAATATAATATAAAATGTGAAAGCCGTCTATACACTTCACTGGAGTGTCTGATAAATAACTCTATCACGTTTTACATTTGTTTTTGTTTTCGAGTCTTCCGTTTTCTGTTCAGATAAAATATATATATCACAACGCATGTATAACAGTTCAGCAAACTAAGATTAGTCTCGAAAAAATAATAAATTTGGACTAGCATGAAACGATTGCCGAAAGTTACAAAATTTAGGTAACGAGCGACGAGGGACCGAAAGTGGTTAATGATGTGTGGATTTAATTGTGTGTGGCGGTATGATAGTGGCTTTCGAATACATCTATATAATTGCTTGTTTTTGGCGAAAAGAGTAAGGTCTTTCAAGGTCATATTCAGATGTTAAAAGGTAATAAAAAATGAAATCATTGTATTTATGGGGCATATTTCGCAAACATGAAAATTAACTTTATTGCAATTAATTGGAGATAATTTGGGCTTTAATGTACACGATAGCAGCAAGTTTCGATGTAAATATTGAATGTTTGTTTTGAGATAAAAAGATTTAGAGATAGCCGAAGCCCGATTTAATTTTGTGGATATTTTGTTTATAGTCAATATTGTCTAATAGATAACTTTGTTAACTGTTGACAATAATAATACCCAAAATGTAAAACAAAATAGAATATCGAACTGTTGACGTGTAATGACGTCAATGTGGAAAAAGTTGCATTTGAGCTTATTAACTGCTTGTCATACTTTGACGAGTCTCGACTTATGATGAGAATTTTGAGCAAGACCTGAATATCACGAGTCAGGCTTGTGGTCTGATTTCATATCAAACGTGAATATCAAGAGTCTGACTCGTAATCGATGTTTCGAAACAAACATAAAAATCACGAGTCGGACTCGTGGTTCTAATCGAATAAGTTATGAGTTCCGACACTCTATCTAAGCTATTTCGTCTCTTTTCCAACCATTCGATCATATTGATGATCGATTTTTTTTTCTCGAATTTTCGTACTCAAAACTTTAGTTTGAAGACAAATTTCCCCTTTTTCCTCTTTGACAAAAAAATTCTCTGTCTTGTTCCATGTCCTAGCCGAAGAAGAGGGCAGATTATCATTGAAATATCGATATCTGCAAAGAAATTGAAGTATATCTAGCTTCTAAAGGGAAAAATAGGTTTTTACATTAAATTATTTAGGATTGATTTCATCGTGAACAAGAAGGTATACCATTGGCACCTGCCTTCCACCTTTATCAATGGTAACTTTTGCACGTCCTTTATTCTCTATGATTTCTACTGATTTTGTGTGATGGTAAGCAGACGTCTTTTATATTCCCCTCATTTCACTAGGATTTTGTTCTCAATATGAATCTCTCTGAAAAATCAATTATTTTTCAAAACTTCTCCTCTTACATTCATACACTGAACGTTTTGCCATCATATGCATTCTTACCATATGCCTGTACTGATCTAAATCGTCCTACTGCTATTAAGCTTTCGCTTCCTTAATTTTCTGCTCTCACAACTCTCCCGCTTGCCGATTTAATTTTCAGCAAGCCAGCTAAAAAGAATTTGTCAAAACTTTTAACCGTACCAAAGAGACATATTTTTTTAGGACTGGATATAAATGGTTTTATCACCATTTCTTTCCCTATAATTTTACCCTTCATATTGTCAGTAGATACATCATCCTTACTCTCCCTTAAAAGATCATCTTGATCATGCATTATACTTCAAGTTTTCGCCATTCCAATCAATAGAAACCTCTGTTTCATAAGTTTGGTAATCGTCGCTGAGCGCCTAAATATTATCCTGTATGCCTCAATCATTTTCGCGAAACTTCAGAAATTATTCATTTTTTTTTCTAAATTCAAAATGTTAACTACGTATCAGCCCTTAGCCAGCTGGGAATCGGAGCAAATTATTCGCTGGGAATCGGAGCAAATTTCTAAAATGTCGGAGTGCAATCAGTAATCTAGTTTTCTGCATAGTGTGAGCTAGCCTCAAGAAACCTTAAAAGTGCTACATAGCACTCATTGAGCCGAAGCTATTTGCACTGAGTTCTCCAAAAAATATACTTTTAAAGTTTCAATTCAGTGTTTCAATTCTGTGCTCCAGATATCAGACAGGACCATCATTCCGATACTACACCTTGGGTTAGTACTCGAGGAATGGACAAACGCTAGAGTAGTCTTTAGTCCGGATTTTTCGATTTCAGACCAATTAGCTTAACATCTTTTCTGCTCAAAAAATAAATCTAAAAAGGCTTGTGGATCTGCACATCTGTGTTATTCAACACGCTTATCTGGCGGGTAGATCAGTAGAGACGGCATTACATAAAAGGGTGAGTACGATAGAAAAATCCTTGTACCGAAAGAAATTCGCGCTTGCAGCCTTCATGGACATCGAGAGTCCTTTCGGTGTTTTAAATCGATATGGGGTGGATGAATCTCTGACGACTTGGGCATCAGATTTGCTCAAAAACAGACTAATCGAAACCAAAATTTTCGAGGCCAAAGTGGAGAACATAGTTGGCACGATGAGACCACAAGAGGGGATTATGTCACTCCTTTTCATAGTCAACGAGATGCTAGTGAAATTAAGTGCCAACGTTTTGAAGGTCGTGGGGTATGCCGACAACATGTGGTACCTGTGAGGTGTGCGATCTCGAAAACTCTCCCTGAACCGAATCTAAATCAGGGCTAGAAAAGCCAACCTTAGGGCAAACTCCATAAAAAGTGGACTTTTACTCTTTACAAAGAAACATTAGATCCCGGCTATTACTTCATTCATCTTCAACAACATTAAAACATGTTGATAGTTCAAAATGTTTAAGCCTTATACCAATCGGGGAATTAAACTGGGGGCTAATGTGAAGTACGGAAATGGTAAGATTAACGCAGCACTTTTCACGTGCCGTTTTGCCTACACCAATACCTGGAGGCTAAAATCTAGGTCTCGGATAGTTTGGCCAATATTGGTGTATGGAACGATTGTGCGGTAGAATCCAGTAGAGAACAAGACAATAATACACCTTGGCAGTAACTTCCAGGTCTCCTTCCAGAATGGAGGATCATCGGTGGCAATGACGCGCGAATTTAGGCAGACTGATCAAAGACGGACCCCGGAGTCAACTCGGGCGTTTGTTCAACGGATCTGAGCCTTCACCAGTGGCTAAATTAAAGTGCGAATGTAAAAACAGGACAAACTGTAGGGTAGCTAGGATATTAAGTCATCACTCGATTCAGGCAAAGGAATCTATTCAAATTCAGTAGAAACTGCTTGGCATTACCTTGCAGCATCTCATGTGAATAGAATAGGACTGACATTCAACAACTTATGCAGCAGATGCGAGTTGAAAGAGAACACCATCGAACCTACTCTTTGCGAATATCTGACCATAAACAATAAGCGTCCTAAACATTCTAAGCTCTTCAACTTTCAAGAGTTGACGGTTGAGTCGTTTGATTCACTTGGAGACTCTAACTGGCCAGCGGAGAACTCCTAGCAGCTTGTCTATCTATACTCCTCTACTATTAGGGATTCATTCTTTCCTTTCCACTCGAACATGCTTTGTCTTACCTCTTAAGGTTCTATTATTTTTCTAATCTACTCCCTAATGGCTATAATTACTGAAACTTCAGTTTGAAATGCTTGAAGTGATATGAATTTTTAATGGTGACATTCTGTAGCAAAGCGATCCTACTACTTGATTCCGTTAATATCTCTGGTTTTTCTTCAATATCTCGACTTAACTTCAATGTAATTTTTTTTTTCAATATCTCTATTTTCCTTCAATATCTGGACTATGTTTCAATTTCTCTAAATTTCTTCAGTACATCCATTTTAATACCAATTTGTTCTTTCAATGTTGCCATTGTTGCCTGCTCTTTAATACTTATCGTTTTAGTGAATCTGTAGCTCTTTAATATGGCCTCTTTAATATACCCTTTTTTATATATCCTCTTTAAGGTGTCCTCTTTAATATATCCTCTTTAATATAGCCTCTTTAATATATTCTCTTTGATATATTCTCTTTAATAAATCCTCTTTAATGAATCCTCTTTAATATATCGTCTTTAATATATCCTCTTTAATATATACTCCTTAATATCTCCTCTTTCATATACCTTTTTTAATATACCTTCCTTAATATACCCTCTTTAATATATCTTTTTAAAACATCTTCTTTAATGTATTTTCTTCAATATCTTGCTTAGTATCTAATCTTTAATATTTCTTAATATATCTTTTTTAATGTCTCCTCTTTAATGTCTCTTTTTTAACATCTCTTCTTTAATATTTAATCTTTCATATTTCTTCTCTAATATTTCTTCTTTAATATTTCTTCTTTAACATCTTTTCTTTAATATATCTTCTGTAATATTATAATATTTCTTTTTCTTTGATATTTCTTTTTCAGTATCTCTTCTTGAATATTTATAACTCTCTATTTATAACTAATATAACTCTCTTTAACCTTTGATTGTCTTTCCATCTCTTTTTTCTTTAATGCCCCCTATTCTTCCTCATTCTAATTTTTCCCTTAAATCCAATCAAAAAGCAGGATGAAAGTTAAATAGAAAAAGCCAAATAGAAAAAGCTAAATAAAAAATATTAATAAAATAGTAAAAACAAAGCAAAATGAAAAAAATGAATAAATGAAAAAAAGCAAAATAAAAAATATAGGAATAATATGAACACCTAATATATTCTAGACACCGAAGAAGAAGACAAATTACCCTAGAAATATTGATAGTTATCAAGGAATCATATGAAGCTTCTAAAGGAAAAATTAAAATATTTGGTCAATCTCAATTAAACTATAGGTTTTAGAAACTAAACAATCAAAAATATCGAGATAAAATAATATCACAATAGATTATTTAAAAAAAAAAATTTCTTCACGACTTGAATCTGTGATTTCAATTTAAAGCACCTTCACATTTGAAACATTTCTTTAAATCGATGAATCTCTAAGAATTTCATATTCTTATCCTGTTTAGAGTATATTCATCGATTCAGAGTTCCTCATTTTTCAAAATAAAATGCCCATGAAAAACAGACGACTTTCAGTAAATGTTTTATCCTTGGTCCTTTCAAGAACCCTTTGAATCACGGTTGATGTTTCGTTATTTATTCTTGGTCTCTTGAGTTGTCCTCCTGATTTGCAACTATCTGTTGTTTTATAATTATCGCTGGTATTTCATGGTTGTCTTTAGTACTTTGTAATTTCCTTAGCCGTTTTTTAAAATAATATTTGCCCTTTTGAATTATCTTTGGTTTTATTTACATCACCCTGGGCATTTTTGTTTCTATAATCTTGGTAGTTTTGTACGACTCTTGGTATTTTTGATTCATCCATGCAATTTTTGAATTATCCTTTCTATTTTGGTCTTTTTGGAATAACAGTCATCGTTCGGAATAACGTTTGATTTTTTCTGAATCACTTTGGATATTTTTTTCAAACAGCTTTAGACTTTTTGACTCACCCTTAATCTTTTAAAATCATCATCCTTGCTCTTTTTAAATCAACTTAAGTGTTTTCAAATCACCCTTGGTCTTTTCAAATCATCCTTGGTCTTTTCAAATCACCCTTGGTCTTTTCAAATCACTCTTGGTCTTTTCAAATCACCATTGGTCTTTTCAAATCACTCTTCGGTCTCTCCAAATCACTCTTGGGTTATTTCAAATCACCCTTGGTCTTTTCAAATCACTCTTGGGTCTTTTCAAACCACCCTTGGTCTTTTCCAATCACCCTTGGTCTTTTCCAATCACCCTTGGTGTTTTATAATCACCCTTGGTGTTTTATAATCACCCTTGGTCTTTTCATATCACACTTGGCTCTTTTCAAATCACTCTTGGTCTTTTCAAATCACCTTTGGTCTTTTAAATTCACATTTGGACTTTTCAGGCCACCCATGATATTTATGAATCACTCTTGATTTATTATTACATCATCATCGGTCTTGTCGATTCTGAATAAACGAGCGACCATGAGGCTATCAAAAATTTGCCTGAATTTTCACAACTGTTCTAGTACAATTCACCAATATTTCACTTAGTTCGTTTTAGCTATTAGTCTTCTGGATATGTTTGTGACATCACTTGCATGATCACTGAAATATATTTTTCGTACCAGAATATTATTGACAAAAGTTCATCAATCGAAATGTCAAGAACAATCCTTGTTAATGGTTTCTTTGTTTATCCTTGTTTATATCATTTTCGATCGGTTAACCATTTTTGAAAAAAATAACCGGTTTTTTTTTTGTCATACCCATATTATGGCATTTTATTTTCCAGACATATGCTTTTGTAGTCCCAAGTAAAAACATGAACTCATTTCCGGCTACCAAATATGCAACTGTTCACTTCCACGGTACATTTAATTAATATACTAAAAATACCGAGAAAAAATCCCCTTTTTCCGTTCTTCAGATATTTTCGTAATAATGACTGAATCGATCAAAAAAAGAAAAATAATTTAATGTTTGCAAAAATCTTCAATTACTAAATTCAATAGTTAAATTTCAAAGTCTATAATTTTACCTAAACAAATATTTTATGAGCAAAAAACTCAATTGAGTTTATCTGAACGGATCAGGCCACTTAACTGGACCTCGAAAATAGCAATGTCGTCGTACAATGTAAATGTTGCATACATATTTGTCTTTCGAATTAAAAAACATCTAAATTAATTTTCAACAAATATACATACATCACACACGATTTTTTTTTTTGTTGCAAATAAGGTTAAGATAACGCGAACACGTTTCGTATTATTTTTGGCAACGTTTAGTTTGTGAAATAATTGTGTGAATCATTGGCAAGGTCAGTTGCAGACTTGATGATCGTGATGATGATCACCATTAGCGTTTCGCATGTAGGCGTAATATATGTGAATCTGATGAATGAATGAGTCAAAGAACTGAAAATGAATAGTGATATTCAGTTATTGTACAGTGCTTTTGTCGGAACGGTATTTGTTCCGTAATCGTCATCCCCTGGCTGTTGACTTTCGAGAGTATATTTTCAAAAGAAAAGTAAATCTATGTGATTCATATTATCATTCGGTTGATGCAAGACCGAGTTGAATCGGGGGAACACACATATTTAACTCATGCGTAACAAAAGATTTGATATGAAAGATCTAGATTATTTCTGAAAGAGTAATCTTTGTGTAGTCAGCAATTATATACCTCATTTTTTTGCAATCAATTTGATCACTGTCGCTGTTACTGTCATTTCGTTGTCTCACATTTTCAGTAGATTATCTTTTGCACGTGTTTGGTGTCAAGGGAAAATAATCGCATTAATAGTGGATGTGAAAGACAAGGCGAAATTATTTTTAACTGTGAAGAAAGCCTGTATTATTAAGTTCGGACAAAGATATAATCTACGTATGAAGTTGGAACGTTTGAGAAATATTCATTCAATTTTGCTGAATTTGAATAGCCTAGGTTAAACAATAAGAAATTTTATTTCAAACGTGATTTTTTTACTTGATGCAAAAAAATGAGTGCTATAAGTTGGCAAGTAAAAATTAAGTAGCCAAAACTTGGGTTCTCCGTAAAACCTTTTGCCAAATATTTTATAACAATTTTTTAGAACAAATTTGGAACATTTTGTTTCTTCATCAGTATTCTGAAAATCTTCAAGCTAAATTATAACCATCATTTTATGCGAAAGCAGCTGCCAAATTCACAGTACAAAGTTTGTACTGGAAAACCGACCACCAAAGTAACGTTTTCGGACCCATTTTCTGAATGTTTCAACTATTCCCACAAGCTAAATTTTAATTCACCTACGAAACTACCAACATGTAGTAGGCAACCCGTCAAAAGTATCATAGATCCCAAATTTGACGGATCAAAGCCACCAAGAAAAAGTACCCATTCAAAAAAAAAAAAACAAAAAAAAAAAAAAACAAATGTCCCTAAACTTCGGATTATGAAAGATTTTTACTTATAGAAAAAGTCCATCTATACGTCACATAGATCCAGGCTGGAATTTACTCTCGCATTACTTCAACCCGGCCGGGCTTGCTCACTTATCGATGCCCACTTATTTCAGAAGCTACCACCGCTTGTGGGTCTTGTAGCAAGATATAGTTAGTTGTCGCAATCGGGGCTACTGATTGCCGCGTGTCGTTTAGATGTTGGTCGTCAACCTGCTCAGGTTTCAGAGCCCTAACATATACCTTACGGATGTAGTCCTAGTAGGTCAACAGTATCGAACAGCTGCCATCGGTCTCTCAAATAGTCTCGCATCATGACTGATAAGAAGTAGTCAAAAATGTGGAAGCTATACTCGAGAATCAAAAGTACGTCTATCCACCTCAACGAATTCAAGGGATTTTTGGACATCTATTGTCATGAACATCTAGCAAAATGTCCGGTTTGGTACTATGGCAGGCCTTCTACGCTCTTCTGCTGAAATAGCATCAACACTTCAATGCCCTTTTTGGAAGTCATGCTGTCTGTCAAACAGATCATCAGCTGATTTGATTGCTAACAGAGAACCGTGGCTTCCACAACCACTCGAGGACCTTCCCTACAGCGCTTTTGGTGCGCGGGCAGATTGCTCAGATATCTCCTTCTCCTACCGATGATCGAAAATCAGGCAACTTTCTATCAGAACGGAAAGATTCTCACCACTAAACAGGAATTATATAGCTTTGGTAATAGCCTCGGGTGGCTCTCCATTACAATTTTAAGTGCTTCGACTAGCATCCTATCAGTGCCAGAGGCCTTCCTATTCCTCATTCTAGACATTGCGTCGACCAGCTTCCCCTCTGTAAATAGAGGAATGTACTCGACAATGCGCTAAAGTGCTACCACATCTCGAGGAATGCTAAGTCGTATGCAGCCGAGTCTGCGAGTAACCAATTTGTATCCCTCATGCCGCGGGTCCCTTGCCCTTTGTAGTGTTTGCTTGTATCAATGGCTTTGGTGAACTACTTCTTTGATGACGTGTTGGCTCGTCAGAAAACTCAGCAGTCGGCGGCGTATTTCTGGCCCGCTGTGCCCTATGCCTGCACGATAAAGCGATATTTACCAGTAGGTTAGTTATAGCTTTCACGGAGGAGTTTCAGTCTGGGTATTAAAGTATCGCATGCTCTCTAGCATCAGTAGCCTAAACTGGTTCACAGGTCGCTGGACCCTAATGAGATTAGCTTCTTGTGTCTATTCTTAGAGATATGGAAGAAAATGTACTTGTGACCACTACCTCTCTACTCCTTCAAAAACCTCCAATCACTCACGAGTGCCGCCAGTCTTTCAGAAATATATTCTTCAACGCCGGGCTTTCTGTATGTTCGCGTAGAGCACCAACAGGCATAGATCGTAGAGCACCAACAGGTTCAATCCCAAAACCATCTGTACTATACGTCGTCCTCGAGTGTTTTCGGAGAATAAGTCACAATCCAAATCCGTAGCATTGCAGTTGCTCCCTCCTATGACATAGCAGTCGACTTATGGAGAGTTTCTTTCAATGAACTCTGTTTACCTCTGCATTCATGTGTTGAATTATACGCAGAAAAATAACAGTTCACGAAAGTTAGCTCTCCTTATTTCACCCATACGTGGACGTTACCATAGCTACAATCTCGAGGATCTGTGCTGAAAGTGTCAGCAATCCATATCACGGCGCACCTTTTGGTATCTGAAATCGAAGCAAATGAGATCCTCGTCTTGTGGGGCTCACGGATCAGAACGATCTGAACCTTATTTTAAAAGATAATCTGCTTGATTAGGTCGTCAGCTGTTTTACAATGATGTAAATTTCGTTGGAGAACCCTCATCATTCGAGAACCTTCTCCCCTGCTGCCTCTTTTTTTGCTGCCTCTTTTTTTGCTGCCTCTTTTTTTGCTGCCTCTTTTTTTGCTGCCTCTTTTTTTGCTGCCTCTTTTTTTGCTGCCTCTTTTTTGCTGCTTCTTTTTTTGCTGCCTCTTCTTTGCTGCCTCTTCTTTGCTGCCTCTTCCTTGCTACCCTTGTTTGCTGCCTCTTCTTTGCTATCCCTTGTTTGCTATCCCTTGTTTGCTGCCTCTTCTTTGCTGCCTCTTCCTTGTTATCCCTTCTTTGCTGCCTCTTCTTGGCGTCAAATGCGTCATCAAACAACTTGCCAGAACTGGAGCCCATATATTTACTGCTATCCACGCCATGTTTCTCGACGCAAGGCATACACTTGGGCGTTGGTGGACAGTTTGTATCCATTTCGAGCAGCTGTCAGTATGGGCATTTGCAGTTGGTCATGGTCATATCCCATACACCGGTAGCAGGGTACAACCTCTTCTCACCTTCTCTTGCGGGCGTATATCGTAAGCATACTTATCCCACAGGTAGCGAGGATTTTGCGAGTGCTTTGTGCATCTCCGCTTCAACCCTTGGCTGCTTGCTCTTGTTGTTGGGAAATAAAATGGCTTTCATCTCGCCAACTCCGACCTCCTCCGATTACGTATTTAAGCCGTCGTGACCTCCTCAGTAACTGTGAAGCAATCAAGTTCTTTGATTTTCGCTCCAGGAACGATAAGTTTCACTACCCGATGACCTTCGACGACGGTTCGTATTGGTTTTTGGAGTTTCATTCGATCATCATGCCTCGCTATTTTCAGTAGAAACCCCCATTATATGGTTTTCGCAATTCGGCATACTTGTGAGCCGATTTCCTACAATTGGTTTCCTTTTCCAAACCGCTCCTCGAATCTATTTGCAAATTTACAGCCTCCCACTGTTTTGTCGTTGCTTCTTGCTGCTTTTCTGCCAATTTTCGGTATTTTCTTTTTGCGGCAAATTTTTCCAGGCCCTTACTTTTGTGCAGCAGGTGCCATTGATTCCATTTTTGCAGAAGTCTTATTCCTCTATACGTCACTGTCACTCAATTTCCGGAGTTGACCTGGTTTCCAATTTTTCGTCAGGACTCGTTTCTTTCCGGAATTGGGTGACACCTGGGACCACTGCAGGTGTCACTGCTTCAGTGGAACGATATATTTGTATTTTCCCAAATCGTTCAACAGACGAGGATTATCTTCAAAGCCTCTTCCAATTCGAGCATAGTTTGCTACAGTGGGAATCTACAGCTTGCAATTTACGGGAATATTAACTTCCATTTAATAAAAAATTCGTCCTCGTCGATCCACTCGCGAATTATATATTCCCTCGTTGGGAGCGCCTCCGCTGGCGGGCTCAGTTGTGAGGCTTCAAGTTCCCCCCAAAATAACCTTCCACGTCATCCAGCTGTCGACCTTTTAGATGTAGATATTTTAGATGTAGATCTTTTAGATGTAGACCTTTTCGTGTTTCCAAAGACTGGTTGAAGCTATTAGCAGTCCCACCATCGATTCGACCAAGAATGTTTGGCATGAAAGCAGGAGTCCTTTTGACCTTCGGTTTCTTCGAAAATGCAAATTTTTTGCTAGGCACGCTTGTCTCATAACGTCCGTCGGTGTGTTTTCCACTGGTAATAACGCGAAATAGTTTTTTTTAAGTTACCTTTTCAGATCAGTTTGGAGCTCTGGACCCCCTTCACAGCTGCTATCTCCGTTCGTCTGTGTAGTAGCCATAACAATCTCATGGTTGTCATTTCTAACCAAATCGGCCATGCAAGGGTTTGCACCAGTCCTCATGGGATCTAGTGTTCAGACACAGATCAGCGCTAATAGGAAAAGATGCCAACGGAGCCTAAACTAGCAAATTACTGGTGCAAAGTTTGAGCATGCTCTAAGGTCTGCCAAGGTTTTAAAGGAACAGAAACGTTATAACGTTAATATCTATTTTGCCGGTGCAAAAGATAAAGTGAGGAACTATAATCGTTATTGCTATTAACCATGCAGGCAGTGCCAAGAGTTCTTAGATCATTTGGCGTTTCCCGGGTTGTACCACGCGGAGATTTTCTAAGCTACTCTTCACATTACTTACTCCCATTTATTTACTTCAGCTCTCTTCAGTTCACTTGTTTCAGCTCACTTCAGTTCACTTGTTTCAGCTCACTTCAGTTCACTTGTTTCAGCTCACTTCAGTTCATTTGTTTCAGCTCACTTGTTTCAGCTCACTTGTTTCAGCTCACTTACTTCAGCTCACTGGTTTCAGCTCACTTGTTTCAGCTCACTTGTTTCAGCTAACTTATTTCAGCAGACTTCAAGTGATTAAAATAAATTAAATAGTGAATAAAATAATGAATTACACAATGCATAGAAAATAAAGCTATTTGTTGAATTAAAAAAATCACAGAATAAATTTAAATTTCTTAAAATATCATCACATTCCGCCATTAATTCTAACACCAAAAAAATCTCTTTTTCATTTTCAGAACTGTATAAGTTGACAGGAGAAATTCTTGGCGAAGGTGCATATGCATCAGTACAAACATGTGTAAATATTTACACTGATTTAGAATATGCTGTGAAAATTATTGACAAGATACCTGGTCATGCACGTGCAAGAGTTTTTCGTGAGGTTGAAACTTTCCATCATTGTCAAGGTCATCCTGGCATTCTTCAGTTGATTGAATTTTTCGAAGACGACGAAAAATTTTATTTAGTATTTGAAAAAGTAAGTATCAATTTTTTTTGTGGTTATTTAAGTATATATTTAAACGCAGATATCCATGCAGAGAAAGTTCATAAATTTTATTATTGACAAAAGAAACACGAACAAAGATCGTTTCAATCATCTGTTCGTTTAGATGAGCCAAACTAGCTAGCATCAACATCGTCACAGTCTGGCTATTTTCAGAATTGAAATTAAATTTTCATTAAGCGCATCTTTATCCATTTTGCTTACATCTCGCTTCGAAGATATTTATATTTATAAATCGAAAAACGTTGGCACTCTGAAAATATTTTGGTTCGTAGTTAAGTTTTACGTCATATTCTGCACTCGGTTGAATGAGTTCAAAATACTGCGTGGATGCTACGGTTTGTTATGCCTGGCGGTCGTAAGTTTGTTTTCATCAAAATAACGAACAAAATTTTTTGATTCAGTATTATGTCAAGATTAATTGAAATCGGAACTTCTTTCTTTTTTTTTCTTTTTGCTACATGCAACGTCAACACTAATTGGATATGATTGAATCAATTTAATTTTGCAAATCTTTTATATGTTTTTCATATTTTTTTTTTTTACTATTTTACAGATAAATGGAGGACCTCTTTTAACTCGCATACAAGAGCATATTTGTTTTTCCGAGCACGAGGCCGCTCAAATTATCAAAGAAATAGCCTCTGGCTTGGATTTTTTACATAAGAAGGGTATCGCTCATAGAGATCTTAAGCCAGAAAATATACTTTGCGTATATCCGGATAAATTGTGTCCGATAAAAATTTGTGATTTTGATTTGGGCTCTGGAATTAAGTTTACCACGGATATATCATCGCCGGCAGCAACACCTTTACTACTAACACCGGTAAGATTTAAGTAAATTAAATACGTTTAATTCGATCTTGAGAAACTTGTTTCGATGTGGTCTTATTGTTGATGATAAACTTGACTTTGAAAAATCTATAGACATTAATATTTTGAATCTATAGAAATTTATATAGAATTCGAAAATTTCGAGATTAAAATCTCTATTTATAAAAAGATAGTTTCAATCTGTAAAAGATATTGCGTTCAGACCGTTTTCGACGCAGATTAGTATTTGCAAACTCGTTTCGAAAACGTCTTTTCGCTAGCTTACCCGTAAAAATTACCATATAAATAACAAACTAGTTTACTAGGTCTAAATTTATCGAAACTTTAGAATCAATTTACTTTATGAATCAAGATTTTCGAATAAATTACAAGCTCTCATTAATTTTGGGTGACTAGTATAATAATACTTAAAATATCTTATCAAGTTCAAATCAAAATATGGTAACGGTTTTTTTTTTTGGATTTAGATATTTTAGCACAAGTTCTGAATTATTCAAATGAAGCATGTATTTATCCGTAATGCGGAAAAAAACGAGGCTGCCGTTAGATCAAGTCTATATGTGGCCTTTAATTTTTAACTGACCTCATTTGAAGAACGTCATTAATGATTTTTTCATAACGATATTTGCTTTTGATGATCGCAATTGGTAGAGTTTTTCAATACATTATTGAAATCTTCATATCCTTTATGAATATTAATGTAGACTGAATAATGATACACATCAGTGCATTCAATGTGAATGTTTTGTTTTGAAGCACTCATTGAATAATAATTGTGCTGGATGAATCATCGATGCTGAAATGAATCAAAAACTGCATCTATGAATCGTATGTTATGTAGATGTCATTATAAAATTTTACGTATGATGAGTGTTTTATAGTAAAATTGCAAAAAGTACTTGACTGAATCGAGAAATATATACATATTTCAGCCCAATACACAATACAACTTCATATATTCTATTGTATGTTTTAATAATTACAAAAAATAAACACGGAAAAGATAAAATTTGTTGACCTACTTTCCACAATTGTTCCTTCCATTTCATCCATAAAGAATCCATGTAAATGTGAACATAAAAAAAAAATGCAAAATCAAACAATTTCCAACCTTATTCACTCCCTAAAAATTTCATTATTTCTCTTCAAATAAACCTTCTACCATTTGACCTGTGACGCAAAAAATAAAAATCCATCAAAAACTAAGGCTTCAAAATATTGTTCATGAATACAATTTTATTACATCTTCCCAAGTTTTTCAATTACATTTTTCCGTTCTTTCGTCACTTAAGTTTTCGTTTATACGAAGGATAGAATCCTGATCCTTTTCTTTCGACATCTGACCATATTTATTTCTTCGTATGCCACACGCCATAACGAATTCATGATTGATTTGGGATTCTTGAAAAGGGAAATTCAAGGGAAAGGGAACTCAAGAGGGTATACCTTATTTTTCTTGCTGCTCTTTTTTCTCAAAGAATCTGCTATAAGTGTACTATTTTTTTTTTGTATTTACTTAGAAATGGGATCAATTATCGGTTCAATAAGTGTTTAGGAAATTATATTTCCGTTTGTGAGAATATATCCTGTAAGACTATGTGTACTCTATGTCTGGTATTTTTTTCTTTCAATTTAGTGTTTGTAGGCATTTACAAGTGTTATTCGTGTAATTTATTAATTTTTTGTAGAGTTGACTGTTTTATGTGTACCATTTAAAAAGTTCCAGGTAAAGTAAGAAAACTTCTAGTCTGATAATTTCATTTGATTTTTTGAAATTTTTCAATGTTTCGAGAATAGTTTGATCTCTTCTTTAGCCTCTATATTAATAGACTTTGATAAAAATGAATGTCTTTTGAATATTATCGGTATCGGTCTCAAAAAAATTCAATTATAAGCTGTATCTAACTGTAACTTGAAATGGGCTTTAAATTATTGGAGAAAAGATATTGGACAAAAATTTTGTTTTGAACATCATGTCGTGCAAAAGATTTGAAACTCCGCCGATTGGAGTCCATTTGCCAACCTCTGCTGGCTAGTTAGAGCTGTCAAGTGACCATTCCGCTAAATTGAATCACCTGACCCAACGTAACGGTACTAACTACTTCTGTTAGCTCTTGAAAGCTTGAAAGACCTTCAATCTTGAGGCAATTATTATTTATGACGGGGCAATCACAGAGATTTTGCTCGATGGTGTCCCCTTCCATCTCACATCTCTTGCATAAATTGCTGGACGTTAGTCCTATTCGCATTAGGTGCAGTAAGGCAATGCCCTGTCAGCAAACAAACCGTCGCTCTCAAGCAGTTTCCTGTTTTTGCTTGAATCTGGTGATGGCCATAATGTCCTGGTTACCTTACAGTTCGTCCTTTTTTCCCATTTGAATTTCAGCTTAGCCCATGTGGCCGCATTTAGTTTGCTTATGGTGTCAGCAAGTCTTCGTGGCGCTATTTCTAGCTCCGGAATCTCTCCCCGCCAATCCGTCATTAGCACCCCAGTTCAGTTTTCTGCCTAGTAAAAGGCCTAAATATTTAACACTACCAACAAACACCAATGTTTTCCGTTGAGAGTAGGGGTACCAATAACTGGCACCTTGTGGTTTCTTGTGAAGAGTAAAAGTTCGATTTGTGTCGGGTTTACCACAACACTAATTTTTCTGGCCCAGATTTGGAGTTGGTTCAGCGTCGATTGCATAACGTCCGATAAAGTTTGTGGAAACGTACCCCTCACAAGTACTTCAATGTCGTCGGCATACACTACCACCTCAAAATCACCGTCCATTAAATTCTCCAATATTTCGTTGTTAGGATCCAGAAAAGGAGTTGTCCTTTGTGTTGTCGCCGTGGCAACTATTTTCATGCTGGCCCTCAAAATGATGGCCGGTTTGAGCATTAGCCTGTTTTTTAGGAAGTCCGAAGTTTGGGTCGTCAAAGTTTCATCCATCTCATATCGGACCAAGTTCTCAATGATACTTGCTGATCGATGTCTACAAAGGTTGCCAACGTGAATTCCTTTTACTGTAAGAATTTTTCTATTGGACCGGCTACAAAAGTTGTCTCTACTGGTGTCAGATCAAATCAGTGTAGACACAGAGTCCTGCGACATCAATCGAGCTTTCGATATGCAAATCCACCAGCCTGTCCCATGTTTTGAGCAAGAATGATATTAAGCTAATTGTGGGTTCGCTGTCAGCAGGAAAAACTACTGTCGTCCACGATCCTCCTCTCTCCACAAACAGTGATTAGATTCCGTCACAAAGCTGCGGAATCAAGATTAAACTAAGCTCTTTTTTTGGTGACAATACAAATCCTTATCTTGTCGCTTTCTGTTGATTGGAACACAATGAAACTCAAGCCGAATCCGCAGACCGCATTTTTGTATATTGTAGCGTAGAAGCGTTTTTTGTATCAGCGTGACCTCGACTAACGTGCCGGAGCAGATTGATCGTTGCCGTTTTACTGTGGTGCAAATTCGCTTGGACTATCTGCACTTCGGTTTTCCTCAGTCGCGTTTTCCGCGCGAATCTTTATGGAGATCCTCTTTAGCCCGAAGTGGATGAACTATTTATTGCCCTTTTTCTGATCTGCAGACTCCCAATCTACTATTTTTGATGCGCCAATTAAATTAGGCTCCACCGAATGATCTTTCAATTGGACCGGTTGGAACCAGGAAAAAACTTTTAAATCAGGATTCTATCTCTTTGAAAGAGACAGAGCCTCTGAATCATGCTAGTGATCCGCAATCTTAGCCGTAATTAGCTTGGGCTCAGATATATCCTCCACTGCGTCTTAATCTGGACAATCTTCGGAAATCCTTAAAAGGGTTCCCTGAGGTCACTTCGTTGTGAATGCGTCGGTGCAGGCAACCGGTGCGGACGTTGCACGCAGCCATAAAAGTTTGTTTCCTTCGACTATCCTCAGGTTTCTCCTGGGTATCCTCAGGTTTCTCCTGGGTATCGCAGGTTTCCTTTGGGTATCATCAGGTTTCCCTTGGGTATCATCAGGTTTCCCTTGGGTATCCTCAGGTTTCACTTTGAACTGCGTCATACTCATCGTCATCATACCTCGCCTCTCTCTTCCTGAAGCGTGGAGAGTCCCACTTCCGCCGCCACCCTTGCAGTTGCCTGATCCTTGGGGCCGCCACCTCAATTTCCGGCTTCTACTTTGCTAAGTGGCTTAGCCGCCACTTCCTTCTTGGAAACCTGTGAGCTTTTCAGCTCGCTGTCTTCGTCATTAGTTGCTGCTTCCGTACTTGGTTTGCTGCTCAGCTTAGTGCCGGCTTAGCCGCTGCTTCGGTTGATATAGCCAGCGATTCCTTAGATCCGCTGCCAATCTGCTGCGTAGCCGTTCTGCGGAGTGGCACCGCTACCTTCATCAGAGTCACGTTAGCTTCCGGAACGGGTTCCTCAGCAGTTTCAAGCCCCGCACTCTGTCGATCACATAATCCTGTGCCTTTTCGCTTCGCTTCGTTGGTGACTTCATCACCTTTGAACTGTTTTGGAAGGGGTCATATAGTGACTTCCCTCTAGAAGTATTGGCTAAGAGTTTGGTTTGGTTTTGCTTTGCTTGTCTTTTGTTAGCTCCATAGATATAGCTTTTTATATATCAGGTTTGTGGTTCGCGTTCTCGAACCGCAGCCGGGGCAATCGCCTCCAGCTGCACCCTGCCCCATTGAAGCAGCGTACTACTCCGTCTATCCTTCCCCCTGTTCCGATAGTGAAGCATACCCCTGCGACGTTCCGAGGGTTTCGTAGGCTTTCATAGTACACTGAACACGTTTACTCATGGAAGTAGTGTAGCAAGACTGTCCAGTGTTTTCCGAATTCATAAAAATTCAAATTTTATTATTTTGGGCTATTTCAATGAATCAGGAAGACTCCCAACTATCTATTACTAGTTTATATATTTAGGTCAGATCTACAGCTATTTGATTTATTTGAAAAACATTCAACGTGCATAAAATCCCACAAAAATTACGACGCCCGAGATATTATCCACCATAAAAATTTTCCAGTTAACAAATCTTATCTAAAATTTATTTGCTTCCAATTTCTTTTGCGTCTTATTCAGGTCGTCTATTTCAAATTGAACAAAATCTATGTATGTAGGTATACGAGTACACACATTGTATATATCTTTTCCTCGTTCATATCGTCTTCACCATGCCATGTTGGATGATATCGCTGACATTCTTATTTTTTTTCTTCAATTTATATCTCAATCCTCACATTCTACTTCAATACGCCGGGCCGATGAAAAAACTTTGAAATCAAGGCCATTCGAGCAAAAATATAGCAGAAAAGAAAAAAAATTGTGAAATAGGGACATTTCCGCATTTATCATTTGATAGACATAAAATTTGCCACATACATACAAACAAACATCATTCGACGCGTGTATGAAAAATAAAAATAAAGTTTTGACGACAACGAGATATGCTTACAAATGTGTGAACTAAATTTGAGTATGAAAAAATCGAATAAATCTCTCCCAGGCATAAAAAACTCGTGTTATATTTTAAAAAAAAATCATATCGGCAATCAAAAATTTTCAAAAGAAAATCCTCCGAGATATTACGTCGAAAGAAAAATTTGTCTTTGTCACATTTCTGTCGGAATTGTTGTTGGTAACAAAAACTTTCGGGGGGAAAATGTCCAAATCGAATTCTGTCTGGTTTTTCCCAGCACGTGGCAAAATCTATTTTTGCGAATTTTATTTATCTTATTTCTCGAGAAAAATAAAGTTAAATGGACTATCGTAATGTTTATAATTAATTTCCAATATAATGCGTTAAGCACTGTATTTTTAATGTGAACACGCGCTTTTAATTGTGAGAATGCATGGTGAAATACATATGCTACAATCTGTTTTTTTTTCCGGCAAGAATGAACTTGGAGAAAAAAATTTTTCTGGTGTTTGAAATTTCGAAGGAAACGTAAAAATATATATTTTGATTGTTATGATGTCAAAAAGAGTGTCCTGTTTTGAGCATGAGGGAAATAATTTGAAATTGCTTGTTGGTATATACGTGACAATGCAAGATAGTGATAGGCGGTTATTTAGCAGACTGCTATTTTCCAACTGCTATTTACAAATAGCTATAGCATTCTGCTATTTATAATCTGCTATTTTCGTCAAATGTTATTTGGATAGCATAATAGCAAACAGTAGACATCAGTGAACACCAGCAAATAGCAATAGCAGCATGCATAAAAAATGCATCATAGAGTACCTAGTGGTGTTTGATTTTCATGACTTCGAACGTGTTGGTTTTACCGTATGAATGTTTTTTTCGTTTGTATGAGTGGTTCCTAGCTTATGTACGGTTTCCCGTTCATAGAACTTTCTCTGACGTATGAAAATCCAACAGGTCGCAAGACCACAAAAATATTGTCTATGGATATACAAGCTGTTATAGAAACTGTTATTTAGAGACAGTAACTGCTATTGCTATAGCTGTTTGAAAATAGCAGTTTAGCCCATCAGTAATGCAAGACGACTTTATCAGAATGTAAACATTCTTCAGTTTCCTATGACAAGATTAATAATTTTTACATAATTATACTCAATGCATAAAACCAGCTCAGCTTAGGAAAATTTTCTAAACGGTCGATTACGAATTAACAATTGTGTATGGTCCATGAACAGACCCGAATACACATTATAACTGCAAGCAATTATTTTCAACACTCAAAATTAGCATATTAATTGAATTTTGATAGATTAACATCTTTGAGTTACTTTAACTAAGCACATTTTACCGTTTTCATTGTCTAACTAAAATATTTGAACCGAAAATTTTTTTGGAATCATTTAAATGACCATTTGTGAAATGCACTGCAATTAGTGTTGCGAAAAATTTTCCATTATATCCTATTCTCATGTATCATTTTGATTAAATTGCAATTTTTCCACTAAAATTCCGAAATTTTAATGATCGTCTGAATTGAAAGAACAATGGCCATTTTTAGAACGAAAGAAAGCAGCAGCTCTTGTAACCGAAAATGGTTTTTTTTACACATTTAGAAAGGTATGAACGAAATAAATCAGTGGAAACTATACGCTTCAAAACACAATCGAAATTGCTGCTCTTACTTGCATAAACAATGAAAAAAAAGGAAAATTAATCTTTCTTTATTCTTTTTTTTTCATGACGTCAGACCGCAAAACTGATTTTGGGAACTGTTTTTTTTACTCTTTTAAATACGTTACCATTCTCTTGTTTGTTGTTTTTTTTCTTCACATTTTCGGAGTAACCATTGTTCGTTCGGTGTAATGTAAGCCGTCGAGACTTGTATGGTTTTGCTGTAGGCTGTGAATATGATGATGTCCATCGAACCGCTAAATCATGTTTGCAAAAAAAAAAAAACAAAAACAAAATTTAAATACTCAGCACAGTTGAAAGAGAATACTTAGAAATGTCAATACAGCATTTTTTTTAAGGTACACAATATCATTGCATTTGCTAACAATGGAGAAAATCATAGTGTGAATGCGTTGTGGTTAATAGGCAAGTGGAAAACTTATTTCAGTTATGTAATATGAATGAAATTAATATTTTTGTGAAGAAAATAATGTAAATGTGCTTGTTGAAAGTTCTGTTGGCATTGCGTTGATTTTTTTTTATGTTGTGTATTTTATTTGTGGGCTGTAAATTGACGTATAGTAGTCTAGCAAACCTTTAATTTTAACTGTGTGGTACTTAAAGAAAAATTTTAATTATTTCGGTCACGATCGTCCAAAGCGGAGGTTAGCCCCAAAAATAAAACTCCAAGAATCGACCCCTTGTGGCGCTCAATTAATTACATGCCTGATAGTCTGGTGTGGAATTTTGGGCGTTGTTATTATTTTCGGCCAAAAAATTTTCTTATGCGGTTGCAGGTTGCAAGCAATCAAATCTGAAAACAAAATACGAATGATCTTCTAGGTCCACTTTTTAAACACGTCAAGTGAATCCAAGATCGGATGCTCAAAAATCAAATAATGGGTAACTAGAGTCCTTGCTGAAACTTTTAAAAAATTGTTTTGAGTCTGAAAAGAGTCAAATCTCGTTTGGTTCCAAAGCTTTAATTTTTTGTTAAAAGAGCGTCGCGCTGATATGAAACAATTATTTATTTACACCATGAAATGCATCATTACAGAAGATGAGACTTAGATTTATGCTTAAAACACGGGTTTAACTCACCAGTCGAGCGAATAATGTGCCAATGGTGAAACTAGACCAAAAAGATTCAGCCATATTTGTTTAAAGCGCAAGCTCATGCTAACAGTTTTCTTAGATTATCGTGCCATTTTTAACTTTTTGCGCTTGTCCAAACTATTAGCAAGGAATATTATTTAAATGCTTTGCGTCATTTTCATAAATTTACTAGCAAAAAGCGGACAGAATTATGAACAGACAACTCTTCGTTTTATAATGCATTGATTCTTCGAGATCGTTTCGTCAAAAATTCATTTCATATGGTTCCATAGCCACCGTATTCGCCTGATTTACCACCATGTAGATATTTCCAAACCCGGAATCACCTACAGGGAGCATCGTTTTGACTCGATTGAAGAGATCAAAATCGAGGATTGGAAAAATCATCGAAGATAATATAAGTAGATAGAGAATGCCAGTTCTGGACCAGGACAAGGAGCAATAGACAGGGAGCACGATGACGTCGACCTTTGGCATTGGCGAAACGATGATCTTTGAACTGATAAACAGCTCAACTGGGCTGTTTAAAAGCTAAACAGGGCTGTTTATTAGCTCAAAAGGACTGTTTATCAGCTCAACTGGGTTGTCTATCAGCTCAACCGGGCTGTTTATCAGCTTAACTGAGCTGTTTATCAGTTCAAAGATCATCGTTTCGCCAATGCCAAAGGTCGACGTCATCGTGCTCCCTGTCTATTGCTCCTTGTCCTGGTCCAGAACTGGCATTCTCTATCTACTAATATATTTAGAAGAATAAATAAAGATTATCCATTTTTATCCTATTTCGATAATTTATTATTTTAAAATTTCCTAGAAGTAGATTCCTGCTCTGGATGCATTTTGAAAGCAACACTACTTAAATATTTTCTGCTAGTTTTATCCTTCAAAGCGTCCGTGTACCGTAGATATAAAACGGTTTTCTTTTTTAGGACTTTTTCTCAAGAACTACATAGTAGTTTAAGATACGGTTTATATTCAAGAATTCTGATTCCAGTTCATATATCTTCAGACCAGGCAATATAAAATTTAGAGAGGTTACTAGCCGGTGCCGTTAAAATTGATAATAATAAGATAACATATTTCGAGCGATTTAGAATTTATTGAATTTTGGTTCGTTTACTTTCTTGATTTTCTTGATTAAGACTTCGCCGAAGTCCTAGATTGGCTGTCGGATTGATCGGTGAGGAAGTGGTTCAAACTTGCTTGCCCACTGCTGGTGTAGTTGGTGCAAGGCCAGTACGTTCGCATTGTTCCATTAAGTTCTGCCCCACGAAAGTTCGTTGCCAGTAGTAATGTTTTCACAGCTTCCCAGTCTTCGTTCTATTTCGTTCTTCTTTATTTAATCTTTGTCCCTTAAAACGACTGACTTGGACCGAATTGCTGGCCGTTTCTTACTAAATTTTATAGAGATCTGATTGATTGCGATATAGCTCACTATTAGGTGCATTTTTTTTAACTCTTGGGCAGAGTAAGTTAAGGTAAGTATAGGTAATTTCATTGAATATAACGAAAATCGCTGCCTCTGTAACTTCACTGCGGCTGCCATTGTTGTTGTATTCAATGAAATTACCTATACTTACCTTAACTTGCCCTGCCTAAGAATACAAAAAATGCACCTATAGTTACCTTGCCGACACGAACATTTCGCATGGGAAAACCTAAAAAAAAGGCGATCCACTTCCGTTCTGTCCCTCAAATCAACCAGCCCGAACTGTCAGTTCACAAACTGATCATATCACAAATCTTTTCGTCCCACATGCGTTCCATCATAGCTTCGTGTCATAGAGCAACCATACGCTCCTTGCGTATGCTCCCCATAGGACCGGTCTGAACGCATTTTCTCAACTGACACTTTTCACAACAGCCGATACGCAATGGTTACAGGGTCAATAGCCGACTTGCTTTATAATATTCTTCATATGTTTTTTACATGATCGAAATATTTCACTTTTTGACCAAACCCGAAAAAAAGGCTTTCGAAAGCATACCATCTACAACTTTTTCCTCTCAGAGGCTAATCGTATCTATAGTGGCTGTATTTTTATAGTTTTCAGATACTTGATCTGATATTTTGATCTGATATTTGGTCTGATACTTGATCTGATACTTATTCTAATACTTGCTTTGATGCTTATTTTGACACTTTGCTATCCACAACTACGGCAACTCTCTAAAAAGGCTCCCTTTACTGCCCACACGGACAAAAAAAGAGCAGCTACGGTAGGCTAAACTAACTGAAAATGCGAGTGGGTAGGCGGCTAAAATACTTCAAATAAAACCATTGGAAACACTCCGTTAATTCTTACAATATTCGATTCAGTTTATTGCTACTCAAATGACTATGGAACATGAAAATCTCCCGCTCTATTCTTATTTTCCGTATCCAATCTTCATACGATTCGTGTCTTACAACTATCAGGGAATCTTACGCAAAAAAGCGTTTACTTTTGCCCTAAATGCCTACAATTCTAGATATCTTAAACGTATTTCTGAGATCCATCTGATCGCCATGTCACCTGCTCATCGATTTCCAACGTTTTAGCCAATGTTTCGGCGGGTGATTCAAACTTCCCACGTCGAAAGAATTAAGTTTTCCACGTTAGAACAGGAGGTCACCTTCGTTGCTAACACCGTTGTCCTCCAAGTAATCGTCGTGGCGCGAAGGATTCTAACAGATTCAGCCGTTCAGAAAACACTTTTCGTCCTTGATTGTCAACGAACAACCCTGAGCTCCGTTTCTTGAATGCTCAAGCCAACCAATTGTTCATAATCATCGTGTCACCACCAAATGAAAAGAGAAAAAGATAATATGTTTCGTCCAGTGCTCTAATTAAAAACGATAAACTAGTTCTCTCTCAAAAAAAAATATATCCCAAGTACATCGGTAATCGTATACACTTTCCTAAAATCCTCGTTTTTTTTAATTTTCATCGCTTCGCTTCAAAGGGATCGTCGTAGCCCTGTTTTATTTTTCTCATTTTCCACTCAAGTCCAATAAGGGCATTTTCCTTCCTAGTGGTGATTTCGATGCATTTAATGTATCCTACAATTTCACCGCAGAACCGATTTTTTCATAGTTTTCCGTGAATTTCATATTGAACGCGAGTTCTCGCGAATATAAATTTAAGGAGCTCAAAATTGTTAGTTTGATGGAGGGTTACCGCTATTGTGTGCTAGGGTATTTCGAATATTTTAAACTGACTGCGCTTCATTAGATCTATCAATCGTTTGCATTTTTCCCAAAAAAGCGAAAATTGTTCCGTAAAATCATTGATTTCAGTTTTTTTTTCTCGTATCTGCGGTACCTACAGGGTTGCCCGGACGTTAATTAAAATCCACACCGACCTATGTATTCTTTATAAGTAGTAAAATGTCCAGAAAGTCGCGTAACGATTAGATGTTTTAATGGAGAAGCTATCACTACTGAAAATTTTACTTTTTTTTTTTAGTTATTTTTAGGTATCGTCTTGGGTATGAAATTTCCAAAGCAACATCATAGGCAAGAAAAAAATGTTGCCAGATTTTTATTCGTATACTTGCTTTTTCCGAACTTTCTTTTCATACGTATTTTTACCTGAAAATTTACTAAAACGTTCACTGTCGTTGAAGGGTTAAACATATTCTTATTTCAACTTAACAAAAACCTATTCCTTATATACATCAATGTATTCTGAAAATTTCAGTTTGATCGGATCACGCACTCCCGAGATAAGTTCACTCACGGAATTAGACTCGAACACAATCTGCAAATTTATCGGTCAGGAAAATATCACAGCGATCGAAATCATAGCAAGTGAAATGATAGCGAACAAAATCACAGCCATCGAAATCACCGTAATAAAAAACACAGCGATTAGTTTTCATTGTCTGTGACTTCCGTTTATTGTGATTTCGTTGGCTCTGTGACTTTGCTCTTTGTGCTTTCGATCAGAGTGATTTCGATGGCTGTGATTTTTCACTGTGGTTTTTATTTTTGCGATTTCATTCTTAGTGTTTTCCTTCGCTGAGATTTTGTTTGCTAGCATTCTGCTCGCTATGATTTTGAATATTTAGTTATGGTTGCTACCAGTGATTTTACATTCACTGTAAAAAAAAATATCAGTGATTGATATATCGCACTAGTGCGAACTTTTGTACATTATCGCCGTAGTTCTTATTGAGGGAATTATTCTTGGAATGCATATGTCCGAAACAACATATTGGTGGCATGTAAATAACTGTTGCTTCTTACGGTGTAAATTACATTGAAAATTATTCCATTTCCTTTATAAGAATCTTCAAGAATAATCTGATTTCGCGCGATTTGATACCGTAACATATTCCCGATACTTATTCTAATACTTTTTCTGATAGTTGTTCTGATACTTGTTCTGATAATTTTTCTGATATTTGTTCTGATAATTTTCTAATATTTTTTCCGATACATTTCAGACACTTAATTTTTCACTTATCAGATACTCTATCACTTTTCTAATTCTTGTTCTCATACTTATTTTAAACCGATTTCCATAAACTTATTCTCGTTCATTGTTCGCATATGTTCTTCTTGCTCCAGAACATTTCGGATGAATCCATTTCTGTGGAATTTAAGCTACAGAAGACTATAACTAGTTAACTACATTTTCATCAGTACCACTGGCATTTCAACGCAATACCTTATAGGCCTAGCCTTTGGCTGGGAGTGGGATTATTTATATTTAGCAAAAATTTGGCTTTTAGCAAATTAATCCTTTGAAAAATGAAAACTCTTAACTATCTATTAAGATCCTCTAAAACGTTCAACATAATGCCCCTTCTAACCCTAAAAGCTAGATCTCTAATGTCATATTTGTTGCAACCTGTTGTTTCTCTTAGTAACGTCGTTACTAAAAAGCTTAAATCGCATCATTGCAAAATCAATTCTATGCATTGGTTCAAATACAGTCAGACCTATTTAATATTTTATTACAAAAAACAAATTTCTTACAATACTGTCGAAAGTAACTACCAACAACTGTTAAAATATTATTCAATTCACAAAATCATTCTGTTATTCAGAAACGCAACAATCGGTTGTTAGTTTCAATGTACTAAAAGCAATGTATCTAAGCAAAATTACATTTCACTAATTATATATAATTTTCTCACCGAAACTAGTTTCATTCTACGTTCATATGATTCATCCATACAGCCGACGAGTGAATTGTTGTAATACTTCTTTTATTCGATAACTGTAGGTAGCAGCGGTAACCTTGAAGAAGAAGCAAAATCATTAGTCATAAATAATAGAGGCAATAACTGAATTGTGGGCTGTTCAAATCGATTTTATCTTTCCATTGCATTTGCGATGTAGGTATAGCTGCTACTTTAGTTAGATTTCGTCGGTCTGATATTGAAATTCAGTTAATGGAAATTTTTATTTTGAATAGAGATGGAGTAACAGATGTATTTTTTTAAATAATTGGGTTACTATTTCTGACTATCAACTCTTGATTTTTTTTTAAATTAAAAAATAATATATATAAAAAAATAATGTATATTATTAAAAATATCAAGACATCTTATCCTTGGGGAAGAAAGCAAGTAACACTAGTATTCTAGTTATCAATGATTAAAACAATTTTAGTTGCGTGAAATTTCAGTTTTTTAATATTATAAAATCAATTGCAATTCTTTCATTAAAATTTATTTACGTGCTACAATCCTATAGAACATACCAATTGAAATTTACCCACAACTAGAACGTAGTTCGTAATTCAAGCGCCAGTCAGCCAGCTAGTCAAGTCTAATGCACTCGCAACAATTTTCATTCTATCTAATGCACTTTGCACTCATCTATTCTGTTTGTTGCTGCAAATGAAAATTTTCCCATGACTTGATTACATCTTGTATCTCGAAAACGATTATTTTTCGCACGCAATCCACTAGAAAAACAAAAGAAAACTTTTCCTGTTAACGGCTAGTAGTTGTTAATTTGATCCGATACAACCTCAATTTCATTAGTGCACCGAACTGTTGGTAATTTGTGCGCGGTGTGCGTAAATTCTTTTCGTCGAGCTTTTCTAGTTCTCTAGTAAGTGTTAATTAATTAAAATCTGCTGTAGTTTCTGGGCGAAAAGTTTCAATAGATGGTCGTGTGCCAAAAAAGCAGCACGAAAACACTGAAACATCAGAAAGACAGAAAGTCACGCAATAACCTTTGAAATGAAACATGCGATTCGTGATTTTAAGGGTGTTGTAAAAGCTGGGCGGTTTCGAATTCGAAATAATAATTTTTAATTTTCCTACTGTTAAGTTGTTATTGGAATTGACGATTGAAAGTGAATCAATATTTCATAAAAAATAACTCTTCAGATTTAACTACTTTGAATGCATGTGAATCAAACAAACACGGTAAATGGATAGTTTCAGCCCCTGGATGACTGTGGCTAAAAAGTCTTGAAAGGATAAAGGCAAGCAGGAGAGGTTCGTACCCGTAGTTTCACCCGGAAAAGTGTCGTAAAAATTGCAGCTGGAAGAGAACACAAGCGCCTATGGCGAAGAAAAAAGCGGTGAAATAAAGCCCGCCTCAGAGAAAACTTACGCGGAGGACCTTCAACCGATCCACGGGGGCGTAGGTCTTAATTAATGAAGGCACAAATACGTCAAAATTGAAAGACGGCGGTCAGTGGAGTACTGCTGACACTCGCAAAATGTAAGGACATCGCGAGACTCGGGATACTATTCAAACGGTGATCGGGGGCCTCGAGAGGCTAATAATTTTGTTTCCAAAGTCAAAATCGAGATTCTACTCCCTCCAAATTCAAGGGAACAGTTGAAAACCGTAATAGAATTGTAGGACACAGAAACTAGGAAGCTTATTAATGACTGGGAAATAAGTATTGGCTGGGGACATGCTAGAGCAAGGAGGTGATCCATGGGGCATCCAATCCAAAAATCCATGGGATACAACCACGCAAAAATAGACTACAAAGGACCAAATCGGAGCAGCAACTGTTGTGGCCATGTGGCAAAAGTATGCGCCGATACACCATTCTGCTTGCTGTGCAATAGCAAGGCTAAACCAGGAAAAGTTAACCACATTTCCGGATCAGGAGCGTATAAAGCTTTCAGAGAGTCGCTCGAAGTACAGAAGAAGAAGCTTCGTAGATCAGATACCACCTCCAAGGAAATAAGCAGATATGTCACCCTGCGGAAAATTTGTTCACGCTGACTGCAATTATAAGTGAACCATTTCGAAGGAGAAATTTAAAAACTTTGTATACAGAATGATCTAGACTCTCCTGTGTAACGACCACTTTCGTCCTCGGACTGTTCTTATCTCATTGTTCTATCTGTCGCGTTTCGACTGGTGGTAACATTCCGGACCTAGTCGTCAGTAGTGATAGAGTGAAATCTGCTCGTAAACGGCTCTGAGTTAATACAATCATCTCCATCCCGTTCAAAATATTAGCCAAAATAGCTCTGTAGTCCGACTTGGTGGAAGATGGAAGATATTGTCGATGAGCCACTTTACTCCCAGTGCGGTAGATAGTGAAGACATGACGAATGAGTCAGCTCCACTAATTTCCAATACTAGCTTTGTTTCTAAACCCTGCGTGTCGAGAGCTCCCGGAGCTTTGGTATCCAGTAGAGATGGGTAATACATGAGTGAAGCAATCAAATTGAGTCAATCACTAGCAACCAACAGGTGTGTCGACACACTCTATCCTGAGTGGAATGTTTTACGAGTAACACATGAGTGATGCTATCAGTAGCACGTGTAGACTCCTCCTCACTCTATTCTGAGCGAGCTGCCTCATAAGCTCTTAGAATCATGTGCTGTTTCCTGTGGCCAACACGTTTATGACTTTGTGTCAACACAGTACATATTAGTAACACATGACCGAGGCAATCAATTGAGGTGATAATGAGATTGTTGCCTTTGGCCGATACTTTTGTGTGCGCACAGGAATAAGTCAATCAGTGCACATCAGCAATCATTTGCGTGGAGTGTTCCTTGTCTGGAAGTCCCTCACTAAGCACTTGCACTGAGTTGTTTTGCATTTTGGTGTGATGTGCGTAGGTTTTTAAACAAGGTTGTAAGCAATCCAGCACGATGCGACCATGCCAATGTACATACTTTGTGGTCGATTATGGTGGGAACTGGCCGTCGCAATGAACATAATATACTTGCACTTTATGGGTTGAATAAGATTTAGACTGTGGACTTTCGCAAATTCTTTTTACTAATTTGCGATTTTGAAAATCTAAAGAGTGCGTTTTCGAATAAGTTCCCAGGAAGTATATTTAAAATATTACTTATTCGCAGAAAAAACTGATTTTGAGAAGATAGGTTTTTTCAGCTTTTTATTTTATTTTGTACATTTCAGTACAATAAACTTGTATTTGTGTTTGTCAATCTTTGTTTGTATTATCTTTATTGATTCATTATTTTCTTTAAATAAAGATCTAATAAGCAATCTTGTTCATCCTGCTTCGCGCTTCAATCAACAACTAATTGACACGATTGATTGACTCAGACTGATTGACACGATTGATTGACTCACACTGATTGACACTGATTGACTCATCCGAATGTGTGAGTCGAATTGTGTCGACATTCCAAATTGATTCGTTTTTACCATCTCTAGTATCCAAGACTGGTCCGGGGATGCTTCAGAAGCCCGCTTGTGCCCAGTGTGGTGAACAGGTTACGGCAAATGATCTGGCCCGTTCATCCACTAATGCCACCCCTTGTACCGCTCCACCTTCAGGCACCACGTCATATTCCGATGTTTTTCCCGAGCTTGTAGGACAAGAAGAGCAGCCTTCAAAATTCTGAGGAAACTAAACAAGGACCCTCCCGAAAAGTTGTCTGAAAAAGAACAAAACGTCCCTTAAGTAGGCTACGAACACCATTGCAGAGTCCATGCTCCCTATATGCTTTGCAGACTCTTCTCAGAAACGACAAAGGTCGGCTGAGCAAATTGATCAGAGCAGACAAACTGCGAAGAAGCTAAAATTGATGACGTTCATTCCATGAATATTTCGGCCTTTCAGTAAAATGCCCAAAGAGAGCCTCGTTTGGGTTGTTATTGATGCCAGTAAAACAGATGGTATCATCTCGGCGGAGAATTGGTTGAATGTCAGACAAGTTATGTTTATAAGATGCTGGTAAGCTCGAGTTCTCTCCATGAATGACGCAGGCTGAGCTACAGAAATCAAGCTAATAGTGTACGAAGTTCAGCGCTCGGCTATTTCAACCAGGCAATGAGTGACCTCTGGCCGGGCGCCAAAATAGATGCAGGGCATGTATACCCTAGGAGCAGGGTATCCAACCCTGAGAAAATTATGGAAATAATTAGGTTGTCCCACGCTGATCTCCCTATCGGCGAGCCGGTTAACAAGTGGAGGGAAGCCATCTTCATCCTGAATGAAGAGACGGTATCACTCCTTGAATCCTGTAAAGGCTTCATTAGATTCGGGGTCGAGAAATTGACTCTGCGGATCTGCGGAAGTGATAGGGCCAAAGTCATGGGATCGAAGAATCTTGGAGTTAGTGGCGATAACCCGAAACAGGAGAGTCTAACAGTGGCCTCTCTCCAAGGGGCCTATAAACCTGGCAGGGGTTGCATCGAACGAGGACTCAGATGCTGAGTCCCTTCTTATGGATGGATGGGGTCAGTGTCGGTATCTCTGAATTGGGCGGCTGCGTAGATCTTTTGACCCTGGAAGAGATACCACTAGACACCATTTTAGCTGGTAATAGTGGTGGTACCTACTACAAATCAATATTCATCAATCCAAAGCAGTGACCCAAGAACCATAAGTTGTAGGCAACCAGGTTTGCGGCTTACGCACTAATGGATACAGATTGGTAGCACGCAGTGGCCTGGAGCAGCAACAAGTCTGTCCTCTAGCCAAAAAATCTATAGGTACCCTGGTTCTCCAAAATTTTCGTAACAAGTGTATCCTTTCCCGTTTTTCGACACAAAAGCTTAAACTGTTGGATTGTATATGTATATTAAATGACATCAACATTAGATGCATAATATATATTTAATTATAAAATTGCTTATCAAGTATTTTGATTTTCATCTCTAATCAATCTTCTTATAGCATTTGAATGTAATTCACAGTCTTTGACGAATATTTCATAAAAGAAAACTTTCATTTATTTAACAACTAACCTACCCTTAACACAAAAACATACCACACGCATCTAAAACGCATAGACGTCGGACAAGTCAATGTACGCGAAACGTACCAACAGTTCGTCCTATCGAGCGCACCAGTATTTTCTATAAATTTAATGCTCAGCATGCTCGACAATTACCGAACAGCTTAGAACATTTTAGACACACTAGGCACGTAAAAACAGCACCACCATCAAGCGGCTGAAAATAGCTGGGCTCTAATCTAGGTGAAGGATTTTTGCGTACGCGTCTCCTAGTGGGAAGGAATTGACCACCACATCGTATTTTGACACGTATTCGTAGCCAAATCAAATAATCAGAACATTTTTTTTTACTTCAATTTCTCATCACGGAAACTCTTGAAAAACCAATTTATTTTCATTTCTGAAAATTTCCCGAAAACTTTCCCTTAGTTATATCGTATGATTTTTGTTGGTACCTGTCCAAACTTTCTGGTTTTTATCTGAATTCGGTTTATTTAGAAAAGATGATGTTTAATAGTTTTTGCCGAAAATATGTTACAAAGCGTGGCATACGCAAATTTATTCTCGCCTGTGCGTGATATTGATTTCTGAGGAAAACAAACAGAACTTTGAAATCTAATTTTAAAACACGGCATGAGGTGGATGGACCATCCCCGACCACATTTTCACTTTTTTTTCCTCTCAGATTTGCACATGGCACACACCGGTATTTACGTAAATTGTTGCAATTGTTCTAGTTGGAAACGCTCCTCTGGCGAAATTCATACTTAAACAGAGGAAGTAAGTTTTTGTTAGAAGTTTTTTCTTCTTTTTCTTGTTGCAAATTTCGCTAGCTTTTCGTTGTTGTGAGTTCGACCACAGTTTGCGTGACTGAAAATGCAATTCATATGTAATTCTAACTAGTAAACTACAGCCGTAGAAATTAATGCGTGTGAATTAGCTGAATTTTCTTCAGGTTTCGTACGCGATAGCGTGTTACGCTATCTAGAACGTGTTATGACTTGTGAAATCGTGAATTCTGTTTGCTATAAATAAATGATAGCAATTTTATTGAATTTCATTAGATTTCGCGGTCCGAAATGCGTCAATGGTTCTCTAAGTTGTAAATATTTTGACATTGTGAAAGCTGCTTATCATTTGTATTTTGTAAATTAGCGAAAAAAAAAAGACTATTTCGTTCGTCGAATGGACGCATAGTGATAAATTTTAAAAGCTGTTGACAGCTATAATTGATTGGGGGATGAAACAATGTTTTATTTTTAACCTTTAGAAGTTAGATGCATTTAAGTTTCTTGATAAATATCGTTATTTGGAAGGCAATCTGTCATACTCTCAGCGTTTGTTGCTCTGAAATATATATTATTATAGATCTGTAGAACCTGAAAACTAGCGGTAGCAAAAAGCAAAGCTGTTCAGTTACAGCCCATTTGGGGTCTGAGTGGATGTGGTAGATTTTCATAATTGAAACTTACGAGTGTCAAATTATTAATCTCAGCCCTCACTTTGCCCCTGATTTGGACTCAGGTACCTACTTTGACTGAGCTAACGCAAAAGCTCGATGCGCGGTCCCCCGTCCGTACCTGGATTCGAACCAAGTCTCTACTCACTAAGCTACGAGTGTTAGAGATCTCAGATAATTTGCAAATCTGCTAAGATTTCAAATGTACATAGGTTCTAATTGCTAAATTTAGTCTTTGAATTAAAAATGAGATTATTGAAACAGAAATAAAGATATTAAATCTACTAAAGCCTCGAAAATTCTATTTCCAAGCAATGAGTTGCATTTGCATTTCACTACCGAAGTGTAAATAAAAGTTTTCGGAAAATCATAAAATTTTTAAACGAATGCGCATACTTTCACAATTCGCATGAGAACATTTATATTTAATTAAATATCATAAACTCAGCTTATAGCGTTTCGATTTGATATCGAATTATTTTATTGGATTCGGAAATAATTTCCACATTAAAAAACAAAAATCTGAGTGGCTTTGCATTTATTAGCATCTATTATTTCGATGCATTTTATTAAAAAAAATTTTTCGTAGCAATGATATTTTTCTTCTTCGGTCATTTTGATTTTAACTCAAAGTGATTATATTTAAGTTGAAGTAGAGAAACACTGTCTTTTCTATTAATGTCGTGTGAAATTATTTTCATATTGATCAAATTGTACAAAGACCTCTGCAATCTTTACAGAAACCGCCTTAAATCCACAATTCATCGTTGTATTCTTCCGAAAACATACCATTATAAAACATGCAAACGGCATCATCAAATTCTTCTCACGTGAAACTAAAAAAAATGTCTGCTCAGTGTAAAAGATACAGTTCCAAATTTTTTGAGTAGGATTTGTACCTCTTCGACTTTGATATGTACCTCTTCGAACCACGACTACAGCCATGACCCCATCCCTTTTGGACAATATGATCCACAGATTCCGTCAATGCTTTTTTTGAGGAAGAACTGGCCATTAACGTTGATGCTTTAGGCCCTCTACTCTTTACTTTTGCATAACTGGGACACATAAAATATCAGCAGGCGAAATGAAACATTCCACCTTATGAGGCATGCATGCTCGGATGCTGCTGGATGATTGTTGGCTAGGTACCACATCCTTTATATTATAAAACAGTGGTCTTCTCTACTTATAGAAGTAGTGATGGGTAAAAGGACTCTTTAAAGTGAGCTAGCTCCGTAAAACTTACTCTTTTACTGAGCTGCTCTTTCAGAGCCATTCAAAAGAGCCATTTCAAGCAACTTTTTTCATGCGTGCAAAAGTGTCAACTCAACTACTGTTTTTATTGCTTTAATAATAATAATAAACCAAAATACAGTACAACATAACTTTAAAAATATAACATAACGTATAACAACATAACTTTGAAAATATAACATAACATATATCATAACTTTATTTTGCTGAACGGAATTTTCAAAATTTAAGACACAAAAATTACTATAACTGGCAGCACCAACCTAAATTTTGAGCTACCTAGCTAGCTAAATTTAGCTTAGAGTTAAGTTAAGCTACCGTATGAATTTCATCAAAATCTGAGGATTGTATCAGAATTTATAGGACAAAAATCAGTTTTTTCTCCTAGTAATTTTTCAAGATGGCACCACTGCCGCATGGTTGCACGTATTTCAAAATCGCTTCTATCAGACGTGGTCCTACTCAAGATCAATACATTTTATGAATTTCAATTGTATCTGATTATCGCGTCGTTAGTTCCCGTGAACAGAATTCTGATACTAAAAATATAGTTAAGCTGACGAATTTACATTTGGTGAGACTTGGACCTATTTAATATGTACACAAATATATCCAGAAAATTTCATCTCAATTAGAGGGTGCGTTCTAGACATCTTCGTGCTCAGAATCGTTGGAGTATATTTTCGAAACTCGCAAGAAATTGTTTCTTTTAACTTTTTACTCATTATTAGAGCTCTTTCTAATTTTCGTATTGCCAAAACATTTAACATAGCCTTCAAAAAACCAAATCCACCTATTAAATCCACAACCTAATAGCCACTATATGACAAACAATCGCAAATGCTCGTGAACTACTCGGGAACAAGAACAGAGCAAAGTATATGCACGCAAAACGCGTATTATACTCAAATAATATCGCCATCAATAACCGCACACAATCAGTATTCGTCATTCAAACAGTTCTCATCATTCGCACAGTACTTATCATTCACACTCATCATTCACTACACTCGGAGCTGGCTCAGTGCTCTCATTTGATCTTCATACTCTGCTCACACTGCACACAGTGCTGGCTCATTGCTCTCTTTCACTCTTCGCATACTAGTCACATTGCACACTGAGCTGGCTCATTCCTATGTGCAATACGATAATCGTATTCATCTTCAACTACTCACAGTAGTCCAATGAAGTATTGCCGTTTGTATGTGCATAAGCTCTATTTACTCGAGTGGCTTCGCAATATCGCTATTGCCACTAAAGTGCACGGTACGTTGAAGGTATGAAATGTGCAGAGCAGTTCTAAATGATGGCTCACATAGCTCTTTCAGAAGAGTAGCTCTTTTTTCTAACGAGTGTGAGTCAGCTCTTTGGAAAAAAGAGCTACTCTTACAGGACGAAATTCTACCACCACAAATGCTGCTACATCAATAAATATGCTATATTTATTACAATTTTCGGGTTCCAAATAATACATTTCTTATCTGGTAGAATCAGTTATTACTAGGTATATGAAGTTAATCGTCATCACAAAATTTGTATGAGCTCATGTTTATATTTCTATAAAATGAAGTGTACTATAGCTAGTGAATCCAATCCCGGGATCCCGAACAGTGTTTAGCCACTAAAATCCCGGATCTCAATTAGGATTGATGGTTTATAGTCCCGGGATTATAAATCATCAATCCCAGGATTATAAAACATCAATCCCGGGATTTTAGGGACTAAAAACTGTTCGGGATCCCGGGATCCCGGGATTGGATTCACTAACTATAGCTCGATAATCGATGTACATACTATATATGACGATTTTATATTATATTTTCGAAAATTCGAAAAGATGTTCAAATGGGATATAAATTTGAAAGCTGGTATCTATATAATCAAAATTGTAATCGCTTGGTCTTAAATCTTCATCGAATACTATACTTAGTCAATGTGTAGGTAGTTAATTATCACCATATGCCCCCGAAGCCAATTGCTCATTGTGATATCAGTCAGTCAGACAGACAGGCACATCAGCACAGTCAAATAAATTTAATCTATGCAAAAATTCAAGCAAACTATATACATACAGTTTCTACACAACTACAACAGCTGGCTATATATTAAAAAAGGCCTGCAGAATAGATTCATCACTAGTGCTCCCCCCAAAAAAAATTGCGTTGTTGTTGAGCTTCAGCTCAGCTGCTGAGCTTCATAATGTTTGCTGTTATTCGTGATTTTGTTATTTCCATTTGCAATATGGCCTGCGAATTTATACCATGATATCACGATATGGCTATAAAAGTAACTTTGTATATGTATGGATGTGAACTAGTCGTGATTTGATAATAAACACGCAGCATGAAATTTTCTCTGATATGTTTAAATGATTAAGGGTACCCGAACGGAATTCATGGTGAAATTAAAGATTTTTATGAGATTAAATTATGGAAACAAGTAGGTAGTCTCATTTCTATGGATTTTATTTATTTATCAACATCTTGTTTCGTGTTAATCTACGGCCACAATTTAAAACATATGCTGAAATTTTTTTTTTACTTTATTTTGTTTATTGTGTTTAAAATGGAATATTTAATTCTATTTTAAACAGAATAAACACAATTTTCCGAATACTGGCATTATTTTATGAAACGGTAGTGTAGTGTTCACAAAGAATCATTTCAAAATTGAAGAGCGTTTACGAAAAATAAAATTCGCTTCTTGAACATTCTTATCAAAGCTCTATACCCCCTTAATTTCAAATCCATTCGTTTGTGCGAAAAACATCTATCTTGGTGATGGTGTGACCCTGAAAATAACGAAATTCGCAACCGATAAAAAAAAACATGTTCCATAAGCAACGATTTTGTATGTACGCATGGGGCTCTAGCGCCATATCACTATATTGGTTGTTCTATTTTGGTGCTATTTTCCATTTTGCTGTTCAGCCATTTAAGCGAATCTTTCTTTCTTAACACATATTCACATATGTGTGTTTTTCACCCATTCCGTTTATCTAACGCGTATTTGTGTGTAGGTGTTTTCATAGTTTTTTTTTAACTCAATACAAAGAAAGTATCTGAAAGATACAAGATACAATATGTCGAATAGAATGTCGGTTCGACTTGAGGCCCCAGTTCATAAATTGACAAAAATTGATGCAATTAATGTCCTTGGTGGAGCAATAAAAAGCACATTGTCTTGATTCTTCCTATGTATATTAATATAAATCTATTTTTGGATATGAAGGAGAACTAACAAATAGAAGTGTTCAATTTGTTTTCGCCTACGAAATATAGAACAATCTACCCCCATCACCTTGTGTTGTTTATAGTTTCCGCAATAAATAAACATATTCTTCCGGGCAATTGCACATTCAAGCTACACTGTCCGAAATTTTTGTCATAAAATTAGAATATGTGCACGTGGACAAACCGAAATATGTTTACTAAATAACTCGATTATTTTTCTGTCTCCTCATTCATTCATCTAAATTGCTACACACGGGAAAATATTTACAATTATTTTCGCGAACATTTTTTAATATGCCATCGACGTTGTGTCTCCACATCGTATGCTATCATTTTCACGCCGTTTTAAGGACACAGTTTCTTTTAGTGTTCGCACTTCCCCATTCCTTTCTGATTAGCACTGATTTTCGCGCGTCTAAAAATTGGGCATGGAAGAACATAGACCAAGTGAGACCATTCACTCTGTCGCGGTAGGCAGCAAGCAAATCACGTTTTATTGGAAGTAGTATTGGTGAAATCTAACTAGATTTTTTTTTTCCTTAAAAACATGAAAGATCAGGAAACGAATTAATTTCCATAGTAAAGTATGAGACAGAGAGATAGAAAAAAGCTTTCACATTTCGTGGCCACTAGACTTGTTCCATGCTTGTATACTATTTCTTCTCGTTTGTTGCCGATCGTATTTTTAGCACAAAAATGAGATTTTGCGACGCAAAACCTACAGAAAGACGCATTAGAAGCGTACGAGATAATATACGATTCAAGAATAATTGGAAGATGAGGAAAATATCATAAATTAAGAGCATGGAAGTGAAATATGATTTGTGGTTGAAGGATCTGAAGGAATAAATTATAACTAATACAATCAATTTTTATTAAATCCTGCTTATGTTACGTTAAAGATTTAGTATTATTTTTTTTAGATTCAGAAAGCAAATTTTGGAAAGATCTATCTCCGTTTTCTATTTTTGTGAAAGTCCCTAAACACCGAAATAATTTTTCGTATATTTTTGGGATAGTCTTATCTTTTTGACGTTTGGTTTACCATTCCATTCTACTATTCTGAAGTTGCTACAAACTTCCCGTTTTTTTATTGGCGATATTCAAACGGATAATTAAAACGGATTTTTCTTCAGAAAAGTGCTTCCAATCGTGGATCCTTCTAGTAATTATGACGCCATAAGGTGTGCTTTTATATTACTTATCGCCTCCAATTGTTAGATCGCGATCTCCTAACTAGATGTTTCTCGTAGTATATTTAGTATACATGCATGCATTTTTTTGCAGTCTATCTAGGTTAAGAGGAATAGCCAGTACTTCCGTATCCCCAAAGTAAAGCATCAGTTAATCTCTAGAATATGAGGCTTTAACGCTAGCTTCCCTTCTATATCAGCTTATGACAAATATTTTTTTTTTTAATAGTAAGACATTTCGCTTCGATAGAGTCGCAACAACCCGTGCCGCAAGTGCAGATGCTGTGGGAAATACGGTGGAGTAGATTCGGGGAGCTTATGAAGTCTCCCTCGATACCATAGCGCCAACCCTTCAGTCGAGAGAAACAGATCTACTGGTGGAATAATTAGCTTACTGAACTGCGACGGATCGCTCTAGTTTACAGGCGTAGCACATAGCAAGCTAGGAATAAACAGGGAGCAGTCGAGCTTTCTGCAAGCAAACACGTCGTCGAAAAAAGAGTTGGCCGAAGCTATAAAGAAAAGCAAACGTTTAAAATGGCAAACTATTTTCGAGGCGGTCATCTCGAATCCGTCGGCTGAGGGGTAAAAATTAGTTACGGTCAAAATCGACTGCACGCGCTCTAGCGCTCCTAGGGACCTGGCACCCTGGAACCCATCTCCAGCTTGCTGTTCCCGAGGCGCGGATGATGGCATCCCAGCGCCAGACAGGTCCTTTTTCGATATAGGCAAAGAAGTTCAGAGGAGAATTATTACCTCAGAGTCAGCACCCACTCCCTACTGGGGCTTCGCAAATGCTGATACGAATACAAAAATTAAAACATAGACTTAGAAAAAGATCAAAAGCTACTGACTTCATCTGGACGGTTTGAAACACTCAAAACACTACATCAGCTCCGATACCAAAAGAACAAAATAAGCAGTGGCTCTCTGCGAAAATTGCCATAGTGGGTCTATGTGGAGCCTTAACTGGGCATATTCCTTGCAAAAAGTATTTTTACAGGGCAAGTATGGAGTAGGATTCAGATACTGCGAAGAAACGGCAGATACTGTATAATAAAGAGCACTAACGAGACAAAGATTCATGTCTGTGTTCTTTCCTTCACCTGAGACCAGTTTTAACGCCAAATTAATGATATTTTATTGACTTTGAGTGCAGTAGATAAAAATAAAAATAATGTTGTAATAAGTGATAGTATAGACTGAAGTAGAAATCGTATTAGTATTAATAATTCTTACATGACTTATTATGCGATTACCATTGCTACGATTATTCCTTTAAACTAGCTAATTTAATACTATATTTGATGACTGCTAATAATAATTTTATGAAGAATAATAATAATTGTGTAAATCATGACGTTAGAGCTGTTTGTTAATTCCGCTGATGTGATTTTGCTGATGCCTGCATCAATTAAATTTGATAGGGAGTGACCCGATAACCCGACACCTTCGAAACAACTTTTTCTTTCTAATTCATCATGGAAGAATATGATGGCAAAATTTCTTAGATCTCCCGATCTTTGTGGCTATTAGCGTTATCTAATACTACCAACGATTTTTGCCAAGTGATTCCGAGTCCTGCATAAAGCAGGAAAACCAGTGGGAGTTGGATGTGAAATGAATCAACACTTTACTATAAATCACCTCCTTGTTGCTCATTGCAGCCATTAAGGTCACAATGCACCCCTGAATTGTCGGAATTATGACTTGAGTGGGCTTTTTTTTGGAATGAGCTTGCCGTCGGCGCAGATGCTGGTTGAACCACCAAGTTTTAGACATTTGAATCGACCGCTTTTTGAATCGACCGATTTAACGTCTCTGGTACAGGTAAAATTGTATGTCACATCCTCAGCTGCCAATTGAAGCCTTCTGAAAAATATATCCTAGAAGTAGGACGTTCTGGGATCGCTTTTAAGCGAACCATTTGATTTAAAGTTTCATCGACATATTATAATTTATGCTGCATCGACATATTATAATTTATGCATCGACATATTATAATTTATGCGATTAGATATTTTTTGCTGGATACGTTTTTCAATGGGACACTCAATTACTTTTCCCTATAAAATAAGGAAATTGATTTGATGAATCCGTATTTTCGACAAACCCCAGACCGTTTGCTTTATAAGCAATTTCGACTGTATTCATATCTTGTTTTCACTCACATCTGGTATACTCAAAGTTAACTAAAGCTATCATTCCTTAACTGATAAATTAAAGTGATTTGTAAAAATGTTAACGTGATTTGCAAAAATTTTAAATTGATTTGTAAAAGTGTTAAATTGAATTGGAAAAGAGTTGAATTGACTTTTGACATTTTTCTTCAAAATGTTTAAATCGATCCTTAAATTAATTAAATCGATTCAAAAAATTGTTAAATTTATTTGTTAAAGCAATAAATTGGTACACAAGTGTTAAATTCATATGAAAAAGCGTTAAGTTGATATCTAAAAGTGTTAAATTGGTCCGTGAAACTGATGAATTTGACTTGCAAATGGTATGTAACACAATATTTGAAGTTTTGTATACAATGAAACGAATTTAATTTTAAACACATATAGCTATCTTCGATGTTAATTAAACGTATTTATATTTTTACCAAAAAAAAGGAATTTTAATTATACAATTTTTATTTTAAAATTGGTACACAATGTGATGGTAATAGGACTATTCATTGGAATTGAGTTCATTGGTTAAATGATATGTATTTAGATATTACTAAACATCCAAATAAATTTTGAAAATTAGAAGTATGCAACTGACACCGCCATCTCAGATGTCATTTTAGTGAAAATCACATGAATATAAATACGAAAACTACCTCGAAAAAACAAAAATTAAAAAAAGTGGAAAATTATTCGAAAGCCATGACAATTTCCATAATTAATTGTTTGAAACTCCTCATCCGGTGATTTCGTCATATTTACCTCAAGCAAAAAAATTGTATTAAATTTTGAAAATGCTATGAAATGAAAACATATTTTTAAATTAAATTATCTCAGGTATAACTTTTTTTTATTCGTCTCCGAAAATCAAATCTATTCAAATTATAACCTATTCAAATTAAAATCTATTCAAATCAATGTCAAATATTCAATAAAAACATTATGGCTCATTGCACATAAATGCATTCACTTTAATCTGCCAACTGCATCATACTTAACAGAAAGCGGGGGAAAACATCGAAACAATTTAAAGGAAACTCGTCAAAGAGCTTATTTTTAATTGTTTTGTTTACAAAATTAATCGAACGGGTCAATTAATTTCATACAATCATCCCCGGCTATGAATTGGGGCAATTTCGAAGCTGAAAAAACGACGTGTATGATATATATACTTATACAAAACGTAGAACAGATACACACACGCACAATAAATTGGCACATAACAATTAAATTACGTAGCTAAAACAAAGCAAACTATAAGAAAATCGAATGTTCAAAAATAAGAGTAGTGTGCTTTATGAGCAATTGATTGAGAAAAAAAAACAACTCTATAGACGTAACTAACAGCACCATCAATTTGATTCGATTTCTCTGTTTCGTTCTCATCATCATCATCATCGGTTTTCGTTTCAGTTAAATTAAACTTGTGTATTGATGATGATAATGAAAACGAGGTCATATGCTGTACTTATAGCAATTTTAGTATCATTGCTCAGTATTGTAAACACATGCAAGAGATTCGGTATTTTTTCGCTAGCTAGTTGGTGGATGGATTCTATCAAAAAAAATAGTACTGTTTCGATGTCTTCATTTCGCTGCTACTGCTGTTGTTTGGGCTGCCTTCGTTTGAGTATTATGTTGTTTATCAATTTGAAAATAAGTCGGCTATCAGTCTGTTTGATATGTTTACAGATGTGTCCCAAAAAAAATTTGAATCAAGAAGAAATAAGCAACATGTTCATAAGAAATGCAGATTAAAATTAGTAATTAGATAAATGTTGTTCTTTTGTTTCTGTGGAACATATCTGGGGCTCTGTTGGTATCAACACAAACTCAAAATTGAAAATTTAGAGCTACCAAGTTTGCAAAGATAATCTTTTTAAATTGTATTATCTGTCTTTGAAAAATGTATATCCTACGTTTAAGTGGGTTTGTCAATTTTGAGATACTTCCGAAAACACTTTCATTGATAAAGTCTAGCCATTTTTCAAGGCCAATAAAGCGAAGTTTTCCCATTTCATTCGAAGTCTCGGCTATTGAAGATGATCTACAATTTAAAATGATAAATTGATTGATATATGATCAATATTTACGAGTGTGAAATGATTCAAATCGCTGCTCAATCTGCTTCTGATTCACAAGACTTATCTACTTCCAGCCAGGTAAACTTGAATGTGCAGTGGGAGATCATGATTTTCTCGACCGTATCTGGATTCGAACTAGTGACTAACCCTACTAATATCCTACAGCCCTCGATGTTAACATCTACAGATGATCCATCGATGAAGATTTAAAACTGGACATACTTCTTTCAGACTATAAAAACTTATTCTAATTCATCTTGAAATTTCTATTGAGGATTTGCTTTTCTATACTTTACTTATCAAATTGGAAAAGAATATGTCATCGAAAATAAAGTCCCTATTTCTCTTATACGAATATCATGTCGAAAAAAACGGATCATCATTTGTTGTAATCCACAAAAATACTCATTTCTGCATCTTTATAAGAATGCGAATACTGTTCAGCCAAGCCCTGGGCTATAGATCAAATCAAGTGGTAAGCAGAAGGAGCAGTGTTTGGTTAAATACGGTGGGCTCCCATTTGAGCGTTTCCAAGTAAGTTTCGACCGATTTGGCAATATGTGGCTGAGCGTTTTAATCCTGCTAATTTTTTTTGCCCTATCTCTTTTCATATTGCCTCTTCAGTACTCAGCTCAAAACATTTTTTGTTGTCAATAGCGAGTAATTTATCGTGATAGTTTCGTTGGGTCTGACGAGCTCATAATAAACTTTGCCCAGCTGCTTCCATCAATCTTAAGTATGCTTTCGTACCTCAGCAACGGTTTTCATCTACGAATCTAATTGAATTTTCTCAGGCAGTGGTCTCGACGTTAGATCGCAACACTCAAGTTGATGCTATATATAGATTTCTCTAAGGCATTTGACTCTGTCAATTTTGTTCTTCTCCTACTCAAATTACACCACTATGGTATCTGTGAGCCTTTTCTTTCTTATATATCTTCATTCTTAACTAACCGCATCTGTTTTGTCTCCCTCTCCGGCCTGTCATCCTCATCATTTTCGCCCTCTTCTGGTGTACCTCAAGGATCTGTATGAGGACCGCTATTATTCAACCTCTTCATCAACGATCTTCCTAATGTTTTATCGTAATCTTGTTTGCTTTATGCAGATGACTTAAAATTATTTGGGGTTGTCAAAAGCTCAGGATGATTTGAACTCTCTTACTGCTTGGTGTAAGTCTAACTGTCTATCGTTAAATGTTTCCAAGTGTTCTGCCATGTCTTATTCTCTGAAGTCCCAGACTTATGCCTTTCCTTATTTAATATGTGAATCCGTCCATGTCTCTGTGGAATATTTTACTGATCTGGGGGTAACCTTTGATCGTAAACTTAAATTTGCTATCCATGTTCGTACCATTACTAATAGTGCCTCGCGGATTCCTGGCCTTGCTATACGTTCCTGCCACAATTCTTTTAGCATTATTCCATGTGTTAAGGATATTTGTTGCCCTAGTTCGATCCAAACTTGAATATTGTACTCAAGTTTGGTCTCCTCGTTGAATCTGTTCAGAGGAGGTTCACTCGCTCCCTATTTTTTAAATATAATCTTCCCTATATGCCTTATGATGAACGCTTATCGCTCCTTCCTCTCCTAGCAAAGCGCAAGGTTTACCTGGATGAATGCTTTTTGTTTAAAATTTACCGTGGCTACATAACTTCATAATATAGCATCCATGATTAATATACGGCAGTGTGGGAGGCAAATTAGGTCCTCCGTTGTCTTTGATATACCATTTGCACGTACAGATATTTACTTTCATTCTCCTGTTTTACGCCGACTTGATCCTCTGCCTCACTCTATAGCCACCTTTAAAACTAGTATTCGTAACTCTATATTTGCTACTGATTAATTTATCTATATTTTCTATCATTTGGCTGTGAATTTATGATTTTGCTGTGAATTGAATTTTGCCTGTAAATGGATTGTTTTGAACAAATAAATAAATTAACTTAAGAGCGTGAGTTTGGAACCATGGAAAATCGGATTTGCCGTCGATTTTGATGTATGGTCGGGCTTATCGTATTATTTTTTACGCTTCGGGCTATTGTAGTCTATCCATTTTTCATTACAAGTCATAATACGATGTGAAGAAACTTCTCTTTTACTTTTACTGGAGTAGCTGTAAAAACACCGCTCGACATCTCTTGGCTCCAAGTTGTATTGCATACAATTTGCTTTTTTTAAATCATTTCTGATGCTTTTAAACATGTGACGACCGATTTGTGATCAATTTCTGATTCTATAAGTTCATTCTGCGCTTGATTTTCGTTGAATAATGCTTCTAATTGTGTGTCTTCAAACTTTTTCTTTATCTTCGACATAAAAATGATTATTTTTAAAGAATCTAAATTAATTTCTGCATTCTCTTCGGGCAGAGGCTGGCTGCTGTAAATATCGAGAAGAATTCTATGTGTTTTTAGCTACAGCTATTTTTGAAAACCGTAATGCAATAGAATTCCTCGCAAACACACTATTTTAGGTACGAAATTCGAAATGTTCAACAATTCGCTGCAATTCTGCTAAATTTTTCATAAATACTGAGTCATGTTCCCGAGCGAACGTTTCACTTTCTTTTTGTTCTCACCTCACGTCTTGAATTCAACCCAATTTTTTTATCCTTATTAATTTTATGACCAAATTCGAACAGAAGCTCTGTCTAGCGTCCTCCAATTAAATTTTCAAATGATCGAATGTTGTTTCCCTTCGAGTTATGAGTGACTAAGGGGGGCTCTTTCTGTACCAAGGTAGTAAGATCGAATGATAGACAAGATGAAGATAGGTTAGCTGTATTCCAATTTGCTAATTTTAACGCTGAACCCATCTTTTCTGTAAAACTGTCGGAGAAAACATGGTTTCTTAACCCTAAACAAAATCTGTACGACACTTTTCAATCATTCAAACATCTTTTCCGTGAATATTACACCAGCATATTCCACAAATTTCACCTTCCTACAAATATATCATATAATAATTTCACCTTCACTTCTCACAGCTGATCCTTGTCGTCAACCACTTTTCGTTCCTCTTCTCGCAAACTTTTTTTCTTACTCGACACGGCAGATTGGAAATCAATTTTTCAGACCGCCAGTCTAGTCGTACAAACCGGCCGCCTGTATCGTAACCGGAAAAAAATCTGTTGCAGCCAAATCGAAAATACAGCAGATTTGAAAATGTTAATTCCAATCAGCTGCATCCAGGCCAGTAAAAATACCTATTTACTATGTGTCAAACGTAGCTGATTCTCATTTATAGTGCAAAACAGCTGCAGCTGGGCCAAATAACTCATCGCAATGGCTGGTTTTAAGTGACAATATATTTAACTTGATAGTTGCATGCCGCATTACATCGTATAAGATTGTGTGGCAACCTAGCGTGGCACTGTTTCACAACAATCGTGGGGACGACCCAGATCCTGATGTCTCATCTGAATCTAAATATCATTACATCCTTTCAAAGTTGTGTATAAACTTTGAAGGAGCTAATAATACATACAAAGAAATCTAAGCCTAATTTAATCATTATGTCCTCTCAAAGAACTCTATATGAAAGCAATATTTCCTATACTAGCTTAATTTTAAACCGTAAACATAATTATAGTGCCCTCGCAAAGTTGACAATACTATCAACTTTCCAAGGAGACAATTCTAAATCTACTTCTAAATTCTAAACTAATCAGTACACCCTTCCAATGCTAACGCACCATAAATCCTGACCAGACAGTAATAAAAATATAAAATTTGGAGTTTCTGTCCAAAAGTGACCAATACTAGCAGATCGAAATGATCAGAGCGGTTCGATTTCTAAAAAGGCTTAGCACTTAACAGCCGCTGCTCCAAGGCTAATTCTATTTTCAACAAAATGGAGAAAGAGTGCTTCATCTGGGAAGTGATCGATGCCATCAAATCATTTCGATGAAAAACTTGGGAAAAAGGAGGTTTATATTAGGTTTGTTTTTTGCTTGCGTTTCACGATTTCTGTGAACAGGATAATAATTCTTGATACATAGCTCAAGTTCTGCCTGCTAAATAGTATACGATGTGGTGACTGCAGCCACACGAATTTGATTTGCTTCTTATTCCGATTATTGACACTTCCGACCTGAACCCTCTTTTGCGTTTGGTAGTTCCAACCCAAACAGTAGGAATGGGGCAGTTTTTTTTAACTTCATTTTGAACCAATCTTGTTCATTTAACATCTCATAGATGTTTTCGACGTATTCTTAGTCGATGGGAGACGACGTACGAATTCCTTTGATGAGTCAAGGGTTATTCAGGAGTGTTCATTCTCTGATTAGAGGAACATATCCTTTAAGGGGACCACCCCACTTGCAGCGCAAAAAAATAGGTCATTTTTGGATTTTTTTAAATAAAAACTACTAAACTTTTTGATATTATCAATACACCATCTTAAAATGTAGAAAATAAAGATCATTTAGGAATTTATTTATTGATAAATATTCATAATAAATAACAAGTATCATAAATAACAAGTTTTCAAAAAGGCGTTCCGCAGTGACCAGTACTGACGTGAACTGGATCATTTGAAACAAAAAATTGAAATTAATTTAGTTAAATAACAACATAAACTGGTCTTTAATCGTTCGATATGAAAAAAATATCCTTTTTTTTACAAAATGGCAGATAGTCAAAGTCAACGGTTCGATTTTCACAACAAAAAAAGGCCTTTTTTGGCTGTATAAAAAAAGTTTTCGTCGAAAATAAATATGGTACAGTCACTAGCGTACTAGGTTTTTATGTATTGAATCAGCCTGGAAAATTTCCAAAAGATCGGTTTATTAGTTTTTGAGTAGTTTTGTTCACCGACTTGAGAAATACCATTTTGAGAAAAATAGCGGCAGGCGGCGGTGTGTTGCCTGTCGTCTGCGTAACACACGCTTCTCTTTCAAAGCCAATATCTCAATCAATTTTATTCGGATCGACTAAAAAATTTTGAGGACATATTTTTAGATAGTTATACTTCAGAAATATGAAGAGGAAAAAATTAATTTTTGGTCGTAGCTCAATTGCGCTGTTAGCATTTGTAAAAAAGAAAATAACGGACAATCTCTGGCACTATCCTGAGTGGAGAATCAATTGTAACCAGGATCTGGATTCAATGTTTAAAATCCTTACAAGTTCTCTCAATTCTGCAGTGAACGCGGCAGCGTGCAACCCACCCAAAAACGAAATCTCAAATTAAAAACCTATTACATCGCCAAAGATGTTTACTTTTGATGTCACGAAAGCTTAAAAATAAGACAATTCCCACATGTATATTTCCATTGAGAATCAGTTGCATATAAAAACATTATGACAATTTATCTGATTACTAATGCCAAAATTTTTTTTTTTCATAACCTCCTTTCCAATTTCATCAATTGTTGTTGTGCTAAAAATAAAAATCTCTATCGATATATTCAGTTCGAGAAAATATTCAATCTGCATATTGTCTTTCTCACTTGATTTATTTATTTGTTTATTCAATTCGGTTATTTTTAATATTTTTCAATTCATGACTTCAATGCATAGATAACAATTTTCAATTTGGATAAGAAAACAGTATGCCACTCCATCACGTTTTCCTCGTGATATAACCGAATCAGTTTACCTCTTGGCTGTTGTCCAAGCATCGAATGTTTTTCTTTCGATATGTAAGCCGATATCATCGACCACATATTTTCCTCTATTTACATAGTATTTTGCATACTTTTTATAATTCAAGCATATATATATATATATTCAGAGAGTGTTATATATACATACTATAGCAGAAAAGTTGAACTAAGGTGATTGACTCAGTCGCTTTCACTCGATACAGCTGGGCCCATATATTTGTTGTCTGTCGTCGTCGTCGTTGTCGTCACCGCTTTCTACTTTGGCACCATGGCAAAAGCAGCAAGAGCAGCTAGCAACAGCAAAGTTACGACAACGATGATACTTTTCAAACACCATTGCTCGCCTTTGTTTTCATTTCAAACATTTAGTTTCCGTCACATAAACCTTTCTGTACGTTTCCATTCTTCCTATTTGAATTCGAAATCAACTCACAAGGCACATTCGAATAGTGCTCCGCTATCACGATGCGTAGGTGTCGATGACAGCTACAGTTTCATAGTTTCGCTACGGCCATTGTTTTTAAAAGCACGATTCGAATTGAGAAATTCAAACTCTACCTACTACTACATACCGAATCCGAATCATGTACGAGCTATATTTGTACTAACAGACTAAATAAAAGCCCAGCACGAGATCAACGTGATTTGTTGGAACTGGTCATACATACATATCTGGGTCAAAATGAGAAGATTCTATGAACAAAAAAAAAACTGGTCTAATAAACTGAATTTGAATGCAAATGATTGCAAGGTGTAAGCTTTATTTGTGTTCTCTGTTGCAAATCGAATTGCAAATATTTGATTTTTTATCGTTTTCGAATTCAAATTCAACGTTAATATGTGGAGCATATACAGCCAGTTGTGTGCAGATGGTCTCGAAAAAAATATGAAAAGATTTCGGTGCGTGGAAGTGAAACTAATTGGTCACGAATATGCAAAATTTAATGCTCTGTAGATTTATTGTAACACCCATGCAGAGTTACATTGTAAGCTTTTACTCTGAAAACTGTGCGAAAATTACATTGAAGCCAATACTGTTGGAAAAAAGAAATACATATTAATTTGAAAGTGTTATTTTTTTTTGCTATCGTCTACGAATATCTTAACATCATTACAGTTCATTAAACCATTTTAAAATTGACATGAATAAATTACATATCTTTTTGTAAACATTTCATGCTTCACGTTCATGCGCATAAATAATATTCACATCACGTTGCTGTTGCATACATAAGTATGTTGGTCACGCAATTTCGAGGAACTTTCAATGGTTTCTTAAAGAGTACACGCAGACACAAACCAAACAACTTTTAGATAAATTCATTATCTAATATATGTAGCTGTGATTTGTATCTGCTTAGATTATGTTGTTTAGTATAATTCCATGACTTTGAACCCCGATTTTTAACGCCATTATATCACACTATCTATTTAAACAACACAAGTGACAGATTGAAGTTGTTTTCATCAAAAATTTCTCGGAAATCGTATCTTTGCCTATTTATACATATGCAATAAAAAAGGATTTTTTTTTGGTCAAACGGCGTCAATATTGTTGAAAGTAAAAGTAGTATTTCGACATTGTTTCAAATTAATCTGGTTGATGTCCTTGACCAAAGTAAATGTGATGCAATAACGAGGTTTTCTTACACTAAGTCATAAACTTGCTTGATTTAAGTTCTAAAATTACCGAATAGTCAACAAACTTGTAGATGGTATGATTAAATAAGATTAATACTGTTTAAACCTACGTGGCGAAAGCTTCATATTTACGGATAATCAAACGAAAAATTTCAACAATTGATCGTTTTTATAGTTTTTTTCGGTTTTATTTTTCTGAAAATAATTTTTTTCAAAACAGATCGAAATATGAACCATCGATAACTCCACGAAAATAACCTGCTTAGGACAATTTTTCATACTGATTTTTCAATAGTGTGTTAATAAAATCGAGCATATCACTAGCTCAGATAGTGTAAATTTAACGTTTTAACGTTTAACACAAAAGATTCGCAATCAGAAGCTAGAATAGTGTGGTTAAAAAAGAACAATCTCTCTGTTGGCAAAACTAGCTAGAATTGCCAAAAAATAACCATACTGAAAATAGCGAGTTCGGTCTAGCGAATCACAGACTGGAGTCGGTTTTAATTCTTAGAAAATTTAGCATTGATCCATGTTAATATGTAAAACGTCTTTTACTAACAATTATTCGATTTATTTATTTAAGGCCGTCGATACATGTCAAATTTTCAAAAATTCAAGTTTCTTTTTTTTTTTTTTTTGCATAAATAGTTAAATTAACATCTAAATAATAAACGGTCTGAAGGACTTCTGTATGGGCCTGGAACAGTGCTGCCACTTCAGAGATTTCATATCGTATCCATATTCATCAAAATTAGTCAGAAAAACGTATCCATCGTATCCAAAATTTTAGCAATGCGTATCAAATTGATACCTTGGTATAATAGCTCTGTAAAGCCACTTTTGTCAACATTTAACATAAATCGGCGATTCATGCCACAGCATATAGTAAAATCGAACATATATTTTTGAAAAACATCAAAGTCTTAATCAAAAAATCACATTCAGCTTTTAACAAATCAAATGCATAAAATTCGGCAGAAGTTAAAAATTTTTTTGTTTCAAATTTTCTGCTCATAGTAGATAATTGGCGGGAGGCCCTTTTCATTATAAATGAAGAAGCACTGCCGGTTTTGGATGCCCTGTAAGGGCGTTATCAGGTACGGGGTCGATAAATTGGCTCTACGGATCTGTCGAAGCGGCAGGCCAAAGAGCTCTGTTTCAGAAGATTCGATAAATGTGAAGCCTGACTCAAAACAGGTGGCTCGAATGGCCGGGAAACTACATGAAAAGGAGACTGTCACATGTCTGAGAGTGACTTTTGAGGAAGAATCGGATGTGGAATCCTATATACCGATGGGGTCAGCGTCAGGACTACCTCCGAATTGGGGGACTGCCTGGACCTCATGACTCTGGATGCAGAGGAATGGCTTGGGCAGCATCTATGTCTGAGGGGAAGGACCTCAACCTAACCCTTATCAACAATGAATGATAGTGAAGGTACTGCAGATCTCCACACCATACCAAAGCAGCATCAGCTGCCCTGCTTCTCCGCTTGTCTAGGACAGAGGAGGAGCTAATCCTAATCCAAGAACCATGGGTTGCCAACAACCGGTTTGCGGGCTACGTACCAATGGATGTGGACTGATAGTACCCGATGGCTTACACAAGCCACATGTCTTTATTGTTGTCAAGAAAACCACTAACGTCCTTTTACTGCACAATTTCTGTGACAAGGAAAACATGGCTGTTGCAGTGGAAATCGATCAAAGATCATGCTGGTTGGTTTTCTGCTACATAGCACATTATCATGGAACTAACCATCTCTTCAACATTGTCAAGGGTGTTGTGGCTAAAGCCATGAAAATTGGTGTACCTCTTTTTCTGGGGGCTGACTATAATGCTCATAATGAAGTAGGGGATAGCTCTAACTCAAATTGCCGAGGTGAGGAACTTTTTGATTTCATAATTGCCCACCACCAATACAAGCGGCGAACCAACCTTCGTTTACTCAAACCATAAAGAGGTTCTTGACGTTATCTTGTGAAGTGGGCGGCACTCGCATCTTTTCTGTGACTGGGGGGTTTTACAGGAGTGTTCATTCTCCGATTATAGGTACATATCGTTCAACCAGCGAAGAGAGTCTAGGGGGGATTTCAATAGCTCGAGAAATTTAATGACTGGTCGCTGTATAAAACGAAGCTGAAGGCTTTTAAGTATGCCGTACGCAGGCAAAGAAGGCCTCATGGAGATCTTTCTGTGAAAACGTGGAGAGTATGAGCGAAGCAAGTCGCTTTCGTAAGGTTTTAAGCACGACACCGAAAGCTATGTGGTGCATCATGAACCCTGAGGGCATTTGAACTAGTTCGAGCGCAGGCACTCGAAACGTTCTTTTGGACTCAAATTTTCCGGGCAATTATTGCAAAACAAAGCAAGCTACGAGCTCAACACCGTCATTCAGAATATTTAATTCTCAACTGAGGAAGGCTATTAATTCATTTGAGCCGATACCCAGCAGACCATGGAAGTATCGCTACTATGGCTCAGAGAGATTTATAACACTTGCCTGCGCTTACCGTATCCTCCCACCGGCTGGCGGGGAACTAGAATTGTGTTTGTCCGTAAAGCAGGGAAGGTTTTCCATGTTATGCAAAAGGACTATTGTCCAATAAGTCTTAGCTATGTCCTGCTTAAGATTTTGGGAAAGATTTTGCAATTTTGCAACGGAATCATTCGCCATTCTTCAAAGACTGCTGCATAACTCTTAGGTAAGATGGGAAATGCATTCAGTATTAGAATAATATATGTTTCAGCAACGGCCTATGTATTTTGAGGATCGGAAGAATTCACCTACTTAGCTCTATATAAATTATTGTACATTATAATTATTATATATATATTATTATATATTATAAATTATTGTACATTTTTGATAGTTCCTGAGCTACTTCTTCAGATACATTTGCTCTCTTTCCCGTTTCTTGAGTCAAATCATGCTGATGCCCATTTTGAATAGAACGCCAAACTTTTTCGAAAGAATATGCTGCTACTTCCATTTGAAGTGGATAAATATAACAGTATGATCGAATTGTACAATCAAACTCTTCTATTTGAAATATAATGTAATGGAAATTGTAAAAAAGTAATTGTTATGAACACACGTATTCGTGCAGGTAAATTAAAATTGACGAGGAAAGTATCCCTTTTGGGGACAACGTATCATAGTATCATACAGATTTTTCAAATTCGATTCGTATCCAAAATGATACGAAGATATCCAAAGTGGCAGCATTGGCCTGGAATCGCTGATTAGTTGGTAAGTCGCTGTAATCAAAAAGTTTTTGTGTGTAAAAACTACACGTTTTTCAGCTTCTAGTTGAACCTCAACAATGCCAAAAAAAATTCAAAATTTAGCATTTTCGACCCAAAACTGTCGAAAAAAAGGGTCAAAAACCGTCCTTTTTTATGAGGCGTGCTAATTCACGGTTTTTGACAATTTTTTATTATTCTTGATTCAACTAGATGATACATGTTTGATAAACACACTCCAACCCATTTTTTTTTCATTTCAAATTTTTGTAACTGATGCTAAAAATCCCGCCAATTGATGCCTTTCGCCGCGAGGGTCTCAGGAGATCGGTTAGTACGGCGGCCATATTGAAAAAAAAAAAATTAAATAAACTCAGATTCTTGTATTTTAATATGTAATGAATAAACATGATCATTTCAAAACGATTCATTTATTCCTTCTATTTGAAATAAGCCTCTGAAAAAGGGTCTAAATTCAGGCGTTTACATGTATCGCCGGCCTTAAAGTATTTTTAAACATAAGTTATGTTCGAGGCAGAGGACCAAGGCTAAGACTATTGTCCTGACCAGGCAAACGCAAAAGCGGAGAAAAGAAATAAAGTTAAAAAAATGTTCTATTAGGACGGCCCGATGCTCTAACAGAAAGGTGAATGCTGAGGTCAACCAATATATAGCTGTTAAAAAGTTTCAAATTGGGGCACTCCTACAATTTGAAGGACGAAGAAGCGCATACTGTAATCACAATACGGAATACTGTAATTATAAAATCACGAGCGGGTGAATCGGCGCTGTACGGATTCAGCCGCATCGATCAAGTACCCGTAATGTGGACACCAAAATTTGGCGTCTGTATTCAAGAACACTACGGACGAAGGAAAAAAAAAGATAAAGAGAAGCATAGAGGCGAGCCAAGGACGGAGTAGAAGAAGAGCAAAGGGTAGAAAGACATTTGATGACATTTCATAACATTCAAAGTGGAGGGAATTCGCAGCGCACCAGGTAGCCAAAGCTTCCAAATCGTTCTGCAATATGAAACAATCACTAGCGGATTCAAAGAGGGAAGGAAGATCGTTAATAAACAAAAGAAACAATAAAGGGCCAAGAATGGATCCTTGCGGAACTCCTGAGGTTAGAAAAAAGGGTGTAGAACAGGAAGAGTTAACAGTAATAATACAATATCATTCAGAAACGTAGAAAAAAAAAACAAAGAAAAAAGGACACCAGAGAGACCAACCCTGCTAATTTTGACAGAAGAATATCATGGTTCACAGAATCGAAGGCCTTGACAAAGTCTTTGTAGCGGACATCTACTTGATTTTGCTGGTCGATTGCGGAAGCAACGGTGTTTGTAAAAGACAATAAGTTTGTAATCGTTGACTTACCTTTGATGAAACCATGCTGTTCACTGGCCAGCAAGGGTTAGATGAAAGGGTATTCTCTATTTTAAACGACTCTTTCGAGGAGCTTACTAAAAATACGCCAATACCACACGGGAATAACCGGTTCTCGTTCGATTACCGAAGTTAAGCAGTGTTGGGTGCGGTTAGTACTTAGATGGGGGACCGCTTGGGAACACCGCGTGTCGTTTGTGCTGTCCCTTATACCAAAAAACCAGTTGTCTGGGAAGCACTATGAAAAAATAGAAGAAAAAAAACATGGCAAAAGGGGTATGGGACGGTAATTAGAGATCGAAGAAAAATATCACCAGCTTCATGGATGGGAAATATGTTGGTTGATTTCCAATGAGATGAGATGATGAGGTTTAAAATTATAGACAGAAGAACACACAAGGAAGATGAAAATGATTCGGCGCTTGTATCGAGAGACAACATTAACGATTCAGCACCAACATTAACGGTTCGACTTCCAAAGGATTAGTAAAAAAAGCAGAAAGTGTACAACCAGATGCGGGAAACATGGTTGATGGCGAAGAATTACTGTGATCGCAGGTGAAAGAAGAGAAACATTGAACAAAGAGAAGAATCTTGAGGTGAGGACGCAGACTTATCATGGAGATACATAACAGAAGGAAGTTTTTTTTTTGGATTTGGTATGAGACCAAAAAGGCTTAGGATTGTCGGAAGTAATAGAAGTTTCGATACGCTCAAGATAAGCACGCATTGCGTCATTGGTTGCCTTTTTAGCAGCAGCCCGTAACCTTTGAAACTTCAAAATGTCATTAAGTTAGCCCGATATTTTGTATTTGCCACGCGCTGCATCTTTGGCTATAAGAGCAATCGCGACATCGACGGTGAACCACGGAGGGTCGGAACTTCTTTTATAGTGGAAATAAGAAGGAATAAAATTTGTAGACAGCATCATCCACACTTAGCTCTGTGAAGAAATTATACCAGTTAGTACCATTTATTTCATTGGACAAAGCGAAATAGTTTGCTCTTTTAAAATTGAAACGAAGAGTAGAAGCAGATTTGACTTAAGACGAATGGTTTAGAGTTAATTTCATAAAAAGAGCAGGATAATGATCTTTGAACTGATAAACAGCTCAACAGGGCTGTTTATTAGCTCAACAGGGCTCTTTATTAGCTCAACTGGGCTGGTTATCAGTTCAAAGATCATCGTTCACGTCATGCGTGGGATTAGGCGTGATAGGGCGTTTAGCCAGCAGATATCTAAGTCTCATTATTCCTATTCTTTTCCTCAATTTTAGGTGTCCCCCCTTTGATCTTATTAATTTTTATTATTTTTCATAATGATCCTTTTTTCTATTCTCGGATAATTGTAAGATTATTAGAATCGTAACTGACAATCAAACTGACATCGAACTTAATAAATTTTATAATTATTGCGTAAACAATTTTCTATAAATAAATAAATATAAACTTTAAATATTTGGTTTGGTGGAGTTATAATCATTTGAAATCCACGAAAATTTGATAAAAACTATGCTACGCAACTTGAATAATTCCTTTGATTGAGATTTGTAGTTTGTCGATTTTCTCGATTCGATGAGTATAATGGGTATCTCACACTCATTTTTGATTCTTGAATCATTAATAATTATAAAATAGCCTGAAGTTGCATAGAGTATATTTAAAGTTCCAATGAACAATTAGTTACATAAATAAATAAATAAATAAAGGAAAAAACAGTTTTGAAAAATATTTGCGATTTTCTAGCCAACAAATTCGAATGCATAACTACTTATGACAGTTAAACTCGCTGATTTGTAAAAAAAAAACACTCAATAAATTCGTATTATATCAATGACCCTATACAAACATAATCATATGGAATACGAAAACAAAACATCGGGTTACATCAACACTACATAACCATATACAATTTTATGCACTATTAATAAATCTCAAACCACAACCTATTTATCAACGGCACCAGGCTATATTGAAATTATAGGCTTGTTATGCATAAACACAACCATTTTCTAACGCATTGTAATTCGAAACTCATAACCACATAGTTAAAATATCTTCTACACCTATCCAAAGTGTCATAAACAACACTCAATCTTTCATTGAATTCGCCTTCAATACAATCTATACGCACTACTATATTCTTTTAGCATTTATTTTTCTACAAATACAACAAAATCTTTTATGCAACCTAAACTATCGGTTGGGGGCTATTAGGCTAGAGAAAAAAGGTCAACAAGAAAAATATGAATAAAACCTTCGCATATCAAAAGGAAAAACAAAGAATTAAAATATCTAAACATTCTTAAATGGCATAGGTCTGTCGTATCGATTTACATTCGTTTCGATGCATTATAATTTTGTTTTTGTTCCACTCGATAAGGTTTCGAGTTGTTGTTGTTTTTGTTATTGGCGTAGTTACTGTGGGTGCTAGATGAAGTGTAAACAGAATTATGAAAAGCGTCAATTCCTATTACTGCAGACGTCGTATTTTCATTCATTGCAACGTGACTGGGCTCCGCTTTTATATTTCCCGGCTGAGATTAAATTAAGGTTGTGGTGATAAATAGCATTACCACTTGAGTGGGTACCTAAAAGCACTTGGTATTAAATAAGTTTATATTATTATCATAACATGGTTATTCAACTGGTTCATAGATCTTCAGTCAACAGTAAGATTAACTCGAATGGCACTGGGGTAGGTCAGGCGATTTACATTGCACAGCAGAAAAGATAGAATACTAAGATCAGATCGGATGGTAAAGATAACCGACTAAATGTATGGAAATACATTTTTCATGCTATCTTTTTGCATAGTAGATGAATATTTACTCTTCTAGATTCAGTCTTCCTGGAAAATCACGTGTGTTTACATGCAAAGATATCAACTCCATATTATTTAATGCTTACTGCATTTTAAAAACAAATATCTGCAAATTAATTCAACTGTTCGTCGTTTCTAAAGATATCTCAACAACATCCAATACAATTATTTCCTGATTACATTCAACTAGTTTATCTTCCGGCTATGAATAAAGATCAAAAGACTATTGATAGTAATTTATCTTTATGCACTAACACACACACAGCTAATAAATATTATTCAAATTAATTTCATTTAAAAATGCATTGTTCTCCTCAGAAATGACGCACAACGTATAAACAAAAATCATTGTTTGTCTCTTTGATATTTATATTATATTGTGCCTTTGCCGGTGAAATTCTTTCACATTGTTGGGGGTTTCTTCTGTGTGTGTATTTTTTTTTCATTTCTGCTAGATTGCAGATATGTACAGATAATTTCTTTGACGTCAGCGAGCAATTTAATTGTTATCTACCTGATGCAAATTGTTAATGTGAAATTGGATTATGTTTATTGTTCCATTAAATGTGAAAATAAAATAGATATAAGCCAGTATACATATTGATGGCATAGTTTTAATGCTGAGTAATTTAAACAGCTGTGCTTATAATTGGTAGACTATGACGTTGTGAAAAAATGAATTTTGGAACATAGACTAGTTAAAAAGAAATATTTTTTTTTTGAAGCTATTTGCGGCCCAGACAATAGGTCATTTTGGGATTTTGTGCAAGTCAGTTACAAATTTCTGATGCTAAGCAATCAAGACTACAATGGCTAAGTGGCTTTTGAATTACTAGGGTTTTTATGATGTTTGCATAAGAACAAGCTTTTTTCGTTTGCTGAATTATCAGATTTAATCCTACTGTGCTACGAATGTTTATGTAATTCGCAAAACCAGTATAAAAACTGTCAATAAAACAGGGACGGCTTGTTTCCTTGTTAAAAATTCCGCAACAATAAGTGGTAAAATTAACTGATTTTTTCCATTTTAATATTCAAAATCAATACAAGTTTCATTTCTTCCGAATCCCAAAACTCCATTTCGGCTTGACACAAAACCGTGTTATTTATTGAGAATCGAAGTACAAAGCTTTAAGGGGAGATATACACCTAGGAGCCGGAAAAAATGTCATTTTTGTGCATTTTTTTTAAGGAAAACTATTTGAAATATCGGATTGAGAGTTTAACTATCTAAAAGTATGCACATTCAAAAGTATGTTTAATTTTCTTTATTTAAAAATATAAAAAATATACAAGGTTATTGTATGATCCTTGGAGCGCCGTAAAAAACCAGCGTTAACGGTACCCACTGGTGTTTCTTCAAAAATCATTTGAAAAAAAAAAACATCGAAAAAGATTATTAAATTAGATACTATAATCTAGTACTTGTCATAGCCGATTTTGAAAATATTGATTAATGACAAAATGGCGGACGTTTGAACATGAATAGTGATTTTTGGACCGAAAATTAGATATTATTTTGCCTATAAAACAAAAACTAAGTACCGAAAAAAATATCCTATGACAAGTAGGTACTAGATAATGCTATATGGAATAATCACAAATAGAATTAAGGCAATCGGTTGATTGGTTTTCGAGAAATTTTTCGTACCGATTTGAAAAACGTGTTTTTAAGAAAAACGCGTTTGAAAATTTGGGATTGAATAAATCATGAAATTTGTCAACTTACATGGAATCATCGCTACCAGGCCCATAGTGTAAGTCTTCTACGGTCTGCGGAATATTTATAGCTTCTAAATTTTGTTGCCGACTCCGTATTCGACCTTCTTTCGTCTGCTCTTGCGCTTACAGCTCGGCCTTCGCTATGCGAGTTTCGTCTTCTTGCGCTGCGGACAACTGCGCTCCCGATCCGACCAATATTCCTAAAACATTCATAACTTCCAACAATGAGGTGAAACCATTGTTGAATGTGCATGTTGCAAGAAATACTGCAATGCTAACGATTTTGGCCTCGCTGTTCATCGTTTTTGGAGTATCTTCCAAATAAGTTGGTTGAAGGTCTTTTTGCAGTTTTGGATATATCCACCAACACAGCGATCCAACAATTTTTCATTGCTGAAGTCTTCGTATACTGGTTTGAGGACATCTAATACCATTTTTGGCAATGCTGAATAATCGTGACGTACATTTTCCAGTTCTCCTTTAACTTTCGCTTGTTGCCACTGGCACCATGATTCGGCGCCTTTGGGACAAAAATGATGTTGAAGCTTGCTGTCTGTTGAGCCGTAAGGCACGGTTTCTGCGAATAGCTAAGCCATAGTAAATACTCAGTTTATCTATCAACTTTGCCGTCAATTTATTTTTGCCGCCGATTCCAGGATTTTTTTCTTGCATTCGCGAAGACGGGTTCCCATTCGCTTTTGAACGTGTCCCACGCATCCTTTTTTTTTTGTAATTTCTATCTCGTCACCATACGGTTTCGCATTCACTAATTCTGTGTACGTTTTAGGCCAATGACAAACACAGCGGTTTTTGCGAGGCGTTTCCCGAGAGGAAAACCGAGTCGGTATAGTCGTGCATTACTTTAGCATTGTGATGACACACACCGCGGTGCGAACCGCCTCTCGGTTTCGGAATCGCGTCGGTTGATGAGAGAAATGACCCACAGACTCGGTTTTCGAGCGTTTTTCGATGAGTTCATTGCTGCGTAGTCCGATCGAGCTGAAATTTTCTGGATGCATTGATGAATGCATGGGATAGGGGAAGGAAAATCTGATACTCCAACGTAATTTGTAACTGAACCGACTCGATAAACGCTTTTGAAAACTGCTGTGTGTGGCAGCCGACGCGCCAAACCGAAGCGTTAAACGCTTCGGTGAAACCGAACTGTCTGTCATTGGCCTTAGACTCGCCATCCCCGACGTTATTAGTGTTGATAATTTTCGACAGATTATGAAAACAATTCTTTCATGGCGTCTACTTCAATTTTAGCTGCCGACTCGTCATGATTGACCTGGCTATTTCTATCGTGATTCGATTTTCATTCCTCATACTGCTCAGTATTTTTGTGCAATAAGAAGATTTTACAAGAAAATCAATAACTTTTTTGGCACTGGAACTAATATTCTCGTAGCTAACTTTTTCGGCAGGATATCGATTTTTAGGTGGTATTTTCTTGGCATTTAGGTCATACCTGGTGCCAAGCATGCCCAAAAACAATAGAATCATAAAATAGGTATATGCTTCGTTCACAATATGAAAAGACTCGTATTGTTCGAAGAGTCACTTGCTGCTACCTACCTGTCGGCTCGGCACCGCAAAACACGTTTCACCCTCTCGGCTGTAGCTAGCTTATTTACAGAAATATTAACCTGGTATTTTCACAAGATATTTTTGAGACCTGAATCTTCAAGAAAATGGAATAAAAAATAAATCGATTTTTTCGACCATTCTAGGTGTATATCTCTCCTTAAGTGTAACTTTGCAACAACGTAATGGAAACTCGAGCGTTTAGTCAAAACTAAAGCGTTGAGCACTGTTCTAAGGGTACGACCAGGGTGGCCGTGATCAAGTTTGCTACGAACTAATGGTGTATATAAAATTTTTAACGTGTTGTACCGGGTTGTAAAACTCTCATGTATTTCTCATTATGAAGCCAAGCACTTTACGAACACCATCTGTAATATTTTTTTATGTGAGCTACAAAAGTTAATGAGGCATCAAACGTTACACCTAAATTTTTTTTACACTCTCAACAAGTTTAATGGGTCTATTATCTAAGACGTATGTCTGAATAAAATTGTTAAAAGTTTGGTTAAAGATCATAAATTTGCACTTTGCAACATTTAAATCCAATCTGTAAACAGACTGGTTGATACGTTTGAGGCTACCTAGTAAAAACATAATATTTTGGCAAAATTTGATTTCGTTCCTTAACATATATCACCAAGAGTGATACAATCATTCTGACATATATCAAATTTTCCAAAACTTTTTTTTAAATGAGATTTCTTTTGCGTTTAATTTGTCATCAGTTTTGGCAATCACTCCTTCATTCGAGTCAAATCTCTTTCCGTGGAGCAATTTTTGTTTAAAGTCTGCAAAGAGATGGGTGCCAAAAATCAATTCGAGATGCAATTCATGTATTTTTACCATCGACTTGTGACATGATACATTGCCTTGGTGAAATAGATTTTTTTCATGGTGCCGTTATTTTGCAATCTAGTCCTTTAAACTCATTAATAACGTCATATAATATTCGCTATCGATGCTTCTTTCCTTTTCAAGATAGTCTATGAAAATTATACATCCTAACACGGGCGCTGCCAGCTGACTGTTGCGATTTTCATCAAATGTAGATGAGGATTGTTTTGATTCTACATCTCTTGCAACATACCGTTGTAAGAAATCCTTTTTATCACGATCAAACATCTCCGAACAACGCTCTGAATTAGTGATGCCCGATTGCGAGATGTTTAACTCGATTGTTTCGATTGTTAAAACATCTCGAAATATCTGGATGGTTTTAAGTTGAACTCGATTGTTGACTCGATGGTAATTGTTCAATCGAGAGAATCGAAAAAGCATCTGGCCATCGTATCAATCGAGAGAATTGAAAAAAGCATCTCGCAATCGACAATTCGGTCGGACAAGTCATCGATAATCAGTTGACGGCAATCGAGTCAGCCATAAAGCACGTTCGCCTTCGGCTGCGAGCTGCTGCATTGTGCATTCGGCTATCGCATCTGTCTTTAGTTTTAGCTACCCCAGAGCTACACATTCTCTTTCTGCTATAAACCGTTCTTCAACAATCGAGTACAGCAATCAAACACCACAATCGAACACTGCAATCGAGAGCACCAATCGAGTATAGCAATCGAACCCAACAATCGAAACGAACAATCGAGTAGAACAATCGAGCATATCGATTGATCTCACGATTGCTCTTTCGATTGGTCTCTCGATTGTTTTGTGGCATTGATTACGATTGTCTCGATTGTTAAAACATCTCGCAATTGCCCACCACTACTCTGAATCATCACTTTGTTGTTTTCGACCCACGTCACCAATTTCGATAAAAAGCTTAAGAACTTGTAACTTTATTTTACGGCTGGCCAAAACAATTTGGTGCCTTTTTTTATATTTTGCGGAGTCGCTACCTCATTTGTGCATGCACGTGTTAAAGTCGGTCAACGCATTTTTGATTGATTTTGATGGGGCAGACTCCGGATAACACTTATCGTGCCAAGTCTTTGCTGTGACGGTATTTTTACGCATCAAAAACAATGATACACCAAGACACGAAATTGTTTTGCTTTCGAAAAATAATTTGACAATAGTGGCGCTATCTATATGTCAGCCTTCGAACTTATTGACTGATGTATCAGTTTCATAATATTCAAAAAAAATTATCAAAATTAAATTGGAGCATGAGTATATCATGGGTTATTGCGATAGATTTGCTCCATACACTTTTCATTAAAAAAAATACAAAGAAAAGAAAAGGTCCTAAATGACAGCTTTGAGATACACCAGACTTAGGAGTCAACATCGAGTTTACTATGAATACCAATGTTTGTCAGCCTTCTGATCAAAAGATTTAGGTTGATTTTATCAAAAAAAAAAAAAAAAAAAAAAAATGCCTTACCGAAATCGGTGTAGACTACATAAACTTCAAAAGAGTACGCAGATGAACAGCAAATAAAATTGTGATAGGTAATGAAATTTTCTCGTTGTTTATCTACCATGGATTATCAGGTGCATGGGTAGTGTAGTCAAATTAGCAGTTACAAAAAATGAATAAAATTAGACCGACAGCTCTTGATGTTAGATCTACATACATTTGATTCAGAAATTGGTATGATATTTACATTTTTTCCAATGATGAAGAGATTTCACTAATAAAAGCGATTTGTTAAACAAAAACAAAAGGAGTGATGCCAATTTATTTGTACAATTTTTTCAAGGTATGTAGTATGTCGTCAGAACCTGGACATTTATTTGTATCAATTGAAAGCAGTTTTTCCATCTAAGGTTTATCGATAAGCTACTTAAATTCAATCCGGTGCCGGTGGTTGAAAATTAATAGTTCGATTGGTGTAAACACTTGGAAAATTTGGAGCGAACATGCTTCCTCAGGTATTTTTATAAGCTCTGAAGTGATCATCCAAATGCATAGTAGGTAGGTTATGTTTTATTCAGTCAAACAGTCGAACTTTCTTGAAAATTGGCCAAATAACTTTTGGAACTCGTCAGGTTGTTTCTTGTTCTCTTCTTGTGCAATCAAAATTGTTAACTGATCGAGCGGTACTTTGTTCGTATTTTTGATAGTTCTTCCTATTATTCTTGCTTTATTTTCAGAGAAAACATTTTCCTATTCTATGGTCACTGTTAATAGCCGATAAATCCCCGATAAATGTAGGGCATTATTTGGTGGGAATACCAATGGTCGTGGATTATGTCATCACCATAGCACATCCATACACAGGAAAGGGAATCTTCTTCATGCAGTTTCTTTTGCAGTCTGTGTCTATAAACATCTCACTCATTAGCGCTGATAAATGATTGCCTATGACTACACCTTAAATATCTTTGAAGTACTTTCCTCTGACAGTGCGGTAGCTTTCATAATTTGAGGCAACTTTCAAGTGGTCTTTAATAATCTTCCTCCATTTCAGGGATCTATTATTCTCTAATAGCCAATCCTCAAAGAAAGCCAGGGTTTGTTTTACCGGCACGCTTAGGAAAAATGCCTTGACACCGAACGATACAACTAGCTTAGTTTCCTCAATTTTTGCCACTATTCCAAGCCTGCCTATCACACTCACACACACACACACACACCTCGATTTCTAACCGACTTATCAATTATCTTTAAAAGGGCTCTACATTCGTCTACACTCCATTTCAAAATTCTTCTTATTGATGCGTTTGTAGCGGTGACATATTCCCTTAGCTCATTTCATTCTTTGTGTATTTTTGGAATTCAATTAATTTTGGGGAACGCTGGGTTTGGAACCTGTAGCTTGTTGACGTTTCCAATAATCCTCTTACATTCTTTCAAGATATTTTCCACTCATGTGATAAAGTATGATAAAGGACCTTCTCTTCGCTCACAATGAGGTTTTTGCTGAGGTATTCCATGACTAATCGGTCATATTCATCATTGTCCGTTATGATCACAGCGTTCCCCTTATCTGCTTTTGTATAAAAACATGGGTTTGGTAGCCAACCTCGCTAACAAATTAGATTCTAGGCTAGGGCATGTGGGGGACTAAAAAAGGGACGCGTGGAATGAACAGGATTTTTCCCCCGTAGGACGATAAAAAATAAATCGGTCAAACAAAGTGGTTAGTTAGTGTTAGATTAAGCGGAAAGCAGCCAGTGCGATCAGTAGTATCCTGGAGAAGGAAATACTTATGCTATTATGAATTTATTGAATACTATTGGTTATAATTATGGAAATGTTAATTTATCATTTAATATCCTAATTTGTTTCAATTAGTTATATAATAAAACCTCTTTAATTTTGTGAATCTTCAGATAAGCTTAACTTATTGGGCATTTCTGTTGGTCAACGTATTCCATCCACTAATATATTAACAGAAAAATCATTAGAAAACCATGTAAATCAAATTGAATCAAATATAAACTTCCATTTTCAAGCATAGCCTCTTAATTTCCCATGCCAACCACACAATAATGAACACAATTGTCCTCAAAAGTTCGATGTATGTACGTACATACATACCACATGACTTTGCGTTCATTTACCATACTCGCAGTGGCCAACACATTGAATGCACTTAAAACTATTTAAATCCTCCCACATTTGAATTACCCCACCAAAACCATTAAATGTACCATAGACCCACGGACTCTTCGTTCTGTCCGCGACAGCAACAACAATAGCTACAATCGACTACACAAAACAAAATACAAGAATCGGGTTAAACGCCAGCGAAAAACGCTAAATTGAATTGATTTTCTCTATTAGATTAGATTGCTTGACATTTTGCATTACGAAATGGAATTTGAAGTTGAATGGTGGAAGTTGGGTCAGTTTGTGTAGTTAGGCATAGATACTGTCGCAACTCTATCTACATATTTATAAGAATGGTAAAACTCGTGAGGAATATCAGGCGATTCGATCAATATACTAAAGAATTATATACTCTGTGCATACATAGAATTCAAATCGTAATTCCGCCTAACTGCACCCATATTGCTTCAGGCACATTAGATAGACAAAAGATACAACGAGTACCTAGGAGCAGCAACAGATAGTAGACAGATACATAGCGATAGATAGGCACAAATAAGCTGGTTTGGTTGGTGCAATTGGCTTAAACTACTTTAAATAAAAGTCACGACCAAGCAAGTGCATTGCACTTTGCGCTACCATCATATTTCTTGAATGGAAAATTGGCTAGCTATTCCTTGTTGAAATGACGAAGATTTATGCATTGCTGTCTTAATGCATCTGGGTGCTTGCGAAACTCGGTAATATGTTAGAGGAATTAGTAAAGTGAGCATACGTATAACGAATTCAAATTCTACACAGACTATTATAAAATTATTTGGTATCCAAAATCACAGTCTTAGGGCTGAAATATTAAAATTTTTAATTACAAAAGGCAAATCCTTAAAACTCCTATTGCTTTCGATAAATTCAACTGCGAATTTTGTAAATAACTTTGGCATAACCATGCGCAAACAATCATTTCCCTCAAGTTAATACTCAAAATACATTTAAAACCACATATTTTTTTTAGAAACCTCAATTTTATCTATTATTTATAAAAATTTTACTTGTAAATTACCAAATTCTCATGTTATTTTCACTCTTAATTTTTTTCAGGTGGGTAGTGCTGAATTTATGGCACCTGAGGTTGTTGATTTGTTTGTTGGTGAAGCAAACTATTATGATAAGCGATGCGATTTGTGGTCTCTTGGAGTCATTGCTTATATATTATTATGTGGTTATCCGCCGTTTTCTGGTAATTGTGGACAGGATTGTGGCTGGAATCGTGGTGAAAATTGTCGTACCTGTCAAGAATTGTTATTTGAATCAATTCAAGAAGGTATGGGAAATGAAATATAAAATTTTTGATCATATTTGTATTTATTGGAATTTATTTTTTGTATTTGTAGGTAGATTCAGTTTCCCCGAACAAGAATGGACTGAAGTGAGTCAAGAGGCTAAAGATTTGATAAAAGGTTTGTTAGTTAAGGAAGCTCCCAAACGGTTAAGTGCTGAAGCAGTTTTAAATCATCCATGGATTAAAATGGCTGAACTTGAGCCGGCTGATAGTGTTAAGATGGAAAGTCGTCGAAAAGCATTGAAAACACCTGGGAATATTCGACGGTAAGTTAGTCGTAGGATATTTTCAAATATCGAACAAACCTAGATTTTAGTATATAAATTGTATCGCTGGTTTGCAATGTTTATCATAACCATATTTTCTGAAATCACATCCATTTAAAAAGATTTCGGGATTAATTTCCATGATCAATTTCTATTATTTGATCACTGGTCACTCATTAGTTTCTCGGATTATTCCGTGCAACTCCTTTTTCATGGTAGATTGCAGCCAACTACCACCTGCCACCTTCCTCGCAGAACCAATTTACCTCTCCAATGGTGTGCTTTGAATCAAGGGCCCTTATTTTTGAAAATTCTTATTGAAAATTCTCACTAAGTTTGATGTGTCCAAATCTGCTGGATCCAAAGGTCTTACATCCCTCGTATTAAAGCGATGCTCCTCTACTTTAGCTAAAGTTCTGCGCAAACTACTAAACCATTCGTAATCGACCAGAATATTCCCTTCCGCATGGAAGCTTGCAAGCGCTCAGCCTATACTTAAAAAAAGCGAAGCTTGTGATTCCTCCTACTACCTATGAATTGTTTCTCTCTAAGATCTTTGAAGCACTCGTAAATTCAAAACTATTGAATTACCTTGAGTCGCCCAATCTCATTAACGATCGATCGTCAATACTTTCTCCAGCTTCTATTCTGGATGTCCCACTGGGAACTTACGTTTCTTGTTGAGAGACGGAACTCTTGTCTCCATAACATTAGTGAAGCGATGATCGTCTCTTTATGTTGAAGACGTTTGGCACAGTTTTGCACCCTATTAGCCAAACTTCGTGCATTTGGTCTTGAGGCTAAGGAAACATATTTTCAAAAATTGCCTATGACCTCGAGCTTCAAAAATGCCAGTTTGCAAATTTAATCCGATTCATAAACTGCACATGCCTGCCTGCACTATCAACAACCTCAAAGCATAAAAATGCAATACTGCTATCCAGAATGCTATGAATGTGAATCCGCAAGATCACGGTAAGTGAAATTCCTGGCCGTACGGGGGATGTATATCTTGTCAATTGCAAGGACTCAAATTAATTTCGGAAGTGAAGAGATTTTTGTGCCTCTCAATGATAATGGAACCTTTTTGGGTTTTGGATTTTTGATTTAGAGTGAAGACGGAAGAGGAAGCTTTAAAAACATTTGCAAAAGAAACTCGTGTCCTTACTGTGATTTCAATAGCGGTAATTACGAGATGCCGTTTTTCTTGTTTGGCTAACTGAAGAGCTTCGCGCTTTATCTCAATTTCTTGGGCAGTGAGGCAACCACGATAGCCAGCAAGATGACCGGCAGTGATGCAGCTAACGCCGTATGCGTCCGTGTTATCAGCAGGAGGAGGGCAGACTTGGAAGGAATGCTGCTTGTTGCATTTGATGCAGTGCACAATTAACCGCGACATGGTCATAACCTTGACACTTGAAACACTGGATAATATTTTGTTTGTGATGACTTTTCTCATGGACTCGGAATAGAATACCATGGTCTCGAATTTACTTAGGAACTTTGTTTTGAATGCTTTTAAGATTCTGCTTCAAATATATAATAGGAGTAACACGAAGCTCTTTGGCCTTATAAGGGCTTCAGCTTAAATATGTGACCTTCAAAGCAGTGGATGATTCAACAGTGTGATTTACATTCGAAGTTTTGGATTGATTTTACTTCAGACTGGGACTGTTGTTGAAGTAGCTTTGAGTGAAATTTTTAGGTTCGTTTTTTTGCATTTCAGATCAGATCTTAGTTAACCAGTTCAGTATAACGCTAATCCAGCAGGTATTTGTCTAACGCTGTTTAAAATTTGTTTAAATTTCATCGAACTGTCAGTCTGTGAAAATTAATTGTTATTCAGATAGTGATCACAAGCAATTTCCCTCAATTTTCCACTCTATTGTAAACCCCATGAGGCTTTTTCTCAAATGGTTTCAAACGGTCAGTGAGATTACTGAGGCAGGATTTTATCGCTGTTTTAGATGCTGCTAACCTAACGAGAATTGGAAAGAGGTATAAAAAACCGCGCTTATATAGACTTATATACAGACAATTGAAGATCAAATTATGACTTTTTCACGTTAGGGAAATGAAACTGACAAGGGAAAAGTACTGAGTTGTCTCGCGCTAAAGGACTTTCAAACTTACAGAAGTTCCAGAAACAAAATATTTTTTGTGTAGTAGATTCTAGGGTCTAGCTTGCAGAACAACAACATTTCAAGTTTGGCAATATTTAAGGGTTGAAGGAATTTTAAATTAGGGGACTTAAACTGTATAAACTTTCAACGAAGCGCTCTTTTTCGAAAAATTGATTCCGTTGTGATCTTAAGATCGCTAATAAAATATCAAACAGTTTTGTCTGTATATTTTGCTATTTTATAGTTGAATCATCACTCAATTTATCTTTCCATTATTCATATAATTATGGAAATGCCAGCAATGAGCCAAAAATGATTGGGTTTATAAACGTTACTACCATATACAACTTTCCAACAGCTTTATATTCGTAGTTTTTCATCGTTATTTCAAATATGTTAGGGTAAATTAAATATTCATTTTAAAAATTACCTCTTCGTGAAAATACAAGTTCAGGAAAACCTGCGTTATCTCCTTGAATTTGGCTACGATTTTGATTAAATTTCATTGTTTTAGTCTTGTACTCATTACTGGCAACCATAGTTGCTCATTTTTGGAAAAGGCCGCATATCATTCCGTTAGAGGCTTTACTGAGGGCCATTTCAATCTGTGGGCTGAAATATAGAAAAGAGTCGAAAATCTGCTCCAGGTATTTGACCCTTTTTGACGACTTGATAGCGTGGCCTCGGACCTTGTTCTTCTGGCAGACTGTTGTTGTGGGCATTTAAATACAATAAACTCGCCTTTCCTCGCGTTAATTTTAATACTCTTTTTGGCGTAATACAAGCAGAATGTGTCGCCGTATCGGTGGAGTTTTATTGTTGTCATCCTTGAATTGTGGCCATCACACCACGTTCATAGGTCGTCAGCATACAAAATTGCCTTAACCTTGCGACGGATATTTATACTACGGATGTTTGAGTACATATATTAAAAAGAATAGGTCCAAGGATGCAATCCTAACGGACATGGGACTCAAAGAAAAAGAGTCTAGAGTTTTCGCCATTGTGCATTACAAAAGCCGATGTATCGTGACGAAGATCTGGAAATTGATTTGATAAGATACCTAAGGAGGTCCAGAGTAATGAGTCTGTGAATCAGTCCGTTGATCCAAACTGAATCGAAAGCCTTTTTCCACATCGGTTATTCACACAGTGACGATATTCGTCCTCAACCTGGAATGTTCGTATGTCGATTGTGAAAATCTGTAAGGCATCTATAGCGCCGTGACCTCTTTTGAAGCCAAGCTGACAAGCTGGAATGATGTTCTTCTCAACAACTGCTTCATCTAGATTTGAGTAAATAACTCTTTCCTGTAGTTTTCCTTTATTGGAGAGAAGAAAGACGGATCTTGTGTTGACAATTTCGGTAATGCTAGGCAATTTCTGCATAGGAAGGATTTCCGCACATTTTCAATTACTACGAAAAATAACTAATATTCAAGCAGTTGTTGAAGAATATGGCTGGTAAAATACAGAAAAAAAGGAATTTTCTTTATCAAATAGTTTGTTACATTGTCTTTATCCGCTTCTCAGGTTTAAAATCAAACACCAGCACTTGTAGGTCCACCGACTTGATGAAAACATCACTGCCAAATAACTGTATCAATTCGTCCAAAGACTAATTATAGATACTCTAAATGTATAAAATAGTCCAGGGAACAAATAGAACACTCATCCAGTTTCTCGCTCGCTAGGATGTTCTGGTCGATTTTTACTTGGGTATTCGAGTTGAAGGCTTTGAATTCTTTTCGTTAATACAAATGTCGCTTTTATGCGTTCATGCATCCAACAATATTTTATAAGCATTAGAAATGCAGTAGTTTCTATTTATTGAAAAGGGATATCTGAAATCTTACCATATATTTTTTTATCTTAAGCTGTTTCGTTCAATTCATTCTTTTTCTTACTATAAAATTTCGTCTAAAAAGTAGTAACCATCCAAAAAAAGATTAATTTTGTCCTAAAAACAATAGCCTAATCATAGATATGAAAGAATATGGATACGAAATGGCTGTCCGTGTACTCATACGTGAGAGACAACATTGCTCTCTCACAAAAATTCCGCTCAGTGCGCCCCTTTCTACCGCACTCACAAACGAAAAGCCTTAATGCTGTGTCTTAATGCTGTGAACACCAGATCGGTGTAAAAGCGTGCAACGGGCAACACGGAAAGAAACGTCAATGTCAGTTTGATTTGTGTCGGGGACTGAGAGCATTGACTTTCAGTCAATTTTTTTCAAATAAAATTTGAAAATTTTTCGGTGTATTCGGTGGAAACGTAAATCTACGTTTGTTGGCAATCATTTGTTTCGGTTTCGTGAGTAAATTAGCGGTAAAAAGTTATAAAATTGTGCGATAATGGAGTGCCGCGTTCCAGGCTGCAAAAGTCGCTACCGAAGTGCTTCGCAGGTGATATCGTATTTCGGGTGAGTAAAATTAACCTTTGGCATCAATTTCGTATAGTTTTTGTGTGAAATCATAATTGATTTCATTCACAAAAAGCATTATTTAATCTCCACTCACCGGTTCGGGGAAAGAAATGTCAAACGATGTTCAAAATGGCGATCTCTCGTGGTTTTTACATGGGCGTTACCATATGAACTGTGTAGGGTGCACACCAGTACCTCATTCTCACACCAGTAAGCAAAAAGTCGAAAATTAGCACATTTCTCTCGGTCGATTTCTAATCCATTCTCTCTTATATCTGTGAGCCTAATAAATTGATTTTACATGAAATGCATTCAAGTTCAAATTTCATGCATATTTACATGGCAAAAATATTATTTGCAGAATATTTTTCGCATGAAAAATACTCTACATAACCAGAATATATGAAGCTTGTCTTAAAATGTACAAGGCTCGCTTAAAGGCATTCTGGTACATTTATTACGCATTCTATTATAACAATTGAATGCTATTGTGATTTTAATTTTTTTTTATATGGTAGAAGCATTGCGTGAACCAAGGGATAAAATTAGAAATATTTTTAGTTCACAATTCTGCGTATAAATAGCCAATGTGATTTAATATTGATAGAATTTTGCGAAAAAAAAATTATATAAGGATAGACACACAATAATTAACCTTTACTCAAAGTCTTATAATCCTGTAGCCCTCTTAGCTAATTTTTTCTTTTTTTTCTCTCCACAGCAACCAATCGGCACGTGAACTATCGCAGTTTGCCGAATCCGCAATGGCTGTGAAACGTGTTATCTTGCAACATTTCTCGATGCGTTACGATTATATGACAAAAGAACGTCCAAATATTTATCAACCATCTCGTACGGAAAACAATGTTGCAGCTGTTAATAGTCAACACCGTGGTAATATCAAAACCAATATCCAGTCACGTTATAGTAACTACGGAAATAAGAACAGTATGTGTAACAGGAATAGTTACTACAGCAGCAATTGTAATAGTAACGATTATGATGGTCGTATGCAACGAGAGAATGTTGGTAATATTGTTGATGATTGTACCGACCTACTACAAAATACAAAACAAAATAAACAATGTGATAAATTACAAAGTGATGCAATTAAAAGCAGCAATGTGCAGCAGGAACTGGAAGTTTGCCATCAGGAGGACGAGATGAAGGACTATGCGAGACACGACGATGCGGAGACTTCTGCCATATCTCCAAATTCGAACTCCATGTTTATGAACTACAACTCCGATACGGAAACAAGATTCGAGTCTTGTACTAGTGATAATATTAAGACACCGTCTTCTGCTGCAATCGCTACCCATGAATTAAATTCTGATCCAGCGAAATCATCATCATCTTCGGCTGCTTTCATGGCAACCGCCTCCTCTTCGTCTACTTACAATGCATCCAATGTTGCAGGCCATCATCGCAGTAAGGGTAGCATCAGTCACGAGGGGCACGATGCCGATATTGATGACGATTTCGACGATTACTTTAACAAGACCGATACGTCAACGACACCAGTGAAATACGCAGCGACGAAGAAGACACGAGACAATACGACGATCAAATTGTTGAATAGTATTACGGAGCTGAAGGAGAAGCTGCCGCAGGATGCCAACGACGACGAACCTGGTTCGGGCGACAGCAGCGGCAGTGGAGGCAGATGGGACAAGCTAGGCTGGAGACAACGAAGAATGCCGACTGAGCATGAGAGGAAGCCGACGACGAAATATTACTCGCCTCAGAAGTTTATCGTCGAAAACGAAGACGACTCTGAAAACGATAGCGATAAACTTTCATCGCCCAAACATCATCCCCATTCCTCCTATCAACGATACCGCAATGTGGAGAATAACATCAACTCCCGTAATGTTTACGGGAATTTCGGTAGTAGCGGTTCAAACAATCGCTATCGTCCCGAAGACAACTGGCGTTATCGTCGTAGTAGCAACAGTCATCCAATGGGCAACCGTAACTACCGTAACCCGTACAATAACGGTGGCAATAACCAACACCAAGGACAACCTATCGTTACGGGCCGCAGCAACAACTTCGGTCCCCATCGGAATTGTTTCACCAGCCACAACAGCGATACTACTTCGCGATATTACAGTGCAGGTGAGAAGGGTGGCAGCTACTATGCCGGAAACAACTACCATTCGAACTACAACCGAATGAACGGAAGTGCCGGAACAGGAGGAACCGTTGGCGGTCACAACACTTCTCCCGCCGGAACGGGTGGAATGAACAATGGCGGCGGACGTAATGGTGGCATCGAGATTCATAACTGGCGCAAGGATTGCATCTATTCGACCTCGCGTAATTGTGGTTTTGCCGCCGCCAATGCGCCGTCTAACGTCGACCATTTCAATTCGCCAATTGGTGGCCTGAAAGCGGGTCGTCAACGATCAGGCGATGACGATGAACATAATACGTTGGGCATTGGACTTTCACCGCCCAGTGAAAGTCTACTAATGCAACGACGTATGCGTATGTCCTCGAATCGAAATGGGGGCATCGAAATGCGCGGCCCACCAGCTGCTGCAAGTGGCTAAAGTTTGAATGAATCACAGCAAAATAAAGTTCTGCTTGTCCTCCGCCGCCTCCCTAAGAACATCTCCGAGAGAGTCTTGAGCGTGCGTGCGTGCGTTCAGCAGTCTGTCGCTCTCCCCAAGCTCTCAAATATAACGATTAAGCTTATATAAGCGGAGGAGTAGAAAGTGGAATTAAGAGAAGAAGTGTGTGAAGTCTATCGTGCATACAACTATATTATCTACTTCCAAAAAAAAAATTTTCAAAATATTATTTGTTTGTACAATTTTTTATTTCGTACCGTTTTTCTTTTCTTTTTTTACGTGAAGAAACTACTACATACTATCTTTTTTCTCAATCTATGTGAAGAAAAATGCAAAAACCAGCAAAAGATAAAAAAAAAAAAATGATTTCAACCAAAAAAAGAAGAATGCAAAAAACAGCAACAGCAGCAAGAAAAGTCGTAAACATTTCCTACATTTATAATAATATTATAGATCATGTTTTTTTTTATATAATTGTTTATACATTGTCAAACAATCCGTTTTTTTCTAACACTTGTGTCCGTATTGATGAAAGAACAATCGAATCGAACTCAATATATATATATTGTATGTCAAGGAAATAATAATCACGCTCTTTCTTGATTTATTTTCTAAGAACAACCACAAACTGTGTTTTCGTTCTCATCTTTCATACACAACAACAGACAGAATCACTGAAATAACATCTTGGTTTTCTTCTATATCTTCTGTTTTGATATCTTTGGTTTTTCCGTATTTCAGAAAAAAAAAGTGTTGCAGAAAGGAATAAAAAATGTATTTTCCCCCCAATTTAATTTCAAATCTTGTTTTTTTTATCCTTGAAAAAAAAATTAAAACTTTGTGCAGAAAATATTTGAAAAAATAATTTCTACCGTATTTTCTGCTTAGAAAGAAAACAACAAACATTTCAATGTTTATTGCAAAAAAAAAACACAAATATATTTTTGTATTTAAGAAATCGAAATGAGAAAACATTTAGAAGTGAAGAAACTGAAGAATTAGTCAGAAATTCGAGAAGGAATATTGTGAGAATACCATCCTTTAAAAAGAAATTGCTATAAATTTATGGTACCGTTATTCTACTATGATTAAAATATTATTGAATGCAAAACACACCATTGATTTGTTTGTTCGAACAGTTTATTTGCTTGCCGACGACAGATCGAGTTAATCTCGTGCCACGACCACCGTTTTGTTTAAATAAATTTAATGTTTTCCATAAGTTTTAAGAAGAGATAGATCCTCTTCTCGAGTGATTATCGATCTAGTCGGCAGCGAAATTGAATTGAATTGATGATGATAGTGGTGTTGATGATGTTGATGAAAGTAGTTGAGCTTCAGTTACTGCAATCATATTTTCTCGGACTTAATATCGTCCAATTTGTGTTTGATGTGAATTTCTAGAGTGAAAGAAAAGTTAGGTAGATAATTGGAATGCATGACGATGTCGTAACGGAATTTATTTGAGCAGGTATTTTGCCATATGTTGAAACTATTGCGTGTATCAGATGTGATTATGTTTGCGAAAGTAATTCTAAATTTGTAAAATCTGTTTTCGAACACCTAAAAACCATTTCGATAATATTTCAGTCAAAAATTTACTAGAATTTGAAAAAAATTTCCGCATATGATTCTACAGCTTTTAAAAATTGAAAATAAAGAAAACGACAAATTCGACGAATTTCTTCGCTTCGTTTCTATTGACAAATATTAAACAAATAAAAAAAAACCTTTAAATTTTGCTGTAACTGAAGCTTTCCTGACAGCAGGAGTAAATATATCTTCACAACAATAAATTGATTGTTCCATTCAGACTGAGATTTATTCTAGAATTAGAGAGTATAAAATATGATTGTATTTTTTTATATAGTATGTACTGTACAGTGTTGATTTTTCTATGACGACATTAACAACGCCTGGCATGCAACCAAAAACAAAAAATAACACTAAAAATTGTAATAAATTCAAAGAACATTTTTTCAGCTGCTCTAAATTTGCTCTCAGTGTTTGAATATTATATTATAGATCTATAATTGTACACAAAAAAAAAATGCGAAATTGTTTTTGATATGAATCGAGTTATTTAAATGTTCATTTTTTTACTTAAAATTTGAAGCAAAAATCTGTTTGTAGTGACTACTACCATTTAACTATTTGTAAAATGTAACCGACTAACAATGAAAAAGTGATCGTAATTTTCAAAATTCAAATTTATTATTAGTAAGACGTATCATGTTTAGTTAATTTTTGGTTTTCTTCGAATCTGTGAATAATATTATAAATATGAAAGAGAAGAGATTGCATTGCAGAAATAAATGAAGTGTACGGTACACGAAACGCAAAAATCAGAAAATGTTTGATATTTCTTGTAGTGAGAATTTTCGAGTAGTGCCTACGAGCTATAGCTGGGTCGTTTTGGTTTAGGATACCTCTTATCCTAGCAGCGTTGTGATATGTAGTGATGCTATGTTTCTTTTGCAGTTTTCCCACGAGCTGTGTGGAAAAAATTGAAACATCTCGAACAATTTTTGGTTTATTATTGGACTGCAATGTTTTAATATTGGAGTGTTCGGTAAATTAGTGCTAATTTTTCATCAGAAATGTGAGACGATATTCTTATTTCAAATAGCAACTTTATTCGGCTATTGTATTGGTCATTTTTTTCCACTATATTTTGCCATATTTTGGTAAGCAAGATAATGCTGCGTTTGTCAGCGAAGTATTGGTTCAAGTCCTGTTTAATAACATCATCTGAACTGAAGTGTTTAATCATTCAAAGAATTTTGCAACAAACGAAATAAGTGGTAGTCTGATGGTATGGCAGCATATCTCATTCAAGTTTGAACAATTTTCAGCGAGTTAACAATGAAGTTTCAATTCTGGACCCTTCACTTTGATCGTGGCATTCAATTTATCCAGCTGGCAACAGTACACATTTGTATTGTTTGAATATGAATGAATATCTTTAAGTTCTTGCTTAATATTCAGCTTAATAACGTATCCCAGCTTGTGTAAAGGCTTTGAATTAGTTGAATTTGATTTTTTTCAGAGACTCCAGTAATCTCTCCTGCTTTAACTTCTTCAAAATTTTGTTCCAATGCATCTTTTATAACAACAAACAAATTCCATCCACTATCGGGGAATTGATTGTTGGAGTTTCTTTTGCAATCTGTCCTTGTACATCAATCAGTGCCTTTATTTCTTCGTCTTCAGTTTCGACTGGCTTTTCTGAGCTATGTGCGTCCTTCTCATCAAAATCTGCGGGATAAATCTTGCGAAACAATTTCTACACGATCTTTCTTTTAACATTTTGTTTCGTGCTTGCATAGCGTGTTTGATTTGATTGCTTTTTCGAAAAAGTAAATTCTGGAGAAAATGTTCGCTTTGATCTTCAAATTTTACGTCCCAATTAAAGACTACTTGACTGATTCTCTCTTTTTGCTATGGCAACTGTCGGATACCATTTAAGTTTCATGATTTTGGCCTTTGGGTATGTTCGCACTGAGTCCAAATCGTGCGATTTTGATTAGCTGATTGATTTGAAACCAAATCGACTACAAAACTTACCTGATTTATCATACATTTGTCTCAATTTTTGACATTCCAATTCAAACTGATTTCAGATAGATCTAGTCGAAATCAGGTGCTTTTCTGCAGTCTCTCGCAGCTGAATTTATTTCCTCGTGTGCTGAAATCCATCCATAAGAGGCAAAGCACGTTTTAAGAAACTGTCATTCGAAAGCTATTTAAAAATTGTGAAAATGACACAAAAGGAGAATGTGGAGTGCACAAGGAGAAAGGAAAAATATTCATTCGAGTTCATTTAACATTTTCAACAACTACCAAGCTAAATTAATTGTCCATATAAATTTGAATAGCTTCTCCTCTTCAGTCTGTACATCATTTCGACTAATGATATGGCCTGATTTCGTTGTCAGCTTGAAATCTACCTAATTTTGGGTGTGCAGTGCCAACGTGCTATTACATACTTAATCAACTAACACAATCTATTGAAAAAATCGACAATGAATTACGGAAAATTCAAATATCTTGTCTTTGCTTGCAATAATTATGAGTCTTTACTTCCGCGTAACTAATTAAACGCGTTGATAAAGACCTGTAGTGATATTTTTTGTAAACGTGCTATTCAGGCCATCAATATATCAAATTCATTTTTTAATGCTGTATCTCGTGATATACTATATTCGCGTCAATTTTGTCGTTTCAATTTTGTTTTGTATTGTTTATTTAACTTGAACCTTGCTTGGTTAATAAATAAAATAAAACAAATTAATGTATTTTCGGTAAAAATATTTCAAGTAAAATTCTTAGATTTGCATAAATTCATATTTTAAGCAAAATTATAGTTTTTTTTTTGCAAATCCATCAGTTATTTCGACTTAAAGATTTACGATTATCAAAAAACCTAGATATTTTATCCTTTGGTTCTCTTCTACTTCCATCGCAAATTAAATATCTTTATGGGCATTTTAAAGCTTCTCCAAAAATTTTCTTCCAATGCATCTTTGATAACGATCGCTAGAATACCGTCAACAAATTTCATCCACAATCGGAGAAGTGAACCTTCTTCTGGGAGTTTCTTTTCCAATCTGTCCTTGAAAATCTCGCTCATTAGTAATGAAAAGGGATTTCCGACTGCTTTAGTAGTTTTAAGTACTTGCCTCTGAAGGTGAAATAGTTTTTACTCATACAAATCGAGGCTAGTAGTATTTAATTTTCATCTTCCGAACCGGTATTTGATCTTGCTCTAACAACTAGTCTTAAAACTCGAATGCTTGTTTTACCCGTACGCTCGGGAACAAAACCTTGAAACCAAATGATACAACCAGCTCATTTTCCTCTACTCAAGTCTCTTCAAGTCGCTATATCACCTCTTGAGTACTGTTAGTAATCTTTTATAATGATCTTATTCTCATTTTCAGCAAAGCGCTTTACCACTGCTTCGACATCTATCATCAAGTCCCTGTGTTGGAAATGATGCGCCCTTGGTAGCGTGTATTGGACCTCGGATAAGTGATTTCATTTGTTCTTCTGTAAATGGCTCTCCATTCCTTTTACTAGTTTCTTTATTATCCTTGTGAGAATCGTTCTCTTTTTATCTTTTTCACACTTAAAAGTCCTGTTCGCTTTTCCTATGATATCCAAAATGCACCGGTTCTTCCGGATGTATCGCTTGCTATTTTTAGATGTAAGGAGAAAATTTCAAGTACGGCTTTCCATCATCTTTTAAATAACCTACTCACAGATTCTCTGATGAGATTCTTGGCATAGAAAGTGTTTAGTTTCCTTAATTTCTATTGAGACTATAATGTGGCTTTGGAGTTTTTTGGAGACACATTCATTTCATTCTTCGAAAACGTTTCATTTCGTTTGTGTTTTACACCCGTCTTTTTGAATAGTGTTCATGCTTTCAAGACCTTATCCTTTTCAAACGGCTTGAATTCTGCTTATTTCATAAGAAGAGCAACCCAATTTCAAGTAGTACTTTTCTTGAAATCCTCTTTAGGAGTGCAATGGGTGAATTTCAGACTCTGGAAAATATCTGTATTTCAATAAATATCAGGCTATTTTTTCGAAAATTGAAGAACAATGCCCGCTATTGTGTTTTGATGGCTAGAACACTATCTAAATGAGTACCTAACTAAGAATCAACACATTTTCCTTCGTAACCCTGATCATAACGGGGTGACAACTGGTGCTGAAATTTGAAATTATACTTTTCGTATATTTCTCTAACGACTTTTTTATCCACTCGTCAGTTTCAATCCGTTATGCGTTACCTACATTATTCTATTCCCAATAACAGAACATATATTAAAATTCGCGACTCAGAAACTCGTACTGGTGGACATTGTGATGCATTTCGAAAGATTTAGCGACCCATTTCTCAAATATAGAGAGCTTCGTAAAATTAGTCTCAAAAAATTAGATAATGCTATAATATTTATAAATTATAAAATACGTTTAATACTGCTTATTCTAAAATTTTAAATTAATATTACTTTCGAAATAGCGAAATCATATTCATTGCATAAATATACATATATTTTCAAAATATTATTTAGTGGTAACGCAACGCAATCTTTTGTTTTTCATACCTAATATTTGTTGTAGAGTAAATTAATTGAAATAAATTACGAATCAATAAACAGAACTTATTGCAAAAATTAAATTAAATGATCTTATTGTAAAAATTATTAATTAATCGTCTACAAAGGCAGCTCTAAAAGTAATAATCAGAAAGTTGTAAAAATGTGCTAGTATTTAGTTGTCGAACATCCTTTCTTGATCAATTGTACAGTTCAACTAATTATCTTTCATGCACATTCTTCTGCAGGACTTCCAGTAGCTTAGTTACATAAATTTAAACAAAATTGTTTCTGGAAATGAATTAGTGATGCTTAATGTGAACAATAATTTATTATTATTTATTCATTGACCAAAACAAGGTACAAAATCACATATTAAAAAAAAAGGACATCAAATAAAAATAAAAATAGAAAAGTAAAGTAAAGTAAAGGAAAAGTAAAAACAAACAAGTTAAATAAGTAAAAAACAAACAAATTAAAGAAAAAAGAGTAACAAATAAATTAATAAATAGCAATCAATAAATAAACATTGACATAAAAGCTATAGCTTAAGGTTAAGGGTACGGATGGCATGGAAAAGAGAGGACTTGAAGGATGATTTGGAAATCGTAGGGGAATATAAATTGCTTATTCTGTTGAATACTCTGCAGCATCTATTTACTGGCTCATTAGCTCCATATGTGGTCGAATGAGAATATTCTTTTAGGAAACGATTGGACCTGGTGTTCCTCACAGGGATATTTATCAAAATTTTATTAGTCAGGAATTCTACATTAATAGCGCCTCTAATGACGTCGAATGTGAAGCAGGCCGATATCACCATTCTTCTGGAGGCTAGTGTGGATAGGTTTAAATGACCCAGTCGAAACTCATAAGGGGGTAGGCTATTAAAATCATAAGGGTTGTATAGCTCTCGCAAGGCGAAAAGTAAAAATTGCTTTTGTATTGACTCGAGTCTGTCACTGTGGATTTCAAAAGCAGGATTCCAGCTAATACAAGCGTATTCGAGAATAGGACGTACGAGTGAAGTGTATAAAGATCTTGTGACCCACAGACTACGAAATTCTTTGGCTCGTCTTTTGATGAAGCCAAGTTGTTTGTTTGCACGAGAAAGTATTTTATCGTAGTGTAAAGTGAAACGGAGTTTTTCATCTAAGATAACACCGAGGTCAACAATGTTATCAACTCGAGTTAGCACATTATTACCGAGGAAGTACGAATTGTGTGTGACCGTGCATTTTCTGGAAAAACTAATAACCTGGCATTTATTAATGTTGAGAGAGAGCTTATTTACATTGCACCAATGATCAAGGGAATCAAGTTTGGATTGGAGAAAGAGGGCATCCGATTTCGATTCAATGGTCAGATAAAGTTTGAGGTCGTCTGCATAGAGTAAATGAGGTACGCCTGCTAGGACGTCAGATAGATCGGAAATAAATATATTGAAGAGAAGTGGACCAAGATGGCTACCTTGGGGTACACCAGAGGTAGCACTAACGTTTTTCGATAAAAACCCTTGAAATTTTACACATTGTGTTCGATCGCAAAGGTAGGAAGTCAGCCAGCTGAGTAGAGACCCGGTAATACCGAATTTCTGTAGCTTAAGAATTAAGGTAGAATGGTCAACTCTGTCAAATGCCTTACTGAAGTCTGTGTAGACTGCGTCAATTTGGTAACCTTTTTCCATTTTGCATAGGACGTCTGAGATTAGGATTGTCAAATTCGTGGTAGTTGAGCGACCTTTTCTAAAGCCATGTTGTTGCTCGTTCAGACGGGAATCAACTAGCGGAGACAATTTGTCGTATACTATCTTTTCGAAAAGTTTCGGAATCGAAGACAAAATGGCAATGCCCCTATAGTTTTCAATACAGCGTCGATCACCATTCTTGAATATGGGTGTGACATGAGAAAGCTTCCAACTGGATGGAAAAACTCCTGACGAGAGTGATCTATTAAAAAAAATATGCAAAGGAGTTATAAGCTGCTCTACACACTTGCATAAAAAGATCGGAGGAAGAAGATCGGGCCCAGGACCTTTGTTGCAGTTGAGTTCCAAAATAGTTTTACGTATTTCATCGCGGGAGATTTCTAAATGGTTGACAAAAGCCGTTGGAGTTGAATCAGAGGAAGAAAGGTGTGAGTTTGTTAGGTCTGGTGCACTAAAAACTTTTTGGAAACTATCTGCGAATAGGTCACATATCTCTTTAGGAGAAGAAGACGTTGTATTATTCAAAAACATCGATGATGGATAGCCAGTAGTTTTTCGCTTCACATTAACAAAATCGAAGAATTTTTTCGGGTCGCGGACTATATTTTCGCCGGTTGACCTAATGTAAGTATCATAAGCCTCACGAGACTTTGCTGAAAATTGCTTAGCGACTTGATTATACTCTTCCTGAATAGCAGAACTAACGTCAGTATTTTCTCTAATCCGCTTATATAGTTTGTTTCTACGATTTCGCAAATGCCTAAGGTCTCTATCAAGCCATGGTTCAGACAATTTATTTTTTTTTTTTATCTTTGGTACATATATAATAATTATATATAATAATTTTTGGTGACAAAAGCAACATATTCACTTCTATGTCTAAAAAAAATCCCTGAAAAATGAAAGCACAAAAAAGAACACGTGGAAAAAACATTCTGAGGTAAAACATGCAAATAAAAAAAAACACAAACTAGCTGTACTTTCCAGTCAGGCATCTATCGCTAAAATTGTCTAACGGCTACGGAGAGCACTTAGTTGAGTTTAGCTGGACTTTCTCGCTTAGTTTTAATTAGTGCTCTAAAAAATCAAATAATTATAAAATTTAAACATTTTCATATGTTACCCAATTCTTCGTTAGTCTTCTCTTTGTTGCAACTAAAGCCTCCAGTCTTTGAGGCATTGAGGAATTCAATTTTTTTTTTTATTAATTGTTGGTAGCGATAAATCTCCATTGCTTCCTTATCTCCTTCTATGTATCGTCTGTTGGGCTACCAATCTCCTCAGGAATTTTAGAATTTTAGAATTTTAATATTTTTAGATTTTTATATTTAAATCCGGGCTTTTAGCGGGACAGTACAGCACCAGCTGCCAATCGTCAGACTCATTGTTTTTATTAATTTATTGTTGTGGATAGGAGCATTATCCTGCTGCAGGAAAAAATCGCTGTTTATTAGTTTGTGATCGGTAACAATGCTACATCGTTCAATATATTGAAGTAGTGATACCATGACACTTCTTCTGCGAGACCCTCAGATCATAACTTTGCCTCAACCTGAATGGCGTGTTTAAACAACTCTTTACACTCGCTTTGGTTTTTGTCTCCAAGTTTGGCACACAAAAATATTGTTTACCATATGTGCTATCTAATAAGAATGTCCGTTCATCTGTCCACAGGATCTGTCTCCAAAAAAATGGGTCCTTCGAAATAAGTTTCCAATCAAATTCCAGACGCATCAGCCTATTTCTTAATATGTGGTACGAAGTATTCTCTGGTGTTGTTTCCTTTCAATCACCAAATGACTGTTGTTCTATGGACTCGCTCATACTCACTCCTGTTATTATTGAAGGCATTTGATACTTCCTTAAGGGGTTATATACAGTTAGAAGGCCGGAAAAAGACGTTTTTTCATTAATTTTTTGTGAAAAGGTATTTTACTTTACAAAAACAAAAAGTATACATGCATTTAGTGCCAACATCCAAGTTTATAATGGCACTAATAATTTTACTAATAAAAAAAATATTGATCTGGTGCGCTCCTCCAGACGATCTCCTGAAGGTCTTCCAAAAAAAGGTGTTCGGCGGTGACCACGATTTCTCCGGTATAATTCATCTCAAGTCAAAAAACCAAACAGATTCTTTTAGTAGATGGATAAAACTAGGTATTGAACGAAGGAATAATCGAGCTTTAGTTTTTTGACAAAATGGCAGCTTCGTAAAAAAAAAATCGAATTTTTGACCAAAATTGCCATTTAAAATTGTTTAAAAAAACAGAAATAATTATCCGAAATCTTATTCCTTCGTTTAATACCTGAGAAATATATCTGAGAAAGTTGTGTTAAAATTTCAAACCGTTTGGTCGAGCCGTTTTTTAGAAATCGTGGTCACCGACTTGGAAACATAGTTTTGAGAAAAACGCGTTTAAAGTTTCGAAAGAAATTAACACATATATCATATTTTTTTAGTTACATGGAGTCATCTATTTTAGGGCCGTAAGATGTACCTTTTGTAGCCTCACCAGCTTCTAATACCTCGATTTTATGTTGTCTACGAGCCATTCTTCCCTCTCGCTTACTCCCATGCGCTTCGGTCTGTTCTCCGCCTACTTTCTAACAGTCCGAAATATGATTGCAAATATGCGTATATCTCGGAAAAAACTTGTCGGATCGATTTGAAATTTTCAAGGTATATTATCAGTTAAATATACATTCTGAAACTGCAATAAATAAAAAATCGATTTTAACTGTATATAACCCCTTAATGATAGCTTTCGATGTCTTCTTTCGAATTAGGTTGGCATCATCTCTAGCTGTGGTTTTCTTTTTCATTCTACTTCCAGACACAGTTCTAATACTCCCTTTTTTTCCTTGGCATGATTAATATTACTTCATCCTGCTTTCACTATCACTATTAAACTGAATTACCAGATTATTTAGTTAAATATTTAAATTCATAAACGGAGATATATGAAAGTAGTTGTCAATTTTCACTCTTCTTCTTGTTTTGCCAGTTTTTAGCCGAAATTTGTTCGTTTCCTTCTCCGATTTTCAGTAAATTTTCTCCCACCAGAGAAGTAAATTTTTACCCGAGATGTAAGGGAACATACTTCCTACAATTTGGGGGGAAAAACGACAGTCCGGGACCACCCAAAATGCTTCAATGATAGCCATTAATTCCTTTCAATTTAATTTTCTCTATTAAAATGTTGAGTGCCAATCTAATTTTGATAAAATAAGACAACTTATCAGCACGAAAGATTTTGATATTAAATTTAATCAAACCATGTTTGCCAAGGAATCAAATGTCCTGCAAGTTCACTGCTGCATATACAATTTATTTTGTTTCAAACAGAAGAGCTTAAATTTCAAACAAAACTGGCTGACAATATTTTACGCTTCAAAAGTAGTCATTCAAATATGAATGACGTGGCACTCAAAGTTTTAATAATTTTGAATCGATCCTTGCATTTATATCTTTTTGAATGAAATGGGATGCAAAATGTATAGCCCGCTTTCCAAAATCATTGCTAGGAAAGAATGTGCACAATTGATCAATTACCCACTAGAATTTGAATGTTGTAATTCATGCTGTGTCTGGAAAATTTAGAATTCGAATTCATTTAACTTCGACCGTTATTAAACGGTCATACGCAACATTGATCTAAGCTGGACCTTTTTTTTCTATACACATATTTTATGTTGTCTTCTCTCTGATATCAAACTAGTCTCTAAATAAGATTCAATATTGTAAAATATTCACCTATTTCACTTTTTATCATCTTTTAAAATTAAACTTCAAAAACCTAATCAATAATTTAGACGTTTATTTTTTTCAAACTATCTTGAGAGCATGCCAGACGTAAAAATCAAATTAAAAACTAAAACAACGCTCAAACGTACCAAACATTTCAACGCAATAATAAAATGCAACAGAAAACTGTTTGGTGGATATTTAAAAGACTTCATATAAATTTGTTACCTGAATCATTAACATTTATCATATACTTATAAATTTGAAAAAAAAAACCTCAAGAAATGCCAATAATAACAATAACGTCCATTCGTTTCAATTAAATCTTGTGAATTTTGTGATTCAATCATAAATCGCTTGTGATGTGTACAAAATCAAAGTTGTGTTAAAATAATTTAAAAATAAAAGATAAATACGATATCAATCAGGTATATTTCAAAGTTTGTTGATTTATTTCTAAGTATCACACAAATATTTAAGATCCATTATAACGTAACGTGACCTATATATTTTTTTCCCCTAATTATTAAGACATAAATAAAGCTAAAAAGATTCATGTTAAATTTTGAAAAATTTTTGTGAAAGATTCTTGTTACTAAATAGTTAGATGTATCAAATTTTAATTAGAGAACAGAGCGAACAAATAATCTCAGTCTGAATATAAAATTTAGCTTTCCATCAATCAAACATCATCAATTATATCAAATACGTACTGTAAGCAATCATATAAAGAGAGTCTTAGACTTTTTATTGATGTCTTTCCCCTAAGTCCCTCCGCAACATCATCCCAAGGAGATGTAGAATACACGCCTAAAATTGAAGAACCTAACCATTGAGATAAAATTTTCAATTGAAATTTAGCCGTGTTTAACACCATAAAGACGCCTTAAACTCGTGAGGAATTAATTAATTCAATTAATCCTGAACAACGATTAATTTCCCCAAAATAAATTCAAAAATCACACAAAATTACAGTAAAAAAAAACATCACGACTTTGCGATGAAGATGAACTTTCTTTGCTGTAGTGTAGATTTAGATTGTTTAATAATTGCAAATGCTATAAGCCAAATATCATGTTTTTTGCACGGATTCAACATGCCCAGCAGCTCTAACAAGGAAAAAGTTGTTCCCAGCGAACGCAACAGAATAGTAGTTCGATCATAAGCTATAAAATTTACTTAAACTCTAAGATTCGTGAAAAAATCGCATGCAACAAGACTCGATGACATGCGACAGAAAGCAATTTTCTGTTTTCTGCACTATTTATTGGCAAAATAAATAAATTCATTGAAGATCAGAAAAGAGAAAGAAAACAAAAACAAATACTAACAACTATTTGATTGATTAACATCATCAAAACACAATAATAAGATATTGTGCGAATCGCACTCTAGTGTGAATGAATGAAAATAACAGCAAATAATTTGCAATTATTCATAGTAATGTCACATTATTATAACTAAAAATAAAATAAATACATTAAAGTGACAGATGAAGTGCAAACAATAAGAAGAAGAAAAAAAAACACAATAAAACATGAAAAAAATTTGAGAAAAAAAACCTGAGTAACCTGAGTATATTATAGACAGGATAAAACTTTTTTATATATTTTCTATTGATAAAAAAAAACAGAGGATGAATAATGGAAAGAGATAAAAGAATTTAAGAATTTTGTTACGAAATTTCAAAGAAATTTTATGAAGAAATGATGATATATTTGAATAATAAGATGAAGAAGATGATGAAAAACAGTAATTTCCTTTTTGCTTTAATATATAAACAAGGGCTGAGAAAATGTTCACAACATGTACGAAAATATATATTTTTCTGTTGTTGGTAAAATTAACTCTCCGTAGTCAGAATTAAACTTCTCTAAATTGTCAATTTATTAGCGAACGCAATTATTACTTATTATTAGTTTATTTTATCTCCAAAACCTTTATTATACACGTGTATCTATCTATACGTTTTAAGTTTTATCACATACAGACGAATCATACAGATATACACACACAAACAATAATATTTGATGGAGAAAAGTAAGAAATCGAAAGTGTCCGTTTAGAATTGTATCAAATGAAAATCAGTTTTCAGTTTATATGAAAAAAAATGAAAAGGATCCGTTTTCAATAAAAAGAAAATCGAAAATGACAATTGATTGTTTTTATTTATCTTATCTTAAGTGAGTATCTGTTTAAAGAAAATATTTTATTTGAATTTTACTATTTTACTAGAACCACGGGGTATGGTTATGCATATTAAGCTCTCGGAATTGGGAAGGGGATAAGAAGTGCAATTTTTTCAGAAGAAGTGCAATCTTTTTCAATATATTTTCCTCTTACTTAAATACATTTTGCGGATCTTCCAATTAGTTTATGTATAGCTTCTAAAAAAATATTTTCCTTTGTCGGAAAAGTAAACTGGGTCTTTCATTTCTTCATCGTTTGAAAACTTATTCCCACGAAGTTCCTTTTTCAATTTTGAGAAAGATAATAATCACTTGAAGCCAATTCAGGGCTGTAGGGTGGGTGATCTAAAATATCGACGCCCATCTTATCCAGGGCAGCTAACGCAAAACGATTCTTGAACAGTTGCTTTGTTTACAGTAGCAGGACACCTTTGTTTATTTTTCCAGTTCTTTGTTCTTCGATGGCTTCTTTCAACTACTCTAGAATTGAAGCGTAGTATTCTCTGGCTATGGAAACACATTGGTTTTTAAAATCGATCCACAGGATTCCTTCTGAGTCCCGAAAAACGGCCGACATGACCTTTCCAGCAGACTGTGATTGCTCGAACTTCTTGGACGGTGGTGTGCCTTTTTCATGGCACTTAATTCAGCATTTCCGGCACCCACCTTGCGCTGACCTTAATCAAGCCAAGATGATCGTGAAGATCGTGTCTGATACTCCAACCATTTCTGTGAGCTATTTCTTCTTCCAACATCACTTATTCGACTTTTTAAACAATTTCCGGAGTGTCCACTTCGATTGACCGTTCTGAGCGTGGTTTATCTTCAGCTGAGTCTCTTCCTTGTTTAAGAAGACCGGACCACTTGTAAATCAATTATTTTACCTGGGCAAGAGTCTCCATAAACGGATGCCATCTCTTTCATTATGGTTTGTTTGAGCCGACCTTCCTTTACTTTCTCCAAATATTTTTCCCTTTCTTCCAAACTGAGTGGTCTCGAATTTAGAAGCAAAGAGTGATCATTAAAATTTCATAAAGAATGAGCAATTAAACGGAAATTAACAGATAGCATTGAGGCTAGCAAAGAACATTGAGGGAACTGTGTCTATTTTGAATAAGAGAAGTTAATTAACAGTTGGAATACTCTTTTGGAACGTGTCATGAGCAAACATTGTACAGATCGGGAGTCACGAAGGCCCTTCTAGAGCACGGCAAGAAATCCAAATAAATGTTTTCGCGGTAAAACTCAACTTGATGCACCACACAGCCGTTACATGAATTTTGTCGATAGATGTCTCGCTAGTATGTTTGTGTTTTTGAGGTTATGTTTGCTTTTGGGGATTTTTTGTTTGTTTGTTTGGTTGTTTTTCTTAATTGTATTGTCTTATCGGCTGTGGTGCATCAAGTCAAGTTTACCCAGAAAAGCTCGTGAGCAGTTGCCTTTTTTGCCGTCAGGTGGCTGTGGATTTTTCAAGGCAATGTTGAATGTTCTGGTAGTTGGGAACAGTAATGGACTCAAAAACGCCAAACGGTTTGAAAAAAACGTTTGGCTGCAAAAAACGAACGAACCGTTTTTCCAAATAGCGACAGTTTTTCTAAAACGAAATTTTTTTTCTAAAACAAACCGTTTTTCTAAAACGAATAGTTTTTCTAAAACGAATAGTTTATATAAAACGAATAGTTTATATAAAACGAATCGTTTTTCGTTTTTGTTTAAACGAATCGTTTTTTAAAAACGAATCGTTTTTCATCGTTTTTGTTTTTTTTTTAAACGAACTGTTTTTTAAAAACAAATCGTTTTTCGTTTTTTTTTAAACGAACCGTTTTTCGTTTGTTAAAACGAACTGTTTGGCAGTGGAAAACTGTTTGGCAGTAGAAAACTGTTTAGCTGCGGAAAACAATATTTTCGTACTTGCGAGTATTTTCGTACTTGCAAGTATTTTTTTCAAATATTCAAAAAGTGTTAGGGTAAAAGGAGCTGAAATCGGACAAAATCGGCAAATTTTGGGTTAGAGTGGTTTGAAATTTCGTTTTTGTAGGGGCGTAAGGGATTTTTTGGACATAGTTTGGTCGGGGAGTGCAATAGTGATATTTTAAGGCCGAGAAAAAAAATTTTATAGGAGAAATTGGTCTAGCATGAATTCGGGGACCTTTCTGAGTTGTTTCGGGCGAAATTTCCATACAAGTCTGGGGAAAAAGCGGCCTAGTTTCGAAGATACGGCAAAATGAAATCCACCGGAATAACTGAAAGTAGCACTAAAAGTGCTAAGGAGGAAAAGGTTGAGATCCTTTTTGGTTCACCTGCTGGCATATCCGGGTGTGCTGAGGCCCTCATCGTGACTGCAGGCCGCCACGAGGGTGTCTCCAACCCTTCTGGGGTTGTAAAATTTACGAGACCGCGGGAGGTAAGGTGCCCCTATACTCATGCTCAGCCTTACGGAAGAGGTTGGCCCCCTAGTGGGTGCATGTTTAATAAACGAAACATTTTTTTTACCATTTCTTAATAACATTTTCGGCAAACTTCATGCTTCAGTGAGGTGAAGTAGAAATCCGACTGCTTTAGATTAGCCAGGAAAAGTTTGGTATCAGAGATAGCTCGATGAAAAGTCATATAGATGACAACAGGATTAGTTGGTCCTATCTTAGAATTTTTTTTGACTTTGGTAATTTGAACGAATACAGGAGGTGTTTTTTGCATATAATAAAATGAAAAACAAATTAAATTGATTGAATTTGATCGTTTTCCGTTAGATCGTAAAGCATAAAATTTGTTTCTTTTCGTTAATTCAAACTGTTTTTTTTTTCAAACAGTTTTAAAAAACAGTTGTTTTAAAAAAAAACAGTTCGTTTTCGTTTTTTGAAAACAACAGAAACGCCAATCATTAGTTAGGAAATTAGAAAAACCCCTCATAATGTGTAGAAAGTTAAAAGAGGTAATTTTCTGTTAGATATTTTTATATTTTCTATCAATTGTGGTAGTTTATACCCATTATTTTCTCCCTTTATTTTCAACTGTTTCGCGCTACCACAGCGAATATAGCAAACTAAAGCAATCGTAGCGAATCTACCAGCTGTTCTGTACTGAATCGTTTTTTTTTGTGTCATTGTTCTATTCTGTTCTGCATCGGAGCAAAAAAAAACGCACCTAAAGTAGATTCAGAAATAGAAATAGAAAAATAATTGGCGAGTTTTTTGGACCTCTATCCAGCACAGAACAGACGCATTGGAAACAACAGCACTGCTGGAGTAAACTCGACTTGATGCATCACAGTCCGGAAATTCTTGATTGGGCTTGATTAAACCCAAAAATTTAAATCACTTTATTTACAATGTCGCCTTTACCGTTATTCCGAGACTCACCTCAAAGCCTTTCGGTGGTATTAATTTAAAAATTTAGAAATTTTCTAACTTTCTTTGAATTAACTTAATTTTTAATGGAAGAGATTTTTAATGATTTTTTCATTTCTGAATGCAAATATCATTAAGTAAATGTCATAACAAAGATATTTGGTTTGTTTGTCTTTTATTTTAAAAACAAATCTTCATTTTCTTTATAAAAAATTTGGAATAGAAAGAGATCTACCAGATCAATTTCCCGCTTCAAAAATAACTAAAGATCAATAAATCTTGATTAATAAATAATTTTTTTTTGCTTGGAGCTAATCAATGTTAATTAAAAGTTACAATTTACAATTTTTAATCAAAATTTATTTAAAAATTCAGTTAAACAGATAGATTCAATGCATTTCATCTATTTAAATAATAAAGCTTAAATCTATAAACTCATTCTGGCAATACTTTTAGCTAACTTACAGCATCAAGTGAATTTCGCTAAGATACGCGAAAGCTTGCACACTAACGAATTCATCGCGGCAAAGCTTCAGATACATTTTCCCGAACCGAATACATAGTATTCTCCTCCATCGAGTTCATTTGCTTCATTCGAGTGCCGTACTTTGGATTGTGTGCAACGAAAGTGGAGAGTGTCGTGTAGCGCGAAGCCCATAACTTAAAAGTGCAAATCAGATTGCAATTGTCACTGCATTCGCAATTATTGTTTGGATGCTCGGAAGAATCTGAATCTGAAACAAAAAACGTCTCGTCAAGGTTCGACAAGCTCGTTCGCCGATCGAGAGTGGTAAGAGTGTCGCGTTTGATTGGTCTCATCAGTGTTTTGAAACAATAAAGAAATTCGCATTTATCTGCTACCTGAGCTTAGTGCGTGCGTAAGTTTTCGGAGCGTGCTATCGCAACGAAAATCACCTGTTCGGGCGCGAAAACGCATCTTTTTTTTTGGTCTCAGCGATTTACGCGGCTGTCGTGCCGTAATGTCGCTTTCGTTTCCGGTGGAAGTGGTAGTATTCGTTTTTCACTTCGTTTCGTTCGAAAGTTCATACGTTTTCGACTAAAATTTCTGAAGGACTAGCAGCTGTTGCGAAGGTACGAAACGCACTTATCTTTTGATGACAGTAATACCTATAGAGCTAACTATAGAGATAGATACGAGACTGTGTGGCACCAGATACGGGCTTAAGTTGTGATTGCAAAATAAACATCTTGAAGTGTGCCATCCCTTAATAAGGGCAATTTATTGAAGAACTGACAAGTTGATTTGATGAGGAATCGAAGAGATTTAAATAGAGTGAAAGTACGTGCACATCGAAATTAAATTGAACTGATGAGTGAAATATAAAAGTACGAAATTGTTCGGTTTGGTTTCTAAATAATTGAAAATATAGAACAGTGAAATAAATAACAGAAATAATATTTTAGAAAAATCGTTTTGTGTTAAAGCCAGTTCAGTGGAAATTGTGCTATTTTGAGTTGAGATAGTGCTGTGAATTAATTTTAAAATTGTTGTTATTGTTTCGGTTTTTTCTTCCTGTTGGTTTCGAAGTTTCAACTCGTTTATCGATAAGGAGTGCGTAGAAGAGTAGTCGAAGTTCGACGTCTTTCGGCATGAGCTTGAGAAAAGCAAGCCGCACTAAGAGCCTGTCGCTCAGTGACGATATTCCAGCACGTTCATCTAAACCGAGAAGTGTAGCCTCCTTGAGCACAATGCCATCTGCTGCTTCGAAGAAAGTCGAGGATACCGCCAAGATGTCGCGGTATATCGATGATAATATTGTGGGAAAAGGAGTTGCATTTCTTGGCCCGTATGGCAGACGAAAAGGTAAGGGGTTGTTTTTTTTTGTAAAGGAGTACTTATATTCTTTTGATAAGTTTAAGAAGACCAGGAAGTTCAAGGATATGATAAGGATGTTTCAATTTGATATGTTTATAGTGGTGTAGCTTGCCCCATCCCCTATAACATTACTGTGGGCTGATGATATAACATTTTGCGTTGTGGTGTGAGATCATCCTAGTACTTTATTGTACACAAATCATAAAATGTTGTACCACAATGAAGTGCAAGTTTCTTTGTTAGATTTCTGTAGTTTCTAGTAAATTCTTTATTGAGAGAATTCTGTTCAAGCGATTAGCCGCAACCGCAAATTGGCAAAAAAATCCAATCAATTTGGTTTTAGTTTTTGCGTATCAATTCACCTGTATTCCAAAGTTCCAATTGCCCATATATAGATTTCTTATCGCCCACTAAAAAACAACAAACGACTGTCTAAACTTGTTTGCAATTTTTCTGTTGGATTATTCTTATCGCATTTTGAAAATTGGGTTATTATTTGTATCGAGTTTTCATTCGATTTGCATAATTATCTATGTAGGCAAGTCGCACAAGACACGTGCATGAGTGAATGGCAACCGGTAAAAAATTGAATAATTTTGTGCGACAACATATGGTTTGAAAAAAGTCGATTCGATTGTATCTAGAGCAATAAAGTGTACAATTAAATATGAAAATATACTCGTCGCTTTTTTTAGATTCGACTTTGGTGAGTCAGAATTCGAGCGGCGGTGGAAATTAGTATAAAAAATTAATTTAATGTTTCGTATATTTTCAATAGTTTTTTGAAATATGATACCATCATATTGATTTAACACGCACAAGCAGATATTTCAATTAGCATGACCAAAATTAAATGTATTAATATGAAGAGTAGTGACAAGTAGTCAACCCATTGAAAACTGTTTAAGCATGAGGCTTTACGTAGCTTTCAGATTTTCAAATAAAAAAGTCTGCATTGTGTAAAATAATTGCAATTTGCTCATTTAATTGAACGTCTGTGACCGCAAGTAGCTTATAAATTGTTACACTTTTTTTGTTTTTGCTTTAAGGCAAGTTTCTACCTTGTGCGGCCGAAAAAATGTATTTAAGATCGACACTTAAATTTTTTTTTTCAATTTTCGGTATAAGTTTATTTTAAATGTACAAAAAAATTTTAGTCGAAATATGCAAAGGAGGGGGCACATCGAGCAAACGCGGCGCGCCAAACGGTTTTTAGCTGCTGATGGAAGTCCTGCCGACGATTCAGATAATCTGAAACATAAAAATGAAACATAATCTTACTTAATATACTTTTGTCTATAGCCCCTACCAGAATTGTGGGAAAAAAATGAAAAATGAAAAATTAATGAAATTTTGAAAGAGGAAAACGATTTTTACCATGTTTTTTTTGGCTACAAATTGTTATGTAAAATGAAAGATTGTTATTTTAAGGATTCTGCTACCAGCCATGAAAAAGCTTATAATATCTAACTGTAAAAATTTTTGTGATCATTGCTTAACCCGCCTGCCTTCAATCACTTCCACCAGGTCAAAAAATGCGGTGCAGCGCGCCAGGCGGTGGCGACTCAGCCCGCTCGATACCACTCCCTATTTTAAGGGGTAACTTTCGTAATTCATGTATCTACCGTATATATGAACATGTATCTGTCTATCCGCATGTATCTATCCGAAAATGAAAAAAACGAAGAATTCGATTTTTTTGACCGCACAAGGTAGAAACTTGCCTTAAAGACTAAAGCGTAATTCATAAGGTAAATTCTGAACTTTACTAGCTTAATCTTTCGATAAATTTTTTTTGTATACTAATTCTAAAGGCTAGAGGATACAATATGATGCCAATACGACCTTGGAAGGCAAGCATTTAAGGGGGGTACGGAGTTGAGCGATGGAGAGTGGAGGGGAGAAGCAGGGTACTTCTCAAAAAGCAGGATACAAATGGTTAGCTGTTCTACATCCGTATGCTTCTACTGAGAAAGGAATGACCAAATTTCACGGCGCGACTGAATCTAACCTCAAAGGCATGGGGATGTGAGCTATATGAAACCTGCTTATTGTGCCTATTATAATAATGACTAAAAAAACCAGAGACAATCCACGTTTGTTTGGTGTTAAAGCGAATTAATTTTTTAGGGGGGTCGGTAGCTTAGCTTGCTAACGCTTCAGCCCGAAGTAGCGATCTACTGCCCGCGGGTTCGAATCCCGCCGTGCCCATGGCTGTATTTGTTCGTCTCGTGTTGTCTTAACAGTCGGCGACTGGGCATAGCACCAGCGCTCCTTTAATTAAGTGTCACATGAAAGCTTTAGTGGCGACTAGGCATAACACTAGCGCTTTAGAAAATAAGAAATAAATGTGGCACTTAAAAGAATAATGGAATAATTGATATTGACTTCTCCCATATGCGTCTCCCTACCGCCATCGCTAAGCATTCGCTTCAAAGGGTTATCCCCTGAGCTTTGGCATTCTCATAGAAAAAAAATGATGTAATAGACCTATACTGCCGTGCTTAGCATAAACCTTCTATCTACATTTTAATGATTTGACATAGTCAATGATTTGTGTTTTGATTTGTGTTGGAGATATGTATGTATATGGAGAGTGTATTTTTCAATATTGATTTTAACATAACTTCCACAAAAGATAGCTTCTTCAAATATTGTAGGATGATGTAATAGAGTATGTAGTTTTCAAATCCGGTGTTAACTCAAAAACGAGAAAAATATCAGACAGAGTTTTCACGCTATGGATGGCAGTGTATATTTTCAATAAAGTTAAGGTTTCCCTTTATTTTACTCGTTCAAACAGTCCCTGGTCTTGTCTGGAAATTTTATTTGAGTCTGAGTCTGACAAGGAATTGATGCAAAAGTATCAAAGTATGTGTTGAAAGCTTGTGAAAAGTCCAGACATTTCATCACATTTTTTTTGATGAAAAATAATGTTGAAAAAATGGAGTGATTTTTAAGGAAACTTTCAGTCCACACAAGCTTTGGTAGCCTAGTGGGCAGAGCACTGGCTTTTTATGTGTGGGATCCCTCGTTCGAATCTAGGTTCGAACGTTAGACCGCGCACTGAGCTTTGAGTTTACCTAGCTCAGATTAGGTACCTGATTTATATTAGGGGTATTTTGATTCATGGAACTAATCACTAATCAATATGAATACGAGTGTTCACATAGATTGTAAATTTGTACCAGGTCTCTACCAGCTTCAACCGCTTGACCTTACAAAACGATGTCGTAGAATAACACTTCATGAGATTATAATCTGAAATAAGGGCAAAATGTACGGCTAGGAAAACAGAATGCCAGACTCTATCGAAGGTTTTTGAAACATGTAGAGTGATGCCGTCAAATTCACCAATGCTATGGAGAAAGCAGCTTCAATTTTTTCGAAGACGCCAAATACAGAGGAATAATGTTGAAGATTCATACAGAAAGAGACTGTGAGTTTATTGAAGATTTTCTATCGATTGTGGTAGTTTTCACTCGTCATTTTTACTAATGTTTGAAGATGAGTAGAACGTTAATATGAATATTTCTTGGGAACGCGTAATGGGATTGAGCTGAAATTTTCAGGATACAATTGTGCACATGGTCCAGGTTTGGTCCCAAATTGGACCTAAATATTAATTATCTTTAACTCTTTGGTGCCAGCAGTCACTTAAATGACATTTTAAGTAACCATATAATTTTATATATATATTATTTTCAAAAAAATAATTTTGCAGAATGTACTTCAAACTTAATTTAAATATAGACATGATAACGTCTTGGAAATGTTTAACCCTGTGTGCCTAAAATTAGATCGAGAACATTTGAATAATTTGAATAACTTTAAATTGCGATACCTTTTGACAAGATTATTAAATCATTATATAACTTAGAGGACATATTAATACTGTAAAGTGGTAGACGCATGTAGGTTTCATGAACATGCTGGCAACCCTGCAGCTACAGCAAGCACTGAAAGGGAAAACCTTCCAATTATCGACCCTCCTGAAAAATTCCTGCTTGTTACAAAAAGGAACTCATAAATAAATTTTATGCTTTGTCTAAACAGCCGAAGTAAAACTTTTGAAATTCCACCTCAGACAAGAACGGTATCCCTTCCCAATTTACCTACATTTTAAGCTTCAGAAAACTGTTTACGGGAACTCAACGATTGAGTATTGTGGCCACTTCAGTTCCATGCGAGCGAGTGTTTTCAAAAAGTGGATACGTACTTACTGAACAGAGATCTTGCTAATCGCCAAAACGAACATCACAAGTGTTATTTTTACACTATAATTTATAAGATACAACAATTTTCATACATTATTATTGTTAACAATCCGATTGATTTTTAACTCAAGGTTTATTTTTAAATTTATGTTATATGCTATGTTATATTTTCAATTTATGTTATGTTATATTAGGTTTTGGTTTATTATTATTATTACTAAAACAACAAAAAACAGTAGTTGAGTTTACACTTTTGCAAGCATGAAAAATGTTGATTGAAATGGCTCTTAAAGAGCAGCTCTTAAAAATGAGTGAGTGTTACGGAGCTGGCTCACTTCAAGGAGCCATTTTCCCCATCACTAGAATTTGATGAGTTCCATTTTTATTCGAGCTTTTCATGGCAGATTCAACTTCTACTTAAGTGCTTGAAAGCTATCAAGTAAGAATCAGCATGCTATATAGTCAAGGACTCTTGTAAAAATTTAAATTTTCCATATGATAAATAAATATGATCTATCGTTTTTTGCACTTAAAAATTAAATTTTGGAAATAAAAAAGCATTTTTCATTCGCATAATATTACCTTCAGTAAACACAATCACTCGGCTCACCTTTACAAAAACTGTCCATAAGTTTCCTGAAGCAAAGTTTATTCAACTTTCCAAGTCCAACCAGCCGTCAGTCGATCCAATTTGAACAGCTCACTGGCATGCAAAATACCCTCCCTGCTATGTTTCCGTTAAACACTGTCCAGTCGGTTCTTAGAAAATCAGTTGACTAAACCGATAACAGCTCAAGCTTCTAATTCACCGTTATTGGTCTGTAGAGAAAATACATCAGACTGGAAACAAAAAAGAAACAAGCTGCCAACATCATGCTATCGACGGTGTTCTAAGTTCCAAGAATAACGTCAAAAGACATGTACAGGTGTGTTGCCGTCTAATCGATTTGACTGCTTTGTTTTGATATACTAGTCCTATAGGACGATAGCTGCTATTCACACTCCACTGAACCAGCAAGCATAAATCGATCTTCCCACTCGTTTCGCTCCAGCGTTTGAAAAACCCTCAAGCCATGAGTCAATTTTAAATTTAAAACTTCCCCCGCCTCTTTCTTTTTCCTCACATCCATTCACATTCGGTTTACAAGTAATTGCGCCTCCAAATGAAAGAGTGATGAAAGACAGTCATAGGACTAAGCTGGCTGTTGCGTGTCGGAAAGGATATAATTCTGGAAACTGAATATTGTTGTCTATACCTCGGACAGAGCTGAATTGGGTAGGATGGAGAGAGAGTGGTGCCCCAGTTCCTCGGAAATTTATGAGCTCATACTTTTTGCACGTGGCTTGAAAGTGTCAGGCTTTCCACGGATCCGAGAATACCAGGAGTATCTGACTGCAAATGGAATGCACGAAAAGTTACAAGAGTTGATTTTCGTTTGGTAGATTGTGAAATTCAACAGGAAATTCCAAGACACTTCTGACCTCATTTTGCCACATGTTATCTTTGTCCTACATTGAATCGTAGTTAGGTCACGACTTCCGCTACTGTGGCGCATGATGGGGGAGAGGGTTATCCAAAGAAGTGAATTGTGTTTATGTTGAATAGTTTTACATGCGCATTCTGCATTTCTGGTCTGATGTTCTTTGTTGACGGAGATGAGAATGGGATCGAGTGGTGAAAGTACAATTGTACTGTACGTACTGGTGAATGCGAATGGAATTGAGGGGAGTGAGTGAATTGAGAACAATGACAAACTTACTGGGATATAGACCAGATATTTAAAAAAAAAACATTAGGAAAGATTTCCATTGACGAATCCTTAATTTTTTTGCAATTCATAATTAGACAACCTTCGCTACAAGTTTTATTTTAAACACACCAAGTATAAACTGCAAACCAAACTTGAAGATAACAAAATCATTTGCGAAAGATAAGTGACTATTAATGTAAATTTGCACATTGATAACCATTCTGTCTAAACGTTTTTCAAAATGATATCGCTTTTGCTGGCTACAACTACTACTATACTTCCACCCAATGTCTGAGAAAAATCTAAATATTTTGAAAACTTTCTTTCATTTCATGCCTTCCATCTAAAAATGGCCATTTATCTACTCTCCATCTGTTATCTGAAATTTAAAAAGAAAATGATTTTCAACGAAAATTATCTTTCAAGTACGAATATTACTTGTCTTGTGATTGATGTGTGTGTAAATATTTAGTGAAATTTTTATAAGGCCATTAAACGTGAACGTGATAAAATTCATGAGTGTTGTAAAGAATTTTAAAGAAATTCACGTGTTTTCATGAATAAAAGATACATTATCAGTATTATGAACGTTTGTGTATGTAGTATATTTTTATAAAAGCTCATCGTTATCAGTTTTATTTAAATTTTCAGAAAAACCTTGATATACTCTATAAATAAAAAATAATAAAATAAACCCACCGAAAATAGCATTATCTGAAAATTGCATGTATGCGTGCAATCCATTCGAATTCACTTCACTTCACATTTCAATCAAAATTGGAATATTTAATTGAAACGCAAATCACAAAATTCAATCAAGCTCGTTTGCTAATGGCTTAGTATTTCGGTCCGACAGTCAGACGCGCCATAAATTGGCTGGTCATAAACTAGAACGACTCATAAACAAGATTTTTTCCCCCTTGCAAATTTTATATAGATTCGATGTTTGCAGATTTCGAACAAATTTAAATTGAATGCGAGTGCAGGAGCATTTCCATGGCTATGATTTTCTCGAATAGCTTAGATGGAAGCTTTGACGGGTAGCAACTATAACTTGAATTATCAAGTGTTGGATACCTCTTTTATACTACTGTAAAATTTTTACTTTTCTACTAAAACTAGTTCGAATTGGTGTGCTAGATAGTTGTCGTAATAGTTTCTTCAAGGTCTGTGCAAAAACTATCTTCGGAAAGCTCGACAACATATCGCTATGCTACTGGGAAGTAAAGAGGTGTACTTCAAAAGTTTCGCCAATTTTATCGTTTAGTGAGATCTGACATTTTCGCAAAATATCGGATTCGTTGCGATGAAGTAACTTAATTGAAATTCTATGTTTTGATGTAGTTAGTTTGCACAGTTTTACTTTTATGACTAAATGAATTAATGGTGACATTCAAAATTGCAAGGGTCATATGGAATTGATTGGGGCTTCGGTGCAAATCTTTATGATAGATATGTGAAAATGTATATGATATTTAATTGTTGTTTTCAATTTCGAAAATCAAGCATATTTCGAAATAGACTAGCCTGGAAAAATAATGACTATTGGCTCATTGCAATAAATACAGAATGTTTTATTTATTGAATGCCATTACGTCCAAATTATATATTGTAAATTGATTGCGTACTCATATGGAAAACGGAAAGAAATGACGTCAAGGATTTTCAGTTAAAGTGGATACATTTTTGATTAACAGCCCATTTTTCAGTCTAGTGTAGATGGCCAAAAAAAATCTGCTTACCAGATCGCCGGGTGACTTATCAAAACGGGGTATGTGAGATTTGACTCACTAAAAAAAGACCATCTACAAGCCCGTGAAGTTCCGAGTAAGGACCCGCCTAAGCACTGCTTCAACCCGGTCGTGCTGACTTACATATCGGTAACCACGGACTTCAAAAAATAACAACCACTCATGGGTCGGTAAGGCAACCCTCCTCTCGCTTTATGCGCAGCACTTCTTAACGTATGCTGAGACTACGCGCCAGTTCTCTTTGTTTCGCAGCATTGCATCTACGATCGTCTCAGGCGTTGCCAGGCCGATCGTAGATGAGATAGTCCCGCATCATGGCTAGCAAATAGTCAAGGATACGGAACCTCTGTTCAAGAGCCCGGAAGATGTCCGTCAACCTCGCCGAGTTAAAAGAATTTTGTACGTCCAGCGTTACTAGCAGGCCGCCCGGGTATAGCTTGATGACAGGGCTCTTTCGCTGTTGCTATAGCCCTAACAACCTCTGAGATGGCACCGATTGCTGAATTCCCTTTCCGGAAGCAGTGCTGCCTGCAAGAAAGATTGCCAGCAAATCTCACTGCTTACAGCACCTACGGCTTAAGTAACCCTTCGGGATGCTTCTCCGCAGTGTCCAGCATGCACAGTGGACGGTATGCCGATGGGTTGCCCAGGTTGCCCTTCCCTTTGCCTACTGTACCAGTCAAGCTACTTTCCACCGCGACGGGAACACTCCCGCTACTAAACATTAATTATACAAAACCAATGATAGACGTGGATGAGCCCATCAAGTCCTGAAGCCTTCCGGTTCTTCATCCTGGACACTGCAATGCTTAGCTTCTTGTCCGTAATGGGAGGCGCATTCCCCTGGCTGACGATGATGGGATCATTAGTCCTTGGCGAATGCGGTAGGAACAGCCAAGTGTACGAGTGACCAATTTGTAGCCATCTCCCCACGGGTCCGACCTCCTTACAAAGAGCCTGCCATTTGGCACGCTTGCTCCTCGTGATGGCCTTGATGGCCCCTCTTTGTAGCAATGTGAGCAGCAGATAGCTTAGCCACTCCTGACCTGTTGCTGGCTCGCTGCGCTCTGCGCCTGCACGTCAAAGCGATGCGTCGCAGTTCGGCAATTTCATCGTTCCACCAATACGCATGTTAGCCTCCTACGAAAGGATTTCTGTCTGGGCATTGAACCCTCAAACACCCTGCAAATCCACTCCATGGTGCTGTTAGCAGTGGCCTCTACTGCTGCGCGAGCCCCTGGGATCCCAGATGCTAGAAGCACCCCTTCCAAGATCGAAACGAGCGATGCGGTTATCTTGTCAATGCCAAGTTTAGCGGCATTCCAGCCTAGCCATTTACAGGAAGTGCGGTGGAGTCTTTGCTTGCTTTAAGCGATTTCAAAGGTGATGTAATTATGATCACTTGCAGTGTAATCTTCCATGATTCTCCAATTGCTGAAGAGTGCCGCAATCTCTCCGATGCCATGGTGACATTGGAAATGGATTCACCAAATCCGGGCCTTCGGAATGTTGGATTTGAGCCCGTATTCAACAGCAACAAACCTAACCTCTATGCCATCTCTACTATGCACCGTCAGCGAGTGTTTTCGGTGGGTATGACCCACTCCAATGCCCTTGCATTGAAGTCACCCCCTACGATGATATTGCCGGCGATGTCTCGGAGAGAGTCCTCCAGTGAGCTTAGTTTGTTTCCGAATTCCTGCATTGAGTCATTTGGGGACAAGTAGTAGCTCGCAAAGGCTATCTCTCAGTATGTCATCCACATGTGACCGTTGCTCGAACTGCGGCCGCCAATGCGGCCCACTGCCCATCAACGAACCAAATCGCCGCATAGCCAGTAGCATCTGCCAGCCAAACGGTCGAGTTCATCCCCCATAAGGCTCGCTGATCAGTACGATCTGAGCCATATGTTCGCAGACTAGCTACGTGAGGAGGTCGTCCGCAGCTCTGAAGCCCTGCAGGTTGCCTTGAAGGACTCGCAGGTTCTTCCCTGCTTTTTCTTGGCATCGAGTGTGTCTTTGAAAACCCGGCACGCACTTGATTCCATTAGATGCTTGTTGACATTCGCTCCATGCTTTTGAACGTTTACACCTCGTCAGCTCCTTCCTCTCCAGCCTCGCGTTTAATGGCGGATGTCAGCTCCTCCCTGACTATGAGCCAATCGAGGTCGAGAAGCTCGATCTTGACTCTAGGAGTCACAAGCCTCACGCCCCCCTGGCCATCTTCGGCGGCCCGGATCGAGTCCTGAAATTTTGCGTGGTCATCGCAGTGTGCGATTTCGAAAAGGACCCCTTCTTCTATTGAGTTTCTGATGGCCTCCAGAACATCCGCGTAAGCTGGTTTTACGATGACAGCTGCTATTTTTTTCCCTCGCTGTCTTCGTCTACTCTTCGACTACAAAGCCCTCTTCCAGCTCCAGCATACCGTCTTTGGCGTGCTTCAAAGTATTTCTATGTACGCTGACGGTTTGAAGTATTTTGCGAAGGATTTGTTGACACTTCTTCAACATGTGCTCCTCAACCCCTCGGTCGCGATTTATGTATTCCCTTTTAGGGGACACACGTACTAGTGGTATATATTCCTCTGAAGCTCTCTTGTTCGTGTTCTCCTGTGGATGTCTCTTTGGAGTCTCTAGAGCACTACGGTCGGATTCAGCAGTTTTCGTCCTCACCTCTTGTTGCCCGTCTGTCTTGTCTGTTAGTTTTGTTGTTGTTGGTGTAATCTGTTTTATTGGGCCCCAACTCAGAACCGCTATCGTTGAACGCATTGTGCATAAGTTTTAGATGTTTCGTGGCTCAGAAGCACTTTTCCAAGTTTCTTCCGTGAATTGAATCCAACCACAATAACCAAAGAGGCTAAAACGGAAGGAAATATTAATTTTTCTGTGAAGAACTGCAGAGGGGCCAGCCTGTGGTCTGGTGGGATCCTGGCCCCTCCCTTACTTCCATACGACGTACTTATGAACAAGGTTAAAAATTTCCAAAACGTGATCGTATTTATGCTTAGAACAGGTTCAACATTTATTTTGCATACTTGATTTTTTCGAAAGATATTTGTTCATAGTACTCGTACTTCAAATATCACTAGTACTTGAAATGTCATTAAAATGTCGGACGGCGACAAATGGTCAAAGATAGTGATGGGCGTTTCTGTTGTTTTCAGAAAACGAAAACGAACTGTTTTTTTCCAAAAACAACTGTTTTTTAAAACTTTTTGAAAACTGTTTTCACTCGAACAGCAGCAGATTGATACTGGGTGTTACCATTAGTGATGGGCGTTTCTGTTGTTTTAAGAAAACGAAAACTATTTGAAAGAAACAGTTTGAAAAAAACTGTTTTTTTCAAACTGTTTTTTTCAACCTGTTTTTTTTTCAAATATTTGTCGTTTTCTTAAAACAACAGAAACGCCCATCACTAATGGTAGCACCCAGTATCAATCTGCTGCTGTTCGAGTGAAAACAGTTTTCAAAAAGTTTTAAAAAACAGTTGTTTTCGGAAAAAAACAGTTCGTTTTCGTTTTCTGAAAACAACAGAAATGCCCATCACTAGTCAAAGATAACTATTCCATATATGTATGTATACATCAATGCATTTTGAAAATTCAGTTCAATTGAATAAAGCAATCAGGAAAAATCGTCACTGATTTTTTTGGAGCATACACAAACACACTCTGCTCAAGTCTTACAAAGCCAGTAAAGTAAGATTTCTTACAAAATCAACAAAAAAATGCATCAATCCACCCATGTCGTCCCTATTTTTATGCAATAATTATTAGTATATTTATCTATCGCAATCAAATTAATTAAAACCGAGCAATTAGTCAAAAATCCAACAGCAAATGCATATGAAAATGGGCATTTTAATAAAAATGCTTTAACATTTTTAAATTCTAGATCTGGTTAAAAAAAACTTTATTTATTTGAACTAAATTATTTACGAATAGAGGCCTTGTTATGATAAAAAAGTTAATTTGCTTAAGTAACTTTATCAATTTACTTGAATTCCTAATGTGTGAGCTCAGAATTGACGCATCTATTCAGAATAATTAGATGTATGACTAAGTTGTAGATATCTAATCAAACCACACGAGATTAGCTGTAGACATGCACTTAGAACAAATTATGATACCCACAAGCTACAACAAACTCCCAGACGTACGTTAAATATTCGACCGTGCCTATGAACAGTTGTGAGCTTTCAGCTATATATGTAGATGCAAATAGATTCCGTCAAGCCTGAGTATCTTTTATGCATTCGAATGAATTGTTTGTTCGCTTGCATCATACAACAAAGCTTTTTCCGCTGCACCGATGCCATGGCTTTTTTTTGGGGGGGCGGCTGCACTGATCTGACGTACTTTTGACGTGCTCCCAATTCGAATAATTACCAAGAACATGCTTTGTCTGGCTGAACTACTTATGACTTATTTGTTTTATTTTTTTGTTTATGCTTACGCTTCCCTTGTCGCTGTCTACACATAAGCTTTGTTGTTGTAATATTTTCATTTCGTACAGCAGATATGGAAAAGCCCATTAACGCCGCCGAACTCCGGTACGTTTGCAAACAAACAAACAATATTTGTGTTTTCAAAAAACAAAAAAAACAAAATACTTTGCATATGTGAGCTTAGAATTGCTACTCGTCTCGCCCAGCCTCTCATGTGGAAGTCGCGTAATTGCGTCATCATAAATGCTCATCACGCTATCACGTATGGTTGAAGTGGCGCGACTGTTTGTCTCGCTGGGCTGGGCGGCCACAAAATGCTGTTTATCAGTACAGCGACTTTTATGTGCCAACTGGGAAAATTCCACTGGGGAAGGGTTTGTTGTTGTTTTGATCAAAATTCAAAATATTCTAATGTAGGTATCTAAGCTTTTTGAGTCAACTGTAAAATTAATTCGCTTCCGATAAAAGATGTTTGTGTCGAAGCAGAGCGATACGGCTTTATATTTCACGGAAAATAACTAGAAGGTCTTTGCGTTCGAATCGAATATGTATGTAAGTATGTAGGTACTATATCTATAGCGAGCTATGAATCTTCAATTTCATATTTAGCTGTATGTATCTTTAGATAAATTTTTAAATACATGAGTTTTTGTGGGTAGCTAGACGCGTGTGCTGATTACATCAGGGACACTTAAGAAAGAATCAGTGCATGAGTGTCACTTTGAGTATTACGTGACAAAGAACTTTGCTTGGAGATGGACTTAAATCAGTATAGCAAACAGAAAAATTTTCCCTTCTGCGATTGATATGACTTGAAGAAACCTACATATCAGACTAACCTTGAATATATTCGCGACGTAAATAGTTTTATTTTTTTTTGTAGTGAGTAAATAATCAGTAAGCTGCTCTGTAAGAATATTTAAACAAATATTTTTATCTTTTGATTCGTCATAGAATAAGCCATGAGACTTTCATGCTGATATGTGAGCAAATAGTGGGACATTGGCTATGGCTAGGATTTATGTCAATATCAAGTTTGCCGAAGTCATTGAAACTCATGTTAACAGATTTTCTTTACAAATTTTTAAAGTGTGAATATTTGTAAAGCTATGTCCATTCGTCAGATGTTGATTAAAGTATGGTCTGCAGTATTAAAATGAGGAATTTGGATACCTAGTTGTTGGCGCATTCCTTTATTCCATAAACCAAAAATGTATCCCAAAGAGGAGAAAAAAAAGAAGGAATAGAAAATAAATGAGAAAATTTTTTAGATAACTGCAAATATTTTTGAAATAATAACAAATCAAGCTTGTTGATTTGGAAAATTTCTTCAAAAATTATTTTATTTATGTCACTTACAACGTAGCGAAACTATATGGAATTAAGAGGTTCATGCTAGCTAGCATTCGGCTCTTTTCGTATTTTTGACACTTTGCGACTTCTTGTGGATAAGAAAGTGCGAGTGAGTAAATAGGTTGTATCTCACAGAACTTTTGTTTAATTTACTTATCATTTTTATTAATGCGTATTTCTGCATGTTTTCCCGTTATTAGATCCTTTTCATATCTTTCTACTTGGTTTCGACATTAAAATCAAATTTATTTTCTCAGATTTTTAGATCGGTGATGGTGTGATGGTCTTGAGCAAGAATATACAGTACCTCACAGATAAAATCGGTAAAATGTGTTGAATATTTTTGAGGGCCGATATCTCAGAAAATAAAAGAGTTGCCCAAATTCTTTTTGTTACAATATTGTTCTTTATTATCTATACTATTATAATCAATAATAAAAACAAAAGTTCTTAAGCCAGAAAAAAAACAGTTATTGAAATTTTGCATGAAACTGTCAATTTTTGAAGTCACATTTAAAGTCGGACTACAATGAAAAAGTTATAAATTTTAATTTTACAAAAGAAGTTCATATTTTGTTCGTAATCTACGTTGAACGATTTGAGATTGAGTTTATCAACGTTCGACAAAATTCCGGCTCAATTTTATCACATTCTTCTTGCAGGATTTGTTTCATTTCTTTGATGTTGGAATAAGACCTTGCCGCTACTTTAACTTTTAATCTATGTTCAATAAAATTGATGTCTGGAGATTGAGCTGGTGTTTCAATCACGTTTGGACAGTTATAGAGGAGCCATTCTTTGACTATGAGCGCGGAATGTTTCGGGTCATTGTCCTGCTAAAAGAAAAATCGGTCCAAAATATCCAGTTTCTCAGCGATTTGCCTCATATTTGTCTTCAGTATGTCGACATAAATTGTTTTGTCCATTATTCCATTTATAAAGTGAAAGTTTCCAGCACCGGAAGCTGATATACAACCCCAGACGATTATTGATCCGCCGCCATGCTTCACAGTTGGCTTTAAATTATTTTGTTTAAGCTGGGTGTTGGGCTCCCGCTATATATATCGCTGTCCATCGGACCCAAATAAATTGAATTTGCTCTCATCAGTGAAAACGACCTGAAGATACAATAAATTATTTTGATTACAGTTTTTTTAAACAAACTATCAATGTTACGTTATCCCAAAATGATGCATCCTTCTTTATATATTCTTTTGCAAAGCTAAGTCTGTCCCTTTGGTTCTTTTTTGGTACCAAGGACTTTTAATAGCAACTCTATCATTTAATCAATTCTTCCCCCAAACTCTCCTTGCGGTTTCATGGTGAACGAAAACTCCGTTTCGATTCTTTAGTAAGGACACAAGCTTTGTAGGCGACAAATGCGGATCTTTCTTAATTTCTCTCAATAGAAATTTTTCGTTAAAACCGTTTAATTTTTTGTCAGATCGTTGTTTTCTGGTCTTATTTTCAATGTACCCTCTTATTTTATAACGGTGTTATTCCATACAGTGGAATAACTTTTTTTTTCACAATCTTTACGATATCACTCGCTGTTTTTCCTTCAAAAAAAAAGGTCAAATATAATTTTTCATTCACAAACTGGAGTTTGTTTTACTTTTCGCATTTTATGTGTTTTCAGACAAGAAGTTCAACTAAGAATGATAAATAAATTCATTTCACAACTTCAGAGCGAAACAAACGGTACTTTGGAAGAGCCGCTTAACTGTTCCGACTTTAAATGTGAGGGCGAAAATTGGCAATTTCATGTAAAATTTCAATAACTTTTTTATGGCTGAAGAATTTTTGTTTTTATTATTGATTATAATAGTATAGATAATAAAGAACAACATTCTGATAGAAATAATTTGGGTAACTGTTTTCTTTTGGGAGATATCGGCATTCAAATGTGCTCACCACATTTCACCGACTTTATCTGTGAGGTACTGTACATGTTTTCATGGCTCAGGTTCCTTCAAAACATTTTTTGCCAAACACTTAAAAAGCATCGTAGTTTGCCATCTGGATAATCCATCAATAATAATATATATTTATTGACATAAATTCTGAATATACAGTTGTATATTGTTTTTTAAACGACATGAGCTGTACAAGATAAACATTATAGAAATAGTTGGTCGCTTCCTCCGTTACTTGATTAAGGGGGGCTTCAAACTTGAAAATCATCAAAAATATAAAAAAAACAATTTATGGGCTTAAAAAATTCTACAACTCTTTCTGCACATTTTGTAACTTGTCCCGTTTCAAAATTTCAATTAGAAGTATTTAATATTAAATTTATAATCTAAAGCATTTGAAGCGATTAGAGGAATTATGAAGGCAAATAGGGAACCCCCTTAAATAATTAGTGCTTATTTTGTAATACTAGATTAAATCAAAATTGTATTTCTCATTCTTCTGTTTCTTCTGTTCTCCTGTGCTTCTGGGGGAGCCACCATTAAAGTAATAAAACAAAAACGCTACGGCCTAAGTATGTTTTCTAGACCCATGTAGTCTTGTGCTTAGAATGTTAGCTATAGCACTTTTGGTGCTATGCGCTACTGCAGCAAAAAAAAAAAAATATTGATATTTGCAGGTACTTTGAAAGTGTAAGTATGCATGCCAGACACGGTGGCGAAGCTACTCGAGTGATTGCTGAAACCGCAGCTACTGTCAGCAATTAAAGATGAATTCAACTGTTGAATCCAACTCAGCAGTGATTAGTGTGGTAGCAAGAGTGGAGGTGGCTTGCCATAGAGCTAGATGTTCAAAATGCATTCAACTTATTGAGGGGGCAAGATGTGCTTGGGCTCCTGAAGCATAGTTTCCGCATTGCTGACTACTTGCCAGTCATGATATCTTATGGACCGATGGGTGGTGTTTAACAAAGATGAAGGAATTTGGAGGAGGTTTATAGTGTCAGGGACAGCACAGTGGTCTATCATTGGATATTACTTTTGGAACATCTTTCATAATGGAGTGATGCGCCTGGTAATGCCAGCGGATATACTTCAGATGGGTTACACCAATAACGTGCCAGCGGTAGTCAATTTCAGAGCTGCCGAGTTCTTCCAATTTGAAGCTAAGCAAGTAATGAGAAGGGTGGAATGGTGGATCACTGGCATCACCAACAACTGGCGCTGTCGAAGACAGAGGTCATCATGCTGATGAAGCGGTGGATACCGACTGTCATAACAACGATAGATTCAGTAAGTCGGTAAGTTACTTGGGAGTGATGGTAGACACTAAGCTGACTTACTGGGATAGATATGTCATAAAGTTCTGACCAGGTTGATGGCCAACATCGCTGGCCACGCCAAAACGAGACGGAGGTTGCTGATGGTGATGATGCGTTGCGAAACGAAGAAAATTAGAGCGCCAGCTGCCAGTGTCCAGCATAGAGTTGTTCTGCGTATCGCCCGCAGCTATCACACGGTGCCAAAAGATACAGTTTTGGCGGGATCCCGATAGACGTACTTGCGCGAGAATTCAGCGAAGAGTTTCTAACGCGCTCTGAGCCAGATGAAACGGGACCTCTACCGCACGCACGTGCGTGATCCGTCCAATTTTGGCAACAACACTAGAGAGCAAAGCAGCAGATTTCGCTGGATGGCGAAACGGATAGGTGTTTTGGACTCATGGATCACCCGTGCCGATTCCTAACGTGATCGCGAATGGGTTGTACACGCCGGAGTCGATCGTGAAAACGATGCTGCGTAACGAGGAAAACTAACTCAGCTTATGTTGAGAAAAATACTGCGCACAAAGCTAGAGGAGGTTTGCCTTTCCGAGGAAGGTTGCTGTGGTGGCTTCTGAAGTAATTTTGCACCCATAGGTAAGCAAGCTGTACCGGGGTAAAGTAATGCGAAAATATATTCTAACCTGAACCTTCGCGACCTATAGATGAACTGTTTTTTTTATTAAGTATCTATTTTGGATACGCATCGCACCAGGCAGCTTTTAGGCTTAACTCGAAGCGCCCTTCGTTGCACTGTGGGCGTTCTAACGGGCCACTGCTTTATAGGGCGCCATGCACAACGTTTGGGCGTAGAGTTTAATGATTTCTGTCGGAGTTGTGTCTCTGATGATGAGGAGGAATCCGTCCTTCATCTCATGTGCCAGTGTCCGGCTTTGACAAGGAGAAGATTGGTGGCACTTGCTGCACTCTTTCTCTCAAACCTGACGGAACTGTCCCTGATAAATCTAAAGGGGATAGTCCGGTTTGTCAAAGGAAGCAAATGGTTTCTTGACTTTAGTGAGTAGAAGAGAGTCACTAATTATTGTGGCATAACAACGGGCCTCTCTTGTGCCTATGTGTGCTCGTTGCCAGGCCTCTGTAGATTGGTAGCCACTTCAACCTAATCTTACCTAAACTAGCTCGTGGTTTGGGTATCTTTTGAAGATTTGTGTTGGCCATATACAACAAAAAAAAACGTTTGAAGTTTATTTGCCGCTACGTACGATGGCCCATTGTGTAATCGCATTGCGTCGTGCACAGCCCCTATTAAGTTGAAATCCATCACGAGTCCTTGGTGAAGTAACTGAGAGTTCCTCTTTAAGTCCATCGACGCTACCACGGTTAGTTTTGCGAAGAAATTTGAAACAAGGGGCTGCTTCCTTCTTCTAACAAGAGTCGGGCATTGGCAAAAGAAATTAAGAATTGTTTTCTCCTCGACCCTACATTGACAGCTGCAGCAAAAGTCATTGCAAGGAGAACCCAGCGGCATTGTATGCGTGCCAAACGAACAATATAGAATCAAAACAGCCAATTCGAGTAGTTGGCTAGTGCGACCCAAGTCAAAAGTTCTCATCAATTTTCTGGCAATCGCACAAGAAGACTAGTTCCTTCGAAAATTAGTCTTTCTAGCGATTTTTATGCGTTATAGTTTTTATTTTAAGTTTGCAAAAGAAAATAATATTTTCAAAAAATAAAAACATTTTTCTAAACTATTTTCTTGTTTGCTTTCAGGTAAGTCTCCACTTCACTTCATTCTATTGCTGAGAAAAGGTATTATTTTTATTTTAATAACTGTTCGAGTATGTAAATTACCTTGGGAAAAATTCAAGGAGTGAATATCGAGAAATTTGAATATACTTTAAAAAATAGGTAAGTATAAAAATTCGTTAGCTAATCGTCAGACTGCGAAGACTTCAGAGGCCAAATTACAGAAAGCTTCTTAAAAACGAGTTGTGGCTTTTAACAACACTTCCTTAATATCAAATCCCTCAACACACTCCATGATGTTGACACTCAAAGCACAACAAAAAAAAGCAACAATTCACTAACAAAGTCATCACCTGAATTCCATATTTGAACCACTTAATTGAACTCAATGAAATGATGCAATTCGATGCTGTTGCCATCGAACATGCAACAACCGAGCTTCCAGCCAATATAACTACTAAAAGTACTCGAGTAATGGGACCATAGCCTGTTCTAGTTCTCGTTTCTTCAATATATGTCCGGCCACACTTATCTTGCGCGGCCCTGTCTTCATACGTACGTACAATCCGACGCACGTAATCTTTCCAGCTGCAATAAAGGTTTTTTCCTCCTGTTCACGGACCATACATTCGATTGATTGAAATCAATTCGAACTTGAGAAATGTTGTCCGTGTCGGCTGGTACTTGCATTCTTACGGTCGTAACCAGTGTCATCATTGCCATCATCGTCATCTTCATCATTCTCATCATTTGGTGTCTTAGTTGACGCATTATTGAATACATGTCGCGTTGTCGTCGAGAAATATCCGGTATGATTAAAGTGTCATTGAAAAATCAGATTGCTAATGAACAGGATCCTAGAATAGATTCTCGTCATTTCAAAAGGAAATTCCAGCTGGGAATTATTGAATGAGAAACGATGTGAAATAATTTTTTTTCTCGCATGATAGATGCTTTCTGTGGTAAATGAACAGGATGTACTGGTCTCAGGCTGTGAGAAGATTATGATAAAAGGCTGGAGATTTTGAGTTTCATAGTTAGTTTAATTCTATTTAACAGACTATTTAGGTTAGATTAGGCTGACACAAGGTTACGTATGGACCTATTGGACCGAGAGCTTAAAGATTTAGTTTAAGTGGTTATAGAAATAATAATAATTTAGTTTAAGTGGTTATAGAAACATATTGCCTTATTGAAAACATGTTATATTTCAATAAAACTTTTAAGGTACATTTTTTGAGTTTTAAATTAAACACCTATTCAATAAAATCCCCCTCAGCGCAAATAATTGCTTAAATTCTTTGTCGAAAACGTTTACAGGCCCGAATCAGCTGGTTCTGGTCCATATCAGTCATTACTTCGGCAAATGTATTATGATGGCGTTAATTGGTCTCCTTTTCAACAACGCCCCATACATAATAATCCAGATAATTAAGATCTGGAGAGCTGGGTGGCCACAAATTTGGGATTATGTGATCATGCAAATTCTGAGACATCCAATCTTGCGTGATCATGGCTTTATGTGAAGGAGCAGAGTCGTGTTGAAAAATATATGGTCTACCACCACGTACACTATCTATCCAAGGCTTCAAATCTGTTTCTAAAACCTCAATATAGGCGGCAGCATTCCTTGAGGAAAGAAATGGGGTGGCATGACGTGCCCTTCATTATTAATAACATCTATTCATTATTAATAATTCCCTTCATTAAACCATGACAGTTGCTGGAAATTTTGTATGTATAACATGAGGAACATCTGAGGGTTCTGAATACAACCATCTGTCATTACGTCGGTTTATTTTTTGATCTTGATCAACATTTTTTTTCATCAGAAAAAAACCATAGCTCATCTGGGACTTCTGGATGTTTTAACTTATTCAAAAGTCTTTTTGAGCGCATAAATCGATTTGCTTTCATTTGGGTGACATAAACTGGCCTTTGCGCATCATGTAAGACTTATAACGAATATCTTTGTGAATAATCCGACGTATTGTGCACTCAGAAACATGGACGTCTCTCGATATGGCTATCATGGACTTTGAAGGATCTTCATCGATAATTTCTTGAACTTGCTTTACAAATTCCTATGTCTTTACAGTGTCAGAACATGTCTCATGCTTTCAACGCTTTGAAACACTTCCTACATCACCGTCAGATGCTCCTAACTCCTGACGAACTTTGTAAACAAACGATCGGGCGACTTCAAAAAATGTGGCAATTTCAAGATCGCTATGGTCTGCATGTGTGGCAACATTAAGGGTAGATCTTTTATTTTTTTGAGTAAGCTTATTATCCTCCATTTTTAACCTGAGAAGAAAAAGATGAAAAAAAAAATTACCGTTTAGTATTGGCAACCACTTATGTGTATGTTCTCAAATACCTGACGCACCCTGTATACTAAGAAGACCTGGAGCTTAAAGATTTACTTGAAGTGGTCGTAGAAGTCAGGAACTGGAAGTCTCTCTGAGACTTCCAGTTCCTGACACTTCCTACAGGTATAATTGGTTAAGTGTTGCAGTTTCATAGCATGAACTGCTAGAAAACATTGACCAGTATTTATGCCGACCACCCGCTTCAGCCCGGGTTAATTAAAGTCGGTATTTGGCAACTGCACGGTTGTATGACCCCCACATGATCCTGGTTACACTGCAGGTCTGAGTTTCTCGCTATCTGCGAATCGGAACCTGCACCATATTGGAGTTGGAAAACTAGAAATATACTAGCCCCATGCATAGCTAGCGCATCCGTTTTCTCATTCTCATTAATGTCCTTATAACCGACCAGAAGATTTTGACTCTTGTGTTGTTGCCTAGTCTTTTCAGGGCCTGCAGGCAGTTGAATAAACACTTCAATTTATGTGTGTGAAACATCAGTGGCTTTATCGTAGTTTGACTGTCTGTGAAAACGTTGATCCTGGCATTTGGCGTATTATCGACGGATATTCGTTCTGCGACCTTTCGTATCGTAAAGACTTCCACCTAAAAAATATTACAGTGATTATATCGCACTCTGCAGAGCATGCTGGAACACTTACTACCGTAGCTGTTTTAAATCCGTCAGTATAAATGCTTAGGACTCCTGTGCACATTTACTGATTCCATTTGTGCCATCACCTATGGTTGCTTGTTATCTATGTTTGAAGCAAAGAGTAGTCCAACTAAGTATACAGTGCATCTTGCGTGCCCCAGCTCAAAAAAATTTTCGCTCGTAGTGCCCGATTTTTTTAAGACTACTCTATACTAATGCCTGAAAATATAAATGAAAATATTTATTAAAATATAAAAAATAATTGACTTCTGCATATTGTGATAGCTAATAAAATATATTTATTTACAAATTTTTTTCTACGAAAATCTTTTAAGAAAACAGAACTTTCCATTTGGTTTATTCCATTGAAATTTGGCAAAAACACTTGTAAACATAAATTGCATTATCAAAAAACCACGTCAAAACATTATTTTACACATATGTTCGAACTCGTACTGTACCCGTTATCAGTATCACCACCTACTACTATCACCAAAACTTACTGATAAGAAAACTCAGGGAAAAAATTATACAACAAAACCAACACAAATTCTGTATCATACCGTTTTTTTTCTTCTTCTGCTGAATTTAAAGGCAAGGACTGACAATAATAACCTCATTTCGTAATCGAAGAAAAACAAAATCAAGAACGAATTTCGGTGCGTCCATGTAATCTGATATTTCAAAAATGAATTCGATTCAATTCGATTTAATTCGTTTGGATTATGTTTTCCGCTTTTGAAGACAAGTACATTTATAAAACCGGTTCTTTGGTAGCTTATGAACTTATGGAAAATTAAAAGAAGTGAAAAAAGCGAACAGGAAAAAAAAACCGAAGTGGTTATGTTTGTCTGGAAATTGCGTAAACAAGGCCAGTGTCACGAGACACAAATTTTCTCCTGCTGTCGGCCGGTTTGGACTTGTTTTTTTTAGCGGTCTCAACGCTTTTTCATGATTAATTCATGTTTGTTAATCGTCTTGGAGGAAATAGGAGATTATCGGTACAATTGTTTTGATTTGATTCGAATTAGGTCTGATCATGATTTTGTTTATAAAGTGGATTAGAAATGTAAGTCCTAACATGTAGATATGATTGCTTTGATCATTTTTTCTAACTAAGTCATTGTTTTGTTGTTCGATAAAATGGTTCCAAAACAAACATACAGGGCGTGAACGTGAACAAAGTGAATTTTGGCGTAGATTTCTTGACCGTCCTCCAGACGAAAAGACTGGAACAATAACTGACAGAAAAAGCGCCGGAAGGCATCCTGGTGTTCGCTCTGACGAAAATATCACTGTACTAACAGAAGATGTCGCGTACATATATGTAAGTCTTCAGTGTCGACGTACTACTCAATTGGCCATTACACATTCGTTCCTGCATCACATTTTGGTGAAAGACTTGAAGATGCTACCTTACAAACTGCAGATATCATCAGTTTTGGCCTGTCGGCCGTCAACCGCATTTAAACTACGCTCATGATCTCCTTAGCATGTGTGTTCCGCGGTCTGAAATCTGGCAGGGGCCAGGGGCCGAAAGGGCCGAAACATGCGATGATTTCGTCCTTGGTAAGGCATGCGATGATTTCGTCCTCCGTAATACAGGGTCTTTCGTTTCGTACTAAAAACTTTGTACAACCCTGTGCTGGCAATCATTTGACATTTCTGTCATCTAAACCATCATATGTTTAGTTGAATGTTTGCCATTATACAATATGGATCGTTTTAGTATCGCTCAACGCGTTAACATTGTGAAAAAATACTACCAAAATAGTGAAAGTTTGACACAAACCCAACGTGCATTACGAAGCAATTTCGGTCGTCATGGACGTCCTGTTGTGCAAACAATCGCCAATCTAACGGCTAAATTTGAACTTACTGGGACTGTGTTAAAAATTGCCAGCTTACACATCATCTTAATGTGAGTACAGCTGCAAATATCGCTGCTGTTGCTGCAAGTGTAGGGGATGACCCGAATTTGTCGATTTCGCGGCGTGCGCTGGTATTGGGCCTGTCGGCGACTTCGTTGTGGCAAATTTTACACTTGGACTTGCACTTACATCCACATAAAGTCCAATTTGTTCAAAAATTACAGCCTGGTGACCATGGAATGCGTCGGGCATACGCCGATTGGGTGCTGCAACAACAGCAACAAAATGCTGATTTTTCGCATCAAATTTTCTTCAGCGATGAAGCACATTTCGAGCTCGGTGGTTATGTAAACACCCAAAATTTCCTTATATGGGGCTCACAGAATCCATATGAGATTGTTCAGAGGGCATTACATCCACTTAAAGTGACTGTATGGTGCGCATTATGGTCTGGCGGCGTCATTGGTCCATATTTTTTTGAAAATGAGGAAGGAGAGACCGTTACAGTCAATTTCGAGCGTTATCTCAGTATGATAACTGATTATGTTTGGCTATTGATTGAAAATATGGATCTGGACAGCATGTGGTTTCAACAGGACGGCGCCACATGCCATACAACACGACCGGTTATAGATGAATTGCGAAAAAATTTTCCACATCGCATAATTTCGCGATTTGGTGACGTCAATTTACCTTAAAGATCATGTGATCTGAACCCATTAGACTTTTTTTCTGTGGGGTTATGCGAAATACCGTGTCTATGCAGATCATCCGCAAACTTTTGAGCAATTAAGGGACAATATTTGTGAGGTTTTGGCATCGGTACAACCTGATATGTGTAAAAAAGTCGTCGAAAATTATATTCATCGAATCAAAGTTTGCAAGGAAGCCCTAAGTGGCCATTTAAATGATGTCTTTAATACATAATGGCTTACTCCAAGCAATAAAATAAAAAATATATATTTATGAAATTCATTTTTTAATTGTGTTTAATTTTAAATTTACTTTTCTAGTTGAAAATGGAAGACCCTATACATTAACCTTAGGTAATGTATGCTCCCAAGTTCTTTCCCCTTATTTTTGCGAGTAAACCAAGGACTTTTTGGAAAACAGCTTTCAAGTGTTACATCTGCATTGCTGAGAATGTTTGCGTCAGGCATGCTGCTGGAATGCATTACAGTGATTCCTGCTGAGCATAATCTTTCGAGTCATTTGGCTTGTAGGGAGACTTATATGCGTGTCTGAAACTAGATGAAATAGCAAAAGCTTTCAAACTGTTGCTCTCTACTGTTTTTTGGTTCCGTGATTGCGTAGAAAATTTAAGATACATCCAGTGCTTCTCTGCGAAAGATTTATTTTTTTCCAAACTACCTAAACTTTTTCTCGATCACTTAGTGTTTTAGTAGTGGAAGAACTGTTAGACCCATTCCATCCCATACCAAGAAATAGCATTTTTAGTTTGAAAAAAAATATTTGCTTAACATGTTCGTCATAGAAAGAATGTAGTGAAAGATAAAGAAATTTACCAGAAACTTTCGATTACTGATTGAATAATAGATCCCCGACGCAAAAACTGAGTCTTGGTCTTTTCCTCTCTCATTCCTTTTTCTAAAGTCTCTTTTATAGCCATATAGCTATCGACAACTCATTCGCAATCGGGAAATTGTATTGATCTCATCTGTTTGAATTGTTGGTGCTTCAAAACAGAGAGAATTAAGAAAATGAAATAAGACTATACATATACGAAATTTAGTGAAGCAATTTTACTACAAAGGTAAAATCTATAATTAGAAGGAATTGATATTCTCTTTGGTGTCTCCGATACCAAAGATCTACGAGCTTTAGGTGATAACGTGTCCAATGGCCTACTGTCTCTATCTCTGTCTTCTTGTTCGCGGAGTAAAAGTCTGTCAAATTTGCCCATGGTTTTCCTTCACTACTACTAACGCTCTGATTCAAGCAAATTGCTTCACTTCTGACTCCTGTTTTCATTTCCTTATATCTCTCTTTCTTCTGAAGTTGGTGTGTAATTCGAATTGTGTAGATAAAGTGATTCGATGATATTGCCGAAGAATTTACATGTTTCTATGGTGGAGCATGTATCCATGAGAACAAGATGGATTCTGTGAGCTTGCTGTAGCTCACAGAATCCATCTTGTAAATGTAACTGCTAGGAGTTTTACCTTAATGTTGGTTTGTATACCTCCTTTTTGCACTGATATGACAGTAACACAATCATAAGATTATCCACCAACAGGCAATTCACTAAGCCCAGAGCTGTCTACAAGGCTCAAAATGTTTACTAAAGACTTGAACAAAAGTAGAGGCTCCCCTTACCGCGCGCCTATGCTCCTGAGCCTCAACGACGAAGTAGACGATTTTCGGTCTAAATTCATAATGACCGACGAGTCCATTTCTATCTGAACGGATGTGCGGAGCCATTACATCCATCCAAAGTCACTGCGTGATGCGCCATATACGTTGAAGGTGTCATAAGGCCTCATTTTTTTTCAGAAGACCCTGGGATAATACGATTACTGTGACTGGTAAGCGATAATGAACCGTGATCAACATTTATTGCCGCAAATCAATAAAGTAAGGCTGGAGGACAAGTGGCTCCAACAGGACGATTTATCAGGAGTACGCTTTTCTAGTGCAAGAACAAAAATTTCCTAGTAAATATTTTACTTGTCTTTTGTTAAGTTTCCGATTGTGTTTTTTTTTTAAATAAACTAGGTATAGTAAAATTATTATATTATTACACTGGATATAATTTTCATCTCTTTTAATGGAGTTGGAGACTCTCTTTTCCCATTTTATCTATTCTACAACCGATGCATTCTCTAAATTAAATTTCTCTAAGTTCGAAACCCTTCGAAAATATGAAAAACGTTAGGTATTCATTGAACTCACTGGCTATCTGTTCAACAAAAAATTAAATAAAGAGACCGCATGCTGAATAATATTTGAAATTTTTGCCGCCCAATGTGGGTGCCGAGATATAGGTTTTTATCTCATCCCTCCTATTCATTGAGGACTGAGGAGCAACCATTAACATGTATCGTCACATAGTGTATGTGTGGCCAGAACTCAAATATATGCGCAGCCTGGGCAGCCCGTTATCACATCTGACTGTTAGAATGCAGAATTTCTTTTGGAACTTATCATCCGATCCATCAACATCGGGAAAATGTTTTTGGGCCAACTTGTAAAAAAAAAAAATATTTTTGAAATTTGTAGAGAATTTTTTTTCGATTAGATTTTTAATCATTTTTAACCATAACCAACAATTAAATTAAAAATTTACAGAAATATAAAGAATTTGTAATCAAATAACTTGCACTTTATTGAGTACTTTGCGCTTGAAATCGATGGAAACTTCCAAATGAATAGGTTCGAAAAAAAACTTTAATTCGAGCTCATCTTGCACAAAAGTGTCATCAAAATACTGTTTACGTCCATCTTATCGATTATCAGCAATATGGATAATAACTAGAACAAGGATGAATTGGACAAACAAACAACAATTACCTTCACACACTGTTCCGTTACAGCCACATGCTTGTCTGAATCAAAAAATCAACTGATAACGAAATGCGAAATGCCACTGCGATTCCATTTGACTATGACTACTCTGAATAATTCATAACAAGATCCTTATTTATTTCCGAAAGCCTATGTAAAACATATCTATCGGACTTTAAGCGTGCAGTGCATACACATGTCAGCATAAACTCCATAGATTCGATGAGAGAAATCCCAGTAAATTGACCCGCGAAACCTTGTACTCGTGATTAGCATGTTTTTCGACATTCGCGTGTTGTTTATCGTTGATTATATACATATCTGATGCCGGCAAACGATGAAGGATTCATCATCGCCAACAACATCATCACTGAACTTCCAATATGTCCGATTAATTAGTACGTACTGACAATCAATTATCAGTGGGGCGAAGAAATTAATGTGTTTGTACGCCGAAAGCATCTTGCTATCTAATCACTTGCTATGTGAATGATGATAGTGTTTATCGACTGGTTAATTGTGAACAGATAGTTATGTTATATAATTCAAAGTTAAATCAAGACTTGAAATACAATGCATTGTAGCAGATTTTCATAGCGATACTAGCAGATTTTATTGAAAAATATTTTTTATGAAATTATTCAAATCATGTAAATGAAATATTTTCAAAATTAATTCACGATTTTCCTAGGCAAAGTCATGCTCTTTCAAGTCAAATTAACATCTTGAAATACAGATCAAAGGGTAATTGGGAGTAAAGTAGCCTGCTTCCAAATGAAATTAAGGATATTTTAAATTAAACTTAGCATTTTGAATCAGTACTCATGAAATTTTTCTTAGAATTTTTCAAAGTAAATCAAATATTTTTCAAAAAAATATAAAATATTTATTAATAAATAAATAATTAAATAAAATAACTTAGTAATTACCAAAATATTCGGTAAGGTGATAATTTATATTTGAAATCAAGCAAAATAATTTCAACTGTAATAAAAAATAACAAAGCTATTTATTTCCACAAATTTTTAATTTAATGTTTATTTTTGTTGATTCTCGACTTATGACCATTTTAAAACGGGTGACCATTTTAAAACGGTAACCATTCAATTTATTGTACGTTGTTAGGGCTATAATAACCTAAATGGTGATTGGAGATTAAACCGCTACGCAATTGAAGCAAAACTATCAAGTAGTATATGAAAACAATATTGCATAAATAGTGCATTAGAAAAAACTTAAGAACAAATTACTGCAAGTTGAACAAATAATAAAAAGAAAAATATCCCTTGAACTTCTACCACTGCACGAGAATGGTGTAAATTATTTGATATTGCAAGGAGGAAGAAATTTGGATACAAAATTGCAGTTTATAGGATTGTCTTATTATATAATTATTATATTATTATTATCAATTAATTATTATTATCAATTATATTATTATAATTATATTATTATTATCAATTACATTATTATCAATTAATTTTATCCACATAAATTTCAATCAATTGTAAAAATATTGCAACATAAACAACAGTTTCTAGCCATATTTTTTTTTATACTAAATGAAGTACAAATACAGGAACCAATAGCATTCAAAAATAAGTTATTTTTATTAAATAATGATAATTAAACTGTATGATGAAAGTACGAATTAAATCCACTAATAAAAGCATTCATTTACCTCATGTCTCACGTCAATAGAAGAAATTAACTTTAAAAAATTTAGCAGGATGAGATCGAATAAGACTTTGAAAAAACCGGAAAAATACGCTTTACTCAAGGGCTGATTTCGAAATATTTTTCCGTATCTTCTCTTCGTCCAAGATAACTTAAATGCTTTCTGGATGGGTGTTTCTCGCAAAAATTTCACGGAATATAAAAAATGCAGTAAATGGCCCTACCTGTTATTGAAATATATTTATTCCCACAATTACGTATTATTGAATTATATTTATATATTTATTTATATATCTACATGAACAAAATAAAAAGTTAATTAAAACTAAGAAAAAATTGAAAATCTGTCAAAATTTACCATTTTCGAGCCAAATTCAAAGTTTTTTATTACAAATTCATAATATTATCGAGCCTGATTCATAATTTTTCAAAACAAATTCATAGATTTTCGATAACAATTCATAAATTTTTTGAGTCAAATTCGTAATTTTATCAAAGTAAATTCATAGTTTTTGTAAGTTAAATTAATAATAATGGTTTGTAATCTGAAAGGTAATCAATAATATCCAGCAAAATTTGGCTCTGCCTTGAATGTAGGAGTAGAAAACTAAGGAGAGTTGTAGGAAGAAACTATTTATAAACCATTATTATGAATTTGACTTACAAAAGTTATGAATTTGAAACGAAAAAATTATAAATTTGATTTGATAAAATTATGAATTTGACTAAAAAAATTATGAATTTGTCTTAAACATTTGTTTGGAAAATAAACTGAAACACTGAATTATAAATCCATCCAATTCTGGACTGAAAACCGAGTTCGAAAATTTTTAAAGATCATGCACAACCACCGAAAAGCAGTAGGACACGTTTTAAATCCCATTTTACAGCTCTGCTGCCAACACCCAATAGACGCACAGTTTCCACAAGTCAGTCTTATTTTTGTCGGGGTGCCATTATAGAGAGGTTGCTTACATGCTATCGGAAATCAGTTTCGCTCGCTATCAGCTATCAAATAGCCGTATTATTTCACAATTATAATGGGAAAAGGTCATAAGTGTAGAGAGAGAGGGAAGCTGATGAACGGCACACACTTAGACAAGAAAAAAATGGTTTCTGCCGAGGAGATGATGAGTCTCTCAAAAGTGGTCGAACAGCAGTGTGAAAATGGAAAAATCGTCACCATCACCAAAAGTCTGTGAGACCAGCTCCATTTCTAAACCAAACTGTCGGTTGAATTTCGTTTTGACCCGAAGACTGATCTGAAAGAGATAGAAAGAATAGGGTAGGGTTTGTATCATAAAAAATTTGATGACATGTCTTGCTAAAAAAAATAATAGAAATGGAAACGCTGGCAGTTCTTTGCTAGCATTGTAACCAAAAGTCCATCAGACTTGTTTCGCAGTCAAACCAACCTATTCAGTGAATTTTGTTGTGATAGAATGATTGAGTCGGAAGTTGTAGGGGTAGAAAAATATTGGAGTCAAATTTCGGAAACTGGAACATTTTCATTATAAAACGTTTTTCATATTAAAATTTGAAGTTGGCATATCTTAGTACAAAAATCATCAAGCTGTCCGATGTTCAAAACTCTTTGTTATCCTGTTAGTTTTCTTCGAATCACATAACTCCATGAGACGCTATAATGCCCTACTAAGCGCAAAAGCGGTATCTCAAAAAAAATCGAAAAATTGATTTTTATAGCATTAGAAAGCTTAAAACAATACGCATCTAACGAACTAATCCTTTTAATACCCGAAAATACCCGATGTATCTAAGAGCGGAAGACCGCTCACCGAGAAAAGTGGAGTAAGGAGAATCCTCCACCAGCTCCAAACGAACCCAGTTCCTCGTCGCCTATTTCAATTTTACCTTAAACCACTAAGGGAATTTGAGGTATATCAATATTATTACTTTTACAAAACTTCAATTATCTCGAAACTCGCTTTCATTGAGATACCGCTTTTGCGCTTAGTAGGGCAGTATAGGAGAAGATAGTTATTTTTAGAGTGACCGCTCGCAAAACCAAAATTTGGAAAATTTTACCATTTTTTGCTTATTTCCAATGCAAGATAATTTTTTTTTTTTGAAAGTTTGAAATACGAAACTGACTAAAATTGCTGGCATAGGCACCTGTACCCTAATTTTGCAATCAGAACTTTAAAACTTGGCTTACAGTAATATCAATCTAGTGTATAAATTTAGCGCACCGAAAGTTACAGGGTATAAAGCTTGTATTTTTCTGAATGTTTTTTCAAGATGGTACCGCAGCTACAGGTTTATTCTGGTCTATTCAATCCTTAAATTCATTTTGATCTTTATGATTCGGTCGTCAACTTACGCGAATACAAATTTCGAGTGCTCAAATTTCGAGTTCTCTAAATGTTATCGTTCTTGCGGGATGACGTATTTCGAAAATTTCAAACTGATTGTGTAGACAAAGCATTGAATTTGTCAACCGTTTGCATTTTTTCTTATTAAGCATTCGGGAGGGTTCAAAGGTTGGGACGATTTCTGTTTACGCACCTGCCGTAGCTTCAGGGCTTCTATTATTCTCGTCAAATATGACACAGATATATATTGTCAATGAGAAATTCTTAATGATCTGGTGGCTCTGAAGGAAGTTATGGCAATTTAAAACTTAGCAAATTTTTATTGCCTACTTTTAGGCGAGTAGCACTCACATGGGGTTAATAATTTCCAAAATTTTATCATATCCAAGCATAGAAGGCCTTGGTTGGTCTTGGTTGTTACAAATGTATTTTCGTCATAGAATTACAATGGTACCTGAAATGACACTAGAAATAATAAATCATATTAAAAAAATTGAAGTGCTTTGAAAATTAATTTTGCGTGATTTTTCGCCTGGAAAATTGGGGAAAAAAATTAGAAATGGCTTATATCATATCAAAAATCAAAATGCTCAAATATTTTAACTTATTTGGCCTAATGAGCTAGCATAATCTTAAAATTATCTACTCATCACATTGAAAGATCATTTTCCATTTGAATATAATTGAATTCCATTGACGAAATCATTAAATCGATAATTTTATTGCTCTATCTGAGACTTTATTGATTGTTACTGTAGACAAATCAGCAATATTAGTTTCATCCAGCTAATAAATCAAGAGCATCTTAAATATCATGGACATATGGATTCTTACTAATTGAATATTTGAATGCATAATTTCAAGCTGATTTTGATACCAACAGCAAAAAAAAAATCCCAATCCGCATTAAATACTAAGTCAAATTCATTTCCGGCGCCAACTTCCCAATTGCTGACTGATTGCATTCTGTCTTTGCATTGAATTTGTTTATTCAAGATATTCACCCTCTCTCCCCCACAACCACTTTGAACAATCTGCTAGACCGTATAAAATATGAAAACTTGGAGCTCTTCATTTAACTTGTATATCGGCCACATCGGTTTACTATTTTGCTAACGTAAACCCGAAAAAGTTAAAAAGTTCCAATGAATAGAGGTGAAAAAACTGAAAAGAAATGACTGAAGACAAAAGTAATACGATACGAAAATTCAAATTTCGATACAGGAACTATATGTACGTGACCTTGTAATGAATTATTGAATTTCGATTCTGGCGTAAATATTTATGAGAAATTCGAGTTGAACGGAAATAGTTTTCAAATTGCCTGGAAGTATCACCGGAATATATGATGATTTGGTATGAATCAGCGTATCTTTGCGGGCGTAGTAGATAAGACCAGTTTTACTAGTGCAATACGATAATCGAAGAGAAACTTTTCCATTGCACTTGAAACCTAGGAGCCATCTGAACTTACTCGAACGTCTGAATATCTAGAATGGAAATTAATACTATAAATACAGTCAATGACGAAAAATTTCCGCCAACCGTCGAAAGTCGCTCGGCGACAATGCCATTCCGTTTCCTGAAAAGCGAACGAACTCATCGATTATCCTACCGCTCATGATGATGACCTTTACATAATATGACGACAATAAAAATTATATTGGCTTTAAATCGGTTTGTTGCCATTTCGTACTTGAAGTCGACGAACGAGTTCAGCGTACGATGTTTTTGTGTTGATATGCTCCGAGAAAGAATACTTTCCGTCGTAAAAATCTTCTTTCGCTAGTGTATATGTATTGTCTGTGTGTATAAACAGAAATCTTGACAAAAATGCTAAATCTTTCATATTACACTGGGTAACATCGGGGCATGGACGATAATGTTGATGATGATAATGTGCTGAGAAAGCTATAAGGCGGGCGCCTGCTAGATATACGAGTATTTTTTGATGATCTACGATTTGGCAATAGTTAATATAGTTAGCTTAGTGCCAGGGCCGGTGTGTTTATAAACGCATTGAAATGTATGCTGATGGCAACGTAATCAATTGGGCAAATAGAAATCTTTGCTAGATTCATCTGAAGTGTGTGCATGGCTGAGCTGAAAGTTTGTTGGGATTGAGATGTGTACTAAAAATAGGTTTTACGTTTTCCTATTTGTTCGATGGATTGCAAAATTATCTAGGACAGTTGATCAAATATTTGAAGTTTTGTTTGAAATCGGTTCTCGAAAGGAAACAGTTGGAACTTCAATGGAAATGATTTGCATTTGATGGTTTGTATATAAAGTTGTATGTTTTGAGGGCATTTGAAATCGAATCTGATGCAATAGAAATGTTTGGCCAATAATATAAACATTTTGATAGGAAGTGCTAAAAGAAAATGGCGTAATGGATTCGAAAATGAGCTTCAATTGACTGGATTAAAATTTGCCCAATAGTTTTGATGATACATAATGTAGAATGAAGATTCTCAATTCGTGTTAGCTTCTCTTATTTCTGAAATGGTCTCAAAGCTTAAAAATAATAGCTAAAATTTATGCGCCCAACGTGGGTTAGCTGTTTGAGTTAATAAATATTCATCTGGTTCGCTTCGGGAATGCTTTTTTCCTGTGCATATGCAAGTTCAACAAATTCGAATGAACTCAGCAGTTCAAAAAGCTTACAGAGATTGGGAAATTGACCAGAATATCAGAATTTTCAAATGAAGGACAAATTTTGCTCTTCAAATGATAGTAAATTTTTTGATAGATTTGTTTATTTCAGACTTTTGCCAATCTATTTTCAGTCAATGTTTTGGTTTATTTCGAGACAAAAGTAATAACGGTGTGTATACTGGTCTTGAACGGGCTAAAAAAATTTAACATAATATATTCTGCCTCAAAATGCATACTTGGTAGTATTAATTTAATTTAATGCATGGTACCATTAAATTACTTGTTCACAACGTGAAATTTCACGTATGGTTTCAGGCCTATAAATGCTTTCATCTATTACGCTGGCAGATGATATAAAGAAAATTTTTAGTGGAAAATCTTCAGTTTAGTTCATACGAATTTAATTATGAGTAACTAAAAAAAATAATGGTTCAAACCCAAACAACCATTAAACGGTCAACCATCTATCTGAAAAATAAAATTTTCTCGCTATCGTGGGGATGTAGATATGTTGATATATAATGATATAAAATTTTTGCAAAAAATGTACAGTTTAATTTGAATATTTTGTGATTTGAATATAAGACTAAAAAGCCTTATGTTGTTTGGCACGTCATCGTCTGGAGCTAATGAATTCAGTTGACTTTTAATTATTTATGTTCATATTTGTGTTTTTTTTAATGAGATTAAATGCATTAACACTTCAAAATCAATTGAAATATATGAAAAACTTGAACTTTTGGAATGGGCTGTGAATACATGTTTGCGATTCACGATACTTCTTTGAGACATTTCAAAACATTAGTTAAAATTCTAAACATTAAAATTCCAAGTTATGTACGAGTAAGTTCACTACCATTGTATTTTAATATGCCACGGCATAGCAATGACCGTTTATCGCAATTATATGCAGAACAATTTTGACATTAAACAGTTTTGACGTTAAATTAGCTCGATTGGATTGGATTCGAACTGCATTCCTCTGCACAAATGTAGATGGTGCTGAGCAACTAAGTTTGAATTAAATCATGACACCACTTCTGCTTCTTTAATGCTTCTTAGAAAAATACGAGCCTGAGCTCACTTTTCAGCATCAATCATATCAAATTGATCCCATCGAAAATCGATTTCAAAAGTATTTGAATTAATGAGCAACTAGTTTTCACCAGTTTTCAATTTGTATAGTATTTACAAAATTAACATTACTTCTCCATTTACAAAATTATTTTTGGGTCTTCATTCTAAAATTACTTGTGGACTGAGTGATAATTAAGAGTCTAAAAGCTTATTAATTTCTACTGAATTTATTTGGTCCTATATCATTTGTTTTAAAAAAGGAACCATCTATCACTGATTTTATTTTCGATTTTTTTTTTGTCAATTCTCATTCGCTTTCTTGTGCGTTTGTTGCTCCTCTTCTAATTTCTATGTTAAAATTAATTCTATTGATCTGGAACTCTGAAAAAGGGTTTAAAATACACCTTCTGCCAGTAAATCAGATGCAATCCTAAGCATTATAGATAATTTTTAATCTAGTTTATTTTATGCTAAAAAGTAGTTTTCTTTTTACTTACTATTCTTAATATTTTCTCTGCATCTAGAAAGGTGCGAACAATGCTCTCCCGTAGACTAATTCTAATCATGGGACACTTGTTTTAGGCTAAGAGGTTTCTGGAAATTTGCCAGAAAAAAAAACCTGTCTTCAACTAGGAAGCATCAACCAATGTTTAGTCGATTAATGTTGATAACTTTTTCACGATTATTTCAATATAAATCACTTTTTATAGCAAACTATTGCGTATTTTAATAATAATGAATTTGTAGTAACCAACTTAAATTGAAATTGAGACTATTTAGGAGCTTTCCGGATCGCAACTGCACCACACAAGAGAATGGATACGAATGCACTTGTTGTTTACTTCTTTTACTCCCAATTGACAAACAAGAAATCCTTAAAAAATTTGCTTGATCATCGTACCAGTTGTAATTAAAGTGCTGGCATTTGTCATTAGACTTGCAAATATTTCTAAACAATAACGTTTTCGGTCTTTATAAATTTTTCTTTTCCAGCTTTCCTTTTCAAGTTTTTCTATTCTTATTTTCGTTTTCATTGTTAAAGTCAAATCAATTTGCCGAATAGAACAAAATTAAACCTAAATTTATCAATCGAATTAATGCAGTGTAGTTTTCTTCTCTCTCTCTCTCTCTCTCTCTTCGAAAAAAAAATATCGAAAAAAGTCAGGATCAGTTTTCCTCTCTCTCTTTTCTCCCCCCCGGTCCGAAACAATTTTTATCTTTTTCTTGGTTTGAGCATTACTGCAATTGATTTTTTCTAACCTGTTCAAATGAAAGATAAATATAAAATGAATCGATAAAAAATAAAAAATAGAAATAAATAATGAACGAAAAAATCAATAATAATATGTTTAAAAAAAATAAAGAAAACAAAATTATGCGTATAAAAATAAATCATAAAAAATGTTTAATGTTGATTGAACAGTGATTTAAATTTGAATCTAAATTTAAGGGTTATCCGATGTGTGTAAAAAAACTACGAGAGTAGCCCTTACACCACTACAACTTGGGCTCTTACTTGCTTAGTTATTTCTTTGAAAATTAAAAACACACTAAAACTATTTCCATCACATTTAATGTAACAAAACAGAAGCCATTCAAAGTCCAAACTATTCATCAGAAACAATATTTTATGACATCTGTCTAATTTCTTCGTTATCAGCTACACATTGTAAACAATACTTATCTGAGAATTATTACACTGTACTCTTCACTCTCTCAACAATATTCAAAAAAAAATATATTTTTTGATCTTTATAGCACCCAACCTAAAAATATCCAATCTTTAGATATTCATTTTAAATTTATTGCGCACACTAGATACGACCAGATACATTTATTTACTGAGTTTCTAACAACCATCAAAATATTTTTTTCTAAACAATCTAATTTCAAATACATAAATACTTTTATCAAGCCTGCTCTAAAAACAGTTACGACTCCTATGAATCTCACAGCTTGCCAGTCTAGCTGACTGCATGTAATTGCAGTAAAACACGCGCCCAGATACAGATACCAGCTAAAATTATGATGGCTGACGGTAACGTAGTGCGCGAACCATATCGCTAACTGTCAAGATAATCCTTATCTCTTTGATTTTTGTTGTATACAATTAATTAAATGAACGGAGTAATAAGTTGATTTATTGATTGTCCAAAACAAATACAAACAATCTCAATCTTCATTGTTTAACAAAAGTGGACAACAATGGCAGGCACAAGCATTCAGTCAGACTGGTCTGTTCTGTGGTATGCTGTTTTTTTTTTGCTTTTTCTTGGAAAACTCTAAAATATTTGCAGAATGATTATTTTGTCAAGAGTAATGGATATATTTCAGGTCTACGTGGCAAACAGACATAATAGAAAGTGCAAACTGAATTTGAATTTGAAATTTATCGCAGAAACGAAATGATGTAATGTTTCTAAATTTGAGTTTGGATTGAAGTGTTTTGATATGGCCGTTGATAATTTAACGGTTTATTTTGTATCTGATGTTGCCAGGCTTCATACTGTCTCTCGGAACGAGATTGATTTGGTTTGTTTGGCGCTTTAGCTGGTTTGTAGTTGAATGTAAATAAACACTTTTTTCGTTTTTGTAGGAAGAGTAGTAATTTGAATTGGGTAAAGTAAATTGTTGACGGGGAGATTGTTAATGGAAAAGGTACGAATTGGTAAACAGAAAGTGAAAATATAAGTAATTTTGACAAGATAATGTTTTTGAAAGGAATTTAACACTGAAGTTTGAAAATCGCTTTCACGATGTGCTTGAAAATTTCGGAATCTAGCCCCTATCATAGCTCTCGATGTAAAAATCGGTTTAGTTACGATTTAAAAATAAAAAAAAATTGTGTATTTTGCGGTCAAGATGCATTTAACTTCTTTTCTTCTTTCTTGAATTTTTTCTTCTTTTTTTGAGGTCGAATCGGGCGAGAAAATGTGGTTTGAAAGATAATACCCACTCTATCTAAATAGATAGATAATAATATTTGAATTGACCACTTAGCTAAACTCTGTCTAGTAAATGGTTCGAAAATTTCAAAAAATTTTGTAATCCCATGACTGACATGAGAGTTTTTGTCAATTTTCGCATCAAAATGTGTTAATCTTAAATTTCTATAAAAGATGTACAACATCCTTTGTTATGAATCAATAGCTGCTCAAAATCTTCTACCTTCCAAAATTGCAGTCGTATTAAAAGCAGAATTCAATAAGGTTTTTGTGGTGTGACGCAGCCTTACGCGCTAGGATCAAGGACGTCAGATCTTGCTTTGCCAGGACATCATTCCTAAATATTCTTTGACTCTGCAAGTACGTGTTGGAAAAATTAGTCTATTTCACAGTGGCTTTAGCGTTAATTTACAATTATTATTTAAAAATTCATATTGTAATATCTCCTTTGTTCGCTGCGAAATTTAAATACAAACGCGTCTATTCGACTCGAATTCACTTTATTTAATGCCTTTTGACAGCTTCGTTCAATCCCATGTGGCATCACAAGCGACATCTCTTATCATCTTGTGAAACCACTAACACTAATTCAAATCCAAAATATGTACAATTGTAACATTACAACATAAAGTTATATTAATTTTTGAGAAAAGCGATTCTGATATCAATTTTGCACGACAATTGGCAAATATTTGTAAAAATTTGAATTAATTTAGAATTTTAAATTTACTCTTTATTAACTGGATCGAACGTAGAATTTTCTTTGCTGCTTTGCTTTGCGGGATATGAAAGTGGATTTTTTTCATTAAAATAAGGTGAAAAGAAAACAGCATGAAGAAGTACATGAAACGATGAAAAAAGATATTAAAAAATATCATCAAAAACTGTAAATTGATAGGAATTTGGCGATCCGGTAGACAATCGGCGAGAGGCCCTCTTCATCATAAATGGGCATTATCAGGTATGGGATCCAGAAATTGGCTCTACGGATCTACCGAAGCGACAGCCCAAAGAGCTCTGCTTCGGGTGATCTAATACCTGAAAAACCTCACCCAAAACAGGTGACTCCAACGACAGGGGAGGCACTTGAAAAGGGGTTTGACACCTGTTTGGGGGTGACATCTGAGGAGGAATCGGATGTGGAGTCCCTCTATGCAGATGGGGTTAGCGTCGGGACTACCTCCGAGTTGCCTGGACCTCATGACTCTGGAGGCAGAGGAAAGGGCTGGGGCGACATCTATGTCCGAGTGGGAGGACTTCGTCCTAATCCAAGAACCATGGGTTGCCAACAATTGGGTTTGCGGGTTACGCACTAATGGATACAGACTGATGGTACCCGACGGTGTCTATATTCTTGTCAAGTAAAACATAAACGCCCTTGTACTATACAATTTTAGTGAGAAGGATAACATGGCTGTTGTAGTGGAAATCGATCAAAGACCATGCTGGTTTGTTTCTTACTACATGGTGCATGATCATCGTACCAGCCCTCCCTGTGACATCTTCAAGGGTGCTGTGGCTGAAGCCACGAAAATTGGTGTGCCTCTTTTTCTAGGGGCTGACTCCAACGCTCATAATGAAGTATGGGGTAGCTCCAACACTAATGGCCGAGATGAGGAACTTTTTGATTTCATCCTTGCCCACGACATTTTCATCGCCAATCCTGGTAGCGAATCAACCTTCCTTACCTCAAACCGTAGGGAGGTGCTTGACGTTAACTTGATTTGTGGGCGGCACTCGCATCTTCTCCCTGACTGGAGGGTTCTACAGGAGTGCTCATTCTCTGATCATAAGTACATATTGTACAACGTGGCTGGCCGCAGCTCTGCCGAGCAGGTAGCCTTTATTAACAGAAAGAGAACGGACTGGAAGTTATTTAATTCTCTGGTTCGATCCTCACTGGAAACTGTTCCTAAGAGCATTGACTGCTACCATGGATCACCCTTACTAGTTCTCTCAACTCCACATCTAGGGAAGCATGTAAGCCACCCACAAGCACAGGAAATCCTAAGCCCCCTGGTGGAATATGGAGATCAGTACCGTGCGCAGAGAATGCAGGAGGGAGTTCAATTGCTCGAAAAAATTTAATGACTGGTCGCTGTATAAAACGAAGCTTAACGCTTTTAAGTATGCCGTACGCAAGGCAAAGAGGTCCTCTTGGAAATTTTTCTGTGGAAATGTAGAGAGTCTCAGCGAGACAAATCGCCTTCGGAAGGTCTTAAGCACGGCACCTTAGGCTATGGGGGGCATCATGAACCCTGAGAATATTAAGACTAGTTCGAGCGCAGATACTCTAAACGTTCTGATGGACGCAAATTTTCCGGGCAACTATTGCCCTCTAGAAGCGGTACACCAAACGGAGCAAGGTTACATTTCAATGCCGCCGTTCAGAATACAAGGTAGATTATTAACTCCTTTAAGCCGTTTAAGACCCTGTGCTTTGATGGCGTCCATGCGGCTGACATCCAGCAGTCCATGGAAGTATCGCTTCCTTGGCTCCGAGAGATTTATAACGCTTGCCTTCGCTTCTCGTATGTTCCCACCGGCTGGCGGAAATCCAGAGTGGTGTTTATCCCTAAAGTAGGAAAAGTTACCCATGTTAAGTCGAAGGACTATCGTTCAATAAGGCTTAAATCTGTCCTGCTTAACATTTTGGAAAGGATCATTAATTACCATATTAAAAGTTGAATCGATCCTATGTTGATCTTGCACGCTTATACCAGAGGTAAGTCTGTCGAGATTGCTCTTCACTTCCCTATTGAGCAAGTTGAGAAATCTTTTGCTCTTAAGGAATATACGCTTGCCGCCTTCTTGGACATAGAGGGAGCCTTCAACAACGTAAAGTCTAACGCAATTGTTGAGACAATATCGGTGTTGCATGTGAATGAACGGCTGATTGATTTTATTGTGCAGCTTCTCAAAAGTAAAGTGGTAATCTCTTCCCTGGGGAATGCCAGCGTAAGACGCGGAGTCAGTACGGGCACAACTCAGGGTGGAATCCTCTCTCCCCTGCTGTGGAACATCACGGTGAATACTCTCCTAATGCGGCTGTTCCGTGCCGGCTGCAAGTGCAAAGTGATTGCTTACGTGGACGACATAGCTGTAGCAGTGTCGGGAAAGTATTAATCTACGCTATCGGAGAGGCTAAATCACTCTCTTGACATAATTTTACGTTGGGGTCGTGAGTGCGGCTTGAATGTGAACCTTTGCAAAACGGAGCTAGTACGGTTTACAAGGAAGTACAAAGTGCCTTGGTTTGAGTTACCCAAATTAAATGGGGTCTCCATTGAACTGAGCCAAAGGATCAAGTAGTTAGAGCTTATCATTGACTCGAAGTTACTATGGACCTATAATGTAGCACAAAGAGCTTGGAAGGCTTTCAACGCACTTAACTGCTGTAAAAGAGCCATAGGGGTGAATTGGGGACTACATCCGCGTACTATTGCTTGGCTTTATACTGCTCTGGTTGAGCCAATTCTATTGTTTGGGGTGGCGTTCTGGTGGCAGAAGGCGGAGGTTGCGGGTACTTTTCAGACAAGCGACTGGCTTCTGTGTAATCGAATATTCGGGGTCAATATTGGTATTTTCACAGATAGCCAAGCAGCTATTAAGGCCCTTGCTGGTCTTTGTATAGTGTCCATAACTGTTGTTGAATGCTGTACATCTCTTAGGGAGATATGGAGACATTCGGTTGTTCAATTGATTTGGGTACCTGTACATAGGGGTTTCCGGGACAACTTCGTTCTTCTTTTATGTATTGAAATTCACCTGGCCATCCCATTCTAAACCTCATGGAAAAAAAATTGTTTATCCACGTTCATATCCTCTAGAAGCACCATTATGCACAATATAAACGAAATCCAGATCCTCAACTTTTTTCGCTGTCCGGTTCACGTAAAATGCCCCTCTTTTTAACAGCCGTATTAATATTTTTGACTACCTATCATATCCTCTCTCCCTCTCTCGAATTACTATCTCACCGATGCTACGGAAACATTTTGCAAAACTGATATTTCAGGAGAAGAAAATATATTCTTCACAATTCTCTTTAAATATTGCACAGAAACTTTTTCGAACATCACTAAATCTATGCGGATAAAAAATTAACTACCCAATCTAAATGATTATAACAATTCCTCCAATAAAATTTCTAGCAATTTTTATTTTCGATTACATCATGCAATTATTTATTTTCAACCATCTTATCAGTGATAAAGTCGTCAAAATGCATTTCAATTGCAATCCATCGGGGTATCAAACCTCCATAAATCGAATGACATAAACATAAATCAAGATATTTCGCAAAAATTCAATTTGAATCATGTCGATGTTTTCAAAACTCATTAGCAATAAATTTTCTCGATTCAGTTAATTGATTTTTACTACAACCAAGCGCCGCCAACACAATGCCCAAACACACATACAAAATCATTATTTGAATAATTTGGTTAAGATTCATGCATATCTGTATCTGAGCTTGAACTTAAATGCTTATTTCGAAAAAAATACTCGCATCTGAAATACACTTGTAAAAGCATTTTTTGAAAGAAACTAAATGGTATATTAGAATTATACATAGAACGCGATGGCGTTAAATGGCATAGTTCTTCTTCTGTGATTTGTTGTTTTTTCCCGAATGTATTTTTATGTAAGCAAAAATCGAGTGTAGCCGACTTAAAAACAAGTGGATATGGATAATCTTTTTCAACGGCTAGCTCGGAACACTTGAGTCAAGGTCAGGACGAGCGAGTCGAACGCTAAATTAAATCGAAATCTGATTTTTAATTCATAACACAAACACATCGGATTTTTAATCAGTCGATGGTACAGTGTGATTATGGGTAGTGTGTCGGTTCGTATGTGCATGCATACGTGCTCTTGAGCTTATTAGAGTACTTTTGTTTGTTCGATTTAATTCGAAAGATGGAATGAAGTCACGTCTTGCATGAAAATGAATTGTTTGGCCATTTGGAAATGTTTAACTAAATTCGTATTAATTTTTTCATAGGAGTCGAACATGTTCATTGCAAATGATGTACTGTAGTAATTACAGCACAATTATAATTATTTTATGATTAAATCATTTATTATTGATGATTGTGATGATTATTGATAATTATTTCATTTAATGAAAATTGTGTTTATTTACTTTACTTAACTTTGACTTAACTAACTTAACTGAATTAAATACAAAATAATAATTACATAATAATTAATAATTACAAATTATTTTAATGCAAAAACTGAAAGATAAAGCAAATGAGTAAACTTTTCAAACAAAAAAATATTTGAAAATAATATAATAGCGGTTCGATTATAATAAAAAAATGTACAAAAATCCTTGATAACTTAGGCGATTTTTTCGAAACGTTATAATTCAAGACCTGGAGCAAAAATTTATTTTCAAATCTTCGATACGTGGACGACAGAGGACGACACTTTACAGCAAACTAATTGAAATGCTACTAATTAAAGGCTGGTACTGAGTTAATCGTGAATATAAATTTTGACATGTCTCCATTATCTGATCATACATTCGAGCGAAAATTTTGGCAATGGAGATAAATAGAGACACTGCTCATTCCTAACGCATAAAATGTCAAAAATTTCAATTTTCGATCGATATTCTTATTGAAAAGCCATTTGCGCAACTCAATTTTCAAATTCAAACACTAAATGTCACTTTTTAGCTCGAAAGTATGAGCTGCACATACTAAATTGTCGTGAAATGATTGGAGACATGTGTCAATGGCATTTGCATTTATAAATTTTCGCCGAAACAAATTACGAAACAAAACAAAACACGTGAAATTTTGTGTGAAAATTTCACCTAAAATCGAAAACAGTACTATGCTTAAGTTGAGATAAAATGCTCTGCTCTTTAAGCTGAGCCTTTGCCTCAACCGCTTCATTTAAGTTGTTTACTGCAAACCAAAAAAAGTTTTCCGGAGGATCCCCAAGTGACCTCAGATGTAGCATAAATTGGCATACCCAACAGAGTTGGTTGGCATAGATGAAGGAGATTGTTGGTTAGTAGGTGAAGTTCATGGTTCATGCAAGAGATATTTTGTTTCACCAAAATATTATAAACGGGTAAAAAAAATCATTGAAAACCATTAAAAAAATAAAGAATTGTATGAATTAAAAAATTATGTAATGAAGGCAGGAATTCTGAATCATCTAATATGTCAGGACTGGAAGGACATGCTCCACTGACAAAAAATTTAGCAGCTATGTTGGATATAGTTATAAAAAGTAGTAATGTAATGTTGACTATTGCCGAAATGCTATACAAGATAATAGTCTATCCTGGATTGTCGGTCATTCAAGAGTCGTTCGCAGAGTTAATTAATTTTTTGAGTGGTCCGAAATCACGTCTTTAACTTATGGCTGCAGTAAAGAAGAAACTACAGGACAATAACTCAGTTCTCTTTAAGGAAATCAAGTGCTTTAATAGATAATTGTGAGTTATGGTGTTCAAGGGAAAGTGGAACTCTTCATTCTTTTAAACACTAATGAATGAAATATGTAACAAACTGGATAAAGTTTGTTTAAATCCTCTATCCTCATTTGTTGGCAACCCTATTTGAATCAAGTGATGCCCCTTAGACAAAGTAATCTTTGAAATGAATTAACGGAAAAACGACAAAAGGGGGAAACACATGTTACAATTGTCACCAGGCATCTCCTTTAAGCTGTAGTGACCCGTCTTTTTTGCTTGAATCCATCCTACGTTATCATTGTACTGCGACTCTTGCCTTGTCTTCATTGTAAATATCATAGGGTTGAAAACCCACGATTGGTAAAATCAATTGGCAATACAAACCTTTTTCAATATCGATTGAAAATTTTCTTGAGTAGGAGGAAAAAGTCATTATAAACGTATCAGCTAATAACGGCACGTTGACACTTATCATTTCCGGCAAGACGGTATGAAGCTGGTGCTACTCGAGAAGTTGCAACACGCTCTCTTTTTGGTAATGTCTGACCAACCTACGAAGAGGGATCCCAAATACCTCTGCTGTGCGAAATAGACTTTCGCTTTCACTAACGTGAACTTCTACAGCCTTTTTCAAATGTCTCCGGATTTTTGTCATAGTGAGCTTTATAGAAAAGGTTTCTAGGTCAGACAAAAACAAAATTGCGAGCAATAAAAAAAGGTATGTACGTTTATTTTTTAAGCTATGTACGTTTATTTAACCAGTATTTCATAAATCACTTATTTTTCCTTAATATTTTAAGTAAAAAATCATGTAAACAGATATGATGGAATCAATTGGTGTAGTTCATCTACCCTATGCCAACTAATCGCAAACTCCGAAACATGAACAAACCTCAACAGAATTTTGAAAACAATATTTTGAGAAAAGCTGATAAGAAGAGATAATCATACATAGATATAGTTTATAGTTTATTGACTCTGTTCTATTCACCAAAGTCAGGATACCACCTGCTTCCTTTAATAAACCGCACTATCCGCTTTAAATTGACATGGGGCAGTTCGGTTAGGTTTAGGAAAAATGGTGCCCTAAGTCTCCTCACCAAAGCCGAGCACTCGCACATGAGATGGATGACGGGTTTCTCCTCTTCCTCAGAACTACAACTCCAACAGTCGCATGCCTTCCTATGATGCAGTGGCCCGTAAAAACGCCCACAGCGCAACGCAGAGCGCTTCGGGTTAAGCCTAATAGCTGCTTGGTGCGATGCGCAACGACGGAGACTCAGTACTGCCTTGTTATTGCATAGGATAATTCATCTGCCCAGGACTTCCTGGCGTCTTTAAGGTATTTTTCCTGATGGCCAATTTGACCGATGTAATCGGTATTCCTTTTGAGAAGGAGCATACGACCTCCGGTAGCAAGGTACGAAGTCTAGCTAGTTCATCAGCTTCGCTCTTGCCCTGAATACCATTATGTGCAGGTACCCAAATTAATTGTACTGCCGAGTGTCTCGACATCTCCTTAAGAGATGAACGGCATTCAGCAATAATCATGGACGCTGTACAAGGAACAACAAGGGCCATTAAAGCCACTTGGCTATCTGGGAAAATACCAATAGGTGGGTTTTTTTACTCCTCTATCTAGCACAGAACAGAACAGACGCATTGGAGACAACAGCACTCCTGTCCCAGTGAATTTACTAGTACAGAAATTCTGTTCTGCAGAGGTAGTTCACATGCTGAACGATAGAATGTGCTGATAGAAAAAGGGAAAGCTAATGAGAGGTTGCCTTTTTTTTGCTGTGAGGTGGCTCTGGATTTTTCAAGGTTACGTTGAATGTTTTGGTAGTTAGGAAATTAGAAAAAACCCTCATAATGTGTAGTAAGTTAAACGAGGTAATTTTCTGTTAGTTCTGTTTCTATTCTCTATCGATTGTGGTAGTGTATACTCGTTATTTTCTCCCTTTATTATCAGCTGTCTTACGCTACCACAGCGAATACAGCAACCTATAGAAAGCTTAATAAATGCATCAGCTGTTCTGTGATGGCAGCAGCACGAAAAGTGTCTTAGTAAAGGTGGTGGAGAGCGCTCCAGTTACCAATAGTGCAGCTTACTTCCACAATTTTTCATGCTGACATTTACAGGCAGCCTTAAGAATAGCCTGCCACCAGAATGCCACCCCAAACAATAAAATTGGCTCAATTTCAGCGGTATAAAGCCAAACAAAAGCAACGGGTACGAGGCTGCAATCTCCAATTCGCCCTTAAGGCTCTTTTGCAACAGTAAAGTGAACTGAACGTTTTCCGCACTGTTTCTGCTATATTGTAGCTCCATAGTAATTTCGAGTTGAGTATGAGCCCTAAATATTTGACCGTCTGGTTCAGGTCAATGGAAACCCCGTTTAATTTTGATAAATCAAAACGAGCAACTTTGTACTTCCCTGTAAACAGTACTAGTTCCGTTTTACTAGGTTTTACATATTCAAGCCGCTTTTACGGCTCTAACGTGAAAGTATGTCAAGAAAGTGATTTAATCTCTCCGATATTTTGTTAGTACTACTCGTTTTCTGTTGCCACGTACGAGTTAATGTATTTTCTTTGACAAGATTCGTCACTGTCACATTATTTTCAGTTGGGTAAATGATTAACTTCACAATTTGTGCATTTTAAACTCCTCAAGAGTTATGACTACTTTATAAAAAATATATTATCTGTGATGTTTTGAAATAGCACACCTACTGCTTTGTAAAATCTGAATGAATTTTTACCATTCATTTTTACTTTACTGCACTAAATTTTGTCCTGAATAGAAGTGAAAAAATACTTGTTTTTTTTTTTACATAGTTACTATTGAAAATAACCAAAAAGCAAACATTACTTATACTGATGATAGACCATGAGATTTGACATGAGATTCCAATCTCGTTCCGAATGAGGTTCAAATGCAGATTCGGCCATGTTCGGCCTCGTTTTACAACGGGATTCGCTAAAGAATTTCCAAAAATAAGCTTTATATTAAGCATCCTCTCAAAAAGAATAAAAATAATACTTGGGTAATTTTCATATTGTCGCGGCTATGTATGACATTGACTGTTCTAAGACGATTGTCTATGTTTTCACGCTTATGTTAGCTACGGATATACGTTAGCCCCAAAAAATCGATATACAAAAGGCAAAAAATCCAAATTGTATGCAGACTTTTGTGATTTGATGTATTCGCTTCCACAAATTTATTTTAAATATTTTTTTGAAAGCAAATCAATTGAACAATAGGAAAAAATATAAAAAATGAATATAAAATTAAAAATTATTTTAAAGAAATAAAATGAAAAAAGAAAGCGAATAAACAAAAAAAAAAAAACTAAATTACCCATAAAAACATATAATAAGTGTAAAATACAAAAAAAAAATGAAATTAAAGTGATACCATAACTTTAAAAATTTTTGCTATTAGTCCTTTTCATTTGATTTTTCATTTCTTGCGTCGTTCCATTTTTATTTCATTTTCTGTAATTTGATGTCATTTACTGTTATTTGATGAAAAGTTAAGTCACAAGTCATCAAAAATTATAGAGAATATTTCCGAAATTCTACATAGATGTCAAAAATGAAAACAATTGGATAACAACCGGGATATAAGTAGTAAAATCAACCAAACAAAAGATAACTTACTTTAAACTCATATAAATAATCGAGGTTTTGCTCAATTTTGTTTAATCTAGTATGCATCATTAGTACCATAGCTAATTTTTCCAATAACAATGCTCCTAATACATCAAAACGTTTTACTTTGGCTTTTACATGAAAACCTTAAAATTGGCCATTTAAAGTTCGTAAGTCCTTGACAATTATATCGCTATTTTGCACTTCACTAATTTCAACAAATTTCACGGTTGTTTCGCAAACTTCGAGGTCGATTTCGCCCTAGATTCTCTTAGATACTAAGTTTCAGCTAGTGCTAATTATCTGTTTTTCATGTTATATGATATCGATTTAACTTAATTCAAGTTTCTACATCGTTCCCTATTTTTCTCTTTCTAGGTAAGACACGAAAGCATGTAGACGATTAAAAGTTTTCACAACGTGTAAGTAGTTGTCGTGTAGCTAATTGTATGAAATAATAGATAGAGATAATTGTAAATGATTCTTCGAATTGTTTTTCGCCATGGATATTGATTTTATGGACGTGGTCATATTGATGAAAACTATCAAACTGAATCATAAAACTAATAATTAGTGTGTTTTTTTACTAGAGTATTTATTGAATTATATTGTTCTAGTTTTCCATAATTTTTTCTCTCCATTAAAACAAATATTGCTTTAAGGGGTTATTCTACTGTTAAACGGGTAAAAAGCAGTATCATTTTAAAAGTGTTGTAAAAAAAAAACTATTAAAGATATCAATTTGAAATTTTGCATGCATCTTTATTAACAAAAAGAGTATAAAATCGTATAGTTGAATTTTTCAAAAAAACAAAATGGCGGCTTCTGTATGCAATTGATGGAGCGCACGCTGAGGGCCAGAGTCGATTGCGCGGCACATTGCCCAGGTCGTCCAGGTGATCTGCAATCAATTTAACGATAAAATTCTATTAGTTTAGCTAAAAACACACAAAGTGAACCTAAATTGAGCCATAAATATTAAATTTTCGCGATTTGACAAGTGTTGGAAAATAGCAAACTCGATTTTGGACGTTTATATCGATGAAAAAAGTGCTCCCAAATAACCAGATTTTAATTTTTATGGCTCAATTTAGGTTCACTTTGTGTGTTTGTAGCTAAACTAATAGAATATTATCATTAAATTGATTGCAGATCACCTGGACGACCTGGGCAATGTGCCGCGCAATCGACTCTGGCCGTCAGCGCGCGCTCCATCAATTGCATACAGAAGCCGCCATTTTGTTTTTTTGAAAAGTTCAACTATGCGATTTTATACTCCGTTTGTTAATAAAGATGCATGCAAAATTTCAAATTGATATCTTTAATAGTTTTTTTTTTACAACACTTTTAAAATGATACGGCTTTTTACCCGTTTATCAGTAGAATAACCCCTTAAGTTTAATCTCATTTAAAATTCGAATTAGATTTCAATTAAACGCGCTTTGATCAAAACCAGAAAATTATTTGAAAATGAATAGAAATTGGATTTTTCGCCCAAATTTTTTTACATTTTGCTTATAAATTAATTAATTATTTAATGAAAAAAGAAACTTATACTGAAAACCAGTAAATTAAGGTCGGGGTAAAATAACGGAAATTTTCACGACCTAGTTTCTGACGCATATCTACATCTCCGAAATCCACATCAACCAAATTAATTACTATAAAAAATACACTTTCAACTCTTTATTCTACGGAAATTTAGTACGGCCATGCTAATTACATACAAACCATCAACTAATCATAGCACCTACTTTGAAAATACCAAATGATTGATTAGGTTGCAGCATCTATGATGAAGTAGAGCATAATTCGTTTCAGTCCACGCCTGTAAAGGCATTCGAAACAGTTGGCGCTTTTCTATCAGAAATTTTGAAAACAAGATTTTGATGCCGGAAATTTTCTACTATTTCGTAGTCTTTCAAACAGACTTACATACAACTGTTTGCCAAACAGTATTATTAACATGCTCACAGACTGAACTAATTATTTCTGTAACCTAATTCAACTTTTGAATGGAAGCATTGAAAATACATTTCGTAAGCGTGCCACTTCAATTAAATTTTTATACATATTTGGTTTATACATAAGTGCATCGATTAAAGATGCTAATGTGCAAAATAAATTTTGAAATAATTTTCGAGTCTTACGAAGAGTGTATTGTAGTGAATATGGGTCAAAACTCTCTTAATCTATTTTATATATATATTTTTGAAAAATTAATCATCGTTTTTTTCATAATTCCAATTATTGTCTTCCGAAATAGAAGGCTTAAAATTGAATCTATTTTCCTAGGAAACTTTTAGATGCAAAAATCTGAGATTTAAATTTAGAAAGGAAAATAACATATTTCCGAACAAACAACAGCTTGACCAGCTATACGATTTGAAAGAAGAGGTGAATATATTTTTCGCCTCGTTTGGAAAGTAGACACTAAATGGACATTGATATTTCATTGACATGGTCACGGACGTAAATCCGGAAAATTGGGAAAATGTTTTGTCAGGCTTGTCTAATTTGGTGGCACGAGATATTGGCATAAAGTGAATGAAAATATAAGCGACTACGTATGGTCTGAAATTAATTTGATTATTGACGAAGTCCGGTGAATGCTTCGTTAACAGCCGATATTTTTCTTAAGAAATTTGTCTCTCGAATTGGAAGAAATAGGCATGAATGAATCTTTTTAACAAGATGTTTGTCTTCATTCATTTTGTCGATGGAATTTGTTTTTGATATTTTTGATTAATGACTATTAGCAACATAGAGTTCAACGTAGATCATGACTGACGGAATTTACTGACCCAGTTCTACGAATTGTTTTCAGTGACAATGCCCAATTATTTGAATAAACAAAACTCTAATTGGAAACTCTGCCTCTGAGAAAAGAGTAACAATTTTCAAAATTCGAAAATAACTTGTTCTAAAAACTCGACAGAATCAAAATTCAAAGAAAACGATGATGTTTTTGGAATTAAATTGTTTTGTAAAATGGCAAACAAAATAAATAATAAATAAATTTGGCAACCGATGGCCAACTGATCATAGGTACCAACTACTTATTTCATCATGAGCGGCTGATGAAATATTCAGATAAAACTGATGTTTGTTTTAAAGCCTTTTTGACATTTCTTTTGTTAACTAAAGTTTAGATTGTTTCAAAGAAATCCAAAAAGCATTCAAATTGGGTTCGAAAAAATAATGCGATGTAGATATGGTTTATTCAATGACTATTTCCTGATAAGACAAGAAAAACACTGCTTGTTTGATGAACTTAACATACATCCTCTGGCAGCTTTTTCTTCAAATCATAATTTCACTAGCAAGGGTGCTAGAAAGCTAGAAAGACCATTCTCTATTGGAAAAATAGAATCAATATACCCATCAGGATTCGATTGACTCACCCGATTTTTAAGACTCATGGCATCGAAGTAGGCAGATCAGCTTACGAAAAGTGCTACAAGATCCTTATTAAACCTATACAGGAGGGCTAATACTCCAGTTCAATTTACTGTCTAGTATTCATATTTTTCACTATATTTTTATAATATTTTTCACTCAATTTCCCATCTTGTATTATATTTTCACCCAGTTTTAATCTCACCCCATTAAAAGTGCGTAAGGTAATAGCTAAAATCTTATGTTTCTTTGTAAAGAGTGAAAGATAAGTGTTTGCCGACTTTGTTCTAAGACCGCCGTTTCTGGCCCAGATTTGGATCTGGTCCAGAGCCGATTCCATAGGGTCTGACAAAGTTTGTGAGAGCGCACACGTCATAAGTACTTTAATGTCGATGGCATAGGCCATCGCATTAAAACCATTGGTGCTACATCAGTACACTGCACTGGTGGTCGCAAAGTATCTCGTTGTCTGTCAGGATCCAGGAAAGAGGCGATATGGTCCTCCCTTTTGGTATCCCCGCGTCAATCATTCTCTTTGCATTGTCTCCCAAACAGATGGCTTCGATTTGTCTGGGCAAGGACAATACTAAAATTCATCTCAAAGCTATGATTCAGCAAGAAGGCTTCCCTATTGACTTTGATGAGCTTAATCTTGTTTTTACTCGGTACCATGAACAATTTGAACAATTTACGTTTCATTTAAACATACTTCTTCCCTCCAGAGAGCAAGGGAAGATATCAAAAAAGATTGCTACTAATAAAAGGTTGACGCCGACTGGCCTCAAACTATTTTACCACAACTGTAGTGATATGAAAGGCAAACTTAATCAACTTTTTCTTGACGCCAAATTTTACCAATTTAATGTACTTTCTTTTACAGAAACCTGGTTGAATAACTCCCATAATAACGAGGAAATATTTGATACAGACCAATGACAACTGCCTACTTCCAGTCAATTTACTTGACTCTTCTGATCATAATCTAGTAAGTGCATTTTATGGCAATGATTTGCAGCAAATCTAACCAAGTTGATAATTGGTTAGATCTCATCTTCACCAACAGCTACTATTCACCATATTGAGCTATCAAAAGACGATATTGTCAAAGCAATAATGACACTTAAAGTGAACAAGGGCCCAGCCCCCGACCTACTTTCTCCCAGCTTCCTTGTTCATTGCGCAAAATCGGGTACTTCACCTCTTCCTATAATTTTCAGCAAAACATTGTCACGCGGTGTATTTGGAAATCTTCCCAAATAACACCGATTCTTAAAAGTGGGGACAAACGTTCGAATGAAAATTACAGGGGCATCGCTACCGAAACTTTTTGAAAAAATCATTCGTGACAGACTCACAACATTAATAGAACCTCTCCAGAATAAAAATTAATATGGAGCCAATCAACAGGTGCTGTAAGATATCAAATAATTTAGGTAAATATTATTCCCCATCTATTTCGAAGTCCAAGTTTAAGACTGACATCTCCAAAGGACTCTTATCGTAAAGCAACGCCTTCCAAATCATATTCCTGATAAACTACAAAGCCCAATTTGACTATCAGACAAAAATCTTGTGATATGTAGAATTTAATTTAGTTTTAGGTAAAGATGACTTGATTTAATGATTAAGTTTAGATAAAGCTGTCTTGCTTTGGCTTGAAAATAAAAGAAAATAAAAATTTGAATTTAATAAAAAAAAACTCTAGCGCAATTGAGCCGCTAGAAATACTAATGTTCGATAAACAATATAAGAATTGTACAGATTTTGAGTGCATATTCTATCACACGTGCTCCAACCTGTTTCGAAGGCAAAACCACTTTGATCTTAGCAATGCATTCAAGATAGAATGCTTTTCAGCGCTACCACTTGCATTAATTTAAACATTTAGGAAGCCAAGCACGACAAAACTTTGAAAGTAGCATAACATAACATAAAAAAAGAAAATGCTCAGTGCATGCAACACTTTATCAGCACTGCAACTAAAAGTCTCCCACAACTGCCGCACGTCCAAATCAAATTACTCTATCAATCTCGATTTTATCCCATGATTTCGTCGAAAGTTACAGAGATAGAAAGATGTTTGGGATCAAAAAATGAAAGATGTTTGGGACCGAAAAAATCCTAGAGCTTAGAAAATTTAAACATTGGTAACTTATTTTCATTGTGAATGTTCGCGATATGAATACCTAATGTAAGCATGTATTGATACGAAAATAGCAAAAACGCATCGTGCTGGCAACCCTTCGCTAGCATCAAATCCGAAAATATATCACACCTGTCTGACTGATGACTGCATTGGAAGTTATAGGGGTACAAAGTAATTTAGGGTTTCCACCCGCAAAAGTTTTCAAATTTGCGAAAACTTTATATCTGTTGTTTATTGTCACTAAAGGATCATTACCATTTAAAAATTTTACGATAAAATTGCTTAATTATGATATTGCAAATAAATATAAAACCAGCAATAGCTGGCAACCCAATCATGCTTTTTTACCAGATTCCTTCTGACTAATGCCTATATTAACCCTCCGAGAACACAGGGGGTCAAATTGACCCCAGAGACCTTTTTGACCAATCGCAGCGCTTAGGCCTGCGGGAAAAGGGGGGTACTGTAGGTTCCTTAGTGTATTTCTGTGCCTTGACTTTTAGTTTGAACCGTTCTTATACAGTCCCATGTCGTCAGTCGTCGTTGAGAAGCCTTTGAAGCAGATCAAGGGGTCAAATAGACCCCATGTGTACTCGACGTCAATTTTGAGGAAAAATTCAATATTTTTTTTACTTTATAAATCGATAGATTAATTTAAAATAGCCAAAAAATAATTGTTTTTAATGTGTACCAATTTTTTCCAGCTTGTAAAAACTGTTTTTAAAATCCGATTTTTCCTTTCGAAGCTAGATATATTTAGTTTTTGTGACAAATATCGATATTTCGAGGGTAATCTGCCCTCTTCTTCTTCAGTGTCTATTGGTCTATCGATAGACACTGACACTGGCGCTACCAAAAATAAATCTGCCATTGCTGTCTTGAAAGAAGTTGTGGCTCACCTCGTCGAGCCATATTTACGAGAAAAATTAAATAATACCATTCTACGTGTAGACATTCGAAAAAGGATCGAGAATATTTTAGGAATAAATATCGCAAATGTTTCTTCAGAACGCCCAAAGCTCAATAAAAGAGCAAGATGTTTATTGTTCTCTCGATAACAACTAGAGCCCATCATGTACGAAGTCATGAGCAAGAGAGGAAAATAAAAGAGTCACTCTGTACAAGTAAAAGGAATATTAAAAATAGCCCGAGATCTAGAGGGATATTCATGATCGCGTAAAAATTGCATGCTGTAGATACTGGAAAAACTGGTGAATAATATGTCCAAAAAAATCATCGAGATACAATCTACGTATATTAAATGAAGGAAGTTACAGAAATATTAAATGATCTTCGTTCTGAAAACAAAGGACATGACATTTTTACAGCAACCACCGAGTAAATTTACGTTAAACTGGTTATAGAATAGAATTCTAGTACGCGAAATGAGGAGTCGATCCACCCATGTGCGACGAGCATCGGGCATTTTTATGTAATGATTGTGTTGGATATGAATAGTTTTTCAATTTCTTCTTTATTTTTTCAATATTTTTATATATTTTAATGAATAAAAAATAGTTTTTTCTATTCAAAAATGAAAAAAATCATTATTTTTCATACCCTCAAAATTACTACTACCAATATGCGTAACGAATATCTTTTTGGCAACCCTTTTTGTAGGGATGATTTTTGTATTATTCTAACCATATAAATTTAAAGCTCAAAATATTAAAAATCAATAAATTTATTCATTTTTTTTTTTAATATGCAAATATAAAAAACCTTCAAAATCGCCACCGTAAATATGCAAAATAAATACTTTTTTTTAAAGGTCCAATATACATCTAATTTTTTTATGATTTTGTCATATCTTGAGAGTATCTGTCTAAATTTTTATCCAAAAATATTGAAAATTTAAAAAAATTACGATTTTTTAATAAAAAACCTGATTTTCGGCAAAACTGTTTTTCGCGAATTTTTTTTAGGTATGTTAAGGACATTTAAGGCACGTCTTATGCATAAGAACTACTACAAAGGTCTCAAACTATTCCTACAAATTTTTTCAAATTAAAATTTTCAGTGGCGGCGATTCTATAGACGTTCAAAAGTGCTTGGGGTCAATTTGACCCCAAGTGTTCTCCATGATCGAAAAAATAGTTGTGTACTCGAAGGGTTAAGTTCCATTTATCATATGAAACTCGTTTTGATTTCATGACTGCGCTGGAAGTTATAGGGAAAAAGCTTTGTTATTCTGAGCGAATTTTCAAAACCTAAAAAACCAAAATTACCATAGCTGGCAGCACACACCGAATTTTTCAACCAAATTTCTACCAAACACGGCTTAGAGTAAGATTCAGCTAGTGTGTCAATTCTATGAACACTTGGTGCCTGGGCATAGGACAAAAAGCATTTTTTTTTTCTTTATAATTTTTCAAGATGGTACTACTGGTACAGAGTTGCCCGCGTTTCCAAATCGCTTCTATCAGACCTGGTCCTACTTAATACCAATACATTCTGTGAATTTCAACTGTATCTGATTATTGGGTCGTGAGCTCTCGTGAACAGAAATTTCTGATGTTTAAAATATAGGTCAATTGGATTAGTGTTACCGTTTTGTCCGATGCGTGATTTCAAAAGTTTTGCTTTGGTTGTGTAAACAAAGTATAAGACTTCTATATGAGTTGGCTTTCACAGTAAAAGACGAAAATTTTTCAGGAGAGTCGATGGTTTGAAAGTTTTCACTTTCAATGCCTACCGTAGCTGCAGGGCTGCTAGCACTTTCATAAAAAACTACACCAAGCTACAACTTAGTAACATCAGTGTGTCCTTTAAGTTTCATAATGATTTGATAATCTGGTCACACAGAGGTTTAAAAATTTCAAAAATAAAACAAATTGTTCACTAGCTCTCTAAACATTCGAAACAAAAATGAACAAAATTCTTGGTCTAAATGAACAAAAAAAAAAAACAGGAAGCAATAGATTGGCTTGGCACAGTTTTTCATATTGGTTTTAAATTTTTCCCCAAAAAGAGTCGTATTTGATGTGTGAAAATGTGCTAAAATCCAATTTTTGCTTACCAAGCTTTAGTACAAGCGGAAGCTTGAAATATGCTTTAAAAAAGTCGCTTTAAAATAGTCATTTTCTGCTAAAGAATTTGGCTTCATCGCAAAAACACATTTTCACACTTCGTTTTGGCTCCGTAGCTATTTTTCCTTAAATAATACGGTAGCTATTTTTCCTGGGAAAAATACGATATTTCAGCTTTGAAATTGTCAAGTTAAATTCTAAAGAATTCTTCTTTTCGGGTAACTTTACAAACTCTATGCTTTTCGATATATTGATTTTTACTCAATCATTTGCAATTAAAACCGGTAAATTATTTAAGGGGTTACCCCCACTTGTAGCGCAAAAAAATAGGTCATTTTCATGAATTTTTTTTAACAAAACTACGAAACTTTTTTAAACGACTATTATATTAACTTAAAGTACATACATTGAACTCCTTTCAGTAATTTTTTTATTGAAAAATATTGCATTGTTAAATTACAAATGGGCGTCAAAACAATGGTATTTTAATTTTCCCTTTTTGCGGTGACCAACATTGTGACGAACTGGATCATCCGAAACAAAAAATAGCGATGGATTTAGTTAAATAACAGTATAAACTAGTGTTTAATCGAAGAATTTAAAACAATATCCATTTTTCACAAAATGGCCGACAGTGAAAGTTAATGGTTCGATTTTCACTTAAAAAAAAACGGTCATCTTTTGGCTATAAAACGGCCATTTTTTATCAAAAAAACAAACAAACACTACATTTTTATATATTGAATAAGCCTGCTAAGTTTCAAAAAGATCGGCTCAGTAGTTTTCGAGTAATTTCAGTTTACACGGAGGAAAATTTTTTTTTTTTACTTTCCATATAATAGCTCTTCCATCGATGATGCCGCTTCCAAAAATGCGATTTGCTGTTACCTTCTCAGCATTCTGCCTTCCCGAGTTCTCTCGGCCGCAAGAATAGATAGAAACCGGAGAGAGGGTCGAGCGCGGTAGACGGCAGATTAGCCGGTTGTATAAGTAACGGTTTCTTCTCTTTCAACGCTCATATCTCGGTCAATTTTTTTCAGATCGACTTGAAATTTGAAGAACGTATTCTCAGATAGTAATACTTAAAAAAATGCAACAAAAAATATAAGAAAAATTTCAAAGTTACAAGTGGGGGTAACCCCTTAATGGAATAATGACATTAAGAAATTTCCTGTTTTGTTTTATTTGATGGTTCTTTGCCTCGGCTTCCTTTAGGTTCTTAAATATAACTAACATTGTGTGATACTGTCTTTTTGGTTCTTGGCTCATTTTCTGTATTTTTTACACATATATTTTCTAATCGATTGCATTATTTAATTAAATGACCACAGATGTATTTGAAAATATTAAACAAACATCAAGGAATATTTTAGGAAATATAAATGATAAGTAACATAACTTTATAAAAACAAATTAAATTAAGTAAAAAATAAAAATAATAAATGTTAAAAAGCACACTTCCTTGAAAAACGTCGAAAAATTGTGTTGATTTCTATAAAAATAACTAAGTTGATTGCAAAACGTCATTTAAAAAATTGATTTGAGTTGATCTGCCGCAAAGAATATTAATTAAAAATGTTAAATTAAAAAACATTGAATCTGACCAAAAAAAAAAAAAAACAATCATACTTTTGTGCAATCATTGTATTCCCTTACGTTGGAAAGTAAATTCTAAACGAAAAATTTCATTCAATTTCACGCTTGAACAAATAAGTTCACGATTTAAAAGCGTGCCCATACTTTAAAATGTGATATACTATTTCGAAAATAATAAACTTGCCTTTCCATTCATTCTTTTTAATTTAATCTTAAATGAAATCAACAAAGCTTCGATGCAATCAAGAACAAAAAAAAAACAAAAACAAAAATAAGAAAAAGATAAACGTCACATACATGATTGTGGTTCAGAATTTCAATTGATACAAAATCACTCTGGTATAAATCATTATCAAGTTCTAACTGGTTTCAATCTCACGACTAAAATTTGTTCGTTTTAATTTTGCAAGTGCTAAAAAGATACAACGTTGCAAAGTCTCCGCGTTGCACCAGTAGATTTATTCGAAACGAAAGATTGTTGATCGAAAACAAATAGCGTTGAACTTTAGAAAGTACGCGGTGCGGCCGTATGATATTTCAAAAACCGGGAACACAAACAATATTGTAATGTGGATTATAAATTACATTTAGATTGTGATTCTAATCTGAAACGGTATTGTGTATTGCTTCGAAGCTTTCAATAACTTCTCCTGACCCTGTCTGTTAACCTGCTAGATATGGCGGTGTGCGAAAATTGCAATATACGAGGAGTGTGAATATGAGATAGAGATAGGAAAATGTAGAAATGTGTGAGTTACACTTTTATGATAATTACTTGCTGTTAAGAGAGTTAGATAGATGTGTTTTAAGTCTGTGACGCAGTTTGATTTGTTTTACATATGATGTCCGGGTTGGTTCAGCTGCTATGACTATATTAAACACGGTTTATTTATTTTCTTTATTTAAAATTCTATAAATTCATCAGTGATAATTTTACCATTTAGATGATTATTGTCATGAAAAAGTTCCAGTAGATTTTAATATATCAATCAAAATGCACTTCTTAGAATCATTCATAGCACCTGCAGTTGCATTTAGCTCTCACACATGTAACGATTAAGTGACAACCATTTCAATGCTAATCGATGTCTCATTTTGACTCGACAATAACGCTTTGTTTGAATTCTAGAACATGCGGTCAATATTACAGCTGCTGCTTCATTATGACAATGACAATGATCTATACGCGATTAAGTCACTAGTCACCAACGGCATGAAACCCGATCTACATATGCATAAAGTTCAAAACCTGAAATTCAACTAAAACAAGAAATTACGAATGAAATGTCGTTCGTTGCCTATTAAATGAGCAATTAACAGTATTATGAGGCAAATCGATAATTCTAAATGATCTCTTTCTAATATTATGCAATGCAACTTTATGGTTTTCAATTACACTTTAGATTAATTGCTCGCGTCTTAAGCTGGCTTATATTACACTTACATATGTTAGTTTTTTTCTGTATAACTTTTACGCTTGTCACAATCAAGGAAGGTCACCAGGATCAGCGTTATGAAATCTTGTTGAAGTTTAATTGAATATCTGTGATTCACATTGAATCACGTGAAATGCAGTGGAAATGATTTATAGTGATTTTCAAGCTTCAAATTTGATTCTCGTTAAAAAATAACATCAAGACGATTTTCAGGCATTGACATTTTTTTTTATTGTCTTGTGTAATATGACACTTAAAAAATCACTGAATAACAAACACAAAAAAAGTGAGTATCTGATGTGACCTTCAACGTATCTGAATCTACGCGACCAAATTGAAAAGCATATAATCTAAATTCTAAGACAGGTTTGATTTGATGTAAAACCAAAATTCTGGATTGAAAATAGGATGTGGGTCTTCACTGGGTCTTCAATTCTCGATCAAATCAAAAAAAAAAATCATAAACAGACAACACACAGACAGCAAGAGCACGAACTTATATATGTTTCAATCACAAAATGAAATTTTTCTCTGGAAACTTGAAAATGTGATTTAAGTTTTCGGTTGTTTGAAAAACGTGTTTTTCAAGTATTTAATTGTAATCTAAACTTTTATTTATATCTGTTATGATAATGTTCTCTATAGAAATCTAACAAAATTTTCTTGTGTTTCTTTCCAGGTAAGACACGTTATATTTTTGGTTTCGTATAAAAAAAACCAAGAAAATGTGAGTGAATAAATGTAAGTAACTTCTTAAAAAATATAGGGTGTCCCAAAATTTGCGCAAGATTTCAATTAAATAGAAAATACAGTTTTTTTTATTGTATGTCTTGTTTTATTGAAACAAAATGTACATATGTTAGCATAGGGTTATGTGTGGAATAGAATATCGGGCAAATGTTCTCCACGGCTTTGCTGGCACATACGCACTCGTTTGTCGAAATTTTCCATGACCATTTTGCATAAATGTGGCTGAATTTTGATGATCCAGCGTTGAATCTCCTCCTTTAATGCATGGGTAGATGTGGGCTTATGGACATAGACCTTTGACTTCAAATAGCTCCATAGGAAGAAATCCTGGGGTGTTAAATCACATGATCTAGGGGGCCAATTCTGATCACCAAAATGAGAGAATACACGACCAGAAAATGTCTCATGTAGTAATTGGATCGTTTCACGGGCTGTGTCGCATGTCGCACCGTCTTGTTGAAATCACTTGTCGCCCACATCAATGTCATCCAATTTAGGCAGAAAGTACTCAGTTATCATGTCGCGATATCGACCACCAGTAACAGTAACTGCTTGACCAGCCTCATTTTCGAAAAAGTATGGTCCAATGGCGTCTCCAGCCCAAAATCAGCGCTGAACAGTGACACGTTGTAGATGCATTTGTTTTTCAGCAAGCAAATGTAGGTAGTGTGGAGTAGGACTTGTAAGAGCGAGTATATTTGTCCCGTACAAGACCTTAAATTGTCATGCTGGCTCAAATTCATGAAATGTACCACTTCAAAATTTTTGTCGTGCTACTCTTCATTTTGCGATTTGTAAGGTGAGAGACAAAGAGCCAATAGTGACGACCAACATGACATGACAGAGAGATGCATTACATTGTACGATGCGGGTGCAAGCTAGTACAATGTCCCGTACGAAAGTACGAGGTGTGTACGTTCAATCAGTTTGTACTACTGAGTGGGAGTATTGAGATTTTTTCTTACTCAGGTCTTCATGCAGTCGAGAGGGTAGAACAGAAATGTACCCTCGCCTCTTTTGTACTACCGCCTCTTTTGTACTATCGCCTCTTTTGAAATGGGACATTGTACTGGCTCAGTGCAAAAAAGAAGCTACTCTTATGTAGGAAGTACATATTGGCCCAAGCCAGACCAACAGAGCCTATGGCCAATATGTGTACACCATCTACGTGTGAGATGGCTAAGTGGGTTTTGGGCACCAACATGCACCAATCAAACGGATTTGATAGGCTGAATAGACAAATGAAGATCAGCAACTCTGGCCATGGTGTGGACAGCAGCATCTGTCCTCGAATTGGCTTGTGGTGGTCCAACCCGAGATGGTCTAGTTTGGTCCAATATGTATTTGAAGCATTACAAACACTTTTTGAAACCGTGTCTATATATTAGAAACCCAACACCATGACCCAACACTACATGTAGGTTCTCTGAACCCCAAATGCGACAATTTTGACAATTTAAATTGAACTCATCGCTAAGGATGATTTTGCCCGGAAATTCAACATTTACTTGTTGTTGTTCATTAATCCATTCAATGAGCGCTCTTCGCTGTACATGTTCATTAAGTTGCGGCTTTTGTGTCAATTGAATTTTGATAGCATGATGACACAGATCTTTAGTGAGTATACGCTGTAGAGAGCTTCGTGAAATTTGCAATTATTGTCCACAATGCCGAATGGATGTTCCTGGACTTTCACCAACACTCTCACGCACTGCTTCGATATTATCATTTGAACGGTTTGTTTTTGGGCGGCCAGTGTATTTTGCGTCTCCAATTGACCCAGTCTCCCTGAATATTTCAATTATACTCTTCACTGTTGACGAAGTCAAATCAGTACTCCGACCATATTTTGTACGAAATTTGCGCACTGTAGCAGCCAGACTTTCTTTTTTATAAAAATATTCTTCAACAATGAAAATGTGTTGTTCTTTCGTGTAGCGCTCCATTTTTACTAACCCTAAACTTTCAGCTTCCAAACTGTTTTGTTTTGTTTTGGCTACCAACACATTACCGAACAAACGGTGGCAAATTCAAATCTTGCGTGAGTTATGGGACACCCTTTATTTGAAAATATGATGTTGGAGCTGGTTAATTTCTTTTGTATTGAACTAGATACACATGAAACAATCGTACACCAACAAATTATTCATTAGCTTCTTGTAAATCTCAACTTCCTAGTGGACTGTTTGTTCTGGAGCCAATGTTCCGTGGCAACATTACAAGCATTACAAGTTGCATCTTGTAACAATTTCTGTTTGGTACACCCATCCACCCCACGTATTGTGGTTAGTGATAGCCTCCACTACAAAGCCTCTAACTTTCCAGCATTAAATTAGAAATGAAATTTGCTAGATCTCTAAAGCTTTCTTATTCTAGTTTTTAGTATGCCAATAGGTTGGCAATCTTATTTACGGTTAATGAAGCCATGCATTATCTTGGATAAACTGAAAGCGCAATTCATTGCTACACACAAGTTAGAAGCAACAGAGTTAGCGTTAGGGTCAGAGTTTATCGTCTTTAACTTCTACATTTCTAAGGGTCAAACACATGAACCTGATTGTTTTTATTGCCGAAATTAAGCTTATTCGCATTTTTCAATATAATAACTTCAGGTATGAACAGCTGTCATTCAGCGGTCCGAAGTGCAGTGAAGTGATCTTGTCATTCGGAACCTAGTTGTGTTCTGGTGTTCCGGTAGTGACAGAGCCAAATCTGCTCGTGAAAAGCTCCGGGTAAACGTCATATCTAGCCATTTAGTTGGCCGAGTAGGTTCAGCTGAGATGAACCCCTGATTAGTATTGAGTTAGCTCTGAGCACTTATTCCCATAAGGTCTTGTACTAACCCTCGCATGGCTTGCCTCCTCTGTAATCTGAACACTACATAGACGGGCCGAGAAACCGTATCTGAATTTGGATCCAATAGCACCAGATAGAAGTCTGACAGAAGATGCCGAACAGTAGGTTGACTCTCCCAATCCAACGCTTTCTTCTAAAATTGAAGGAGGGGAGGGGGGGGGGGGGGAGGTGGTTTGGTTCATTAGCAAAGTGCCCTAATGAAGAGTGAGGGAGATGTTTTTGGAAGGCTTACAGTATTGTTATCCGGTTTAAAAGTAGCCAGATAATCTGCTCGACTATCCTTCTCCAAAGTCTTTGAAGAGGTGTCGTCCAAGACTTCTGCATGGACTTCTGGCAATTACATCTATTTCATTGCTTCAGTACTTCGCAGCGCTGAGCCAACGGAAGTGAGTACTGATGATAGGAAGAAGCCTGATTGTACTGAGTGAGGTCCACGAAGAACAGAAAAGAAGTCGCTTTGGACACCTCTTGCAGGAACCTCCGATATCGCCTCCGCTACAGATACTCACTTTTATATCAGTTCTTCTGGGGTATATAGAATATGTAGGAGTACCTTTTGGATTTTGGAGCCATTTTCCGACACATCCAAGTGTGGATAAGAGTTAACTATTACTTTGAAGAGTACCCGAGTTTTGATAAAAACGTTTGGACTGGTTCAATATGTGTAAACAAGGTCAGGGAGCCTGATACCATAAAAAATCTGACTGTCTGACTAAATTTAATCTTAAGGTATATAATCATGACCACACCAATTTTTCATATCTCTGCCATAAACATGACCAGGACACCAGATCAAGAAAAAAACACAGTCAGATATCCATCACCTAGACTACTATTTATTCTCTCCGTCTCCACACCCATTTAACATAGCTAGACTCGCTGAACGATTTAACCACCTTGTCTTTTTTTGGCTTTTTAATCAAGGCAACAACTCGATTCGGAGAAGAATAAGGTTTTGCTTCCAGAACTTGGTAGGTTTCGGGCAGCAAGTAAGGATTTCTATTAATTTCTATTAATTATTTGAAAATGTGATTAATTGGTTTAGTTCTTGTCGATGATTTTCATAATGTGTTTTTTTTTCTTCTCATTCTTATGATTTACTTTATGCATCATACATTTTTTTTCTAATATACATATGTTCATTGTTATTGTTCACTTTGGTTGACAGCATTATATTATCTGCTTTCCATTTGAATTATTTGCTTGACGAGTGTCGTTACTAATCTGTTTCTGACGTCGCGTTGGTTATCCTTTTTAATATCACCTCAAGTATCGCCCACAAAGTTGCCATAGCAATAATATTTTCCCACTTATTATTTCCTTTGTTTGGAGTAGGCGGAGCTATTTCTTTTGATTCAGTATTTATTATAAGTTTTATTATACCACTGAAGCGACGAAACATGCTAAAGTGAAACATTTTTCGAATCAGAGCAAATCTACATCTCGGCTTATGGAAATTTTGTTTTGGAACTCAACGAGTGTCTGATCAAATGTGAAAAAAAAAAATTACTCAGTATATTATGCAATATTTCCAATTTATGCTATGTTTGAACTTGAATTTTGCTAAAATAACAGAAAAAACCTTTGATTATAGAGTATAGTCTGATATTGAAACACCAGGAGCACCGGTAACAATTGTATCAACCTTAAACTAGACAGCGCCCAGTGTGGGCTAAATTTCTAATAAGTTTTTTTTTCCATAATGTAAATCACGCTCCTTTCAAATGACTTACAGAAGAAAGTAATTACAGATAAATTATTCTATTGAAATTTTAAATCAGAATAATCTGAAGAAACAATATTTCTCATCACTTAGACAATACATTCTAATTATCTTCTCAACAATTAACAGTTACTTGTACTGAATTTCAACAAAAAGTCACCTTGTATGCGAAAAAAGCAATACTACGTCCCTGAATAACTTGCATCGTGTTCAACTGCCGCCACAAAGTCTGCCACGACGCAGCTCGTCTCAGACGATATGTTAGAAAACCAGTATACAAAGCATACTAAAACTGTACAAATCAAATTTTTATACCCAATACTTTCGCTACTAGCCAGCATTCTATCTATATGTTCTATGCTAAGAGTCATATAAAAATTGATTTAAGCTTAGAAAATCAGCTCTCCCGTAGCGTTGTTGCTCGTCCGCTTTTTTGCATGCACATGTACTGTTTTTTTTTTGCTTCTACTTCCCGTCATTTATTCTTCTTCGTGTCGTAACTGTCTTTTTTTCTAATGTCTGCTAGATTTTGATCGATCTGACAGCAAGACAGATTAGAATTGAATATGAACGATAATTTCTGTGGAAAATTATATATACAGACAGACATATACTTATGTATACTAAGAATAAGCACTCAAGAAAAAATTCTTAGTGAAATAATAATTATGGGGGCATGCTCGTGTGTAGTCATCAAAAAGTCGTTGCTTTCGGTTGATCGTTAGATACTTTTTGATCGTACTCATTGTCAGACAGATAAAATTCTTCGACGATTATGCTTCTCGAGTGGTATGAATTGAAATGCGAATTTCGAAAGAAATTTAGGTTGGGCGGACATTCAAGACGCCTAAATTTAGATTTCAAGAATAAACCGGCAGTTTTTTTTGACAGTCGAATTATAAAATCTAGCTGATCTTGATTGCGGCAGATTGGTGAAAGAGGAAAGCATAGTAATGGTGTTACCGATTCAGAGTGGGTGCGGATTTTGTGCTTATTCGTGAAGGTGGACAGATGAAAGGTGTGTAAAAGGATGATGGTTTGGGCTGATTTGGTAAATGGGACAAAATTAAAATGTGAAATTATTCAATGCGTGGTCGTGGCAAAAGATACTTATTGATTAAACTTCCTGAATTTTAAAGTTATAAGCTCGTTAGTCAAGGCTTTTTCGTTCAAATGAACTGCTTCAATGAATATGTAGATTAAAAGGTCTCCTTTAAGGTTTTGAGTTAATTTATTTAATTGGTCTTTAAATTAAAATATTTGGTTTTGAAATCTAGAAATTAAATCAGGATATTTGCCAAATAATCTCATTTTAAAGAAATTGTAAAATAGGCATCCTCGATTCTTTCCCCATCTTGCCAACACCCTTCAAACTACTTCAAGCCAACGGAACATACGATGAAAACATACACCCGAATAATAATTATCGTTCGTTCGTTTCAAGGGCACTCTTCCTGCCACTCTAGCCAAAAACGTAATTGCACACATATTACGCGAATTCACTTCATTTTTTTTTTGTTTGATCAAAAGATTCGAAAGATTTTTCGAAGATAGAGATGATGCGCGATTAGAACGCACACGAACTACTTATTTGATCCAAGCTATGCGAAAATCGCTGCAAGGTATCTATCTTTTAATTCGTCTAAAACTATTTTTAGAAATGATGTCATGCTGATTTCTTCAACATAAAAATTTCAATGTTGGCTTGATCGGGCGCAGTTTTTATCCACTACTTACTTTTATGTCCCCTTCGAAACGAAATTGCTCTCTAGTTATGACACGAAACGCGAAATTCGTGCGTGCAAAGATTAAAAAGTCAGTAAACGAGTTTGTTTGAAAAAGATGCAGAAAAAATGGACACGTTACTACGATGCTGTACGGTGAAGAGTTGTAGTAAGCTGATAGATATCTTGACGAAGCTGGATTATTACATTTGCGAATGTTTAATGAAGTCTGGCGTAGTTCGATTAGAGGTCATGTTGGTATTTAGGTGCGATTTTCTGTGGATACAATTCTTTAGAGATACTAATGCATTTAGACATAATAATCAGTTTGAATTACAAGCAAAAGAATGATGGAATAGCAGAGTGAAAGAGGTGAGTGGACTTTAAGAGAGAATGAGGAGGCTTAAGCGTGCTTCGGGTTAAATACAGGGAAGTACTGAATAAAATTAATTCGAAGGAATTATTACTGTGACATTAAGCTTTTGGCTGAAGAGCTAAGAAGTACTTAAATAATAGTAAATTTGAACAAAAAATAATCTTTGCTTGCCGTGTTTAAAATATGACAAGGAAACCATTAGAGAATAAATCTTTTACCTTACCCTATTTAACTATTATATTACATCTACCAATCGACCAATATGTGGAGTAGGTGCAGTTGGTTGCATATCTATATGCATTCAAGTTAAAAAATAAATGATTTTTAAGCTTTGTTTTATTTCCGATATATTTTAGAAGATTGATCTTAAATTGTCACACTACAATCGCTAGTTGGGCGTTCTTTTGCTCTATGTATTGGAAATAAATTGATTTGTAAAAAAACATTTCCTATGAGTTATTATCAAAACTTTTAAGCTAATTGACATCAGCCATTAACAAGTTTATTCAAGTCTACACGTTTTTACCATCTGTTTATAGACACAAAAGGTTTCTTAACATGCCTCAATTTCTAGTCATTTCATTGATTAATGTCAAAATATTTTTCTTGTTTTCTTTCTTGAAGAAGCCATATGATGGTTTTCTTGTGAATTAATTCAACGGAAGTTTATTTGTTGGGTTAGGCTGTACTCAATGTCAGTCATTTCAATCGATATTTGAGTGATGACGTTAATTAATGTGTTTGAGTTGAGTTAATTGAAAAAAAGACATACTAAGATAACATTTTCTTGATTGTATTAGCAGATTATTAATATCTAGAACAATATGAATAGTTTTATGTTGAGAAAACTTGTTTTTAATTCCTGTAAATTATTACAAGCACACATATTTTTATTCGCTAGCAGGTATAAAATAATGTTTTACCGTATTAGCTATAGCTTTCTGAAACGTAAAATGTACAAATATGTAAAATATAATTTTATTTGATTCTGCTGCGCCATGGTTTTTCTAATCAAAAAGAAAAATAAAATTAAAAAAGTGTGCGCTCCACACATTTCTATGCAATACTTCTTATATACGAGTAATTAAAACAAAACGAGAACAATGGGTGTATTCTGTGGTTTCGCAATACAAAGTTTTCTTCCACCATAGTCCACTTTGAGTCTTTTTTATTTAAGTTTGCAGAAACTTTTCATATTTCTAATAAATGTTCACATAAAGTTCATATGAAAATATTAAAAAACGCGCTTCTAATTGTCATTGTGCTTATATTGAAATGTGTAAATTGTGATGGAAAACATCATTCACTCATTCATTTTTCTCCTTTTTAATTTTACCTCTGATTTTTTAAATCTTCGCCTTTTGAAAAACTGCATAATGATAACATAAAGCATGTTCAAAATAACCATCGTCATGTTGCTAGTTGCAACCACTAAGGATTAAATGGTTTGTTTAATAAGTAGAATTTTAATTGCAGTTCATGAGCGAACATATGTCAAGTCGTATCTCACCACCACTTTACATACAAACAGCTCATTGCAACAATTGAGCAAAAATTGCCCAATGTGCATGCCATTTTTCTGGCAGTTCGGAAAGTTGTGTCTGGGTGCGACATCTGCTTTGCGCGGTTTGCGTCGGCGTATATGCATCGCCGCGAAACCAGACTCAGATTGGTTGGACCTTCTGAATTTGATGGGTCAAGTACTTAAACTGTTGAATTGAAATGCATATTTCCAATAAAAAGAAAATCGATGGATCATCGTCATTTGTTTTATGGGTTAAATTTTTTGTTAGTTTGGATTACGTTGTTCAAAAGTCGCTTCCCTTCTCGTTATCAACTATTTATACATTTGGTAATTCTAAATATACAGTGCTACTCGTAACATAACCTACAATGAAGTTGGCTTCTCTAAAAGTGTTTGGATTAAAAAAATCAATTCTCACAACTCTTTATCAGGCTGCAAGTTATTACTGGTCGGTGCCAGAAAGAGGGTAGTTATAACCAACTCTGAAATTTCTTCGATGCTAATAAAATGCTAGTTGAGGTTGGTTGATGTACCAATTTTGGCCGTGGCAAATTTTTTTTTTTTGCATATATAGTAAGCTGCTTGATTCGATTTGTGTTTGAACGCGATACATTTTTTTTTCGAAGAAACACCAGTACTGTAACTCAATCATATTTGAAATGGTTCATCGCTTGAATAAATTGATTAAGGGTAGTATTGTTTTTTTTACTCAAAATAGAAAAGTAGGCATTCCTCTTGCAAATACATACTTAATAAAGTATGGTGCGAATTTGTGGATACACTTTCATAAATACATTTCTGTTCGCATACATTCCACAAATCTCCACAAACACTGGACATACACCAAAATTTGAAACACACGTAGGCTAAGAAAATGAATTGAAGTTTGTCAAAATTTGAAGAAAAAATTGAATGTAGAGGTCTGAGAGCATAAAGACATTCGGAGGGGCCGAAGCATAGATATAGAGAGGAATGGATACGAAATGGGCCGAGAGAAATGAAGCAATTTTCGACCTCTGGTGTAGTTGTGTGAGCGAGAGGTCGCAATGTGTTTGTATGACGAGGGCGGCGTGAAATATTGTAAAATTAAAGGGCAACTTTTTTGGTGCAAATAAAAATTTGTTAATATTGATGTAATGTAATTCACGTCAATAGCGAATCAATGAGTTTCGATTTGCATTAAAACTGTGCGTAGTATTTTAATTAGTTGTGCGGCAGCTGAACAGGTTTTTTTTTATGAAAATGATTAGCTGTGAGCAGAGCTGAAGTCTGTTCGCGTACTTTCAGTCACATAATTTTTGTGAATCATGTGGTGGGGGATATTCAGGAAAAGTACGAAAACGCTCTGATTGCATTTCCGGAAAAGATTCAGTTGTCGGTTTTTGTGAGCACAATAGTAATTATAAAGTCATTTTAAGTGGTGATAAATTATCGCCACAAAAATATTCGATCTTCAAAACAACATTACGCAAAAATATGTTGCTTGCCGCGCACATTTGGAAATTTTTACTAGCGACACGCGTTTCACATTTTTCACTGTTTTTCAATAGCTCAGACTCTACTGAAATTTACTGAAAGAGGCGAAATTTTCAGCATTGAGTAAAACGAAGTACATAAACGGCTTCATTGCAATTAATTGTAGTACGCGAACAAACCTAATTATTGCCGTGTTGCCACATAACGCAGATCACTAAGCATAATTCCGTGAAAAAAAACTTCACTTGGATTTATTTGGTAGAGAACTTCTAAATTCAATTTCAGCGGCACTGAGTCACTTTATTAGGCTCAAAAACTATTCAAATAAAACAATCTGAAATAAATGTTTTAATCTAACGAGTATTAAAAAAGTTTCAAATTATATATACACTCAAGACATTTACGCGCAAATAATGTTAGAAAATTCTCGGCATCCACAAAAAACAAACAATTTATAGAGGTTATTGATTTGTGATCTAGTTCCCTTCTAGTCTATAAATCAGCATAGACAACGTATATCGTCTCTAAAGCTAAAGCCGATAATATTTTATTGTATTATTTAAAATGGTACTATTTTGTAATTTTGAAGGTACATTTTTATCCCTTCAAATGCGCTCAAGCTGTATAGCCTTTGCCTGAAAAAATCACTTCACATATCGCGGCGTCTATTTCGACACAAGTTTTACTTGCAATATTTGTTGTGGTAAATTCAAATATTGTTGACCGTATGTCTTTTATAATTAATTTTATACCTATGACGCAAATAATGCAACAACAATAATATTATTTCTTGATTAGCCACCTTATTCAACGTATTTTCTATTAACATAAAAAAGTAAACTATAGTGTAAGAAATACTATTTAGAAAATTTAATTTGAAGACAAACACAGCCATAAAATATAAAATTCCCTTAAATTCCCTAAAGATTCCCTAGATATATTTGACATCAAACTTAAATAAAATTTTCGCGACCAAAACACTTCCTAATTCAATTTCAATCAACCGGTTTGCCTACCAACGTAACATAAAACATCTACATGCGTATAGATCATTTAGCATCATAATCTGCACGCAGCATTCGTAAATAGTAGCCCAAGTCAATTACGAAGTTTACTTCTGCTACTTTAAATCGTTCATTCACACCGGTTTTCATCGTTCGAACAATTTTCTTCACCTAAATGACGTCAATTCATATAATTGATCAAACTTAATGCCCCTACACGCTATCAAGCTTTCCCCGCCTATGAACAAAAGCAATCAATAAAAATGGCGATCGGGCGGTTTGACACATGTTTTATTTTCGTGTTTTCATCAATTAAAAGTATAAATGTTTAGATTGATCAATAACCAGTGTGAAAGTAAAAAGTGTTTTGCACCAATTACTCATAGGATTTCGCCCTAGAATGTGTGATGTAAGTACAAATTCAATTTGAATCAATGTACCTCTTTTTACCGGATTTAGGATAGAAAGCTTTCGAATTGTGGAAAGAAATGGTTGTTATATGCATGTAAGCAATATTTTCGACCTCCCCTTACAAAATAACATCAAATTTCATTCAGAAAATTTGATTAATTTTGAAATTTGTGCCCCATGTGACACATATTTTATTTTCCCTGCTATTCCAACTAACCCGAAAATCGACCATGTTCACAACAATAGAAATGTATGGAAATGTTTGTTTACATAGAGAGTCAACAGCGCAGAAGGGTATAGTGTGCGGCATTGAGGGGAAAGCTTTTTTGCAGAGAGTAAGTTGCATATGTAGTAAAAATGCTTCATTCACGTACGGGTTCATGGATTATCATTTCGTGTCCATTCTTTATATGTCTATGGGCCGAAGGCATGGCCATTTTTCCTCATCACCAGCGACCCCGATGATAGATTGAAAATTTCGGGGCGTAGGTAATTCCTAATTTATCAAATTGATGGGGACATATTATGTGTGAATAATTTCAAATATTGTGAATGATTGTTATATATTTAGTTATTTAATATTTTTTAGTTTTCAGATTATAACCGTATACGGCTCGAACCAGGGAGTAAAAATAACCTACAGTAGGCTGGATTATTCGTTGCTTTGCGGTTAATTAACTGTTTTTCCAGGATAGAAAATGAAAACAGAACACAAATGCATGCAAACTATGGAAATTGTAGAATATACTAATTAAATATTTATTCACCCATGAAACAAAAATTGTTTTATAAGAAAGTGGCTTAAAAATTAGATGTGTTTATGCTGGCTCAAATCTTGGCAGTGCCGAGTACTGCCGTAGGTGATGAGAAAACATTAAATAATATATAAGATCATTTTCGTTTTTAGAGCATCTAGAAAGTTTTTTCGCTGAGTATTATGTGTAAAGCAACTGCAATGATTAAAATCATTAAAATCAAAAACTTCAAATTCCGAAAAAAGCAAATTATATTTAACATTTTTCGAAAAAAAATAAGTCTTCTTCACAGTTAATAGGTCCAAGAAGACTCAACTTTTCTTATACTATAAAGTAGGCTAAATACAATGATAGGTTGGAGATAATATATTTATAGGTAATAAGATATTTATTATATTATATTCACACTATCTAATCGCTCTCGACCTACATCGCTAATCCAGTTATTGGCCTTGAGATTATCTAATAACTCAACTATAGAAGCTGTTTTCTTTTGCCTGCGCTGTTTTTTACGCAAATTTCACAAAACATCAGCGTTAAGCACCTAGTGAGATCGCAATTCGCTCTTCTTGTCCATCGTTTATATCATCTTGAATATTGTTGCCGAAAGGTATCTATAGAATTAAGATAATTAAAGAAAAGAATGTTTTGAATATTTTCTTTACTTACTGCATCACTCGAAGATTCTATTCCACTAAAGATGGTTCCCTGTTCGCTTGTTCAGAACTAACGTACTATGACGGCAGCTGTAAGAAAAACAAGAAACTATTACACTAATTCCCTTGTCAATCATCAATTGCTATATACCACGGCCGAAAGATTTGAATAGACCCGGGAAGTATTTTTGATGATCAGCACAGGAAATCCAAGAGAAGAAGTCCAAATGAATATGTGTTGCTCATTTTCTGGAAATCTGGAAAACAATATTTCACACAGCATGCAATACGAATAAATTTTTATATCATTTTATTTCCGCTCTGCCCCGCTCTGTTTATGCGCTCTACTGCTTTGTGTTTTTTTGACAGCAATTAAAATGGCTACCAGAAAATTCGCGCGAAGATGTCGACAATATTTAAAAGGGCTCAAATAGGCACTTTCGCTTATAAAAAGTTTGTGAAATTCACAAAATTTTGCAAAACACATCGTTTGTTTATTCCTTACTTGTGATAAGAAACTCCAAGTGGCCGGCGTTGCAAACTATTGCCACAATTCGGCACAACTCACTTCATTGCAAAGATTAATGCAATTGCACAGTTTTCAAGCACTTTTTTCAAATAAAACTCGCGATTTTCACTTCCACATTAATGTTTTTGTGAACCGCACTAGTCGAATCTACACAAAATTAATCTGTATTTAAAATAAACACGGTTTTATTTCCGTACCGACTCAAATTGTTTACATTAGTTTAACTGTCATATTGACAGCAAGGATACAAAGAGGGGAATTGACATTGAAGATACATGAAAAGTGGTCAGTTTCTCTTCAATGTATTTTAAATGGACATCGCCCCTCCGAATGTCTTTATGCTCTCAGGTAGAGGTACAATGCCAATGAATTGAAAAGTTAAAAAAATGTTGTTATGAGTTATGAATAAAAATACATATGAAAACAGATGGAAATAATTAATTTATAAATATTTAAATTAATAAGTTCTAATCAATAGATTTTTAACTAACAATTTTTCTCTGGCCCAACTTGACTTATGACTAGCTTTGATCAATTCTCATATAAATTTGGCTATAGGTCAAATAAATATTCCCTTGGATTCACTTAAAACAAAATAACAAAATGGCTAAAACTAAGCGCTCGATCGCTGATATTGTGACGGTGACAGAAACAAGAAATTTTTTACCTGACTTTATGAAATTGCAATTTAAATTAATATTTTTAACTTCAACTTTCAACATTCCATTTGACTCACATCACCAACAACCACATGTTTTGGGTATGAGATAAAAATCGCAGCTTAACTTAAGGTGGTATTCTGGTCTAGAGGCTCGATTTTGAGGTGATTTTACGAACGCAATAAAAAAAAAACGAATAAACAATTTTTATATATATTTTTCTCTCCGATTTTGATTAAAATTTTAAAAGTGTAAAAATATATTCAGAAAACAAAAAAAAAATTACAATTTAAGTAGGTACAGGCCGGCGAAGTGGTGACTCAAAAAAAAAGTTGTTTTCTGGTTGACGTGATTCCAATCTTCCTGAAAGAAGAAAAATGTAGAATTAGTTTGACGTAGGGGTTTTGAAAAAAACTTTTTTTTATGTTAAATGGCGTCCATGTAAATGAAGATATCAATTTTTTGCCTCATTTTTTTAACTTTGGGAATTTTTTAAAAATTGTTGAATTTTTCCGAAAACCCCTACGTCAGACAAATTCTAATAATGTTAGAAGAGTCTGTGCAAAATTTCAAGTAAACCCGGTTTCTTATAACTAAAGTTATAATGTCAACCGTGTCGAGAAAAGTAGTTTCGAGAAAAACGCGTCTAAAGTTTCAGTCTCATTTCGGGCAGTCTGAATAGTTTAATGGTATGTTTTACTTACATTTTTTTAATCAGCGATCCCTGCTTCATGCAATGTTGCTTCTTTCACTTCAAAAGCGAGATTTTCTGAAGCTTTTTCAGCCATACGAACTGTTCGAACTTCTTTAGAAGCGTGAGAAGCTCGTAGCTCGGAGTGGTTGATTCGTTATTGAACGCGTTTGTTGAGTTGGCTGGCGTGTCACAAAAATAACTGTACTTCCGAAAATAATTCGAATTTCCAAAAATCCTCTTAAAAACTCATTCTTAAAGATCTCAACTTTGAAAATATGCAAACAAAAAAAAAAATCGATTTCATCAAATCCCCCTTAAAACAATAGATATTACCGCAACCAAGCTTCGGAACATAGCAAAATGAAAGCCCAGGAGTTTGTGAAAGATAATCTATCCATCCCTTAAACCAGACAGTCCCAGTTTCACGTACAAAACGGTGGTTATATGTCTGAAGTAGAAACAAATGTCTGGACTTCATTTCCCAAATAGAATGAAACCAAAAACAGCGTTCTATTTCTATTCCAACTTCAAATCGATATTCGAAAATTCTGCATGTACATATCAGATTATTCTTGATCCTTACAATGTCAATTGTGAGTCGGCGCTTCACCATTATCACCGTTGTTCACACAACCCACGTTTAAACAAAGACCATAATCGCATGATTTAACGATGAGTCTGGCAAAATTCGATATGTTCTCATGTTGATATTGACTTGGTAATGACTGTGAAATATGTTGTTTACATAGCTCATATTTCAACGACAAACAGACTATCTAATCATAAATATCTGCATGGTTGCTGACGTCATAAGCAGTATTATTGAAATATCAAATGTATTTCAAGCATGTGAAAAATAACAGAAATATTGGCATAATAGCATAAGTGCTGCAAATTTTATAAATATTTGTAATTTACTTTCGTTTCGCATTGCAACTCAAAGTTCTGCAGTGAAGTATGTAATATGAATAAAGAATCAAGATTAAAAATATAGTGCTGTGACTTCAACAAAGAGCTTTTGTTCTGGCAGCAATGGCGTTCGTTTTCAATTGCAGTTGAAAGGAATTCCAGATACATACGTTCGATAGTTGTGAATTTATGTTGTGCAATTCATTTATTTTATGTGGAATTTCCAATAAAAAAATTATAGTTGGTTATAAATGGTGAAAAATAAATCTGAAAATGTATCTTTAAAACTTACATTTATTTATTTATTTATTGTCCAAATCCATAGAACAAATCCAATTATAGATTAGACAAGAAGAAAAAATAAAAATACATGCAAGTATATAAATATGTAACAAAAAGAAAATAACATGGAAACCAAGAAAATTAATAAAATTCAGAATGGAATAATAATACCAAAAAGAATAAAAAGCTAATCGACCGAAAAAGAAACAAACAAATTGAGCAAATTAGGACATATTTCGATTATAAGAAAGAACGTTATTTTTTAAAGTACTTTTAAACACAGATAACGTTTGAGACAGAGGACCAAGGTTAAGGCTATTGTGCTGACGAGGCAAACGCAAAAGGGGGTAAAGAAATAGGTGTCGGTACGGGTAAATGTAACATTAAAATTAAATAATGTTCTATTAGGACGGCCCGATTCCCTAAATGAAAGTTGAATGCTGGGGTCAACCAATATACTGCCTTTAAAAAGTTTAAAAAGGAGGCACTCGTCGAGGAACACTCTACGTGACTCAAGGGAAGGAATTTGAAGTATGGAGAGGCGCATACTGTAATCACAATACGGAATACTGTACTTATAGAATAACGAACGGGTGAATCGGCGTTGCACGGATTCAACCGCATCGATCAAGTATCCGTAATGTGGACACCAAATTTGGCAACAAATCGGCCGTCTAGTGTGAAGGCCGTTTTTTAATGCTTTTTTGGTTAATTGTTTTTGATAAACCATTAAAATAAAATATATTTTAAGTTGTATATAATTTTTACTAACATTTAAACAAACTTTGTGCATTTTTTGAAGTCATCATATACAAAACAATCAGAGATACAACGCCCAACAGGAACATATAGTATATGAAAAGAGGTGCTCCACGGCTGCCATAATTCCGGCTGTTCTGCTTATCTGAAATCAAAAAAACCAAACGCAGTTTTGATTGTGAGACTTAAGACTCTAGATGGAAGTAAAATTAAGTAAAAATTCAAAAAAAAAAAAAAAAATTTACGCGTTAGAAAAAAAAAAAAATTTTCGTGTTTTTTTTTTTTTTTTTTTTTTAAATCTTAATTATTTTTCGTCAAATTGTAGTTATATATATATGTACTAAAAGTGCTGTATAAATTTGAGTAGAATCAATCAAATAGATTTTGAGATATCATGGCAGCAGTTTGAAAAAATCGTGTTTTTAGAAAAACGCGTTTGAAAGTTGTTGTATAAAATTCATAATAAAAAAATGGTCTCCCCATCAATCTGCTATGCCTGGACCATAGAGTACACCTCAGTGACGTGGCGTGATAGTTTACCGTAGGGAAGCAATTAGTTCATTTCGATGACTGACTTTGGCTATGTTTTCTTCAAATTTGCTACGTATTAATGGAACCCCTCTTCTTAGCTACTTTTAACATTTCTAATACAAAAGCTTCCAGGAATTACGAACATGGACGTGAGAGTATATATACTGTATTGTTATCAGTACTAATTCGCATGCTACCAATATATATAATTATTTTCTCTTTAAATAGATATTTGCAAAAATTATATATTGGCAAACATATAAATTAGCGATGTTACAACAGCAAGCTATGTAAATAAAGCATTTGCAAATATAGCTACGGCAACAATAACAACCACAGTGATTATGCAAATTAAATGTTTATACGCATAAAGAAAATTTCAATATTCTTGTACTTATAAAAAATAACAGTAAAATAACAGCATTCCCATAACAAAAAAAAAAACACCTAGTAAATTTAAAAAAAATTTAGTGATAGTTTAAAAAAAATCTATTATAGTATAAATAAAATATGATGAGAAAATTTATGCATATTTCTATTTTAAATTTAATACAATTCGCCTTTGTTTTTATTGCAAATTCATCTATGACGTCTTGATAAAAACTTTACTCGCTCAAACATGATTTTAAGAAAGCCTTTTCAATGGACAGTATTGCCAAGTAACTTTAGGTGAGGTTAGGTTAATGAAGAAGGCTGCCAGGAACGCGGCCAGCATTAGGTCACCAGTTTAGGCCCATTTGACATAGACAATCACACGCCTTCACACTTACAGCCATGGCACTGGTGGGATTTGAACCCGCAGGCCCCGTAGCACGCCGCTTTTCGGCCTGACGCCTTAGCGAGCAGAGCTACCGGACCCCCTTGCCAAGTCACTTAGTCACTGTTCATCTGTACTATTCCTGAGATAAGTTTTAGTCCTTTTTAAGCAAGAAAAACTGCGCTCTGTCGACGCTCTTGTTACACTCTCTTTTGCACTCGTTACTTGCAATGTTAGAACTAAGCAATCTAATTTATAAAATTGTTTTAAACTATTTTCTGATTTATTGTTGGTAGAATATTCAAAAAAATCTTGAAAGGATTTTCTCTGTTAATTTGCATTAGAGTAAAACACAATGAGCTCAGTTTTTTTGATGAAATGGAGTCAAATAGATTTCGCAAGTCAAATGCCAAAAGCATATCTTTGTCATAGAGATAATTTCCAAATTCGGTTTCGGTCGACCTTTTTTTAATAATGTCCTTTTTATCCGCAAAAGATCGAGATCCAAAAGGAAATCGAAAAAGGTCACTAATTATGCAATTATGATCCATGCTATTTACGGAACACTTAAATACATTCATTTTTGAATTGCACCCTCACTATTTTAAGTATAAAACTAAAAAATCATACGATTCCAGAAACTAATTCTACGCACTCAATTCTAAACAATTCAAATCAATTTAATTTCAACAAAACTTTAAACTATTAGTGAAATAAATACCTTCACCAATTAAAAATATTTTCACTAAATTTATATATAAAATATAGCACAAATTTCACTACCGAACTACATTCAAGCAGTCTCTGGCAGCCCTTGAAACATCTCGTAGTTCAAATTCATTCAAAAAATCCATTAGAAGGTCTGTTTCCGTACTTTCAGCAAACTGCAGCAGTAACAGAATTTGGCAGCTGGCTTCGTTTTGCTGCAAAATTTGGCTTGCATTTGGCTTGCAGCAAAAGTACGGAAACGACTTGCTGCGAATCTATTTTAATATATTATAATAGATTCAAGTACGGAAACAGACCTAGTGTGTACGTACTACAGCAAACATTCTCATTAAAAAAAAAAAAAATACGCACAAGCAAATCATATGGGGAACGTGACAATAAGTTCCACAACAACCATACGTACGTGGCTTCTCCCTCACTTTCTCGCTTGAGACGAGAATTTCCCCTAAGAAGCAATTTCTTCATTGCCTCCAAATAGCTAGTACAAGCACATTTTCTTGAATGACGTCACAATGCAGTCTACATGGAGTGAAATTAAAGCTCGTAGATGCAATTTTTTCGTTGCTTCCATCCGTCTTGTTCTCTCAGTATTTTCATTCGGTGGTTCGTGTCAGATGTTCACTATTCGTTTTTGGGAAAATTTATTTAGAAAATTCCTATAGATGTTTTTTTTTTCGCGATTTTGAAATAAATTAAATTAAAATATATGTCAGTAAAATGTAAGGGAAGCAATGCTTCGCTTGCTTCCATGAACGCCACCACTGGTACACCTTCCTCTTCTTCAAAGAAGTCATGCAAGGCTGTTCTCTGTTTGATATTCGGGCTTGTTTGGCGAAATCGCTTAAGCGTCTGTCTGAGCGGTCGATGCGAGAATCATTACGTTGATGAACGAACGCTTGGGCATTTAGGCCTATATTTACTGCCATGACTTCCATCACCATTAGGATAGGTTCGAATCCCTCGTTGAAGATTAGCACAGCAAGAAATGTGGCGATTTCGACGACTTTTGCACCAGAATGAAGATGCTTCGGAGCGAAAGTCCAGATTATTGAGTTTTCGAACAGTTCTAGGTACCCGTTAGTTGACAATTAGTACTATGTACAATTAGTACAATTTAGTGACGCAAAAGAGCCAGGTAAGGAGCTGGTCTCGAGAATGTTCGATGCAAAAGTCAGCGTATATCTCCTACGGTTTACGTATACTTCTTACGGTAACACCGTATACCTCGTACGGTTTACGGCTGTAACTTTTCAATGGCTTCAAATTTCGAAAAATTCTTTTACCCACGTCTTCTATACATATTGTAGATGCATTGTATGGAAGAAAATAAAATCGATTTCTATTATCTGACGCACTAGACGACCGCCTTAAGTATAAAAACAGTAAGCAAAGATATAAAACTCATTTTACAGTATAAAATATTATTTTTTCTCTGCTTGCTGTCAAATTTATTGTTGTTGGCCGTTATCAAACGATAAACAAATATACCTATTCATAAAATTCAAACAAAACTGACTTGCTAGTCACCTTGATTTTATTGTTCACATGTCACATTCATGTATTTGCATCTGATTCGATTTGTTTGAAAACTCTATATTGCTTCGACTCAACTTGGAGACCCTGTTAATATGTGTGCCGCAATTGTCGGGTACATTAGAATGCAATTGATATGTATAAACAATTGGGTTAAGTTGTTCTTGGCTTGGCAACAAGTGCCAGTCAGACAGACAGACAAGATTGTCGTCACTTTCTTAGTTAGTGTACGCTGTGCTCGTGTAGGTTTGTGCTAAACAGATGTCAAGTTAGTCGATGACCATCGAATCAAAGATTGAAATGGTACTTTTATCTTTCAGTGTTAATTGACGATATGAATTGGATCGTTTCGGTAAATGTGCTTTTAAGAAGTGAATGCACAGCTTGCGCTATTCCTCATTTGATTTTACACGAGCGTGAAAATTTTGAGACTGAAATTTCTTGGTCGAATGAAATATCGCAGAATCTAGATTATATAGAATTGCGCATTTTAGAAAATGAGTTCCAAGAAAATTGAGATATGTAAATCCGGCTTTTTGGGAATTATTTCACAAAACATGTTTTATTTTGTTTTAATAAACAATATGTTTTATTTTGTTTTAATAAACAAATGCATTTATTAGGAAAAAATCCAAAAACATACTATTTGTATATAATAAAATCTGCCGCTAAATTCTCAATTTTATGAACCTACTTGACTTCAATTAGTTCATCACCCAACAAAATTTTCCGTACACACAAAATGTAGATCACATGTGCTGTGCTGTTCAACTTCCAACATACAAACTACACCCGTAAAAAGTGTCCAAGGCAAAAAAATAATTAAATTTAATGAGTTCAACAGATTTTGATAAATATCCTTTAAAAAAAATACACTGTCACTACATGTCCATTCAACCCAACCATGTGTTGTAGTAAATCAATCTTGTTAGTTCGTCGAAAATGCGGAAGAATAAACCCAAAATACAAATGCTACACTGTGAAAAATGACACATGATTTTCAACATTTAAACATATTGGCTACAAAACTCTTTTAGAGATTAATAAAATTTGTCGAAGACTGTTTCTCAATTTAGGACACCACAAATGACCGGAAAATAAAGATTTTTCGACGATTTTGAATCGCTACAGCAGCAATATACATAGATGGCAATTCTAAATGCGCAAAAGAGTAACAGATACCCATATATATTTTTGCAAACGAGAAAATATTTTATTTTTGACAGATGTTTTGACATTACGAAAGTATGTGTAATGAGTCACACATGGCAGGTGTATAAAATAATATATACATATGTGTATAAAAATATTTCAGACAGCCGTGCTTCGAAATTTATTTTTATAAATTTCTCTGAAATTAGGTGGTGAATTGCGTCATATTATAACATCGTCTAGATATTTTTTTTCAAGTCGCGTTCAACTACCTCGAACCTGAGAAATGACGATGGTAGTGGTTTCGCATATAAGATTGATAGATTACACCTTGCAATTGACAGATTCTTGTGTATATTTTGATGAAATCGTAATAGTATGAGGCGAGGGTGATTAAGGACAAGTTTTGGTTGTGTCGGATGTTACTAAAAATTGAAACATGGAAAATATACAGTTACCTAATGTTTTTACTAAATTTTTACCAAGCAAGGACACTATTAGTGAATGTCCTTGTGCCATAAAAATATTAGGAGAGATTACTAAAATATTGCCACTATCTTGCTGTTATTCTTCTTTCATCCTTCTGAATGGTATCCTATAATGCCATTTTTTTGGTTTGATAAAGTTATAATTAGACGAATTTTAGAAGAACCTAATTTTAAAATTTTATTTATTAATATTTCTATTTCGTAACTCAATCATTATTAAATCAATATTAATTACATGGGTTTATTGCATTTGGTCAGAGTGTATTTCATAATATTTCAAGCGAAGAGTGTAGATTAATTTCTTCCACTTAAATAATGAAACCATATTGATAAAAGAATATAAGATTCTTAGTGATTGTTGTAAGTAGCAGGCGCCGCATCGTTTGTGTAAGGAGGTTGAATATATTAGGGGGATTTGGTTTATATATATTTATTTATATAAATAAATCAAATCATATTTTGGCACGATTGTTGTCGTCATATTTTGGCATATATAAGGGCATATTTTGAAACGAAACTTCCATTTCAACCAAATATATTTTTATCACTTGTTATTGGGTTGAGAGATAAGTTCGTAGCGTTTCTATCAAAGAGTTTTATTTGAACAAAAAACAATAATTAAAACAGTAAATTAATCAATAATGTATTCACCTCTAGACCAATTTGTTGATCTTGTTCCGCCAAAAATCGCCCGGCCTTGTATCGAAGAAGCTGTTGAGCTAGTTTTTAAGGTATTATTCGCCATTGAAAGTAACACCCTTCATTTGGTTCGACAATGAGCCGAACAATTGGAAACCGGCTGAGGCCAGATCTGGAGAAAATGGCGGATGTTGAAGAATTTCCCACTCAAGCACTTGGAGTGCTGCTTTGACAACTTGGGCGACATGGGGTCTGGCGTTGTGGTGAAGTTTTGTAGTTTGGCCTTGTCGATCGAGTCTCTTCAGTTACATGGGGCAGTTGGGCAATATAAAGTTCCTTAGTGACCGTACTCTTCCTCTCGAGCATCTCCCAATACAACATACCCCTCCAGTCCCACCAAACGGAGATCATGGTATTTGGTGGAGGTCTTGCTTGACTCTCGACTTTGGCGTATCTCTTGGAGCCATTCACTCTTTTCTTTGTTTCATATTGACGTGTGTAGATGTGGGGTTGTGTGGGCTGAGGGAGAAGCGCATTGGCACCTCTTAGCACTCAAGCCAAAAGACCCATTGTATATATCGAAGTATAGGCATAATTTTTTTTTATCTCCCATGACGATTCGGTACAAAAAAACTTTGCTTGGCTTTGCTTTGCGTGTTGCTCGGTGGCGGGCAAGATGTTGAAAAGCAATTTGAACTCAATTTTCTTTGTTGTTTCCGGTCAGCTCATGGAGCACTTAGGCTCCTAATTTTTCAGAAAGTTCTATTGAATGAAAATGTCTGTGAATTGTCTTCTGAACGCAGTTCACTTGTATGGCCAGTTCATGAGTTGTTTGGCGACCGCCCTTCGTCAAAAGTTCTTTGAGGCGCTCCTCGTCGAATCCCAAAGGTCCTCCGCTGGCTTCGCTGCCGCCTTTTTTGAGCTTCTCAAACTGTTTCTGTGCTATATCCGTATACAACGCAAATGTCCTGGGCTGTTTCGGCAGCTATTTGATCTCGATGAAAAGCGAAGAAAAGCAAGTGACGAAAATGTTAATTTTTACCTTCGGTAGAATCCATTTCTAAGCCTAAAAAAATATTGAACTATTCAAAACAATAATTGGCACGGTTTTGTAGAGCAGAAAGTGCTCTTTCGAATAAATATAAACACTTTGCCAAATACCAAATAAATTGTATTATAGGATAATAAAAAAAAAAAATAAAACGATCAACTCAGCCCAATATAAAAATTTCTTAAAAAGTGCAGATATTGATTATTTAAAAGAAAGCAACGAGCCCCGATGGCGTATGGTAGTAGGGAACAAAAACGATTTGAAAAAAGCATAAGAGTACTGTGCATAAAAAAACAAAGCAGGGGCTTACCAAGCTTTGCAAAAAGATTAATGCGGACGTCCGAGAAGCCTTCCTCTTGGAACTCCTGGGGCAATGTTAGCTTCACCTTCGAGCTGGTAGAGATGTAGAGTATGAAAAAAATTTACATAGAATGTAATAACGCTGAACTCTCTACCAATGATGATAGTGAGGAAGACCACGTGGAGAAAATGGACATGAGTGCAAGTGTGAATGCAAGCAAGGAAATTGATGATACCGGGAAGCTTACCACTGGTTTGGGTGTGGACAATTTAGTTCACTGGTGACAGAAAAAGAGTAAACCTCGCTTCTCCTTCGTCATCTCCCAATACTCAGAAACCTAGGAACGATTCTGATGCCTACTCTGAGCTGGTGGCAGTAGTTCAAAAAGCTAGTGCCTCTGCCATCCCACTTTCAGCTCCATTGCCCCGCCGTTCGCACTAAAACCTATAGGCAAAGAAGCTTTAACTCTGCAGAACAATAAGACCAATGACAAACACGGTGGTTCCAGCGAAGCGTTTCCCGAGAGGAAAACCGAGTCGGTTTAGTCGTGCGTTCATTTAGCATTGTGATGACACACACCGCGGTTTGGACGCCTCTCGGTTTTGTAGTGCAAAACTAAACCGACTCGGTTTTCCTCTCGGGAAACCCCTTGTTAGAACCGCCGTGTTTGTCATTGGCCTAACACAAGCAAAAGTGGCAATATTCTTAATCAATTAATATTAAACTCACACCAGCAAGAAGTGTTAAATGCCACGAGTTTCCGATGCAGTTTCTGTGTAAACTCTAAAACAACAGGCCACTCGGCTAGATGCAGAGCCTGTCTCGCAGCCAAAAGTATAGAAGAGCGCGGTAGTGCCGCTAAGCTGTAAAAACAGCGGAGAAGTGGAATAGTTGCAACTACAACAAAGAACACGAGTTGGCCTAGAGCGTCTTATGCTAGCTAGCCTCTCTGCGATGGAGAGCAAAAATCCTACTGCGGAAAATTCAACAATAAAGCCACTATATCAACTGTAAAAGTTACGCAACCATTCATCGGCTCAGTTGCCTTTAGAGAATGCCAAAATATATTTGGCTGCAATGAATTTACTTTGGCGAACCAATTCAAGGACTTCATCTCAAATTTTGGGAAACTCTTCTCAGCCTGAGAAACGAGACGCCTTCATATCTCTTGCCATTGGTGTAGCTGGTAATCCGTCCCCTTAATTTTGCAGCCTTAAAAATAGGTACGTCATTGCCCATCTACAAAAGAAACTTTATTCAGAAATTCTTAACCCAAGGAAGTCCTTATAATCTTTTCATGTCGAAGACTAAGCTCAAGTTCCGTCCTTATATTACCATGGATGATTATAAAATAATCCATGAAGATACCTCAAATGACCCAAATGCAAATAAGCGGGGAACTTTACTCTACAAAGGGGGAACTCTACTCTACAAAGTTCTGACGCTCATTTCGTTGCAATTGTCAAAACCTCAATTTTTATTGTTCACCATCAAAATCATTTGATGACTCTTACACGATTAAGCACTACAAGTCCTTCGATAGACCACCGAAGCCATGGAACCTTCGTGAACGAAGAATCTCTGCTTATCTTGGTATCGTACCTTTCCACGAAAAAATACTCAGAGGAAGATAGCATTTCAAAAGTATTTTGAAAAAAGCTTTCCACTTGCTTCTTTGAATACCTTTGTTTCCTTTTTAACTCCTGTCTTAACATTCAATATTTTCCCACTGCTTGGAAACGTGTGGAAACACTCCTTATCTCCAAAGCATCCTTTCAAATTTAGGATAATTTCCCGAAAGGGTGATTCAAAAGCATGAACCACATTCATTAATGAGTGCTAATTTATGCCCGGGAGACAATTCGGATTTAATATACAGTGGACGCCCTAATGTTTCTGCAAATTGCAGTTGAAGAAAGCATCTAATACAGAAGGCTTGCGACGTCATATTTATTGAGGGTCTCCTGCATAAAATGATCAATTTTGGTTTCCCCACTTGGTTAATCAAAATTGTTGATAGTTTTTTCAGTGACAAAAAGACATTCATCACCTTCAATGGGACTTTCTCTGGCGAATTTGTAATCTAATCAGGTCTATCTCAAGGCTCCATTCTTGGACCGGTTCTCTCCAATTTAAATTTTCACTGCAGACATCCCTGAAATCTCAAACTATTCCACAATTTTTCGTTTTGACCTCAGTGACCTATATAGTCAAGCCAAAACAAAGCAGCCCTCGCATACCATCTCGTAAGCTGTATCTTCAAGCTAAACTCCGTTATCTCCACCAAAGCAAAGATAATCGCCAGTTAATTCGTTCAGTCCTCGCAAACGGTGCCCCATTTTAGTCTTCGACATCTTTTGATAAAAGAGAACAATTAAAAAAACTTCAACGCAGTATCGTTCGTAATGCCATCTCGCATCACTTCAAGGCCAAAGGCCAGTATTTCTGAAGTAATTTTCGCTTTACAGAAAAGCGAAAATAGCACCTAATCTTCATTGGGATCGGTCATTATTCACTGCCGGCTTAAAAGGCTTACTTTGTACTTAAAACTGAAAGAAACTGTATACTTTACATAAAAGGTTTATTAAAAATACTATCCAGTTTACTAATGACAAAGCTGAAAAAAAGCAATTCTTAGTCCATTACTTTTTCACAATTTTTCAGCCATTGATGTACTCTCAATATTCGATTGAAATCTGACACATAATCACCACAGGAATATTCTAAATCTGCTATATCTAGTCCTTCCTTATATTTTACAATTAAGGGGTGACCTGCACTCTCAATCGTAAAGCATTTCTGCTTCTCATCAAGAATACATGGTTGCATACCGTCCATGGTCTTTCTTTGTCTAACTTCATCCATATATTTCTGATGGGTTACCGAAAATCGAACCATGCTTTGAAAGAGTTCCAATATGCGAGACCGAATGTAACGCAGCTGGACACCTTTATTTTCTGTCCTTGCTTTATCTAAAACGTTGATTAGTTCTCGCCTTTGATGGTGCAGAATATGGAGGGACGAGCACGCAGATGAAAACAGATCACTTGTTTCCATGTCGTCCAATTTCCTCGCGTAATAGTCCTTGGAGAATAATTTAATTTGAGATGTACATCGGCGCTGCGGCTTTGTAGACTTACTATGCCTGTGTATGTCGGATGTACTGAAGGTTTGACGAATTTCCATTAAGCCACCTAAAAAACCTGTCAGTTTGACAAGTCCGCCTTCTTCCTCGAAATTCCCATGATCCAAACTGTAATTCACATTGGAGAGTTTAGCTTGCGTATGTCCAGCAATTTTGGTAGGAAATACTTACGGGCAATCGACAAGTCTGTAGACACCACCTTGAGCAAAACGAGAAGACTTTCGATAGCGATGCAATAGTTTAGGTGCCAAATCGCTCATGGCTGCCGCAAGGAATTGCACAGAGTGTGTTGGTTTTCGTCGTCTCATTGGTTTTCGCACCATTCTGGTTTTTATCGTAACTCACTGTCAAAGTAATCAAATAGCAAAAAATTAAAAAGCAAGTAAATGGTAACAAAACAAAAGGTTAAAACAGACTAAACTCGGTACTTTGATTTCGGAACTAACTAAATATACATCTAAAAATATTTGCTTGGTGATCGAATCTAAAATGTACCGTAAGTTTGTTTCATGTTTGTGACATGTACATACATACTACGACTGAAAATATGTAGACACTTACTACAGTTTTCTGATGATGCATAAATTATCGCTGTTGGGAGAAACGAATGCATGAAAACGAATAGCAATGGGCTATGGTTCCCTTGTAAATGCATAATTTTGAAGAATAATGTCAATTATTTACTCAAATGACTCCGTTTATAGGTTAAAAAAATAGAAGTACAAAGGAACCGATAGAAACACTAATTTTGCTCGAATCCAGATTCGGACGGAGGAACGCTTACTGAGCTTCGAGTTAACTTAGCTCTGAGTCCGGTTCTTGAGTCAAATTATTGCAATCAGTCGTCAAATTTTTTCATTAAAATTAAGACAACAATTGATGCCCTGTGCGTGGTAGAGTCTTGCTCTACCTATTGACTACTCTTGACGGAAAATGAATATGGATTGAGGGAAAATGGCCACACTAGAAAGTGTGAGCTGCATCTTCCTTTTTTTGGTACAGTATTTGCAGTTTTCGTTCTGGCTTTTCTAATTCTGGGAAGATTTTTCCGAAAGTACTTTTGGTCTGATAGAAAATTATTTATATATTTATATATTTTACTGTAACCAAGCAAAAGCCTTAACGCTCAGATCAACCTAGCCATCCATGACTCCGTGTTTGAGCAGTTGCTACCTCCCTTCTTTCTTCTGAGCTATACAAAAAGTCGTCCCGTTTGTCAATCGATCGGACGGAATGACTTCTAGAACGGTCCACACGGCGGTTTTTGATACTGTTCCGTAGCTGCTGGTGATTCGTAATGTTCCCTTATGCATGCTGAGCACTTAACATCAAAGTTCGATAGTTTTCAAAACTTTAAGTGCTGGCAGCTATCTCCTCGTTATACAGCAGCATTGAATAAGTCTTCGCCATAATGAGTTTACGGTTACTCAACCAAAATTGACGGGCATTCACCATGAGTTTGCTAAGCTCGATTCAGTTCAGATTCTTTTTGGAAGTATTCCCCGAGAGTCAGCTTCGAATCTGGTGTTATAACAAGATATTGAAATGTTTTTCTGGTTAGGTCTACCTCAGGACCAACCGTCAAACTAAAACTTTCAAACTCCTATTTATCACAGTTATTTTTGATTGCCAGTTTGGGTCTATTTTGGAGACCTTCTAGCCTTCAATTCTGCTCATACTTTTACTTAGTTTGAGTTGAGATAGGTGAGCATATTTTTTTTTTTTACAAAATTACGAATTGGTTTATACTCCAAACATAACTCTAGCAATACTTAAGAGACCACGGCCGTTGTGTTTATGTTTGATGATTTCTATAAAAAGTAAAAGTAAAGCAATCACATAACAGCCATTTGTCAGGTCTAGAAGTTGAAGCTGAAGCTGAATCTGTATTCGACCAAGGGACCTCACACACAAGAAGCCAGTGCTCTACTCTGTAGGCCACTCAAAGTAATGAGTCTAAATAGGACAAAAAAAAATTTATTTTGCTAAGAATTAGGGCCATTGGGTAGGACCATTTTAGGGACCTACTTAAAGGAAAAAAGGGAAAATTCTGCTGGCGTTATATCAGGACTGTAGTGGAGGAAGGAGGCTAAAGAAAACTCAGTACATTCTCATATTGCAGCTTCCAACTGACGGTGATGGCAAGGCCTGACTCGATTGAAACTTTGCTTCAGTCTTATCAGAACTTTCACGTAAAAAGCGCCATTGGCGGTCTGTCCTTCAGGCACGAATTTATTTATTTTATTTTATTCATACACCAAGACAAGGTACAAAATCACATATTAAAAAAAAGGACATCAAATTAAATTAAAATAAAAAAAATAAAAAATTGAAAAAGTAAAGTAAAGTAAAGGAAAAAGTAAAAACAAACAAGTTAAATAAGTAAAAAACAAACAAATTAAAAAAAGAGTAACAAATAAACTAATAAATAGCAATCAATAAATAAACATTCACATAAAAGCTATAGCTTAAAGTTAAGGGTACGGATGGCATGGAAAAGAGAGGACTTGAAGGATGATTTGGAAATCGTAGGGGAATATAAATTGCTTATTCTGTTGAATTCTCTGCAGCATCTACTTACTGGCTCATTAGCTCCATATGTGTTCGAATGAGAATATTCTTTTAGGAAACGATTGGACCTGGTGTTCCTCACAGGGATATTTATAAAAATTTTATTATTCAGGAATTCTACATTAATAGCGCCTCTAATGACGTCGAATGTGAAGCAGGCCGATATCACCATTCTTCTGGAGGCTAGTGTCGATAGGTTTAAATGACCCAGTCGAAACTCATAAGGGGGTAGGCTATTAAAGTCATAAGGGTTGTATAGCTCTCGCAAGGCGAAAAGTAAAAATTGCTTTTGTATTGACTCGAGCCTGTCACTGTGGGTTTCAAAAGCAGGATTCCAGCTAATGCAAGCGTATTCGAGAATAGGACGTACGAGTGAAGTGTATAAAGATCTTGTGACCCACAGACTACGAAATTCCTTGGCTCGTCTTTTGATGAAGCCAAGTTGTTTGTTTGCACGAGAAAGTATTTTATCGTAGTGTAAAGTGAAGCGGAGTTTTTCATCTAAGATAACACCGAGGTCAGCAATGTTATCAACTCGAGTTAGCACATTATTACCGAGGAAGTACGTATTGTGTGTGACCGTGCATTTTCTGGAAAAACTAATAACCTGGCATTTATTAATGTTGAGAGAGAGCTTGTTTACATTGCACCAATGATCAAGGGAATCAAGTTTGGATTGGAGAAAGAGGGCATCCGATTTGGATTCAATGGTCAGATAAAGTTTGAGGTCGTCTGCATAGAGTAAATGAGGTATGCCTGCTAGGACGTCAGATAGGTCGGAAATAAATATATTGAAGAGAAGTGGACCAAGATGGCTACCTTGGGGTACACCAGAGGTAGCACTAACGTTTTTAGATAAAAATCCTTGAAATTTTACACATTGCGTTCGATCGCAAAGGTATGAAGTCAGCCAGCTGAGTAGAGACCCGGTAACATCGAATTTCTGTAGCTTAAAAATTAAGGTAGAATGGTCAACTCTGTCAAATGCCTTACTGAAGTCTGTGTAGACTGCGTCAATTTGGTAACCTTTTTCCACTTTGCATAGGACGTCTGAGATTAGGATTGTCAAATTCGTGGTAGTTGAGCGACCTTTTCTAAAGCCATGTTGTTGCTCGTTCAGGCGGGAATCAACTAGCGGAGACAATTTGTCGTATACTATCTTTTCGAAAAGTTTCGGAATCGAAGACAAAATGGCAATGCCCCTATAATTTTCAATGCAGCGTCGATCACCATTCTTGAATATGGGTGTGACATAAGAAAGCTTCCAACTGGATGGAAAAACTCCTGACGAAAGTGATCTATTAAAAAAAATATGCAAAGGAGTTATAAGCTGCTCTACACACTTGCATAAAAAGATCGGAGGAAGAAGATCGGGCCCAGGACCTTTGTTGCAGTTGAGTTCCAAAATAGTTTTACGTATTTCATCGCGGGAGATTTCTAAATGGTTGACAAAAGCCGTTGGAGTTGAATTGGAGGAAGAAAGGTGTGAGTTTGTTTGGTCTGGTGCACTAAAAACTTTTTGGAAATTATCTGCGAGTAGGTCACATATCTCTTTAGGGGAAGAAGACGTTGTATTATTCAGAAACATTGACGATGGATAGCCAGTAGTTTTTCGCTTCACATTAACAAAATCGAAAAATTTTTTCGGGTCACGGACTATATTTTCGCCGGTTGACCTAATGTAAGTATCATAAGCCTCATGAGACTTTGCTGAAAATTGCTTAGCGACTTGATTATACTCTTCCTGAATAGCAGAACTAACGTCAGTATTTTCTCTAATCCGCTTATATAGTTTGTTTCTACGATTTCGCAAATGCCTAAGGTCTCTATCAAGCCATGGCTCAGACAATTTATTTTTTTTTTATCTTTGGTACATATCTTTCAACGGCGTCAAAAATTTTATTGTAAAAAGAGGAAATGGCTGTCTTAAGAACCTGAGTTGAAAGAATATTCGTCCAATCAATAGTATCAAGAACGTGTTTCATGCTTTCATAATCAGCATTGCGGAAGTCAAATACAATTGAATTATTGTAAGTTTTTAAGTAGGTGGAATTAGAAGTGGAAAGTTCTACTGACAGTGCTGTATGGTGTATACTGTTGCAAAAAAGATGCTCAGCGTCATTAGTTGGACTAACCACTACTTCGTCATAAGCATTCGTGAAGACTAGATCTAACCAATTTCCATTTTGGTTGGGGATGTGGGAAACCTGCTGTAAATCATTACCATAAAAGGCACTCGCAAGATTGAAATCGTTGGTGTCTACCAGATTTACGGGGAGAAGGTAAGAGTCATTTTCATCTGGAACAAAGCAAAGATTCGGACGATTGAAATCACCCACAACTATTATTTTATCTTTTTCGCTAAGTGATGTCGCTAATGAAGATATTGTGTCACAAAAATTGCTGTAGATGGATTCTTCAGATCTAGGGGGGATGTAGACAACAGCGATGTAAATTGAGTTGTTATTAGAGGAGATCCGAACAATTATACATTGGAAAAAAGCATTTGGGGTGGTATCAACGAGCTCACTTGAAAATGTGTTGCTAACAGCAAGTAAGACACCACCTCCTCGCGACTGACCCGTAGAACAATAATCACGGTCGCTTCTGTAAATGGTCCAAGTACTATCAAGAATCTCCTCATTTTTATGAGAGGCATTAAGCCAAGTTTCCGTGATGGCGAGTAAATTAAAATGGCATGATTTGGCGTCAAGGTATAATTTACTTAGCTTGCCTCTCATACCACCACAGTTGTGGTAAAAAAGTTTGAGGCTTGTCTGAGTTTGGTTAGGAAAAATGCCTAACAGGGTTGACTGATCTTCGAAGAGATTCAGATGTCATATTACTACCTATACCTATGTTTGCGGCAGCCTGATTGGAAACCTTGGAGCATATTTTATTAGCTACGCTAGCATACCTGCTTGAGTGAGAAGATGACGCGTTAAATGCTGGGGGTATAGATGCATAATTATTATTACGAGTAGATGCATTACGAGTAAAAGCATCATTTAATGAAGAATTATCTATTGTCACTAGAGACTGAGACAGAGAAGGTGATGAGAAAGTCTTATGGGCGGAAGGAAGTTGGGCAAAGGAGTGGCTAGGGATACTACGTAATTCGTAGTAGATAATCCCCTTGTCGGCAAAGAAATCAATGAACATGGCTTTAGTCCTCCAGTTGCGGATTAGAGCCTTTTAAGGCGTAGCGATGCTGTTTGTGTGCCATTTGAAACTTTGGGCGTTTTGACACTGAATCATATCCGAAAATTCAATTTTTATCGGCAATTGTTAAATTGTCTGCAAACTGCAGGCAGGGCTGCCATTTATTTTTTTGGAATAATGCTAGATTCAATTTTATTTAATGCTAAATAAGGCCAGATCGTGTAAAATTTTAATGCCAAATAATGCTTTCTTATTTGATTCAAATAAATAGCACTTGTCACTAGCATTGGGATTTCTTGGGAATCGTAGACAAAGAATAGAACATCGAGTATACATACTTTGTTCGCTTGAAAGCATAAAGGCGCAGTACTAGTTCTAATGTACTTTTGGCTACGATCGGTCTGCAGCGAATTCACCGGGAGCAGGTGGGTTTGCAGACAACCGTTTTGTCAGTGAGGTATTAGAAGTGGAGATGACATCGACGGTATAACTTTCCACCATTAGACCCTTCAATTCTCTCGCGCACAACGTATGTTAAAGCAGTATTTCCGCCATTTTCCGCTAAATGTCAAATTCGAGGGGAACCATTCTCTTCAATGTAAATCTTATGGGCATGTCCACTCCATTTCTACTACCTCACTGGGTTTCGTTCGCTGGGGGTAAGTTTACAGATGGCATTTTCAGAATACTCGCATATTTGTTGAAATGAGGCGGCACTACTTCATGTTTTCAAATGTAAGGCCTGTTCGCGTACAGTATGCATTGCCATGAAGTTTTTTTTTGCATACTGTTTGACTGACCACTGAAAATTTTCCCTCTTTCATGAAAGAATCTGAGCTAGTTCGACATCCTGAAAAGTGTTAAATGGTGTGGCGCGGATACATATTTTCAAATATACGCGGCAAGGAAAATATTTTTCGCGCAATGTTATTATGAAAGTCGAATATTTTTGTGAATATACTTTATTACTACTTAAGATGACTTTATAATCGCTATCATTGTTTCAAAATCGGACAATTGTCACTTCTGGTTGTCATTTTTAAGGAAATGCCATGAGAGCGTTTTTGTATTTTGCATGAATTTCCGCCACCACATGATTCAGGAAGTTTCAGTCCATGAACGCAACTGAAAGCACACGAACAGAGCTATTGTTGAAAAAAAATTATACTCTGAAACATAAATTTAAATTCTAAAAATAATGCCAAATGCTAACTCCGAATTTCTAATGCCGTTTTGGAAAAAAATAATGCCAGATCTAGCATTCAAAATGCTAAAATGGCAGCACTGACTGCATGTCATTTTCAATACTTTTTGAAAGATTTTCGCATATCTACAAGCACATGGTTTTGCTTTTATTGGTTAGTCAACACTTACAGGATGAGCTTCGAACATAATTTTCTCATCTGCAGATCCTCGATAACGGTGGTGTGAGCAACCGCTAGTCTGAGATCAAAAGATCAAGTACACGTTTAATTTTTTTATATATTTTTGCTGGTGTTGGGGCGTCCAATGCGGTTTTCGTCTTTCAAATTCTCCTTGTCGTCCTTAAAGCACATGTGCTACGTCACAACAGCAGTTTATGACAGGTTTTCATCCTTACACACTTGTTTAATCTTCTACCGAGGACAAAACTTGGGTCAACTAAAAACACTATGTTCATCAACCTTGACTGATGTTTAGTGTATTTTGAAACTGACTTCTTCCTTCACTAAACCCGCCTAAGGCGAGAACGATGCAACGTATAGTCACGTCAAAAAAAGTAGTAGTCCGGGAAAATTTAACATGGTGCTTCGGAAAAATTAGGGGAAAGCTGAATTTTAGTATGAACTTTTCTAAAGACGTGACCGTTACTGAGATATTTAGGAAAGGTCACATTTGGTGACCTTTGATCCCGTATAAAATGTAACGCAGGACTCGGATCGATGGGGACTTTTGAAATTTTGTTCAACATGCCAGTACCAAGGTTCATACCAAAATTCAGCTTTCCCCTAATTTTTCCGAGGTTCGCCTTTTTTGTGTCGGATTTCACTGGATTATAAGACTTAATACTTTTTATACCAACCCCGTACGTAATGCGCGGTTTTATCAGATAAACTTGAAAAAGGAATCCGCTTATCTTTCTTCTGATCGGGTAACTTTACGGAGCCCTTATTGATTGAGGGTCATAAATGAGGGATAGTTTGTGAGCCGAGTTCATAGTAAGGCTAGAGAATAATAACCAGAGCTCATATTTCTGATGAGGAATTCAAAGGACTTCGTTTAACTTTGGAAGAAATCTAATTATTTGATATTTGTGTATCTATTTAAGCAAAGGAGGGAGAAGTAGTGACATGAATATCATCAATGTCTTCAGCTCTTCATCGAAACTCCGAGAATAATCTGAATTTATATTGAAGTTTGAAAGAAGATACATCGTGTCTAGTCCCTGTCAAATGATGATTTGCGAGTTTCCTTCGTTTCATTTTTTTAAATATCAAATGTATTTTATTTTTGAATGCAAATTACACTAACGAGGGCGAAACGAAATAAATTCGCAAGACTCTAACCATTTTTAAGTCTGATTGAGTAAGTTAAGTATAAGTTATCGTGAGTTAGCATGGTTGCATGTGTAATATATTAGCACTCAAATTTTAAATTTTTTTACATAATGACCTTACTGAAAAGATAAAAACATTTTTATTAAATATTCGATTCGATCAAAAAATCCTGAATCTTTAAAAAAATCACACAGGAATTGGTCTTGGGCAGATGATGTCTAATGGTTCCACTGTTTTCCACATATGCAAACTTTTTGAAAATAATATTTGTTATATCAAGCGGCAGCTAGACAAGCAATCCGTTCGAATTTCTTAGAACTTATTAAAATTCATCTCAAACCCATTCTTATCATATTTTTCTACAACTTTGTTTACGCAAGCATTTCAGTTTTTGAAAACATCTAAAATTTCCATGTTAGCTTTTATTGTATTTTTCCCCCCATTTAACTATGCTTATTTCTCGTGCTCAAGCTTAAGAGTCTCGTATTGGCTTATACATATTTGCATATTCTAAGCTAGTAGGCATAAAGCAGTCATTTCTACGTAGCAAAATCATCAACAAGTAGACCATGTCATTTGCATATACCCACACCTGTAGCTAGCTAAACATAAACTGCCACACAAACCCTCATAAATACCATGGGACACATACAAAACACAATCCACTAAGTCGACAAATTGTCTGGCCAGAAAATTATAGATTTTCTTTGGCACAAGGTGAACTAGTGAAGCAACAAGTTGGTGCCACCATTCATTTTTCGCTATTCATTCGAACAGCCAATTTCCAGCTTCGGGTCTGGGAGGAATTAGTATGGATTTGATTTACTGAAAAAACGTTAAGTATCTATTGGCAATATCTGTGCATGGGTTTGGTATCAAGCCGGTGGTGACGGACGGAGTAGCAGCAAGCTCCAAATTAGTCGCCCGGTGCTGTTTCAAGCCCGCTTGCCATCGCCGTAATTTGTCTTCGTCAAGAAAAAAACGAAGGCAAGCTTGCTGTTTTGGTAGTGGGTTTGTTGTGTTTTGTACGCTTAAAAAATGCTTGCCATGTAAACCACCCGGTACAGCAAATATCGATGTTCAAGTAGATTTAGCAAAAACACTGGCTGCTCGCTACAAGTCCGGCTATTAGCCTTTGGCTTCGTCAATTAATCTTCAAGTCGTGATTGAATTTTTCGTTACTCGAAGAATGTACCGGGGAAAAGAGCTCTCCGTGCCGGACCATGTTTTTGATGCAACGTAACTTCAACATTCATGAACGAAATCGATGGCTGCTAGAAAAAGTATGAAAGAAACAAACACATTGATAAATAACAGGGTCCCCAGTTTAATAAGAAATAAGTATCATGGTCATGGGTCGGTTAGCTGGCGGCGTTGAATTTGAAATTTGAGTTCGTTCGGACGTTAAAAGTCCGCAGGTGATTGTTTATTTGGGTAAAAGATGGTTCAGACATCTTGAGGGAATATTAACCGGCTTTTAGAGTTTGCATTTGAAGACTTCTGATGGCAAAATGAAACAATAATTTCGATTCTGGGTCGCAGGATAAGCTGATATATTCATATACTCATTGAAGCCATAATACTTATAAAAGTATAAACTCGATTCAATTCAACATTGTTCGAACAAGTGAATTTTTAATAAAAAAATATTCATTTTAAGACGCTGAGACTTATTGTGAAACTTTTAATTTATTCACTGATTTGCATAATTCTTGAGAAGGATTCATTAGCAAATCCAGTGGATGCAGATGTCATCTGCAGACAAATGTAGCTTGTCATTTCGGATTAAGCAGTCAGTTCAGATTAAGCAGCTAAATTCAAAGTCAAAGAAAGGTCAAAATATTTGAACAAACTGACGTTTTAAAATGGTTCCAAAGAAAAATTTAATATGATTTGATTTTATTTATACGTCGTTCGATAGTTACAGTCTGTTACGTAAGAGCATGGTCACTGTTACATGTAAACAAAAAATCGGAGCGATCTATTTCTTTTTTATGACATAGAGGGTAACCCAGCCGTCCATGCTTTATGGAAGGAATCAGCTGTTAGTCGAATTCAGTCGTTCTTCGAATCGTTTTTCGAAATGAGTGCATGAAAAAGGAACTAAATTAATGTAAGCAGCTGTTGCAAAATACATGGGGAAGTCGAAGCAGTTTGTAAGCAATGGGTGAATCGCTATAAAAGGTCGGTAATGTCGATAATTTTCCTAATAGTGGGAGTGCAAGCAAAGTAACAAAAAAAGACGAAAAAAGATTCTCGCAGTGTTTTTGAAGGATCCAACTTTGACTCTACGTGAAAGTACTGTGAAATTGAATGCAATTGGTGCCGACATATCATACGGAACGATTCGTAGGCACTTGCTTGCAAATAAAGTGAAATATCGGAGTACTTTGGAAAAGCCAATGTTAGGCGGAAAACAAGTTGAAAAACGTGTTGCATGGGCGAAGAAAAACTTGTACCGCGATTGAAGTAACGTGATCTTTTCTGATGAATCTCCCTTTTGGGCATTTCCGAGCTTCAAACACGTCTGTACAACCTCCACTAGTTGACTGCTCAAACGGATTGCTAAACACCCCGTCCAGGTCTAGGTTTGAGGGTGCTTCTCAAAAAAGGGTTTCGGAACTTTGTTCTTATTTACAAACAATTTGAATGCCGAGAAAATGGACAAAATCTATCAAAAGGCTTTCTTGCCATCTGCCAAGTAATGGTTCATCAGAAAAAATGAGAGCTGGATCCATCAAGAGGACAACGACCCAAAACATCGGCGTCGAGCCTGTAGCGAGTGGAAAGCGCAATATGGGGTTGTCACCCTAGATTGTCCATCTCAGTCACCGGATGCAAATCCAATAGAAAATATGTGGGCTCTAATGAAAATGCAACTTCGCAATTGCAGGCCATGTAATTTAGATAAACTTTCTCGACAAATACGGAAAATTTGGAGGTCTTTTCCAAAAAAATATGTCGAAAGCCTCGTGGAAAGCATGCCCGACGGTGTCAGGCCATAATTGATGCTGAAGGAGATTCTACTTGCTACTAAGGTATTCGTATTGAGTATTGACTACCAATTAAACAATAAATGTGCGAATTTTAAAAATATTTATTGTTATAATTTAACAGTGATCACGCTCTTACGTAACAGACTGTAACTTGAGTTTAATGTCCTTGAAAATTAATGGAACAAAGGCTATCCTAAAAGAGTTCTACAATTTTTTAATGGATCTATGTGAAATTATTGATGTCAGTTAAAAATTGAATACAATGTGTTAGAATCAGCTTAGGAAATAGTAATATTATTTAGAAACGGAACCCCTTTGATAATTCCCATGGATTTGTTTTCAGCTTGCTTGGAGCTCTGTGGATGCATTGCATTTAGCAGACTATTAAATGACTTTAAGATTCTTATTAGCAGATATTTACGTTTTGAAAGTGCTAATAGTTTTTGACAATAGATTGAACATCATTATGAGAAGCTATTATTCCAAGTTTGCTTACTAAAGCACTGAATGTCTATTGTATAGCATATACTTATTTTGATTTTTTTTTATATTTTAAAGAATCATCTTTGAAGAGTTAGTCAAAATAATAATAAAAAAATATTCTCTGTAGATAATACATGTCAAAAATAGATCGTAAATGAGCAACACTCTAACAAACTTGAAGAAAATGCTCTGTAAATTAGTTTTTAAAAATAAGTATAAAAAATTATTGTTTTTTAACATGTTTCTGCATTATACGAAGGAGAATAACTTATTTGGAAAAACGAATATCAGAAAATTTTTAATTAGAAACGACCTGAAATATTCGCTTTTCTTTTCGATTCTTCAATCCGATACAATTCGGGTCTCCCGATGATTCAAGCTTATCGCTTCGTTCAATCGCAGACTAAAGAATCAAAAGACAATTTTCCTTAAATTACAATGTATACCCCATGTACTGTGTCTACTTTATTAAATAGAATGATCAGGAGCTTAGATGCGGTTTAGCCGGTTCAAGTATTTTTGCGTAATATTTCCCTTTAAATTGAAGCACAATATTCAAAATCAAAATGAGTAGCCCAAATGTAATTCGACGAAGATTTTTCAATTAAATTTCAATTTGGGGCTGCAAACTCCTAATATTTGAGAAATTATTAATGGAACCTAATTGATGAAACTTTGCTTACCCCGTATTTTGTCTTTAAAAAAAATTATAAGTTAAAACCTCTCCAATAAACAAATAATATTACGGAGGGAAAAAGTTATAAAAAAATATTTTATCAAGTAAAAATTCTTAGTGGAAATGTAGTAAGTTTAATGTTTTTTAATTGTTTGTGCTCAAGTCAATGCAAATAAATTTTTATAATGTAGATAAAAAATAAATACTATAATTACGAAAATGTTGTAGTTTCCATTCTTCAGCCTCTGCTCTTTTCTGTTCGGATTCCTCATCTTGCCTTTCTATTTTTCTTTCTCTAACCAATTTACGCTTGTGTATCGTTTTTCCTGCCGTTTCTTCTTTCCATTTTTTTATGATTCAGGTCTTTTTCTTTGCGGTCCCTTTTCTTACACTGTAGCATAAGACAATGTTGTGTTTTCGGGCACTCCCAAAAGTTATAATTGCCATTTTCGGGCAGCCCTTGGCCATGGCAAAATTCTGACCTCCTTTGACAATCACTCCTTTTGGAGACAACCTGCCACCTAACACAAATCCGCCACCTTACCATCAAAGCTCAGACTCGAAACTCTATGGGCTATAATTTTCGTTCCTGGCTAGTATCCACCAACCGGGCGACATAGTCTTTAGGCGCAATTTTCTTCAAATTTACGCAGCAGCGCACTACAATGCAAAGCATAACTGGAAGTTTCTACCTAGGAAGGTAATCAAAATGATCGGCGGAGCCTACTACCAGCTTGCCCATCAAAATAAACGATCAGTGAGCGTCTTTCACGCGAAAGACATCACCAAGTGAACAGTTCACTATGCTCACTTGTTCGCGATCTAGTGCCAAATCTTATTTGGGATCGTTCATTGGGGTCTAGTTCAGGTGCAATTCTGCTGAAGTATTTGCATATTCTTTACTTAGTTCACCGTTCATTCTTTCAAGATACTTCACTTACCCATTGCATACATGTTATTCACGAAATCTCTTTATATTATTTTACCTTCATTACCTCTGTTCACATTGTTTACATTCTTCTGTAAAGAAATTGAATAGTAGAAGGCATAGTCACTAGTTCACGTCATTGCCCATCGCTTTACTGCATCCATCCTTCAGCTCTTTCCACGCAACTTGACCTTGTGAAAAGTCCTGGGTTGAAGCATCAGGCATTCTCAAATCGGGATTCTTGCATGCCAAATTTTTAGCATCAGGAAATTCTCCACTGCAATTTTTTTTTTGTATTTATACCTTAACTACAAAAAGGTGACCTAACTGGCACTTAAAATCAAAAAAACATTTCAAGGCCAACGTTGAGCTCAAAACGATCATAACTGAGCCTGCGGTTGGCGTGGCGGACGCCGGCAGTCGATTGATGAACATGGCCGGAGGTGGTCGTGGGACCACAGAGAGTCGCCACTGGTGCAGGTTAAAAGTTGTTATTTCAGCTGAAGTCAGAAAGCGGAGCTACCCTGCAACATCTGGGACTATGGCCATCTGGGGTAACAGCAGGGGCCTGTAGCTTTCTGCCTCTCCGTTGGCATGCTAAATAGAGCCCTGTTTCCCTAAATGTAAGTTTTTCTTGTTAGTTTTCGGCTCTCCTTTTATTCAGACGCTAGCAACGTGCCTTGACACGTCTTGGCTGGGTCTGGCTTGACAGCCCATACAAAAGCCCCATATCCTTTTGTGAATTGTGACTAGCATATTTTCATGACGGATGAAATATCATATACGTAGCGTCCCACCTTTTCTAAGATAAGTCCACCCCATTTTCTATTCACCCATTCCAGCCACATAGAGCTAGCATCCGTCGGGGTTGAACTAAAAGGTGCTCCGCTAATGTCGACAAGGGGTTTACACGGTTATTTCTAGGGTATCTTGCTCCCGGGGCACTTCTCGTTTGATTTGCACTTTTGGTGGTTTGCTAACATCACCTTCCCTGCTTGGAAGGCCTTCTCTGGACTCCGATTCAGTTTAGGCGCTTCCAAACAAAGCCTTCTTATTTCTATTTTTCCCCTTTTTCTAGAGCACACTTTTTTCTTCAATTTTTTTTTTTCTTACTGCGTATTTAAAAATATTAGTATTATACCCTTACTGCCTATTAAAATTATCTCCGCATACTATCCACCACGAAGATGCTAAACGATCTATTACTTATGCAATTAAGAAACATCTTCCTGAACTTATTCATTGCACTTTATTCAAAACAGTTGATAAACTCATTGTTATTTGCCCACACACGCTAAGTGAAATCAAGTCAAATATGTCATGCCAACTGCATAATAATCCAACACACTATACACATATTTGCCTATGAAACCGCAACTTTATTTAAAATTCTAAGCTAATATCTCGCCAGAGTCGTAATTGCAATCCAATAGTTGCATCTGCGATTGCATAAGCTAAATGCAACTAAACTGGTTATCAAACAGGCTAACAAAAATTTACATAAACAGTTCACGTTATCGCGCAATCCGATCGCATCGCTGCCAACTGAACCGCGCAATTCAGCTCGGACTCAGATGAACGAAAACTAAATAAATACACAATCTAAGCTTTTAATTATCAAAATCACAAATTATCTCGCAGTACGAAGACCAATAATGCTAGCGATAATCTATACGAAATCCATACGGCCAACAAACTGAACATGCATAGGATCCATATGGCCAACAAAGACTAGAGCCATGGGAAAGTGTTACAAAATCGGTAGAATATTGTATTTCGTTTCGAGAGACAAAGTGGCTCCGCCCGACAAAAGATGGAAAAGTTACAAACGAGGTCGAATCCAATCATTATCATCCGACCGGGCAAAGTTATCCAGTGTATTCGCGACCCACTGTTTTCCCAATCAAATTGACTTAATTTAAACGTCGTCGCTTTATAAAATACATCACGATGATCTTTTGCAAGTGATCCCAGCCGCAAATGAAAAAGCGTGTCGGAGTGATGCGGTGGAGTTGATTAAGATTTACAATCGAGAGCTAGTTCACCGAGATACAGTAAAGATGCGGTCAGATGCTACAGTATTAATTACATAAGATGCAGATCGGTGTGTAGAGTCCCATGACAGCTGATTTTGTGGTCGTGGAACCATGTATCTTGACTATGACCACAGATTTTAAATATTCATTCGCACGCAAAATTCAAATTCTCAGCAATCCACCCACTTTTCACTCAACGAAAACTACTCGAGCAGCTTTGGATATCTCTTGTTGTCAAGTCATCTTAATTATTCCAACACATCTTACGGGTGGTGGAATTTATAATGGCATTATTTACGCAGTGTAAGTTGTTTGAAATCCACTATTATTAAGTATGGAGTGTACGAGTGCACTCGACTTATTGTATGCACAAACACATACGCTTTTCGAATCGCGAAATGTGCAATATTAAAATAAAATGAATTGCATGATCGTTATATGCACTTTGTCTTTGCAGGTTCATACATTTTATTGACCGTAAACTAAATGACAATACTATATTCTTTGTAGCGTGTTTACAATGGAAAATTTCCGTGGATTTATAGTGAACACGTACGGGGTTTAGTTGAAATTTTAATTAAGGAAAGTGTATGGATATTGATTCAAGGACCATTTGAAAAATAATCGAAGAACATTTTAATGTTCTTACATTTTTCAATAGGGTTTTTCAATCCATATTTGTGCAAATAATTGTGCAAATTTGCGAACTTATGAGAAAATGTTTGCCAGTTGGTTAGCATAATATCGCGGAGCTATAAAATATTCTGCAATATTTACCTTAAGAAAATATATAAACGGTAAAGAGTATTGAAAATTCACTTTCTTACCCAAATGTTGACATAATTACAAGGATATCAATTTCATTAACACGTGATTTGGAGAAAGAAAGTTTGTTCAAAGAAACTTTAATCGCAAATAGTTGTTCCAAGGATACTACACTAACAGGATTTAATATGAATTATTTAAGCCATTTTTTTGAATAATTTGATAATAGCTAATCAGTCAGCTATCGCATTAAGGTCCTTTAAAATCAGTAGTCATTTCCAAATAACACAGCACGCTTGTTGCGAGCTCACAAAATTGTTGCAAGTGTTTTATATTTGATATTAATTTCTAATAAAAAAAAAGTTCAATTCAAAATATACACATTCGATTCGTTACATTTTAGAGTAATATATCGATTTTTGTACAAGAACTAGAATCAAAAAACAAAAACACCGAGTTGAAAAAAAATCACATCAAAGAAGTAAATTTTTGTTGCAATCAAAAAAAGACCGATCTGTACACAAAACGCAGGATACAACCAATCGGAAAAAATCAAATATATTCGAAACAGAATATTTTTGCAAGCTTTCAGGTAACTTATTTTCATTTAGTGCGATCGATATCTGTATAGAAAAATGATATTAACGATGTCAAAGTAAAACCAAACTAAATTAAAATATGTTTCGCGTTATTATATTATTTCATTGTTAACTTTGATTTTTATTTTTTTTCTGTTTTATGATTTTATAGAGAGACTCATCGATCAAGTGCTGTATATCTTCATATTATCATCGTTTTTATATTCATTTTGTTCTATTGGTCTTCTTCCTTTTCTTGTTTTTTTTAAAAAAAACATTCTTTCTTCTTTCTCTTTTTATATACTTCAAGATTGCCTTTCTTTTCTGCCCCGTTTTTTTTGTTTCTTCCTATTTTTCTTTTATTCCGTCACTTCTTTTTCTATTTTTTCGCTTCTTCCATTATATTTCTTTATTTTCAATTTTAATCAGTTGTTTTTCCTATCTCAATTTTCTTCTACTGATTTTTCCGACTTTTCTTCTTTCATCTTTAATTTTTCAAGTTAATTTTTTTCTTAGAGTTTTCTTTTATTTTTCGCTATTTTTCTCTGTCCTTGAGTTTCTTTTCTTCAATCTTCTCTTCTCTACATTGTTTTAGATTCTATTGTTTTTTTTCTTCCTTTTCTGTTTCTAGTTCTTTTTCCATTTCAACTTCTTCGTTAATTATTCGATTGTGCTGTTATTTATTCCTTTTGACGCTCTTTATTTCTATTTCTTCATATATCACTTTTTTGTTTTTTACAGTTTTTCTAACCATTTTTAACTTATTTCAATTAACCAACAAATTTTTATATAGCTTTTTTTCCTTTTTTTTAATTTTTTTATGTTTTTTTATTTGTTCTGTTAATTTTGATCAATATTAGTTTTTAATAATTGTATGTTTTTTACATAGTTATTTTTCGATTCTTTTCGTCCTCATACTTACTTTTTCCGTTTTTTTTTTATTTCTTTGAACACACTATAATCTTTTTCACGATTTTATATTTTTTTTTTCTCTTTTTTTGTATTTATTCATAGTTTCTCATAATATTATTTACACTTTCTTTTTAATATCAATCTTGAGATAAGCTTTATTTTTTTTAACTTCTTCTGAAGCTGATTTTTTATTTGTTTTTTTTAATTCGAATTTCCATTTTTTTTATTTTATTTATATTTTACGTTCATGAATTTTTTTCTATGTTTTTTTCACTTAATTTCCCCCCTTTAAGTTAGTTTTTCCTCGTTTGTTTCGCGTTTGAATTTCGCATCATGCTATTTCGTTTAATTTTACTTCTTTCTGTTTCTGCATCGCACTCTGCATTTTCTTATTTTTCGTTTTCAATCCTTTCTTTTTTTAATTTATATGATTGTCCAATTTAATTTTTCGGTTTCTTTTCTTGTGTTTTTTTTATTTTTTCTTTTTCACTGGCTCTTTTCATGCTTGTTCATTGTTTGCTCTTCTTCTTGTTCTATTTTCCTTGCCTTCTTTTTCCTCCTTTGTTCCTTTTTTGCTTTCTTCATGTTTTCATTCCTGTTTTTTTGAATTTCTTTAGCAACCATACATCCTCTGTGATTGGCCGGTTGTGGATCTCCGCAGAAAACACATTTAGTACGTTCACTCATTGGTTTCGTACAAAGTCTAGTACTGTGTTTCCCAGCACATTTAACACATCTAGGCTCTTGTTGTATCCTTGGCAGTTTTCGCACTGAGGTATTAGTTTAGTGTTTTTCCTTAGCTGTTCAATCTTAATTCTCAATTTTAATATTGACTAATGTTACAGATTTTTTCAATCTTACTTGATCGGCAATAGCGCTTAAAAATTTTCACCATGTTTATCATGCGCTATATCTTTTCGTACACATAATGCGAAAAATTGAATCATCGAGTTTCACATTCTTATATTTAAAAAAACCATAACCGATTATTATGCGGCTGCGTGTACACATTTTCGTGTACGGATCGATAGTGAAATTTTCAGTTTTTTTGTTTATTATTTGGCAATAAACAATTAGTCGGTACGTGTATTGATTGCATATCGCACACATATATCTACATCGTCGGTCTTAATTTTGCGCGGTATCTTTGTGGTCGAAAACAAAATTAAGCATGTACGAGTATTTGCATTTAAAACCTAATTTTCAATTAGATCAACAAGACCTTCAATTAATTTTGTTATTGAATTTGTTTGATTTTGCACAGGTTTCGAAAGAAATTTTAGCATGCTAACTGTTGCTGTCTGAAAAATGTGTGTTTCTGATTTTCATTTTCAAGTGGTTTCGATTAGGTTGGGAGAATTGGATTCGTAGCAATTTGCCATTTTTGATCGATCTAGTTTTTGATGATTTGTATGTCAGACATGTTTTCGCGGTTGGTTTATTTACTGTGAATGGTTCTTAAAAGAATTTTTGTAAACAATGATAAATGGATTGGCGGGGCCAAGTGATTATACAGATCAATAATTGAGTAGCGACAGCACTAATTCAAATAACTTGGAGATTTTAGACAGTGACGCGAGGGAATGATTCATACATATTAAGGGGTTATACGCAGTTAGAAGGCCGAAAAAAGATTTTTTTTTTAATAAAAATTTTCTGAAAAGGTGTTTTATTTTATAAAAACGAAAGGTATATATACATTTAGTGGCAACATATAAATTTATAATGGAACTAATGATTTGTAAAAATGAAGGTCTTCTAAAAAAAGGTTTTTGGCGGTGACCACGATTTCTCCAGTATAGTTTATCTGAAATCAAAAAACTAAAAATATTCTTTTTGTGCATAGATAAAACTAGGTATTGATCGAAGGAATAATCGAAATTTTGATTTTTGACAAAATGGCGGCTTCGTAAAAAAAAAATCGAATTTTTGACCAAAATTGCCATGTAAAATTGTTTAAAAAATTGAAATAATTATCCGAAATCTCGTCCCTTCGATTTATACCTGAGGAATAGATCTGAAAAAGCTTTGTTAAAATTTCAAACCGTCCGGTCGAGCCGTTTTTTAGAAATCTTGGTCACCGACTTGGAAAACATAGTTTTTAGAAAAACGCGTTTAATGTTTCGGAAGACGTTAACACACAGGTAATTTTTTTTTACTTACATGGAGGCATCTATTCCAGGGTCATAAGATGAAACCTCTTTAGCATCAGCAGCTTCTAATACTTCGAGTTAATGTTGTCTACGAGCCATTCTTCCCTCTCGCGTATTCCCATGCATTCTCGAGTTAGAGATCGTGGCGCACTCTGTATCGTCTTTCTTGACATAGGCACGGGCATTGGACCCAATTGATAGTCCCATTGCAATCATGTAACATAAAATTGAAGTTGTACCTTCATTAAAGATCTTGGCGGCGACGTAAGCTGCTATTTAAACAATTTTCGAGCCACACGGAACGATTTTCGGAGTTATTTTCCACATCAACTGATTGTAGCTCTCATTTTTGTTTTGCATAAAACCACTAACGAACCTTTCCAATAATTTTTTATCACTGAAGTCTGTATAAATTGGAAAGATAGCTTCAGCAACATCAGGTGGTAAAGACAGATTGTCATGTTTATACCTAGGAATACAAAGAAAGAAAATAGCAGCTGCTACTCCGGTCTGTACTCCGCCTACTTTCTAACAGTTCGAGACTTATTTACAAACATGCGTATATCTCAGAAAATACTTGTCGGATCGATTTCAAATTATCAGGGAGTATTAAAAGTACATTCCCAAAATGCAAAAAATTCAAAGTCGATTTCATGAAAATTCTAACTGCGTATAGCCCCTTAAGTCTTGTAAACATGAAACATTCATAAATGGAAGAGATAAAATTATTACATTATTATTTGAATAATTATATTCACTATTTTATACTACCAATCAATTATTATAGTATGCATTTAAAACATGCAATTCGAAAAAAACCATAAGGTAAATATTGTCCAAAATTATTTCTGCAAACATTTAGGTCACTAAAATACCTCGTTATATGCTCTAGAACAACAAAAGTCATCAAACTAAATTCTGAATTGATTAGTTCAATAAAAATTGAACGACTTTACCAGAAAACATCTCTTAAAAACTATTGTTTGCTTTCCATCCTCGCTGAATTCCATTAAAACATCAAATTTATTGCTCATTAAACCGCTGACCAGCCAATATGCCGCGTTCATATAATTCGGTGTGTGTGTCTGTGGGCCAAATTGTCTCCAAGCCATAATATTTTTCAATTCAGTTTTTGCCTGGAAATCAATTAAATCTTAATTGTGCAATAAAACTTGAAAATTTGCAATTAACATAAGAAATCTGGTACATACTAAAGTGAAGCCTTTTGTGGCATTTGTAGGTCACTGGGTATGAGCACAGAGCTGTATATACTTCGAAGGATAGGGATTTGTTTTCGACTTTTAAGTGCCGGTTTGCGAGGTAAAATTTTATGGTTGAAAGGTGGTGTATAGATACGTCACACGTTGCTTCGATAATAAATATTCATCCGTCAAAGATTATATTGGTGAATTTTCTTTAGTATATTTTAGGTTAACAAAAGGGGATTTACGATTAATAGCCTGATTAAATTCAATCAAAATTATAAATGATAAAAGCTCAAATAATCAACTAATTACTTCAAATCAGATACTTCCAAACTGTTTTCGAATTATCGCAAAGTACGAAATAGAACATAAAAACAGACATCTCCAGATCTGGAAATCAACAAAATTATCTAATTTTCGTTTTTCACACATTTACATAATTACGTCAATATTTTCGCTCTCAGGACTGTTAACAAGTTTGCGTAAATGCCAATCTTTCTGCAATATCTAAACAGATAGATCATCTAAAGAGCTCATTTCCTACCGTCCGCCGTCTACTTTGCACACAATCGCCATACCAATCTTCTAATTAAACATCCAACTTAATACTCGATTACATTGAAAATCATTACATTCCGTCATTTTCCAACCGAATCAGACTTGCTGGAAGCAATCGTGTAATAAACAGATACTTACATATTGCCCAGCAGATACTTAGTCAAATCGAGATTTCCAACTGAAAAACTCACTTCGACTTTGAGGTGAGCAAAACCACTTTTACTGAACAAGTCGCGCGACGCCTATTTACTATATATGCACTATCGGTATGACGGTGAATTTCAAATAGAGGTAATTTCACGTCAGATTTCAGTAATTACGCTGACAGCAGTATGGGTTTCGTATCTCAGTTTCGATGGCATCAGGAGAACTATAAATGAAAAACACTGGCAGCCATATTTGCAAGTTTTACAGAAGGTTACGTAATTTTGTAAGTAGGTAAAGTAGATAGACATACATTGAGGTAAGCGTTACATGGTCCAGGTATGTAATAAATTGTGTAAATTGAATGTTGTTTTTGCCATAGATGTAATTAGTTTTATTAATATGTGGATGTTGCAGCTCATTTTGCATTTGATTTGAGTTTATGTCACTCGAAAAGGAAAATCAATAGTTTTAGCGTAGCTATCCCAGTCTATTTTTTTTTTATAAATATATTCCCTTATATATTTGAGATTTTTGAATAAATATCAAGAGCAAAATCACTAGTTTTAAAATAATTTTAAACTAATGCATTGACGAGGTATCTAGTGGGAAATTTTTTTATTGGAAAAAGTGGGAGTATATAATGCGCGTCTGAATCGCCGAGGAGAAAATGCTTATGAAATGTAAGCGAATACTTCCATAGGATACTCCAGGCTGCCCTCAGGCAAAAATACGTGAAGAATGGCATGCTTGAATTGTCAAAGGCTTTCCAGTTTATCTCCGCGTGCCTAACGAATTGACATAAGGCTTCAATAAAAAATCAACAGGTGCACTTGATCACCGTATCACTGAAGTTGCGAAACATCCAGTGGTCCTGAGTGTTACTCGACACCGGCAACACAAAAGAATAGCTACATCGATCTCTGAAGACACATAGGAGGTCAGGGTATGAGGAAGAAGAAATCTTCAAAACAGGAGGCAATGGTGCCTGCTGATCAAAAGGAGGAGCTGGCATACGCCTCAAAAAAAGAAACCCAAAACGGGGAAGGAAAGCAGAAAGAAGCAAGGACAATTGAAATTCCTTGGCAAATGCCCTGCCTAACAGTTTAGTGAGAAATGTTCTGAGCCTTCAACAATACCACGATCCTCTCACACACCAGCATGTTAACCCAACTCACATCTTTTCGTTGAATGATTCCCACACACTACTTACACCTCAATGTAAGTTGCAACTATATAAAAAGCCATATTCGAGACGCAGGACCGGCACGGTATACTCGGCGGCCCAATATACTCCAACTTCCTAATGAAATTGGACGCAATTTTTCCTCCACAGACGTACGAAAGTAGCTGTCACCTTACTTTCCCTCCCTGTCATCACACCCCTATCACAAATTTCCTTGACTCCTCTTTACTAATTGGCTCGTAGTATTGGTCCAAAAATGAAGTTTTTGAGGGGTTTTACTGGGCTTTCCCCTTTATATTATAAGTAAGGCTAAGAATTTCAGATACATAATAAGTACACATTAACATTAGGCTATGGTCTTGGCATAGTTTTAAAGCTGTTAGACCTAAGACACATTAAGCTAGTACATTAGGTATAAGTCAAATTTATAATTTTATTTAAGCCCAATAAAAATTTTTGTTTGGTAAAAAAAGAAGCAAGAAGGCTGTGATAATGAAACCAGCTCAAGGTAAAATCTACGCATAGGTCCTAGGAGCAATTCACAAATCAGTTTAGCTAAAGAAAACCGACACACCAGTACGCCAGATCAGAAAGACCACAGAAGAAGGGCTATACTGGAAATCATATAAAACGCCATAGTTCGATCTGAATTGCCTTCGAAGGTCATGCGACCGTGAAACTTATTGCTCATTCTTGCTAAAATCGGGATATACAATTTTGGTTACATCACAAATAACGAGAAGGCGACGGCGGCCATAATGGATGATCTGTGAAAGCGAGAGTTGTTGAGCTATAAATCAATTTATTTACTCCTAACAAGAGCGAGCAGAAAAAAGCTAAGGAAAAGATGGACGAAGCGCTAGCGTTTAAAATGCTGACGGAACTATACGTCCGAGTAAGATCAAGGAGCAACTGCAAAGGACTAAATGTTAAACTAACGTTCGTTGTCGATATACTTATTATAGATCCATATCCCCCGCACACCTTTTGTCGGACGAACATTGGTCCTGATAATTTATGTCCTGATTAATTATTGTCACATATTTCCAAATAAATTATTAATATTTTGCTATGAAGGCCGTGTTTTTGTTTTAGCTGATTTGAAAAAAAAATTATTGTGTTTCATGATTCTTTAAATAAGGACCTATAGTCCTTTTTGTTTCTATTATTTGAAGCGACTAAAGATTTTTTCGATATGGCCTAGTTTTCGTTGTCAAATTTTCTAAATGTTTCATCATATTCATGATTGATGCACTAACCTTATACATTGTGGTATATCTGATATTGAAGATTTTGAAAAAAATATTCCTGATGGTTTCGGGGAACTGGAAAATCACTCACATCAATACGTGCACATAATTGTATTCCTCATACTTCTATGCTTTCGTCTAGATAAAGGGCCAATGAGTAGGATCGACAACTTAAATTGCTCACTTGCCTGTGAATAGGGATTATACCGGTATCAAGTTATAATAGAACTCATCCTACTAGACCATATTTTAGAATGCTAAGATTCACTCTGATATGATTTTTCTCCAACAAATTTAATTAAAATGAAACGACAAACTATTAAGTTTAGAAGTATTTCTATTTTTTAAATATGAACTTTCTCATAAAATTCACAAAAGTTTGGAAATTTTAACATAATTTTCTTATTTTTCTTTTCAGGTAAGATGCAAAACTTAAAATAATAATGGTAATGTTTTATAGGGTAAGTGATTTGTATGGATTCCTTGCATATGAGCAATCAGAAAATGATAAAGCTGTAATTCGAAAAATGCATTTAAAGATTAAATGTTGTCTTTTATGTACTTGATAAGATTATGTCTAAATAGCTGAAACAAACTGAAGATTGACAGCCTGATATGATCAGATAGTTGAAATAATTTCTTTTTTTTTACAAAAGAACAGCCAGTAATAAACAAACCTGCAGCAGCGACACATACACTTGGCAGTTTGACAGCAGTAGAATAGTCATCAGCTCTATTTGTCACAACTGCTATAAGTTCCCGTGTATTTTCCCTTAGTTATTTATACGAGTCATATTTGTTCGAAAAGAGACAAGCAAACTACCTTTTTATTTTTTGCCCTGAAACTATACAGAGTTCGTCATTTTATAATCACTTTTTGGGAAGATAGGATACGAAGTGATAGTAAAAAATAAAATGGAAAATGCTAACGAGCAGAAGGCATATTTTATACTTTTTTTAAAAAAAAAAGTTGTAAAAATGCTACGGCAGCTGCATCAGAGATAAATACGGTTCATACTGAAAAGACTATTAGTGTAAAAATTGTAAAAAAATTGTATAAAAATTAGTGTAAAATGGTTTGGAAAATTTTGGGATAGATGTACGAAAGCAGAAGATGCATTTCGCTTAGGACGTCTTACTTAATTCGACGACACGGCGTTAAAAAACCTGATGGAGGCAGAACCAACATTAACCTTGGATATACTAGCAAAGAGGTTTAAGTATTCGCATGGAACCATTCAGTGGCATTTGGCAAATAGGTCCCACATCAGTTATCAACATCAAATCTCCAGTAAAGAGTGTACATTTGTTCCCATCTGTTACGTCAGGGGACGAAAAGTGTATAAAAAAAAATATATCGAGAAAAGACAAATGAGTCGATGCAAATTAGACACCAGAAAAATCTGCCTAACTAGGATTGCATCCACAAAAGATTTTTCTATCTGTTTGGTAGGGTGTTGTCTATTTTGAATTGCTGGATCTTAATGAAACTATCTCAGAAAATGTGTATTGTTGCCAACTCAGTACTCTAATTGCAGAATTGATTGAAAAAATGCCCTTCTTTAGTGAACAGGAAGAAGGTTTTTCTTCATCACGATAACGACCGACCGCATACTGCGAAAGTCACCCAAGAGAAATTGAAAGAATTTGAATTGGAAACTATGCCTCATCCAGCATATTTCCTCAGACATTGTTCCAAGCGATTTTCATTTGTTTAGAAGCCTGCAGTGGTTTTTAGATGGAAAAGTTTTGAAATGCAAATCAGCCTAACTACCCTATTTTAATTAAAAGATAAGAAATGTTATACCGATGGAATTCAACAATAATTACAAAGATGGGAAGAGATTGTAGATAATGAAAGAAAATATATAATCGATTGATATTAAAAATTACATTAGAAAACGCGGGGCCTTATGGACTAACCTAATAGTTCCAGTGGTGAATCGTCGCAAATTTCGGTAGCATTGGCTAAACATGTGGAATGAGCTGCAGGGAAATTAATTACCCTGCGCGGGAACAGATCGTGAAATCTATATAAAATCAAAAGAAATTTGTCAAAAAAGTGGAAAAGTAATATTCAAGTTTGGAATGTTGAAGTGGCCAGATGGATTTTTGGTGGAAGCATGTATATTGGTACTTGAAAACTTCGAACCAAGAAAGTTTAATGGACTTGTTAACGATTTTTTTTCCTGCAAATGAAAAAAAAAATATCTACAGGAATTGAATTGAAAAATTTGACGCTGAATTCGATGAGTTCTGGTATACGATGAATTGACGAAGACGAATTTTCGGCTGGGCAAAGTTGGTGCTGGAATGGCTTTTAATATATTAATGAAATATTCGACATAATGCACGCTCGAGTATTGGAATTTTTCATTAATATGGTAAAAGAGAAAAAGACTAGAAGAAAACATAGAAAATAAATGGGCAGCTAGTATTTGAACATTTCACATCCAGAGATCATGAAAAATTCGCAACTAATGTTTTTTTTTATATTATAATTATAACACCATGTTTTTGAGTGATTCGATAGTAATTGTTTCTACTTAGCTTTCAACACAAAATTCTGAGGGATTGAAAATAAACTTTCGTTAGATTTATGCCATGCTATAAATGAAATACATGTTATAAATGGATTACCAGCTATAATTATGACAAAAATATTTTTTTTACTAAAACTATTCACATTTCACCAACATATGGTGTGCGTGTTAAAGTGTAATTTAAGTATTATGAAAAATATTCTTCTAAATTTTTTAGAGTGCATTTTTTCAATGAAATTAGTATATTTATGTAAACTAAAGTCAATATTCCTTGCATTTAGATTGTTACAAACGAATCCAAAACAAATGTGTCATTGTGCCTATTCAATTAAGTCATTTTCTACTATAAAATGTTAGAATTATTTAAGCAACTTTGCCTTCGTTTTTAGCTTGTTATAACAGATTGTGATGCCAGACCAAGTAAAGCGTGTCCGAATTTGGTTATCTCTGTTTTGGCATTACTATCCTGTAGAACAGCTGATCACCAAGTTCGCTTGATCATGAACTCGAGAAGTCATTTGATTTCGTGTTGTCTTGTTAGTGTTTGTAGATGGTTTATTGGCTAGCAACGACCTGTCATAATAGCTAAGCTATTCCGCTGACGTGGCAATCAGTTACAACAAGCTAAAAACGAATACATGAATTCGGAAAGGCCCAAAGTAGCAGATTGCTGAAATAAACTATTTCAGAATTAATATTATTATAATAGGCGCGTTTTTTTGCTCCCCTTATCCATAACAGAACAATGCTAACCAGTGCAGACGCATTGGAAACAACAACAACTCCTGTTATAGAAAGGGGGAGTTGTTGTTGTTCCCAATGCGTCTGCAGTGGATAGAATTGTTCTGTTATAGAATGGGGGAGCAAAAAAAAAACGCCTAATAATAACAAACTTTCTTTAAATAATGATTCCCACGCGGAAACATCACTTCCCTTTTCCCTTCGTGTAGTGCGCAAGTGTTGTTGAGTTAGCTTGCCGTAGTATGAAATTGATAATCCGACCCAAAAACCACAACAGATTGTGCTATTCGGCTGGGAAAAGGTACGCTGAAGAAACTTCTTAATAGTCTTGTAAAATAACCTATGCTGCATTGAAGACAACTCAACTCGGCAGAGTTAAGTCGAGCATCATCATGACAAAGAGCATTGGCATTAGTGCCGATTTCTTTGATTTGTTTCTATATGGTTTTCTGTTAGAACCGCCCCCAGTTTCTGCTTAAATTTTCTGGTCATGCAGATGACGTTTCTCTCAAATTTTTTTGATGTTTGAACAATTGAAGGTTTGCCATTTTCAATCATGGATAGATATACGTTTCAGCAACTTTATTTAACAGAAATATTATTATTAAAATTCGATGCAGATTTTTACACCAAAATCATACTGAGCGACGAAGAACATTTTTGGCTAAAAGTAATTCGTTAATAAGCAAAATTGCCAAATTTGGTCTAGTGAGCATCCCGAAGTCATTCGCAAAATGCCATTACATCCGTGAAAATTGACTGTTTGGTGCGGTTTTCCAATGAGTTTTATTAGTAGCCTTCCGAAAAAGTTATATTCTTTTGCTTGCGATAAGTTGTTGTTGGTTTGAGTTTAGGCTTACTTCTGTTTTTCTATTAGGTATCAGTGTTAGAAAAAAAAACAGAAATCTGTATACACACGATCCTTTAAAAGCGTTTTTAAATAATGCACGTAGTCCTCATGAAACTCTTCGACTTAGAGCCGTGCTTATGTTTATTTTAAACTTTAACGCATTAGTGCAAGCTCTATTTTTATTTTTGTAGACTCTGGATACGAAGAGTTTCGGACAAATGATAGCTGAAATTAATATACAAATCAGTTCGTGCTGGTGTTATTTACACCGTTAATGTACAAATATGACCGATTATTTTTCAAAGTCACATGTTGTATCATTTGATGTTCTGAACAGTTTTCTGAATGTAATTTCGGCTGCCCAAAATCTTGCAAAACTAGTCTTTTTACATAATGATGGATTTCATGTTCATGAATATTAAATTCGGATTTTCCTTCAAGTCAATGCTTACATGCATCTAAGACTGTACTCTTGAACATTTTTAACTTTCCATCATGCAGTAAACAGTCATTAAGTTTGATATTGCCTTAAATGCGAACATGAAAAATCAATTGTTTCCTGATTAATTACATCCATACAGTGACCTAGGATAAAAATAGTTGTAGCAAGTTACTGAAATCAGGCTCTATATCGAATTTCAAAGTTCACATAATGATCGCAATCTAAAATGCTGTCTATGGTAGAAATATTACAGCGCCACAAAACGAAAAGCTAAATTTATTATCTGCAATTAACGCTTGTAAGACAAGACAATCCATTTCTTTTTAAATACTGTTACAAGGCCACAATGCTGAAAACAAGAGAAATGTTGTGCCCTAAGTAATATTTTCTTTTTCGAAGCACTGCAATATTTCGCGTTATAAAAGATTTTATATGATGCGAACAGTGAAAATGGATCATGACAAATTCATTTTCAAATCGCAAGGAGCTGTTTATGATGATTAAATTGAATAATTAAATAAGGATTTCCTAGTACTAGGTTTAGTTATAGGTCGATTTTAGAATATTAATAATTACAAATAACATATGTACTTCGTCAATCAAAACGAAGTTTGTATTATTTTGTCATATTAAGAAAGATGCATCGATGAGCCAAATATATATCATGAAGTAAAATTATTAGTTTGTTAAACACATTACCTAACATCTGAAGTCTCCTCATTTACACTAATCGATTGCCCACACTGGGCGCGAACTTTTCTTATTATTAAATTATAGCTGGCAAAACAGTTACGACGATAAAAGTCAATTTTGTCTTTGAGATGTTGAAAATACATTAGACTAATCATTTTGCTCATTTGGAAAACTCGTTAGATGCTCTTGTTTGGCTGTTTCTCAATGTTTACTTCAATAGATGACGCGTAATAAAACATTCATTTGGTAGTCACGAAATTAATACATTTATTACTTTTGTTTGAGAGCCACATTTTCTATAATTTTTGAATGCATCATAGAAAAGTGGAGTTTGATGAACAATACTTTTTCAAAGTCCAAAGGGGCAAACTTATTTCACTAATTAATTCTGCGAACAGAGGATATCTTTTGATATATCCTTGAAACATGAATAAATCTCTTTCATCGTGAATCAACACTTGCCATTTTCTTGCTTATCATTTTGATAGTTCTGAGAAAATATAGAGTAAAATACAAACCGGAAAAGTATCTCGAGCATACTACAAGTGCATAAATTACACATTACGGTTCACTTAATGCACAATATAGCTTCAATGTGTCGTAGACCTCATGGATGCGTAATGAAAGAATTACATTCGATATGTCTGTCGTCTGTGTGCATAAGTATGTATCATACATTTCTACATAAACACATCTCGACAATTCAATGAGCATAATATTTGCCGGCACTAATATCGAAAGAATTGCATTAACTTGTGTAATCTTATCACGAACGACAAAAGCTTTAACAATTTCCTTATTAGCTTGTCGTCGCGAGGCGGCTCTGAATAGCCACAAAACGCATTTCGTGTGTATGTCGAAGGAAAAGCGAATGGACATATAAGTACACTTTTAATGTATAATATTTCCCAGTGACATTATTCATATGGATTACCGGGCATGAGTTCATTCATTCATGCAGGCTTGCTCGTCTGGTCTTACGGTTGAAATAAAATAATATAACCAACTCAGCCTTGATATCGTACCGGTTCGAAGTAGATACAGTCTTTCTTGTTCTGTGAGACCAGTGCTGGAGATTTAGCTAAAGGGCTTACTAGATTGGTCAGACCGGGAACCAGAAAGACAAAAGAGGACGACGGCCTTAGCGGCTTATAGTGAATGTAGTCTTTAAGAAAATTTAGGGCATGCAAACTTTACGACGGATGTAAGATTTGATTTGAGTTTCAGATAGACCGGAGTAGGAAATAGATAGGATTTGAATTGGTGGATTTGATAGCATTAGGGTATTGAGGAATATTTGAGAGATTTGTTTTAATACCGGATGACCTAATTTTTTTTAGACTGCCGGAGGTCAAATTCAAGAGGATATAAAATGTAAATTCATGTCAAGGCCTTCATAAATGTTATCATGAGTTTATTGTTGAAGTGTTTTGCATTATATATTCTGTAAAAAACATGTTTGATTTAAAACCACTACAATTAAGTTGCATTGGGGAAATAACTAATTTTAGCCTATTGCACGGCTTGTCAACAGTTATATGTTAAAAGTAAAGTAGGATCACAACAACCCTTGGCGGATCTAGGGATTGAATCTGGTAGAGAGCACCATTCACAAATTTACAATCAATTGTATATGAGCGATGTACTCTACCCCCTGATTTAATGCAGGTACCTATTCAAAGCTCGATAAACTCACAGCTCAGTTCACAGTCCCCGAATCCGTACCTGGATTCGAACCAGGGATCCCATAAGCTCGGAACCACTTCTCTACTCACTAGACTACACGTGCTTCCAGCAGCTATGCTACAAACTGAAATTAGAACTTTTATCGTCGAAATTTGACCTCTAAGATGGTTTGAATAAAATAAAGAAAACATTAAGATGACAAAAAATGCTACTGTGCTTCCGCTAACCTATTTACACCTTGTCATCGTCTACTAACATCTCACTGCCATCTCAATCTTACAAACAAAAAAATCCACACTGTATCTTCTTACTCGTAAATTGAATCCATTATATCAATCCACGTAAGCATTCATCACCTCACCATTGCCAATAATTACTCCTTCTCATCGAGCACTGATTCGAATCTCAATTTCGATGCTGTGCGAATTGATTTCAATAACATTGCATCGTTTGCTTGTGCGATTGAAATGTTATTTGAAAAGGTCACAGTACAATCAATGTGCGGTCACAAACACTCGGGTAAGATGAAGCAAATAAAAGAAGAAAAAAAAAACTGAATAAAAATTCGTGATACGAATGAAATTGCATTGAAACATTTTGATAAACGGTTCGTGTGGCGTTGGTTGTCAGCAAAACGATTTGAATTTGTTTAAAATTTAAATTGTGCGAACGAAATTGATTTGATTTGCATACTTACTTTATCTGTGAATGGTAACATTGAATTGAGAGTCGTCGAATAAATGTTGAAGTTTGAAATGAAGATGAAGATGATAATATCAATTTGGGCATAGATAATGTTAAATTGCTTCAGTGCAATTTAATTAAAATAATTCAACTTTAATTTAATTTATTAGTTTTGTTTTATGTCATCATGCACAACTACCGAGCAAAAATTTTGCGAACATAATAAGTATCAACATTCTGCACTGACATGGCTGCTAGTATTTATTATTGCTCTCTTCTAATCACATTAAAGCTACATTGTCACAAATGAAAATTCAACTGTAATGTTATTATAGGTTGTTGCGCCCGGAAAAACTTAAGAAAGTGCTGATGAATAGCACGCACAGTAGGTGGTGCGGTACGCTTGATTGTCTTTAAATGAATGGTGTAGGATAATCTATAGCTTATTGGAGGCGAGAGGTTATTGAATTATTCCAGAGGCTGTTGAATAATGAAAACCTAAAAAAACATTACAAATTTAACTTGACATTTCTATAGAAATTACTATAAAAAATAGATGTCATGTGATTGGGAGCAAGGACGCAAAACTCCTGTCTGTATTTTTATTGCAATGAAATGATTACGATATTGAAAGTAAAGGTTGAATCCCGCTACAACCTGATGTACATTTGGGAGCTGAATTTGATATCAACTTCATTCGCAATTAGTGCGTATAATTTTGGAGTGGTTAGTTCCATGAATCAGTTCACCGTTGATTCGAGTTGATTTAACCCGGAGAAATGAACTCAAAGCTCGGTGTACGATCATTATTTCTTGTCGATGGCTGGATTCAAACCAGCGATTAGACACACTAGCAGCCGATATATTATCCAAACAACTGAAAAATAAGCGTTATATTGTAATGACTATTAGTTAGCAAAGGACTAGAAATGTGTGAGATGTTCGCGATAGGTGGTAATCAAGTAGGTTTTCCTAATTTGTGTGTTGCTGTAAATCGAGTTTACTTTTCACTATTTCCATCAAAATAAGTTTATATTTCAGATGTTGCTCTGTCATCAAAATAACAATTTTACGGAATTGCATTACCGTTAGCATTAGTTAGATGAAAGAAATGCGTCTCTTGTTTTTTATTGAGTGATTGCAGAATTGTACAATTGTTTCTTTTGTTTGAATGTGCTTATCTATACAAACATAATATGTACACAAATTGAAGTTTACTTCATTGAACTCCAAGAATGTTACTGTTAGAAAACATTAATGAGCAGCAGAAATTTCTTGTTGCCTTGTTTTTGCTATTATTTGGCTTAATTTTTTGTTTATGTGTTTTTTTTTGGAATATTCTGTCAAATTTCAATGACAACTGAAATTCACGCAATCCGAGGATTCATTGCATCTATGGTGCAAACTGTGTCGTTCCAAGGATAGTCCAGTTCACGTAAATATATATGAAAGGCAGCCAGAAATAAAGGCGTACAACGACTACACACTCGATGATCTATAAAAATGTCTCGAGGAAATTTCGGTCTTGTCGAAAGTGGCCTAAACGTAGATAAAACGGATGTAGTTGGAGGGATCAAACCACCTAAAAGTATATCAACTCAGGATATATTTGTGTGCCTGAACTGAAAAATATGTGAGTCCAAGCATTTTAGGTGTTTGTTTAATGCTTGTTAATTCGTTACTAAGTTTCGAAGAATATTAGTATTCAAATCGGTTTGGCTGAAAATTCATATTTCCATGTATATATCTATATATATATATATATATATATATATATATATATATATATATATATATATATATATATATATATATATATATATATATATATACATATCATCAAAAAAATTCAGTGACTATTTCTCAGGAACGCGCCATCTGATTGAGCTGAAACTTTCAGGATACATTGATGTACATGCAGAATAGGTCCAGGTCTCACCAAATGCGAATTATCTTTAACCCTTTGGCGCCGGCGGCCATTTTAGTGATTTTTTTAATATACCTATTTTTCTGTCCACAAATAATTTTTGCAAAAATTAAGTTAGCGAAATGAATTTCGAATGTATTTCAAATGTGAATCGGATAATGTATTGGATTTTTTTTTTAACCCAATGTGTGCGCTAAGTGCCTAAAACGAGGTCGGGAAAATTTGAAATTTTTGAAATTGCGATAACTTTTGACAATCAAATCATAATGAAACTTTTAAAACATATTGATATTACTAATTTGTCAATTTGTGTTGCTTTTGATGAGCGTGTTGCAGTGGCGAACCGTCCATACAACCTGATTCCTTCCGGCGTCCCTTTCGAAAATATCGACCTACTTCAGATTTTACAAAAGATGTATGCATCTTAACCATGTACATGAAATTTCAAATGACGTAAGATCATATACCATCTTCTGTATAATACGATAACGTGAAAATTTCCATTCATAAGCCGAAATTTTCCGGCTTGCAAATTCTTATTTGCGTATTGTATAAATGTGTATTGCCTTGTGTCTGTCTCTTTTCGTACCTTGCTGAAATGCTAGCATCGTCTCGCTTCAACAGTTGTTAAGGCATGGTTGTAGAATTGAAGAAAATTTCGATCGGTTATTCAATATTGCCGTTGTGCTATTTTTATGTGAACGTTACTTTCAATAGTTGCATTGCTCTCATAAAGAACAGCACGTAAAGATTATTTATTTGAGATATGAGTATGAAGATACAATTTTACTGGCTATCTAAAAGCTAAAATTTTTCTTATGTTAGTTTTTAGAAATGAATGAAGAAAAAAGTCATAAGCACTAGAATCCAGTTTTTGGGTTAATTTCATGATGTAATAGAGCGCATTGAACTCTGTCTTTGTAACCTGCTAACAGTTTGATTCTAAAGCATGTTTATAAACAAATCGCCTAATATTATTATCACATATCCAGAATGTAGCACTTTTCCTTAGTTTAAAAGTCTTAGCTCCATTTTTTCTACGCCAAAAAGGAAAATCTCATGCTTGCAGAACTGTAAATCAACTAAGTTTCAAAATGTTCATGCAAGGTCCGCTAGTATTTGCGTGTAGTGGTTAAAAGATTCATTCCTATGAACTAGAATCTCAGTTTTTTCAAGAGCTTGCCATAAGAAAGTTTAACTGAAATAAAAAAGTGACTGAAAAAATTCATACTTTGAATGATTTAAGGTTTTAAATCTTGCTTCATATTTTTAGTAAACTATATCAAAGAAATGTCTTTTAGTGTTAATAATTTTGTTTTCGCCTTCGGACGTTGTCCTAAGCAAGAAAGTATTAAGTGTCTCTATTCACTAAACAAAACATTTCTTGACATTCTCTGCACTTATGAAAAGAACAAAAGCTATTTAACCAGCGAAGTTATTTTTTGGAAGTGCAAAGTTTTTATTACGTGCTACATCGGTAAAATGAAAATTCGAATTTACTGGAAACAACAAAAATAGAGCTAAGAATTCTTAGCTCCATTTTTGTTGTTTCCAGTAAATTCGACTGCAGAAGGACTGCAGAATTCCTGTCGTTCGTTAAACTCTATTATGATACATATTCTGCGTAAACTTGTTTTCATCTTTCTAATTACATAATATTTCATGAACAGCAGGAATCCGGAAATAAAAGAAAAGTACATAAAACTATTTGTCGTGGGAAATCTGAAACTTGATATTTTTATTATGTATGCCTAAATTTATACAATAACCCTTAAAAATATTAAAAGTAAAAGTCGCAAAACAGTTTGAAAGTATAGTAAATGAAAAATTGTCCATACATCCTCATGTTAAGGGTTGACATTTTTCGCAACTTTTACATTTCAACCGCTTTATTTCCAAAATATTTATAAATATTATGGATGAAAAATAGCTGCTTTCAATTTTTTCCACTAAGCGTTCTGCAGGCTCAGAAAGACGTTTTTTCAAAGCTTGTTTTTCACAAACATTATTTACATTAAAACAAATGGTTTCATGTATATTGACGGTGACCCTATAAAAACTACTCATTAATTTATTGATATACATGTTATCATTTTTTAGAAATACGATTTTTTATACTGTCTGTAAGTGTGACAAGAATTAAATAGATATTAGTAAGTCTGACAAACATCAGCATGCCAAACATCATTATTATACATATATAAAATGGTAGATAATTATTCGGCTTCCCTCCATCGATATTTCATCCCTCGTCACTGGCGTGCTGAAACCTTGTAGCTAGGGCTAATATTTGCTGTTTATTTTCACTACAAGATCACTACGATTTGAATATTTTATGATAAAGTCCCTTACTAAAGATATGCCAAAAAAAAACTAAAATCAACCATAGCTGGCAACCCTATCATTACTTCGTCAACTATATTTCTGCTGAGTATTGTCTGCAATAAATTCAATTCGCCATATGAATTTTGTTATGATTCCATGACCGCACTGGAAGCTATAGGTCAAAGAGCTTTATTTTCCTGAGTGAATTTTCAAATTTAAGACTCTAAAATTACCATAGCTGGCAACTCTAGCCGAATTTTTCAAACAGATTTCTATCAAACTTGGCTCAAAGTAAGATTCAGCTACGGTGTGAGTTTCGTTAAAATCTGAGGACTGAATCGGAATTTATAGGGCCAAAAACAGTAATTTTTCTTATTAATTTTTCAAGATGGCACCACTGGCTCAGAATTGCCCAAATTTCGAAATTGCTTCTATCGGACCTGGTCCTAATTGAGGCCAATACATTTTGTAAATTTCAACTGTATTTGAGTTTTGGGTCGAGAATTTCCGAGGAACAGAAGTTTTTGACGCTAAAAATATAGGTAAATTGGAGAAGGGTCATCGTTCTTGCCCGTTGTAAAATTTCAAATGTTTTACTTTGGCTATGTTGACAAAGCATTAGATTTTTATATGAGTTGCTTTTTTTCCCAAAACCCTTTTTTACCTGCCCTAGCCACAGAGCTGCCAACACGCTTAACACAAGTTTACAAATTAATAATTTCAATAGGTATGTCCTGAAAGTTTCATAGTGATTTAATGGCTCTGTCAAAAGTTATCGCAATTTAAGCATTTTAAAATTTTTCCGATATCCTTTTTTAGGCTCTTATCGCACACATAGGGTTAAAAAAATTCGAAACCATTATCCGATTCACATTTGAAACAAGTTCAAAATTCATTTCGCTAGCTTAATATTTGCAAAAATTAGTAAAACATTAGTAAAAACCTCGTTCTCAAGAAAGGCGGCAGATGACATTGATTCACCTAAATTGTTTTCAACTAAAGTCGGTTTATCCCAAAACGCTTCAACATTCATTTTCTCGTCATTAATTAAATAGCTTGAAAACTTAAAATCTTCAGAGCCATCAAATATTAGATATCTTTCGTAGTTCAGAGTGTGAAGTAGGTTGAAGTTGGCAGTTATTAGTGCTAGAGAGAAGAGATTTGGTTGACACATGGCAGCAAAATTAAACAAATTTAATTTATTTACTGGATGGCAAAATGTATCATTTTGCCATAATTCTGTGAGTTGCTGTATTATTGTACCAAATTATAAGTTTGAAATAAAAATGTATCAAAATGATACAAATGTATCAAAAGTGGGAACTCTGATTGCGATTCACGCTATTATAAAAAAAAAATCGGACCTTCTTTGAGGCGCTTAGTAATCATATGGGGTTGACGTTTTCAAGAAAATCATAACCAACCTGAAAACATGTCTGGTTTCAGTGTATATGTTTACTTTTTTCCAAACATTTTGTTTCCACAGCAATATAGGGGTACCTATAAAATATAAATTCACAAGTTCACTGTTGTCAAAGGGTCAAAAATAATTTCTTGCAATTTTTCGTAAAAAAAACCTACAATTCATACCCAACAATATCTCCTGAAAATTTCAGGTCAGCCGAAAATCAGTAAAAAAACAAATGGAGGCACAATTTTCCTTGAAATTTTGACGTTTTTCAAAAAAAGGTCTAAAAATCTATCTTTATGATTTTAGTTTACTTGCATACGTACACAAATAATTCCTACATTTTACTTTATTTTACTTGAATTAAAATAAAACATTCCGATTTTTAAATTTAAAAAAAAATTGGATTTTTTGTTGAAAATATGAACATGAGTTGAAATTTTGCTCCGACATTGGGCAACCATTCAGTGCAAGCACCAGTCATGCACTTTATTATTTGCTTTTAACAAGCATTCTGTATTAGACTGCTGTTATAATATTTTAACCCTTGACTCGCTAAAAAGCACACCAATTCTTATTTTCACAACGCAATCAAAACTCACACAAAACAGTTCCTCGATCTAAATCTTACTCTTCGATAAAATTTCCACTATTATTGCGTCTGATAAATACCATATTTCAATAATTCAACTATTTTGTTTTGTTTTCAAACAAATAAATTCCACACTTTCATTTGAAATAATAAACATATTTTTTTTTTGCGCGAAATGTTCACTATTTCATCAATGTTTCGGGGGGCGAAGTATTAATATCGTGGCCAACAATGTGGTCATTGGCTCGATGAAAAGTATACATTTGTGCTAACAATATATTACATTTTTATAAATTATCTACTCATGCATCGTAAACAAATCGTGGAAAAAAAGATTTAAGAGCAAATAATGAAGACCGAAATAGATTTTGTGAAATATTGCACGCGAACTGACCAGGTTGGTGGATAGTATGTGGGCTGGATAGGTATCATTTCATAAATGATACAAGAGGCGAGATATTTAGCGCAACATTTGATGCAGTAAAGAGGGCAACTGATTAGATGGTAGCGGTGATGAAAACAATAAATTATGGCGGAAGAGATATTGTGAATATGATGGAGTTATTTTTATAGGGTGCAATGGAATTTATTTGTGTGACACAAAAGTCTAAAGCTAGTAATAATAGACTATACGCTATATAGCTTAAAGCTAAGCTACTTATATAGCTAACTTATTGCTTGAGAGCTCTTTCGAAATAGAATGAGTGTAGCACTTTGGATATTACCAAACCATATTGAAAGTCATTTGCAGTGAATAAGCTATAAGCTACATCCAGCTCATCCCAGGATATAGTCGCCGAAACGTGAAATCTTTCTCATATCTTTTATATGACCTTGAACTTGGCAAATTAAATTCAAATCGATAGCAAAAAATTATCACTAATTCTAATATTAACTTTTCAATCTCCATTTCAAATGATTTATGAAAAGCAATAAACATTTTCACCATCAAAAATGTCCCACGATATATATAAACTCATTTTTTTCTTTCTCTTCTTTACAGGTAAGACGAATTAATATTTTTGCAACACGAAAGTATCTGCATAAGCTTACATATAAACGTGCTTTTATCCAACCACGACGAACGTCACATTTGAAGCTGCAAAAGAATAAAATGAAAGGAAAAAATAAATTGCGAAATTAAAATGGTTTCACCACGAGCCAATTCAAATCATTTACTTATCAAAATACCGGTAAATATAGAAAAAAACCATATGCTAGGAAAACATATGGATACATATTATTATTCTCAGCTGAAAATTTCAAATTCAATGAATTTATTCATTTTCTATTTTTCATTTTCTTATATTTCTCTGCTTTGTATAAATTCCGTTTTTTTTTCGTAGCGAGAGTTTCGAATGAATAAAAGAAGTGTGGAATATTGAAAATAAGATTCCTTTGAAAAACGACTCAAACTGGTATTCAGATATTAGTCTTGATTGATGATGAACACGATTTGCTGATGTGATTCGAAGTCTAGTTGCTATTTTTGGATGTTAGTTTTTGTGTGTTTTGAACGTTTTGTTTGGTTTCTAAGGTGTGCTATATACTTTTACTATTTGGATGGCGAATAATTTTAATTTTGTGAAAAGTGGCAATTTGAGTGAAAATAGAAAATATTGTTTTTTTTTTTGTAAGAAATTGAATAGAGCTGTGTACAGTCGACTTGGTGTGAATAACAAGTTCTTAGTCTTAGGAAATATTTTGAATGTACTTTGATCTGATTGATCTAAAACAGCCTTCAAATTACAAGAATTATCTTTTTTTCGTAATACATTCGCACTACATTCTCAAATCAGGTAGGTTTAGTGCTGACAACGAAATCAAGTGAGATGTTTGCACTGGCCGAAGTGATTTAGATTTTGAGCGTAAGGTGTAATTCAAATTCATATGGATAATTTATTTCGCGTGAAAGTTGTTGAAAATGTCAAAGAACATTAATAAACATTTTCTTTTCTCTTTTTGCACTTTACATTCTCCTTTTGTGCTCAATTTTCACTATTTTAGAACGAAGTTCGGATGATAGTTCATTCAAATCTCCTTTCCCTCCTGTGGATGGAGTTCAGTACGCTCGGAGAAAAATACAGCCAGAATAAAATTCACAAAAGTACTTGATTTACACTAGATTTATCATAAATCATGTTGCTTTCGATTGTCAAAAGCCGAAACAATTGTGGTCGATTTGGTATCAAATCATGTGATTTTGGCTCAGTGCAATACAATCCCCCCCCCCCCCCCCCCCTCGTTCGGCGGTGACTTTCATTTAATTTTCAGGATTCGCTGGTTTACTCGAATAAGTTTCCATTTAACACATTGAGCTGCTTAGAAAATCCAGGATGCTAATTTTCGTACGTTATGTTCCACAGCAGTGGAGAGAGAGGACATATTGAGGTTTGCCCAATTCGATACTTCGTTAAAAATGGGTCTTTCGCAGGAAAGACGATTTCACTTTGTTCTTGTTCAATAAAAGCTATCAGCCGCAGATGAAAATCCAGTCCCGCAATCGCCTCCACTATTGCATCAGATTTAAAGTTTAGAAAGCCCCACTGACAAGCCTATGCTCCTTAAAAACGAGAGACTTTTCAATTTGTTGAATGAGGGCGTGAAGAGCAGCTTTAACGGACTTATGTTTCATGTAACCATGCTATGACTGCGAGATTAACATAGGATCAATAGGCTTTGTGATATAGTAGCCAATGATCCTTTCAAGAATCTTTAGCAAAACAGACCTTAAATATGAGGTTAAATTAAGTTAAATGAGTGAAATTCTCTATGCTTCAGGAATAAACATAAAACACTTGTTTCCCGCCAGCTGATGGGAATATACAAGAAGCGCAAGCATGCATTATATATGTAGCTTCTTCAACCAAGGTAGTGCCATTTCTATAAAATGCTGGATGTCAGTTGACAGAACGGCATTAGGGCTTAGGAATTTAAACAGTTCCACGGAGCTCATGGACCATGTCAATTAGGAATTTCAAATCTTAAGAGGTAGCTAATTGATGGTCTCCCCCGCTTGATATAAGGGGCCATGATTCTGCGGGAAATCCATATAGACAGAGTTTCGATGCTCAAATCAATCCACATCCCGTCAGTGCTTGGGTTTGTCCTATAGTTTTGAGTACTCAATTTAAAATTTTAAAGCGTTTTGAATCATTGATACCCTCTATGTTGCTACAAAAGGTTCTCCATGATGGTCGTTTTTTTATCTTGCGTATATCATACTTAGAAGCCTGCAGTTTTATTTTGTATAGTCCATTATATCCTTTTGGATTTTTAACATTTTTTCAACATTGTTCCCGCAGAGTGGTGATATTTAGATTCTACCGTGGAAACTTTGGATTCCCTTTGGCTTTGTCTGAATCGCACAATTCCCTAGCTGTATAATTGACAGTATTAGCTGGGGCAAGTAATTGGAAAAATGGGGTCAACTTCAACACAGAATAGGTGCAATAAAAATTAAAGAGGCTTTTGTCCCTAAGGTCCACAGAGCTATCAAGCCCACGTGAAGTGAGAAATTCCTAAAAAATAAATCAAACAAAAATACGGGGAAAATGCTTTCATATCAGAGGCAGTTAGAATCTGGCCCCAAATGTTGTAAGGGCCTAGATTACCCCGTAGCTCTGGCCTGAAAAACATAGTGGCCCGAAGTCCCTTCTTAATTAACAGGACAGGCTGGCCACATCGATTTACTTATCGATTTTTTTAAACTTTAATACTAAATTGTACACCAAATGCTTGAAAAGCAAGTTACGATAAAATAAATATTATTTTGAAAAATTCAAATTAGTAGGGTTTGGATTCATCGATTTTTATTAATTTTTTTAAGATTTTTTTTTGACGAGTGTTTTTTTTTAACAAGTGTTATTATAAATAACAAGTGTTATTTCTGATATTTAAATCAAATTAGATACTATCATCTTAAACTTGAGCAAAATTTACTCGTATCGGACCAAGACTTAATTTTCATCCGTGTGCTTCAATTGAATTCCCTGGTGTCAATCCAGGAATCCAAACCCTATTTTGCAAACGGGGTATTTTTCTCGCCTGTTTACACTAGTCAATCAGGTCGCGCACCGAATGACATGCAAAATGCATGTACTGTAAGGAAGAAAATTTATTTCGCATTCATCTGATAATTTTAGAAAAAAAAATTATTTGTTTGTCAACAATGGTAAATTTATATGCGTAGTGTATGTAATTTGCTGCTAGTTCATTACACATGTTACACAAATTGATCTTCCATTCATTTAGAAGATGCGTACGCAAGAACTTCCTTCACATTTTATTGTTAAAGTAATTACATAAATATAGATACTAAACAAATTCAAACTAGGCATAAAAGACAAATCTGCGCAAAGAAATGGACAAAAAAAAAATTAAAGAAATAAAACGGCTAAATAGCATATAGATCACAAAATTGAACAATCAAAATAATTGATTGATTAGTGCAAAAAATAAAATATAAAAAAATTAATATGAGATGTGGAAGGTTTTTGGGTTGCCCACATTTGCCACGGGCAGATTAAATAAAAAAATTGCCTTGAAAATGTGTAGATATCGCTTCATATTGAATATACCTGGAATTTTTACTAAATCGACTTCTTGTAATTTTTACTTCTTGTAAATTTAAATTCAATGATAGCATTTCTAAGTGCAAATTTATGCTGCCCAAATTTTTGATGACGATGACTGCATCCGAAGCTGTAGAAACATAAAGACTTTGAGGGTAATAGCCTCAAAAAGTTTCAGTACTTAAGGTGTCTGGTCACCTTGGCCGCTCGGAAAATGCGATTTTTTTTTAAATCGTAAATCCGGGAGTATAAAGGAATCAATTTTTATTTTATTTTACACAAAGTAGGTAAAAGTATGAAGAATGTCCGACGTAATTTTGAACGAAAAATATAAAAAAAAATGGCGGAGTTGTATACATTTTCCCGGAGGCCCGCCGCACAAGTGTGGGGGATACGGTGCCATCTACATCTCTGTTAATTTGCATCTGAAAAAATTATTTGTGGGTAATGTAGCTACAACATGGGGTAGTGATTTTTTTCTTTCATTATTTAGGAAATTATGGTGAGTCGAAGAAAAAAAGTTCATTTTGCAACTAAATTTTACGACAGAAAACGTCACCAAAATAAAAACTAATCAAATAATCGCAAAAATCTTACACTTTGTTTAAGATCATGTTTCTAAAAGTATTGTGTAAGAATTTTAGATCAATCAGACTGATAGTTTACGAGATTTCGGTGTCCTCATTTCGGAAAATGTAATTTCGAGATAAACGCAAAAGAAAGTAATTGTGCGAAGTTTGTGAGTAATTTGCTACCGAAAAATATCTGTAACTTGCGGTTTTCAAAACCGTGAACAATGTTCGCAGCATTTCAAAGTTTATTATAAAATATAAAAAAAAAATTGTTCAAAAAATTGTATCAAAGTCTAATATAAAAATGAAAAAACAAATTAAAGAAAGAAATGTCATGTTGGGCAGACCCCTTAAGATATTCAAACAGTTGCTGCTTATTTCCATTATAACATATTTGTCAAATGAAAATTAAATGATAATATATCTGGGCGAAATAACGACAAAGTGACCGGTTCTGGCAGCCCATTTTAAAAATTATATCAAATCTGCCTCACGTTGAAATCAGCTTGCTGTGAGAATTTCATTCCGATCCGATGACTGAATATAAAGCTATGGGTATGAGCAGATTTTGCGAGCTACCACCCCAAAAAAAATCAAAATTTAGGAAAATTTTACCTGTAATACTTTTTTTTTCTATTGTAAAGTCCTTAGTGCTTCAAAATTTATTGACAACTTTCTTGGTACAAAAATGATAAAAGGAAGTGCTGCAAAATTACGAGACGCTGATATATTCTTTATAATTGGATTAGCTCTTTTTCGTTCCAATCCGATGACTGCATTGTAAGCTATAGAGAGGACAAGACTTTTAGGATTGCCTCCTGGGAAATATTTACAGAATTGAAACATATTTTACTTAGCTTCATTGCAGTGTGATTACACCTTCAAAATTTACAGGGAACATCTCACAACGCAGAAAGACGAAAATCGCCGCAGCTGGCAACCGTACCCTAACTTACTGTATTAATTTCGTTTGAATTTGATAACTGAATCGGAAGTTATAATAAAATAAGTTTGCGATAAAACTCAGCAGAATTTCAAGGTGGCACCACAATCAGAGGGTTGCCAGCATTTTAATCAAACCTTAATCCGAAATGATCCTACTGAATCCATTTCAAAATCCAAATTTCGGTTGGATCTTATTATCGGAAGTTGAGTTTCGGGTGTTAAAAAAGGTAATTCGGTAAAGGGTTACCTTTTTTGTGAGAATAGGAGTATCAAAAATTTAAATTCAGTAGTGTAGAAAAAGCATCAAATTTGCGATCTCTAAATAGTAAACATTTCCAGGAGGGACGATGGTTTGAAGGATTCTTGTTTACTTGTCTGCCGTAGTTACAGGGTTGCTCGTACATTCAGGGAAAAACCACACAGGTGTATTTACTACTCAGGTGTATTTGATATGATCGTCGATTGATCTATTAAATTTCATAATTATGCATATTTGCTAACATGATTACGTAGCCAAGAATATGAGAAAAAAAATGTGTCTCATTGCAGCGCGTGGATATAAGAATAATGTCTAAATGTTGTATATCTAATTTTGCAACACACCAAACTCTCAGATCTTTCGAAAATTATTCATATCAACACTCAGCACTCAGAACAGGCAGTTGGCGTTTTTACGAGCCGTAACAACACCTGCTCGCATCAATTCGTAAGATGCAGTCGTAAAATAAAACCTACAGATTGCTCGTAAATACGTAAATAGTAGATTGAGCCAAATCAAGCATAAAACAACTCATTGCAGACAATTATTCAAAAAATTCCAATTGATTAAAGCTTGCTTCTTCCCAAAACATTATAAGATGCCTTTTAACTACAAGCTTCCTAGAGTTTTTGGATTGCAAAAATATGCTGAAATTCAACTAAATGCAGACTAAGATATTTTTCGGGGAGTCATAGCTCGTTTCACTCAATCACAACGATCATCGTTAAAATGAATGATGTGCGATGTGTTTTTGCATAGCAAGAAGCCAAATATCAAAATCAGCTCATATATAGTGCGAATCGTAGAGCGTAACAAATGCATTTAATTCCTTCGCGAAAATTTCCGCGGTCGCAATTACCTTGCTATGATTCTGCTTGCATTACTGTCGCTCGTTCGGAAGACGGACGGACGGACGGACGGACGGACAGTCACACAGAAAACTTGGCAAGCAATTCCATACGATGACTATTTAAAACAATTCGAAAATGTCAGTGTCATAAATTGCCCCCAACGTGAGCAATAGCGAATTGTGTTGTGTTCCTTTCCTGCTAGCACTATTGTGGCGCTGGCCTGGCGTGCTGTCGACAATTCGAATGCGATTTTGTATGTAAATGCATTTTGTGCACCGCTCATGCTCAATGCGCAATAATGTTTGCAAACTGCAGTTCGATGGTGCATCGATTCAGTCTAAATTTATACAAACGATCTTGTGCTTCCCGAAACGAAGTGCAGTGCATTGCATTGAATTGTGTCTATTTTCGAGCGGATCGTGATCGTTTGTTTCGCGAGTTTGTTCGGATTGTCTAGCGAACAGTAGAGCAATAGGCATGGTTGCATGGTAATTTCGATTTCAATTTATAATTTTCCTGTAAATTGTGTCTCTTCCGGAATTGGGTTGCACCTATGTACCTCTTTGAAGAATTATTATTTTATGGTTTGGATTTTTGCACTTCCTTCTTGTGATGCAATAAAAAAAGACAATTGAAAATTTCATAAAAAGTGAAATTGATTAAGATGGGGATAAAAAAAATGGTGGAGAGCCAAATTTGGCAATCTTAAGCTCTGATTCGACCACTGTTTGGCAACTGACATTGAGGAAAATTCTGAAATGTCTTAGCTTTAAGAATGATTTGTGACTAATCAATTGAAAATAAGCGCTAATTTTTCAGGTGGCATCACAACTATTTAGACAGCAAGTGAAAAATCATAGCAATATACCAACACAAAAAGCTATAGAGAAACAAATTTATAAATCGAAAAATTGAAGAGTGTAACGATTTGTTCTTATTGAGTGCTCAATAATGAATGTTGAGGTAACAAAGACAAAATTGAAGCTGAGATAAGTAGCCAAAAATTTTAATATGATTTCGAATAATACTTAAGCGAATACTAAAATGAAGATAATGTCTTAATATTCATTTTAGGGTGTCATGAAGTTTTATTTCTAAAAATAGTCGAATAGCTGATACTTGACTTTTAGTAAAATGGAAATATAAGATGGACTGAAGTTCTATTCGTGACATTTGCCTTTGTAAAAACAACATTTGTAAAGCAACGTTTAACTCCTGCATCTGACAGCATTATTCCGAACTTTTTTCTTTTTCAATGCATTTTGGGCTTTAGAGTTTTTTTTTGGCGAAACATGATTTCAAGATATACATTTTTGAGGATTCTGCTATTTACTGCTCTTTGTAAATTTGAATCTGTCACTAAAGTTACAGTTTCAATAAAAATATAAAAAAAGAGCAAGAAAAAAACTACATGAAAAAAATAATCCATTCTGTCTGTAAGGCTTAAAATTTTTCTAAACAAAATTGAGTGCAAACAGTTTGAAAAAAAAAGCAAATTCTATCAACTCTTGAATCATGTATTTTCAAAAAAATCTATGACGACGGGAATGTGCAATGTCATAGGCACCAAGCCCATGACATTGCACTTTTTTCAAATTTGTACAACTAGTGCAGTGGTTATTTGAGAACAGTTTTGAAAAACAGGCAGACTTTCAGTCAACACCAGAAACACAGCAATAAAAACTTTAAAAGGAAACAAAATTATCACAATAAATTTTCTGAAATAATTTTCAATAATTTTTTTGCTTGGTACTAAAACGCCCTAACAAAAAGTATCAGCAAAAAGTTCGAACATCACCACCAGCAAGAAAAAAAAGCTTTGGAACAGACAAATAGAAGTGGTTTGAATGGAAGCTACATTTTGATCACATGCTGACCACTCTAATTTATTTCTTTCTCAGGTTTGGGCTACAGAAAAAAATTTTCTTTCGTTACGCGTCAAAATGAAGTCGATGAGTCAAAAATTTCCTCCAACTCCATAATGATTGGTGATAAGTAACAATGTCTTAATATTTAAATTAAGCCAATTTTTCCTTTTGAAGCTAGATTCATTTTGAAATTGACATATATCGATATTTCGAGGGTAATCTGCCCTCTTCTTCAGTGTCTATTGGTCTAATCTTAAAATAACCTAGGTATCTTTATTTAAGGTGCTTGTATTTAAAGTATTTACTAATACTAATTACCTGCTAATTACCCGCTATCTATTAATTATATACTTAAGTACATCGTAATATCTATATTAATCACATAATCATCATAAAGTATCTGTTTTAAGTTAACCTGAACAATGGTGATACACAGTTTCCTTGGTCTGTGTTTAGTCGCCTATCCATCGGGGTTTTCCATATGTTCAGGCTTTCGTATGCATCTAGTTTTCGTACCTGCTGTACTTCCTTAATCACCTCCACGTTGTCCCACGTTATGCTTTGCTCCTCCTCCAGGATATGTTTCGCTACTGCTGATCGTACTACCGTTGTGTTCCTTTTCCTTGCTGAGGCTGCTTCTCGCTTATGTTCGGTTAGTCTAATACCAACTAACCGTTTCGTATGTATATTTTGTCGCATTCCGGGCAAGTAATTCTGTATATTACACATTTTTCCTTCTTATCTTTTTTGTCTTTCACGTGACATAATTTTGTACTTAATTTTTTGACCCTGCTAGTTGGAACTGCTTTAATATCAAAGCGTTCAAGAAGTTCCTGAATTTGCTTGAATATTGACGTAAAAATAATTGGAACTCATATGGCTGGTTTTTGTTTTTCTTGTATAAAGAGCGTCGTTAACATATCACGCTGTATTCTGTCCTTCTTCTTTTTGACAAGGTTTTCAATTATTTTTTCGTCAAATCCATTTTTTCTCGCGGTGTCTTAAATATATTTAACTTCTGAGTTAAAACTTTCCTGATCCATGGGCACTGTTAATAGTCGGTGGATCATCGAGTTAAAGGGCGCCATTTTTTGGGAATGCCAATGATCAGACGTGGAAGGCGTTGTTCTCTGGGTGTGTGTCAATATAAAAAAAATCTAGCTTCAAAAGGAAAAATTGGTTTAATTTAAATATTTTTTACAAGCTAGGAAAAAAAATGGTACACAATTAAAACAATGTCTTAATATTCACGTTAGAGTGCTATGAAGATTCATTTGCAATGAGAGATGAAAGAATGAATCGATCAAAAGGAATCAGACATTCAGTTGAGCCATATGAGCCAGGACATTCGATTCAATTGAAACCTATAATTACTCATCAATAATGAAGAAATGCTATCCACCACACATCAACTCATATCGCTAGTATGCCCATAGTATCAGATTTTATGCCCGCCTGAAATTTTTATTCCAAGCTAGGTTTGGTGTTTTCAGAATAAGTATGTATTAAGCATCTCATGTCGCCAAAATGGTATTCAATTCGCATTGACAAGGCTAAGAGCGGCGAGCTGGTAATTGATCGTATAATCATGACACACAGAGCTATGAGCGGTGAGCTGGTGAATGGTAATGTGCATTGATTGATGGCACAGCGTCGATGACCTCTGTGATGGGTCATCAAGACGCCGTCGTCGCACTGGTTTTCGACAAAGTTAAGGTAACTAATGATGGGCTTGTGGTATGTGCCCAGCGTTTTTGGCTAACTTAAGTACAGAAAAATATTGTATAGAATCGAGATCAAAAGGTTCTGTGCTGAATTCGAAAGTTCGAATAGAATAGACTGAAAGATCACTTATTGATTGGCAATCTGATTAGCTCTGAATTCAGTCAAGCATAAAACAGCTACATACATGCTGCACACTAGATGGCTGCATTGCTAGAAACTAATAGCTCTTTGAAATGACTCTGAAAGAGCGGTTCATTAAAAACGGTGAATCTAACTGATCTGGCTCACCTAAAAAGTTCATTTCGCAATAGAAGACCATTGTTTATTCAACTTTATTATTTTACATTTTCAAATTCATCATTTCGTGGGCAATCTATTTTGTTTTTAATCAACTTTCAAATGTATACTACTGTGATCAAAAAGTAAGGTGAATTTGTTCCGTCCGATAAAACGCACTTTTACCCACGCTTTTTCCAGTCCTCTAAACAGTCGGAATAGTCTTTTGCCGGTATAGCCTTCAAGACCTTCTTCGATTCGGTTTTTATCTCCTCAATCGTGTCAAAACGGCGTCTTCGCATTGGCTTTTTGAGTTTCCTGAACAGCCACAAGTCGCACGGAGCCAAATCAGGCAAATACGGTGGTTGCGGAACGATGTGAGTCGAGTTTTTGGCAAAAAAGTCGCGAAGAACCAATGCAGTATGACATGGTGCATTATCGTGAAGGAGGAACCAAGAGTTGTTCGCCCATAATTCCGGCCGTTTCAGACAAACAGCTTCACGCAAACGACGCATAACTTTCAAATAATATTTTTTGTTGACAGTTTGGTCCAGTTGAAGGAATTCATAGTGCACCACACCACGATAGCCAAAGAAAACAGTCAACATGACCTTGATTTTCGATCGACTTTGCCGTAGTCTTTTCGGTCTTGCTTCACCTTTTGCAAGATATTCGCTGGATTGGTCGGTGGTTTCAGAGTCATATGCGTCAATCCAAGTCTCTTGTCCAGTAAGCATGCATTTCAAACGGTCCTGATAGTCAGACACCAAAGTTTCACACACATCAATATATATTCCAACAATATCAGCGAGGTGTTACATTGTCAAGCACCAAATCTTTGATTTTTTGGACGTGGCCCTCGTCGGTAGACGTTGATGGTCGTCCAGAGCGCGGTTCGTCTTCAACGCGCTCTCGGCCTGCTTTGAACTCGTTGTACCACTTATAAACGTTTTTTTGTGCCATAGTTTGATCACCAAAGGCCTTCCTCAACATTTTCAACGTGTCCGCACAAGAATATTCGTTCCGCAAACAAAATTTGATGCAAGCTCTCTGCTCAACAAAATCACCCATTGTAAAAATCGAAAAATTTACTTTTGGTTTTTTATAAAAACACGTGTAACGCTGAGATAATTAAACCTTTTGACAAATAGACGCTTGGCAAATATTAAAGATAGTCCTATCAACCTAGGAAAAAAAATGTACCTGTCTTCTTAGTGCCCGGGAGTTTTAAATGACAATTTCACCTTACTTTTTGATCACAGTAGCATATTAGCGAGTTCAGCCAAACTTGCATCAATTACATCTTTGGACTCTTTTCTCCTAATATTACTTGCACTCTGCTAAGAATTTTCAAAAATGTTTGCTTTAAAGAAATGAGTGCTTATAGATATTAATCTGTTGATTATTTTGCAACTAACATAGCTTCATTTCTCAGCAAATAAAATATAGAGTAACCCACGGCAAAGTTAAAATTTCCAAACTAAAAAAAAACACACATTTTGGTTAAAATATTTGCATTGTAAATTAGATAATTTTTGTATTTTATTTTTGAAAGATTACGTCTTGCAAAGTTCTTCCATTTTGTAGCACGAATCAATTCATCGCATTTTGCATAATACGCCTCAGAATAGCAGGCTCAATTTCGCGTACTTTAGGACGCATAATTTTTTTTAGCTATTCCTTGGAGTGTTAACGCAAATTTTGACCTATCCTCACAGAAAAAAACCTTGAATTGACCTGACTGGTGATCGCGAGGTTCATGCAATATCACCAAAGCTGAATAACAATTTTTTTCGGAAACAGCTCACCAAATTGCTCTATACTGGCTCTTTTGCAGTGTGGGAAGGGGCTTCATCCTGCTGAAAGAACGTCCGTGAACTATAGTCAAAATGTTCTCGAAGATGGAGTCTCAAATAACTGGATATCATCTGCAAATATGCCCCATCAAAATAGTTGTTGCTGCATCTCTCATATTTGCAAAAAAAAGTCCCGATTTTTATTCCGTTTACTGACAGAGCACACCACACTGTCAGTTCTGGGCTATGTAGCGGTATTTGATGCTTTTGTCTGGGATTAATAGATGACCAGAAACAACAATTTTGTTTATTCACATATCCAGTTAAATTGAAAATGTGGTTTATCGCTCTGAAACACAGTATTACAAATCTCTCAATAACTGCCTGGCAAAAGCTTTTACGTCAATTGTCGTCATTTTTCGTTATTGCCTGCACTATTTGGATTTGAATTGAGATGGAATTTGAAATTATGGTTCAAAATTCGCTGTACAGTTGATTTGGTGACGTTTAAGGTCGCTGCTCTTTTGCGTATTGATAAGTGCGGATTGTGGCGAACGCTAGCTGCTACTTCGTTTATGGTTTCTTGCGTTCTTGAAGTTCTGCTCGGGCTTGGACGTGGTTGATTTATAGCGGAACATGTAGGTCGAAACTTCTTCACCCATTTTTCACCAAGTTTTTGCTTGATCCATCTCGTAAGTGTCTGAGCCGTAACGTGCAATTCTCCCTCCTTCAAAAATGCTTCTATAGCGTCCGCATGGTGTGCGCCCAATCACTACGACATCGCGACTGATAAATCCGCTCAAACGATAAATCTACTGCGCTCCTCCCCCCGTGTTCAACATAAACGGTTTTTTAAGTATTCAAATTTAGAATCCCAACTCTGCCTTGAGACAACCTGTACCCGAGGACTATATTGACCTGAATACGTTTTGCATTTTTGAGTCTCAAGCTTCTCCCGTTTGAATTGCATCTTTTTGTATTTGCCTCCTCTATGTTTTTTACGAGTCCTACCCATGTGTTTCTATTGAACATGTTTAGTTTTTTTTGAGTTCTACCTTCATTTATCAAAAAAGTAGTTTCATAGTTTTTCATGACATGACCAAAGAATAAGACTAAAGGTCCAACCAGTGATGATTCTGCGTACGTACGTACTCATATGCGCCGAGGTAAACCACGCAAAGCATATGTTGCACCCAAACATAACTTTTCGAACAGCCAGAAAAGTGGCATGCTGATTAAGCAACCTTTTGCTCAATTGTTGTTATGAGCTGTTCGTAAGTAAACTGGTGATGAGATACGACTTGACATACGTTCGCTTATGCGCTGTATGGGCACTAATGTTCACTCGTGTTTGCAGTAGACATGGGTAACGCAGCGCTGCGCCGCGCAATTGCGTTGAAGCACTAGCCATGATACCACTGCGCTGATACCAATTGTCGGTATCAGTAGCGCAGTAACGCACTTCGGTATTAGTAGCTCAGTAACGCACTTCAATATCAATGGTGTTGGCGCTGCCGCTTTGCAATGCCAACATTATTTGGCTTGGCGCTATGCTACGGCGCGGCGCAAAGATATGAGTTGAGAATACTTACCTCAAGTCTGTTTGAGCAATAGAATTTCATTATGCTTCAATACTACAACTAAATAATACCTTTATGGTATATTAAAGCAATCATGTTAATACTTATCTAATTTACACTTATCAAAAAGTCAGGCGTACGCACGTTTGGAAAGATACCTGAATGGGTACATACTATAGCCTGGGTATTTTAGGGTATTTTATATCGGAAAATTAGTAAGTTCAAATGTGGGTTGCTCTCGTTCCATACAAGCTTTTTCAATCATGTTTTTTGAGTGAATCATAGCGTCATGGTATTAGCGCAATTCTACCAGCGCCGTATGTAAGATCATGGTATCATAGCGCAATGGTATCAGCGCAGTGCGCTGATACCACTGCTGGCGCCGGTATCAGTGTATCAGCGCTTCAAAATTTGCTGCGTTACCCATGTCTAGTTTGCAGATGTAAAAAAGTGGCATTTTTGCTCAGAAACCGGTCGGTTTTGACATTTGCTTATGTTCGCAGACTTATGTCTGGTTAGGGCTTAAGTTTCTCTACCGTTTATTGAAAATCCCTTAATTGCATCAAATTTATGTTCGACAGCAGAATTGAGATTTATTTGACACAATCTTAACACAATTAATATTGTGCTTATAAACTGTGCTCTCGTAGTTCCTTTCAATTATTAGTTTGCTTCAAGTCTTCATTACTCCTACATTCATACTAAGTTCATCCTGAAATAAAAAAAACTTTGAAACAATTTGCCTTTTCGGTTTTTTGTATTAGCTAAAATTTGAATTAGAACGCCATTTATCGCTTCTACACCTGTGAAATCGTGCGATGAAATCCAATGATTTTCTTGCATCTAACAGGATTACGTATGTGATCGAAGAACATTACAAATATGTCATCAACTTGTTGACACATAAGATCCCAACCACCAAATCGAAACAGCAAATCGGAAACATCTCTCATTTCATGTCAATCAATCTTGCAAACTTTGAATTACAAAACTTAGATCCGGATATCCTTGTCGCATCGAATTAATACATGCACAGGAAAATCGTGTCAATCGTAACGGGCACACACCGACCTCATATTGTGCATTGAGGAAAGTCACATGCAACTAGCAGCGGAATATGTTCATGCAGTAAACGCTAGCAACATAGCAGATTTTATCTACCCTGCCGGCACTCTATACAAGGAGTGCATACAGGCTACAAAGCGATACTCTACGCTACGAATGCATATCTCTGTTGAGAGAGATCTTCAAGTTTGTAGTCATCTCGTAGTACATAGATCCCGTGGTGCACTTAGCTAGTCAGCTGCTGTACGTATGTAAAAATACTAGCGAAGGCATGACGGCCAAGTGCTATAGCGTTATTGTTCTTTGCCAACTGCACACAGCGCCATTGACCTAAATTTCAGCAAGAAACTATCTAGACCTCTCAGATTGTAGACGGTGCAGCTGTGGCGGGATGAATGCATATAAGCTGCCGCGAACGCATTCTCTATGACGAATCTTCGCTTCCTCGATTTGCTTATTCAATAAGACTTTTAAGGAAATTCAAAGGAAAGCTGATGGTGAGTGGAAAGTCATGTTTCTGTTCTTATCGAGGGATTTCTAGAAATATTTCGAGGGCCATAGAAGTGCAGGATAAATTGAAAGTGGGAGGCTAAATGGGGAACGATTTTATTTTTCAAACGACGAATATCGTTGAAATATTATAGCATTCAACGATGAGCCTGATTTTTTTTAATAAACAACAAAAATGAGCTTTATCTCATGAAAAATGATATATACACCGGTCGAAATACATATTAAACCCAAACTGAAATGAAAAATTAAAGCTCATTTAAAACATGCTATTAAATCCAAGAAGGTAACATTTCTCATAAACCGACTACACACCATTAAATCTCAAACTCGAATTATTAATTATTGTCTTTTCGCCTGTACGCCCTCGTGCCTCAATAATCCAATTCAAATTTTCATTTAACCCATGCCCGTAAACATTCGCTGAGATGAAATTGTATACAGCATTTATTCGAATCCAACGTAAATATCGTAGTAAACAAGAATTTGTATACAACACAAAACACCGACGTTAGCTCGTAAACGGGTAGAATACACAAAGATATTGCTTTAAACAAAAAGCACCGACAAAAACTTGTTTCGTGCTTAAGATACTTTCACGGTTGACAAAAATCTGGTCCACCTACAGAAACTTAATGTGTTGCTATGAAAAGTTTGGGTGTATACTCTTGGTACCGTGATTTCTGGGTCTAGGTGACTGTTATGTATGTACGTACGTTCAGATATTTTAGTGTACATAACTGTTTAGTGTCTGGAAATAAGTTATTTGTGGCGTGTAAAATTAGTAAATGAGAGAAGTATCTAACTTATACGAGTATCAAGATAGTGTTTTGGATTAAAGTTTGTTTGTTTTTTTTTTTCACAAAGAAGCAAAATTAAGTTTTTCGCATGGCGAGGTGAACACTGACGACCACGGTCTTCTGGAAGCATTTTAAGAAGTAATTCTTATAGGAGGGGGGATGTGAAAACTTGAGGAAACACCAGCTATATGGTGACAAAACAACTATTACGGAATACAGACCAGAATTTTATAAAACCACAGAAGTTTTATCACTGATTTTAACATTAGTAAAGGTTAGGCTAGGTTATACTGGCTGGCACAGGCCACCATAAACCTATATTTGGTCCGTAGTGATACCAGATAAGTGGACCCGGAGAAGGAAAGCTCAGTTCAAACGGCCATCGAAGGTCGCGAACTTTTTTTGCGACCTGAAGGATGTCCTTCAGCCTCTGCTGTGGCCCGTGCTAGAGATGCACCAGCCAGCGCTCACCGAAGCAGCGCTGTCTGGATTTCCCCAAAGCCGGACAGTGACACAGGAAATGATGGATTGTTTGACACTTCCTACAGATGTCGCTGGCTAGGGGTCCCATTTTCATTGAATGTGAAACTACAAGACAGTGGCCAGTAATGATACCGATCAGCTGCTTGCAGTCAGTCCGCGTTAATTTGAGCAGGAGAATTTAATTCGAGCTGTGAGATTGTATGACCCCCACATGATTTTGGTTACACTGCAGGTCTGAGTTGCACGCCATCTGGTATTCATTGTTTTCATAATTTTCGATTTTAGATTCTAAAAGATGTACCAAAATATATCGTTTTATAATAATAATAATAATAATAATAACTTTATTGAATTCGTTTATGTGGTGCGTGGTACAATATCTTAAGGTTAGAGTTTATACAAAGTCTTTACATCTAAGTTTTGAATTAAAATTAGATTTTTTCAGAATGTTTTTTTGTGAGGTGCATAGTATAGTAATATTGGAAAAACTAGCTTAAAACTGAAATCGTTATTATAAGATATGGTTATTTGCACTGCGCGACGCACTAACACCTGCCGCTTTGCCTCTTAAAATTTACATGAGTCCCGCAGCTTATGGAGTTACTGAAGAAGAAATCTTAAAATTTATTACAACTGGGCTTGACTATTCAGTTATTCTGCATTAATCTCGCACCTGATAGCTTATCGAACTATTGGCTCATTCAAAACCATTATATTTGCTGGTTTAGACGTCTTAATTGCTCTGGAGTTTGGACCTGCTGGAATCCTCGTTAAAGAGCCTAGGCTAAGCCAACGTAAAAATTTTCAAAGCAGCGTCAAACAAATATTTCATTCACTAGTAGATGTTCTTCGTTCAGTATTTACTGTATATCCGTGGTTTGATGACCAAATTTAATGAATTTTTTTTACCTCATTTAATATGATTTACACAAAAATGGCTTACCGACAATATTCGGAATGGAGAATTGCTACCGTGTCTTTCTGTTTTAAGGAAAGATCGTGATCACTTTGTTTCTTACAAAGCCGATCACGGTGGTGTTTTAATCGCTATCCAGAACACTATGCGTGGAGAGCTCTGGCCTATTTTATTCCTTCTCCCCCCACTGAGTGTATTGTTGTACTTATTGTCCTTTTCCTAATTCCCAACTTACTAGTCTGTTATATTTACATGACTCGTTATTCATCTTTCACCACTTAATATGAACGATTTATCGCTGAGGTTTTTAGCTCCATTCTCTTCTGGTTTCATTCAGTTCCCTTCTTCATTTTCGGTGACTTCAACCTGCCAACTGTGGGGTGGGACTCCAACAAACTCTGTTGTGCTCTAATGTAAAATTATCTCCCTCTGTTGTGGCTTCTTCTTTTCTTTGGCTTTATTCTTGCTCGCAGGCTAACTACTTTCGCAATATTGACAACAAAATGCTCGATTTCGTTTTTTTCTAGCATTTCTTTAGATCCTCTTTCTTTTTCTCCTGCTCTTTTTACATATGTGCAAACTGATCCTCATCACCCTCCACTCCTAGTTGATGTTGAACTTAACTTCTAGGCATGAAATGAATGTTCTTCTATCCTTCGTTATAACTTCTATCAAGCTATTTTTCAGAAAATATCCACTGAAGTCAGTCTTATCAATTGGTATTCATTTTTCAAGAAATTGGATGTTGATTGTGCACTGTCCAAGTTCTGCTCTATTTGTATTTTACTACTATCAAATATCCTGTCAAGGCAAATGATGTTCCTTGGTTTACGTTGCAAATCTCCAAAAGTTCATGAAAAGTTGGAGAAGAGAGGTTCACCCACTGATCTCCAAAAATTCCGTAGTTTCGTTCTGAAGCTAAAAGGGTGCTCAAACAGACAATGCTTCATTACTTCTTGAGAATTTCGACTTCAATATAAGCTAATCAACCAAGATCCTTTGGTCCTACATCCGTTTCCTTAAGTCAAATTACTCACCTCTTGATTCTATGCATCTTGATGGCACTATTGCGTCCAATCCTCAGGCAATTAGTGATTTATTTGCTACTTTTTTCTCCTCCTTCTTTGAAAATTCAACTCGATATCTTCTGATTTTTCCCGTGCACCACCTGTCTTATCCTTGTTTAGTAGCAATCTTTTGGAAGTGGAAGCTTTGATGTATAATACCTTAGATCTCAATGCTAGTCCCAGTTCTGACGATATTTCCAATATCTTTGTAAAATCCCTTTCATCCTCTCTCCGTGTTCCTTTCGGTTTCTTTTTTAGCATAAGCCTGTTCCTTTTAATAATGAAAGGAATACCATCTGGTGTATTCCTTTCATTATTGAAAGCCGCTAATATCTTCCCAATTCTCAAATTTGGTGATCCATCTGATGTTTCCAATTATCGTCCTATAACCCTCCTCTGCTGTTTCAGTAAACTCCTTGAATGACTTTTTCATAATAGACATGCTCCTGAGCAGCATGGTTCTACAACGCCAAACGCTCCGCTCTGCAACGACCAACTTTATGGAGTCCACTAATTTTGTCGTCCCTGCCTTCGATACTCAACGTCTCAACTTGTATGGATTTTTTGAAGGCTTTTGGCTCTGTCAACTGTGACTTGAACTGGAAGTGTTCGGCATATTTGGCCTTCTTATCTTCTACTTTTCCTCCTACCTTCACAGTTGACCCTGTAGAGTAGCTTTTTTCTTCTCCAATATTTTGCACATCTGAAGTTCCTCAAGGGTCTATCATAGGTCCCTTACTTTAGATCTTATTTGTTTATTACATGTCTTCTATAAGTGGATGATCTAAAACTATACAGAGCAATCAAGTCTTCGGACGATTATCACCAATTGCAAGCTCACTAGTGCCGAAACAATTTCTTACCGCTAAACATCTTGAAATGTCACCAGATGTCGTTTCCAAATAAAAATGCTCTGCATGTGTTTTCTTATTCCTTGTCTGGCATTTTTCTATCACTTGTCCAGCATTTTGAAGACCTTTCTCTGGTATTTGATTTTAAATTGAAATTTGATGTTCATGTCAGGTTTGGTCTTCTCTCGCATTTTGTTTCAGAATTAAAGAATCTATTAAAAATCTTGTTAGTTAGAGTTTTTATCGTTAGATTTCAAATTACTCAATTCTTTATCATTTTTCTTTTTAAATTTCTTGACTTTTATTAGGTTTCATTTTCATTGTAGACGCTGTAATTGAATTGGATTTCGCAATGGATAATACATAATTAATAGCAGTGGAAAATATTTCGAAAACTACAAGCTGTAGAAACTTAATGAATAAATTGATTTGAAAGATTAATCTAACCACAAACAACATTCACTTATCCTCAGCTATATATCGACTCTTCCTTAACGTCAACTGTAAACAATGTTTATTTCTAGATCGCCCAAAAAAACAACACTGGCCACATTCCTTTATATCGTCATATTTTCGATGAAATCACTCGAGTTTTAGTAGGTACAGTTGACCTGATGGGGTGCTGCTTAAGTCAAAATTGTATTTGTTTCATGGCATTCAGCCAAATCTGATTGCTCTCTCACTTAATAATCTAAAGACAAAATATCTATTCCTGAATTTCGCAGTATTATAATTCAGTGACTGTAGAATGAGTTCTGTTTACATATGTAGCTTAGTGCTGGCGGGTATATGTGTGGCTTTGAAAAAAGGGAACAATTAAATTTCCGAGGAGTGTATTTGATCAAGGTCATCAGAAGATGTGTGACGTAAAGGAAAAATCTGGTTTCAATAGAAAATTTTTGATGTAGTCATGTATAATCAGTAGATGAAGAATGGACATACCATATATTTAGAACAATATTGGCGATGAGTTCTTCAATGAATATAATTCAGATAAATTTTAAACCATGCGAATTTTTTAGTTTGAATGAATGGTGATTTGTCTGCTTAAAATTGTTTCACAGTGTTGAGCAGAAAACCGTAGAATTAATTTTGATAAATTTAATTTTGTTGATTTGAAAAATTATTCTGAATAATTTTTTTCAATTGACTTTCGAATTTCCCACTTTTATGCGCTATGTGAAGATCGATTGTGTGTGAATTCGGTGAAAATGAGAGATAGGAATAGAAAAAAAATAAAAGTAAAAATTTGATTTAAAATTTTTCTTTATAAATGGAAAAATGCTTGTATTTAATTAAAAATTTAATTTATTTTAACTAAAAATTCCACAAAACTTCATTTTCGACCCATAAATCTTAAACAATCTCATAAAATCTTGTCAAGTTTATTACTGAGTACTGCAAAAATAGCATAAAACTAAGCCCTAGCCATAAGCAGCCTATACAAACTTACATTGCATGAGCATCAACGCGAAAGTTACTGAATTATTACCGCTCATTGCTTGCTTTTACTGCTCATTTATGCTTTCGGTAATCTTCAATAACAATACAAGCCGAACTTAAAAACATCTTTCAACTCCCTTGATCTTAATGAATTTAAGATTGCCAAAACTAAAACTAAGGATTATTATTGAAAATCTTTATTGCTCTTCGAATTGCTTCTAGTGCGATGGACTTAACAATGAACTTGTAGCCAAAGTTATTGCTTGCTGACCTGTTTTGGGAATCCCATACTATTGACTTACTATTGCTGCAAAGTGTAGTTCAAGGCCTTCTACTTCACATCGAGTAAAAAACAGCGCGAAAAACTTTACTGACTGCAAAAGATAATCGATTGAAAATTTGTGGTTAGTTATTGCACTGGAAAAGGTTGTAGGAAGATGAATTGAATTGACTCTTTTGATTTTTTTTGCATTGCATGATGATTTCAACCTTTTGATTTATGTGCGCTCGTGGTTATGCATTTAATCTGATTTAAAGACATTAAATACGTACATATTTGTCTGAATGTTTTTTGACAGTTGTGATGACTTTACTGGCGTGCACAATACATTGGCCAACTGTATTTGATTGCCCAGCGATGTCAGTTACCAATCGTTTTTTTAATTATCTACTGAACTATTTGTTGGTAATATTTTTAGGTGTTTGTGAATAGTTATTCCAACTTATAACTCAGAATCACATGTCTCTACTTAAGTTAATTTGTAGAGTAAAAATATTGCAAATTAAAAAAATAATGATAATTAATTTAGAGTGAGTATTGAAGATTGAAGTTTTTAGAAATTTCACTCACAATCAGTGTTTAAAACTGTATAGAGCTAAGTTCCATGCCTCACTTTACTCCGATTCACAGCTGGGTTAACTCCAAGCTCGGTGTGTGATCATGGCTAGATTTGTATCATGGACCACACAAACTAGCAGTCGGTCATATACTCATTAGGCTACTCAGCCTTCAGAAAGTTCGCATAGTTAACCAAAATTTATCCAAAAACTTAGAGAGTCCATAGGAAGATAAGTTGTCTTTGTGGAAGAGAATTTTTCTCTGCACCAGCTTTTTAAAAAATGGAAAACAATGGCTATTCAAGTCTGTCTATTATAATTCTTGCGTTTTTTCTGATACATCTCAAGCTATTTGGCTTCCAAAATTTGGTTACATTTTTGATTATTTTCCAAGAAATATATTTTACTATAACTGATCAAATTTAGTTCTTAAATGTTACTTTTTGCACAGATATCATCCATTTTTTTCATGATGTTCCAACAAAGGTTGTTAAGTAAAGGCTGAAATCTCTATGAACTTATTCACCTCATTGATAATCCTACGATTTCCTTATCTGTGTGTTTCTTTTTAGGGGCATACAAAAATTGTAACTAGCAGTAATATCCTTAAATTTTGAGTGTAGTTTTATTGGCACAGCTGGTATACTTTGGTTATTTTGTTACTACTTTGATCGTTCATACAAAGTCATCTTGATTGGTCGCTTTCTATATTTTTCCTAGAGTACCACAAGGTTCCGTTTTCGGTCCACTTTTGATAGGTTTATTTGTTTTATTCATTTTATTCGTTGTTAATCCAACTTAAGCTTTTACGAAGGTTAATAGTCTTTAATGGAGTGCAATGGAGTTATTTTTTCAAATGTATTGTTCTGTTCTACTTCGACATATTGCTTTTTGATTACTCGCTATCTAGATTTGGGTTTTAAGTCACTTTTGACACAAAATTTAAATCTAATTTACATGCAGTATGTTTTCGTTGTCCGTTGGTTTTTCGATCGAAATTTCTACTTCTATTTGGCTGTTGAGCTCCCTGGTTCTAAGCATTTTAGAAATGTGCTGATAAGTGTGATATTTCAGTCACATACACTAAATGAGGTCAGTGAATCTTTTCATTGTAGATATTTATTCACTGTGTCTTTTAGAAGTTAAATATTCTTTGGAGCTCTGAGCTAGATGTTAAAAGCCATTGATTTTCTTGGTTTCATTTTCTTCAAAACCCATAAAATATTCAAGGGCGATTTTGTTGTGATGAAAGGGTTTGATGGTCTTCTTTTCTTTACATTTTTTCTGATGACTTACGTCTCCAAAATTATATCACAAGGTATTTTTACCTTTTTGTTTTAATATCCTTGTTGCTCTTACAATTATGTGTTTTCATTCTAATTTATGAAGGATTATTTAGAGCTATGATGCACCTCAATTTAATTCTATGTTGCTGATTTTTCGTACTTTTGAAAATATATATTAAGAATTTTGATTTTTTTTTAGTCAGTGTCAAATACATTTAATAGGTAACCTGCGACCGCTACAAGATTATATGATCCGTGGTCACTAAAAAACATCACCCGCCAACCACGAAAATCCGAGCCGAAACCGGTTTCGCAGTACTTCAGACCAGGTGTCCCACCGGCTTACGTCCGTTCTGTTAGGCTTTCAGGAGTCTGTGAGTCATCCTTCCTATTTTTCTCCATATATACTGATACAGCTGAACAAGCATAATCCGACTGTAGTAGGATCATCTCCTCGATTGACTCCGGCGTCACAGGGCCAATAGCAGAGAAAAGCATGTGTCGCTCTATTCTGAAGCGGGTGCAATAGAAAAAGGTATGCAAAGCGTCATCACTTTCTTTAGCACAGTATTTACAGAGCTCCGTCCTGACTTTTCCCATTCTGGGAAGTTATTTTCTGAAGTAGCCGTGGCCCGATAGGAACTGGCATATGTAGAATTTTATTTCACAGTTGTAGCGATTAAGCCAAGATTTTAAGGCGCGAATCAGCCTAAACGTCCATGCTTCCTTCGAGCTCGTAGACCAAGCGTTCGCTCGCCAAAAGATTAGTTATGATGACTAACACGGCATTTCCTGAAACTGTTCTGTAGCTGCTTGCAATATGCAGCGCTCCCCTATGCTGGACACATCAGCATGAAAATTCCAGTTTTTGCGATCGCCAGCTGGAGACCATGGCTTTCCATCCAGCCTTCAACCCTTCTCATTACTTGATTGAGTTTGAGTTGGGTGAGGTGAAGATTTCTAGATGTGATGACAGCGGCTACATCATCGGCATAGCCCACCAAGAGCACGTCATCAGGCATTTCGAGGCGCAAGAGAACATCATAAGTAATATTCCATAGGTCTGCCTCAAGAATGTACCCTTATGCTGCTCCAGCTGTAGTCGTTTTTCGTACAGTTTCTTGATTCGTTTCATAGTTCTAATGGCGATCCTTCAAGTTGTCTCGTACCACTGTCAGCAATTATTCCTCCACCTGAAAATACTGAAGAGAATTCAGTGTGTCTATCCATCTCGCCGCATTCACAGCGGCGTCTGCGCGATTGGCTGAGCTAATAACTTCGCAGATGGCACTTATTTTTGTGTGGCCACTGCGGTATAAGTATTATGATTGACAGTCATAGCAATGACGTTAGCTTTAATATCTTATTCTTGATTTCTCACTTTTTTATCTTTTAAAAAATAGATGGTGAAAAAATAATCGGAAAGATTGAAAATGACCCAGGTTTTATCTATTTTTGATTCTTTCACTAATTTTTCATTCGAATTCATGCTCGAATTCAAAGCAAAAATCAAAATGTAATAAATAACTAAATAATATACAGCAAATAATCAAAACACATATGTAGTTTTTTGGATGGAAAATAAATAAAATTGAATGAAATTTATTTCGGGGGGAAAACTAGCCTGGCTTTACAAAACTAATTTCTCGAGAATAAGAAATAACGAAAAGTAAGAGTTTTATTCGAATCAATAAATGGTATAAAAATTATCGAAATGAGGCTTTCTTTTCCTGTTGTCATACACAAAAAGTTTCTACTGCCCTATCAATTTGAGTTAACATGAACTTTCAGGCTGATATGTACACTTGCATCAATGTTCACCACAGATTTGGTTCTGGGATCATATTACTTATTTAATTTGTTTCAATATGATTATTTATTTGACCAAGCAAGATATAAATTTAGGTATAAATACCAAACAAATTAAAACAAGAAAAAAAAAAACTTGGGATGGATACAATATCAATAACAAAAGAAAGCTGCAGCTAAATAAAGTATAAATAAAAAGTAGGAAATACATAAGAAAAAATAGTAAATAAATAAATAAATGAATAACAGCTAAATACTATATTTAAAAAAAAGCTTAAAAATTACGGGGTACAATCAGCTTAGCTAAGGGAGCATTTGAAGGATAATTTGGAAATCTTAGGCAAATAAATGTTGCCGTAGCAATTGGAAATCCTTTAGCATCTGTTTACTGACTCATTATCTGCATATGTGGTGGAATGGGGATATTTCTTTAACAAAGGATTAAGCCTTGTGGTTCGACCATCTTATTTTCTAGGAATTCGTCTATAATAACGCCTTTAATGACATCGAATGTGAAGTAGGCTAAAATAACCATTCTTCTGGATGCAAGTGGAATGAAGTTTAAATGACCCATTCTAACCTGTCAGGGGGTAAGCTATCGAAGTTTTAAGGGCTGCACAGTTTCCTCTAGGCTCCCTCTGTGGATTTCATAAGCTGAGTTTCAGATAATGCAGGCGTATTCGGAAGAGAGCACTCGAGTGCAGTATATAATGATATTGGAGGCCATAAGTTTTTAAATTCGTTTGCTTGTAGTTTAATGAAACTGACCGGTTTATTCGAATGGGAAACGATTTTAACGTAGTATAAGGTGAAGCGAAGTTTCTCATCCAAGATAAGACCGAGGTCAACAACGCTATCAACGCGAGTTAATAAGCTGATACCGAGAAAGTACGTGTTCTGTTTAAACCCACGTTTGCGGGTGAAACTTATCATTTGACACAAGAGCTTGTTTATGTTGCACCCATGATCAAGTGAGTCTAACTTAGATTGGAGAAATAGTGCATCGGATTTAGATTTAATGATGTACTGTTTAAGATTGCCCGCAAAAAGTAGGTGAGGTATATTTGACAAGACGTAAGACAGATAGGAAATGAATATGTTAAAAAGAAGTGGGCCAAGATGGCTACCTTGTGGTGCACTAGTAACAGCAAATATATTTTGGACAAAATTCCTTAAAACATTCTAAATTGGATTCGATTGTGGAGGTAGAAATTGAGCTAGCTAAGTAAAGATCTGGCAAGTTCCAATTTTTGCAGCTTTACGATCAAGATAGATGGGTCAATTCTGTCAAAATATTTGCTGAAGTCAATGTAAACCACGTAAACTTGGTAGGGTTTCCCCATTTGTCACAGAACACCAAAAACTAGAATTGTCAAATTTGTGGTAGTTGCGCGACCTTTGCTAAAGTCATGCTGTTGCTCTTTCAGACAGGGATCAACTGGTGGAGAAAGCTTATCATAGAAAACCTTTTCAAAAGTTTTGGAATTGAAGATAAAATGTTGATCTTCCTATGGTTTCCAATCGAGGATCTGGCCCCATATTTGCATTTTGATTTTACATATGAAAACTCTCAACAGGAAAGAATGTATGCAGCATGGTTATTAGTTGTTCTACACACTTACGCAAGAAAGTCGATGGAAGAAGATCAAAACCGAGATTTTAGTTACTCCAAAATAGCTTAATTTTTGTATTCTTGTGCTGTATTTTTGCACGTCGTATTTGTATGTGGTTGATAAAAGCTATTGGAGCTGAATCAGATGAAGAGAGGTTTGGGTTGGATGGGTTTGGGACATTGAAAACTTTCTGGAATATCTCTGGAAATAAATCGCAAATCTCTTTCGGAGAAGAAGAGGTGATGTTGTTATGGAACATTGACTATAGATAACCGGTGATTATTCGCTTCATATTTACAAAATCAGTTTTTTTCAGGTCACGAATTATATTTTTGCCGGTTTCCTTATTGTAATTGGAATAAGAATCATGATGCTTTGTCAAGACTTTCATAGAAACTTCATTATATTTTTTCTGAATAGAAAGAAAATAGTCAATATTTTCCTTTATCTGCTTATAAGGTTTGTTCCCGCAATTTTATGTATGTACATCATATGCCTAAGGTCTCTTTATCAAGCCAATGCTGAGACAACTTTTTTTCTCTCTCTTTCTATTTTTAATGCTTTTATTATGCATATTTTTATTTTGTATCAAGCACAATTATCAGAAAAATTAAGAATAACAAACATAATAGAAAGTTAAGCAAACAAAAAACATAAACAACACGTCGGATAACTGACATATTGCGCGAAACAAATCACATTCCATACATTATCTCCTATACAATATCACACACGAATGGTACAACAATATTTTAATGTAAAATCTTTCATAAATCAAATCACTATGGCATTTCTAGTTCACGTCTCATTCACATTGGCCTATTATGATCCCCAGTCAAGGCCAAATTTATCGCAATCAAATACAACAGAAAAGAGATATGTAAAACTGTATATGAGAAAGCAAGAAACTTATTTGCCATTTTGATTCGCATAATTACATGATTCAGTTCAAATTGTTTGAGATTAGGTGCTTAAATTTTTTTCGCTTGGAATCTGTTGAATGAGCTTTGAACAAACTGAAAAAATGATGAAAATATTTATTTATGGAGAAGGTTCTATAGGAAAATATTGTAACATTTTTGATGCGTGTAAGTAAAAATGGCATCAAATGGATGAATCTTTTCAAAACTGTTGCATAGATACACGTTTCGTTATACTCCAGATAACAGTCGAAAAAGTGAGATCAAAACAACAGCAGTTCTATCTTTGGTTGATAATTTGCCAGGAACGTAATCAAAGTTTGCAGCGGACGTAAATGAAAGTCAAATCATAAGTTACTACGTCAGAATGAGCTATTCAAATGCAGTGCTCTGCATTTTTACCGGTTTCATTTAAAGATCGTCATAACATACCGCCAACGAACTGAAAACGTTTCGAAGGGAAATTGAGTAACTTGAGTATCCAGCTTATAGAGCACTTTTCTCGGCGCTTGTGGTTTGATATAATGTGGCGCTAAGACTTTACTCACCGCGCTATTGCAACTCATATAGCCAGCTTACCACAATGGACGCTAGCCATGGAAGTTGAACTTGACAATTTCTTTCTTGCCAGATACTCCATCCAGTGTTCGGATTAAGTTTCAAACTACTGCGGCTTAATACTGACAATAACAGTAATTTATGAGCATCACAAGCTCTTCTGTACTTGCATAAAAACTCAATTTATCCCAACAAGTCAAAGCTGAATAAACGAGCATACAATAAAACACTCTGAATTCATCAATCTATGCATATATGAACATCCGCGAATACATACTATCTTAAGTACTTAGCTGAAATTCGATATTTGGCTCATACAACATTTTATGGTCGCAACTGTTGATAATGAAAGCAAACAGATAACATGAACATAATCGAAACGACACACGTTACGAATTAAGAACTGTCTAAAAATGAAGCAGATTACGCAATCTATTTGCACTCGTCGTATCTATTCGAGCTAACAAGCACACAAACACACAACTCGCCGAACAAAAAAACTCTATTTGTAAAGTCAAGGTCGGTTATTAAACTCAAAGTAAAAGATACAATGAAAACACGAAAGTGCAAGCGAAATACGAAACCTATTTGTTTACGAATCGTTAAATTTAAATAATCTATTGAAGTACGTCATGCCGTTAGCACTTTTTTTTGCACATTTATTAGATTTTTTCTTCTTCTCGTATTTTTCGTTTGTTTTTTTAATATGAGTCTATATATGGTAGTTTGGCGCATTATTCACATTGTATCAGACCATATGCGTTAAGTTTTTATATCGAGCAGAAAACCATTATTATATCATCAATTCGTCGGGCTTTCTCAGTCAATCAATATACTCTTCTTGTTTGATGGACGGGACACGCTGGCTGCGCAGCTAGCATTTTAAATAAATTCACAATTGGAAGTGAGTAATTTGCACAGTCAATTAGCACCCGAAATGGTATTGACGGCATACCACAGGGGGTTGATAGTTGAATGATATTTGAATTGCTTGCTATATTGATATTTGCTTATTTATGGTCATTGTTTGAAATTTACAGTGACTTGGTAAATAGGAACAGTAGCTGCGAATCTCACAATGATGTGAAATGGTTGAACAAAGATGGTCGGGGTTGGCTTGAAAATATGATTGGAAAGTCGAAGAATAGGAAGAATAACGTCTTGATTGCTTTGATATTATTTGGAATTTGCTGAAAAATTATTAGTTTTGGACTAACATTTGAAGAGTTGGGTGCCAGCAGGCACCACGCAGATTTGACAAGTTGACTTTGAAGTATGAACACACTGAATTTACATTTTCTTGTTATAGTGCGAGAGTATCTCAAGCCTCATACTTTTCTACAAAATGTTAAAAAATAGTCTCTCTAATTTTGATTTTTAAAGCAGCATAGTGGTAGCTTCAGGGACCATTTGATTCCGATCAATATTTGTTTAAGCGATTGGATACTGCTAGTACCGTTGAAAATAATATCACGGCAAATACATTAAAGTTGTTCCACTACACCTCGAATCAGGTATTGGAGTTGAAGGTGGTCAAACTTTTATTTACACTCAATGTAAATCTACGAGTGTAGAGTGATTAGCTCTACGACTCACCTCATTTCTGATTTGGTTACAGCTAGGCTAACTCAAAGGACTTTGTGTGATAATGTTCAGATTTAAACCGAGCTCCGCACAAGCTTAGAGCAGGTTCACTACCGCTTACTCAGATTCCAGGACGAAGATAGGAAAGCATGTAAACGCCTTTCAAAATCGAAAAGGATAAAAAAAATATACAAGAATCGAAAGAATTATGACGGCTTAATTTGGAACATTGTGAAAGCCTTGCGAGTAAAAGTACAATAAAAGTTTAAAAGTGACAAAGAATTTCAGAGTTAAAAATCAGCCTGAAGTGCACACGAATCGTTAAACTTACAAATCTGGGAGCCTATATTTGTTCATTAAGCGGGAATCCGTAAGCCCAATCAGATCCTCCATTCTATTTGAAGTACTGACACTTTCATCTACTCTCTCGTTTTCCGACTCTTAAGCACTCACAATCTATTGCCATTTTAAAAAAATATGGTTCGAAGCAAAATTTTTGATTCTAATTAATCAATTTTATTTTCTATTCTTGTTTATTATGGATGCTTTCTTTTCTTTTTTTACTCTACTTAATTTTAATACTTTAAGAATTTCTTTAATTTTTTTTTATATTTTTTTATATTTTTGTATTCGCATTTAGCTCTTGTCATTTTATTTTATTTCATTGTATCCAATCTGTAATTGGACAGTGTGCCTGTTGTATTGGATACGCACCAAATAAATAAATAAATAAAAAAAAAAATAAACATTTCCGAAGTGTTCGCAGTGGCACTTATAGTACTGAAACAAGTCGAATCTGGCGTAAAACTACTTTGTATTTGCAATAAAATATTAACTCAATAAGATAAAACGTTACTATGACGTTACTATGATTGAACCTTAATATGATTTAGCGAAAAAACTCAGCAGAACGATCGACTGCGCTTAAACTGAGCTCGAAGAATACTTGAATTTTATTATCACCGTCTACCAGAATATGTTTAGTTAGTAGCTACAGTTATATTTAAAGGTCACTTTATAGACAGACAACCATTTAATATTAGTTATTTTTTTATTATTTGTTAGCTCTCCTTTCATTTCTTTCTATTCTGCTTCCTTCAATGAGTCTCATTGCTATTTGTGCTTTACTTTTTCTGTCCAGCTTTGAAAAAATGAGACAATTATCCTATATTCTGGTATCATAACAAAAATAACTCAACATGAACGTGCTAGCTTAGGGCGACGGATTGTGTACCCTGTTGTTTAGCGCAGCAACCGAGCAGTTTTCAAACAAGATATAAAAATAAAGAAAGCTAGTTTACAAACCCAGTTCCGAAGGTAATACACACCCGTACACGTCAAGAACGGAAATAGGTAATTAAAAAGTGTCATTTTGAAGTAGGAGTTAGCACAGCCGTGGCCGTAGTTCTCTCACCAACGAGTGTTGTCAAAGCTGTCCAATATTAGTTGTTTTGCGAGAAAACATCCATGCTGTGCGCAAACTGATAACATTAGATCATAATGTGAAATATTGTAAGATTAAGGAATATTTGAGAATTTGTAACATTTTCAATATTACTTCAATTCATCAATATTACTTGAACAATTCAATATTACTTGAACAATTGACTGTCAGAAAGATTTGTTCCGGTTGGATCACGCATGATTGAACAATCGCTCAAAAATAGGCTCGCATCTATTGGTGCAAATAAGAAAATTCGATTGCGATGCTTTAAACATTTTGATAACATTGTGACAGATGACGAACTGAGAATCTATGCAAATGAGCCTGAAAACAAAAACAATCAAATGTGTGGGTTTTTCAAGACGAGCCAAATCCAACAAATGGTGAAACGAAGCCTTTTTGGAATAAATGGTCGCCTGTTTCTTCGGAAAAACCAAACATGTCGCTACCATATCATTCGAACAATTTAGATCGGCCAGTTTCCAACGGTACACCAACATTTGTTTGCCATAAATGTTCACAGAAATAAAAAAAAAACATAATCGTCGAAGACGAACGATACTCCACTAGCGTCAAAATATATGTATCGATGTTCATGGAGAATATTTTGAAAAATAATGGAGCCATTTTCGATGAAAGATATTTGTTATTGTTTTCTATTCCCGAAATATAAAATACACCCTCGAAACTCTTTTTTTTAGCCTGTAAGGTTTTTTCCCTCAACTAGCCATTTACCTTTTATGTTACCCTAATGACATTATCATGACTTTATCACATCGTCTGTCTAATAAGGGCCTTGTTTTGACATCCTTGAGCCAATAAATAACCTTTCAATGGACTTAATAAATGATTTTTCTGTTTTTTTTTATTTTTGCATTGCTCTTCTTAATTCAGTTGTGACCAATAATAATATAATTATCACCAAGAGCAATTGATGCCTTCATTCGTTATTTTATTTTTATTTTTAATTTTTATCAAATTGAGCCTTCTTTCCTTTTACTATCTCCAGTCTTCTACACCTCATGTGAAACGTGAAAAAAGTAAATGTATTTTATAACATCTCTAATTGTGTCGAAAATTTCAATATAATTCATTTTAGCAAAAAATTATCGTCTTCAATTACTCAATGGGCGACTCTTGAAACACAAAATTTTTATCGTTTTCTTCTTTCTGAGAAAATCGAGTTTTCAATTCACGCAAGAAACTATTCTTTTTGCTGCTTCGAGAGATTAAGCCAAGCCCTGGAACGTAAAAATACTGCTAGTAAATAACCGTTTGGGCTGTTGATCTGACCATTTTATTCTTTTGTTTACGCTCTACAGTTGAAAATCAAATAGGGTGATTGTACCAAAGATCGGCCCTCTTGCTCTTAAAGTTCGGCCTGCTGCAACTCTTTTTTCAAACCCTTTCTTGTTTATCAACACTGATCAAACTGATTAAGTCTGATACTTGTTATGAGACAAAAAAGTTTCGGAAATTCAAATTTTGGAGCAGGCCGACATTAGGAGCATTTAATTTCCATGTATTTCTTTTTTGTTATTTGTTATTTTGTTATTTTTGTTATGATCGATACCAAAACTCTTTTTACTTAGCAAATGATTTTAATTCTTCAATTTTTACGATCTATTTCCAATACTCCATAGTATTATATACATCCTGTCTTCCTTGCCTCTCTTTAGTTGCGACCAATCCTCGCGAGGTTAAATTGCTCATTTCGTCGAACGAATGCATCTTTTCTTGTCTCTCTGTCTCCCTCTTTTCTTCCTTTTCTCTCTCTCTCTCGATGGTATCCTCAGAACAGAAAGATATAAGGAAATGAAATAAGCGTATACATACATATACGAAATTTAGTGAAGTAATTTTACTACAAAGGTACAATCTTTAATTAGAACAAATCGAGAGAATTACTACCTCAGATATTTCCTTTGATGTCTCCGATACCTAAGATCTACGAACTTTTAGTTGTAACGTGTCAAATGGCATACTATCTCTATCGTACACATGGCCAACTCTGTTCACGGACTAAAAGTCTGCCAAAATTACCCATAGTGCCTATAGTTTTCCTTCACTACTACTTACGCTCAGATTCAGGTAAATTGCTTGACTTCCCACTGCTGTTTTCATTTCCTTATGTCTCTCACTTCTGAGATAGTCACTATCTTATTAATGAGAAAACTGCCGTCAGAAAATCCTCCGCTACATTTTTTGCTAAATTAGAAAATCCAGTCAGCTTAACGTAGCTTAACGTGTAACCCAGTAGGAAGAGAACTTGTTCTTAGCGTGTAGATTATCTGGTTCGAATCCAGGTACCGAGGACGAAGAGAATGCTTGCCGAGCTTGGAACCAAATCAATAGCAAATTCAAGCGTTAGACTATACATTCAAAAATTAAAAACAAAAAAATTATCAATTATCAAAATTGTGTTGCTAATCTCCAAGAACCGAAATGGGTGGTATTGAGACAACTTTTAATGCACTCGAAGTTTTGAATGCAATAGTTCAGATAGTACTCTGCTTCAAATAGCAACTGCAAGCTGATTTGAGACACACAGTTATATCAAAAACTTTTGTTTCAATCACATGAGCTTCCTCTACAAAAATTCAATCAAGCGGCATTGTTAACACTTCTTATTTATTATTGTCTTTACTGTCTGTGCTTTTTTTGGTGTCCCTCAAAAATCCATTCTGGGGCCGTTACATTTTACTCTTTTTACTGCTTAACGGTATTCCACTGCCAATCTGGAAAAAAACGAATCATTTAACTAGCACTACCCCTATCTGCTTGATTTAAATCGAATCTTTTATCGTTGAATGTCATATCAATGTTCACCGTGTCATTTTACACTTTCAGTTTCTTTACACTGTTTCCAAACCTATTTTTATGTATGCTTTATATGTTATGCTGTACTTTATTGATCTTCATGCCATGTTTGATAGGAAATTGAAGTTTTATGTTTCGTGTCTAAACCATCAGCGGGAAATCGTTTTGGATTATTTGTTCCGTTCGAGAATCTTATTTCCTCCTGCATCGGCAATTTTGTTCTTTTATTTGGTTGATTTGGTTGATAGAGCACTGTGGCTAGTGTGTGGATTCCCTGGTTTAAATCCAGGTTCGAATGAAAGACCGCGCACCGAGCTTTGAGTTCACCGAGCTCTGAATAGGTACCTGAGTTAATCAGGACTATAGTCAGTCGTGGAACTGATCAGTCTATGTTTGCAATTCGTTTAAAATTTAATTAATTTTCAATAAGATATCTTAAGATATCGAAATTTAACATCAAATAAATTTGTGAATACAACACTTTATAGTATAATTTCAATCAACACTTCAGAATCATCACTGCTAGTAGATCTAAAGATGAGTTTTCTGGACTAACCACATCTCATCGACATCTTCATTTCAGGCAATAAAAAAGTACTGCTAAATGTCGAAATTAGCATATTTATCTAGCGTTTGTGACTTGCGTAAGAACGTACGATTAAAAACCAAACAAACAAACAAGAAATAAATGCTAGGTGCTTCAATTTAATTTGTGAGTTGGTGTCTTCGTCAAAAAACCGGATTTATACAAGTGCGTCCTAAGCAAAGGCCCGGTTTTATGATTATTTTATTGCATACTTAGAGACGCTATCAATGCAAATGAATAGTTTTTGCGTCACTGGCGGTATATATTTGTTGTTATTATCATTGTAAATGTTACAGTAAGACCTGTGTAGAATATCCTTTGGACTATATGAAATAACTCTTTGACAGAAAATTTTATGAGGTTAGTAAGTAGTGTGAAATTTATAAGCTTCTTATAATTTTTACAAATAGTAGTAGTATAATAACTAATGGTAGTTATACACTAAAAAACTACACAACCTAATGTACTTTTTTGGCATCCTGTTATTTTTTTTAAATATTTACGGTCGAGATTATCAAATTGGCCTATATTTGAAGAGCTTACTCCCTAGAAACTTTAATTCTGGCTAGAAATTTTTTTGATCTTCATAGAACTGCTCATTTCCCCCAACTGTACTGATCGTATTTGTGTAGCACTTTTGTTTTACAATATTTTTCTCGAAACCACGATAAAATCTAAAGTAAATTTACACTTTCGCCTCGATTATGAACGAAGAAATAAACAAAATTCATAAAACGAACAAAGTACACAAGTGACAACAATATTGACCAAAACAAAAGTACAAAAATTTTACAAAAGATAATTCACATATTTCGCTTCCTTATTTAACCATGTAAATAATGAGTTCATATTGTCAATATTGAATATTAAATAATTGTTTAGCGTTGCAGTTCAACTTTCATACATTATGCATCATCAGTCGGCTTCGTTGATTCATATCCATGCCATCTACGCATTCACATGCGAAGGAGAAAAATTGAATGTAGTTCCTGCAATGATTTCTCATAAAGAAAGCGCATCATTCAGATAATTTTTACCTTGATAAATGTTGTTGATTTCATTCAAGGTGTCAGGTGTCACTTGAATTTTTCATAAGAAAATTATGGATTGCCTTCAACTCGTTACGATCTGATAAAGTATTTTTTCTGTCTGCTTCAAATATTTCTTTACATATTATACAGACATTTTTAGCCGTCAAAAATATTGTTATCTCTACACTATTTCGATTTTGAAATCAAGTAATATAGCATGCCATATTTATTTTATTATTTTGTTCTGAATCGTTCTTATATAATTAATATTTAATTTAAAGGCCAATTTTTCCTTAAAAAGCGAAATAGCTTGGTCTTTAAATTTAAAAAATTATTTTAGATAGCCAGAAAAAATTAAACAAGATTAAATCAGTCATAAAATATACTCATTTCGCTATCGTAAGTTAAGATACTTTTTCCCGATCGGCAAAAAAAAGTGAATAAATTAAGATAAACTTTCGATACACCGTATCAGTATTTTTCAAACTCTATTGAGTTTAACCTCATTTGAATGCGAATATTTTCAAATAGCTAGAGTGGATTCATTTGTAGGTGAATTATTTTGAACTTGAAAATGTAATTTGGTGCTTTTTTTGTCAAAAATTAAGAGCACATGTCATAGCTAGAATCAATGACCATATTTTAAAATCTTTTGTTTCTTATATTACCATTGACATTTGGCCCAAAGGTATACATCAAAAATAGCATTATTGATCTTAGAATTGAAAAAATAAGTTAAATATAAAAATGAAAATAAATACAAAATATTATACCAAATATTATGGAATGATTAACATGAAATAATAAATAAAAACAAAAGGGCAGGTTTGTTAACTATACCGATGAACTTAAAAAGCTAAAGCATAGCGTCAAAAAGAAATTTGAATACGATATAAAAGGTAAAATAATAAAAAAATAATCCGCATACCTGTCCTTTAAAAAGACAAATTTCTGCACGTAAAAAGTTTTGACACAATAAAACATAATAAAAATATGCCAAAGGAATCATCATATATAATGCAAAATGTTTCAAAAAATAGGTGTTGTTTCGATATAAAATAAAACGTTAATAAGACAACTGTGTGGACTCAGCACTCGGTTTGTACGAAAAATGTCGAAGCAGAATGAAAAAAATACTCTGAATCCTTGCTTATTGTGGACATTTTTCCAAACGTAAGATGTTGTAGTGAAAGATGTGCAGTTAAGGGGGTCGGATGGGGGCCCGGTAGCTCTGCTCGCTAAGGCGTCAGGCCGAAAAGCGGCATGCTACGGGGCCTGCGGGATCGAATCCCGCCAGTGCCATGGCTGTAAGTGTGAATGCGTGTGATTTTCTATGAGGGTGGCAAATGGGCCCAAACTGGTGGCCTAATGCTGGCCGCGTTCCCAGCAGCCCTCTTCACTAACCTAACCTAACCTAAGGGGGTCGGATACCTCGAAAAATCAATTTTGATTTTGTTCTTTTTTTGCATCCCACTTTCCTCCTAAGCATAGAACTGAGTAGCTTTTGTCCCGCAAAAAAAACTGTAAGTGCCTCAAAAAATACTTTTTAACTCCCTCTAACAAATTACTTTGAACTTTTGTAGAATTACAAACATGTTTTTCGCGAAAGTTTTTTTTCTCCACAGTTTGCGCGCAAGTTTCTTCAAAATAGTAAGAGCTAGATGCTTCATTTTTTTTAGAACCTTCAAAATGTCATAGAGGTTTCGAAAAATTCTTTTGATTTTAAATAATTTTAACTTTTGTGTAATGAAATATGGTGTGTTTTTTGGCATTATTGTAAATTTTGATGTGCTTCAAGTTAAGAGAGGAATGACCCCAAAAAATAACTCATTTCTTTAACTGTAACCGTTCTCATGAAATTTCCCCCTTTCTATTTCCCCTTTCACCACCTTTCACTAATTCAGAGAGTTCTTAGGCACTATGATAAATAAATTAACATCTTATGGTTGAAAAAGAAGGGACAAAAGCACAGATTAGTTCCAGTGATGTACTTTTAATCAAACAATTAGTCAAATCAAATAATTAGTGAATAAAGCTTAAATTTAGAATAGTATCTAGGATAGTATATAATATCTGGCCTCCTTAAATAGTAAATGTGAATAAAAACTGCGGATGGCTACTTGTGGTAGAAAATTATATGAAACGAGTGCAGCGTCTATATGTTAGAAATTTCAATATAAAATAAGAATACAATTTTTAAAAATAAACCATGGGGATCACTGCCTGATGATTAGACGAAATAGCGCTATAATCAATTTTGGATCTATTAATAAATAAAATAAGTAGACAAAATAAATAAATAAACAAAATAAAAAATAGTGAAAAACTGAAATAAAACTGATCTAATTTCTTTTTTAATGCGTTTTTTTCAGTGTTTTTGCATAACTTTTACAAACTAGAGATATTTTATTGATTCTTACGAGTACTTTCAAATCAACATGCTCATTTTGCGAGAACAAGACCTTATGAAAAGAGAAAAAAAAATTAAATGAATGTTTCCAATTTAGTTCGATGCAGAGTGTATTTTGCTTTAAATAGTTTATTCATATTTATTATATTTAAAAAATCATATTTTATGGAAAATGTACCTTTTTTTTGGTTTACTGTGAATATTAATGTCACGATAGAAAAATAGATAGAAGAATTCTCACGCTCACAGTTTAACATGGTCATAAGTGTAAGTCTCCAACATTGTCCTTAAATCGCATCATGGCATGATTTGCACCGTAAAAAATGATTACTTATTTGTTCAAGAGCGTGTGGCCTAATGAATAGAGTACTAACACATAGCGTGTGGAGTCCCTGGTTCAAATCCAAGTTCGAGCTAGTGACCGTGCGTCCAGCTTTAGGTGTACTAGATCAGAGGAAATGTGAGCTTAATGGCAAATTATTTCACATTCGTTACAATTTTGATTATGAAATAGGAGTCTATACCCCCTCTCCAACCCCCTTTTGCTATGTTTGGTTTTTAATTTTATGACTATGCCTTAGCAACCAGACCTACCGGTCATACAGCTTGCAAAATTGATGGCGTTTAGAGAAGACAAATTGTTTTTAGGTCATCAGTTTGTGTATAGTGATCGGATTGATGATCTATGAAATAAACTATAATCCACAATGAAACATGTTTCCCAGAATAAATTCTACTTTTTTCATAGCTTTTAATAATGATAATATTTGTGAATTGTAATGAAAATTTAAGGTAATTTTTTATCATTCGTTTAATTTTTTAATTCGTTTATCATTCATGTAAATAACTCTATACATCCGAATTACAGTAAATTAGCAAAACAATTTTTACACTCCTTACAAATCTATAAAAAAAACATAGAGTTTATCAGTTTTTTTATACCACCTACCAGAAATTGCTGTTGATATCACCACCAGTATAGATTAGGTCTTCATTTTCGGGACTTCAATTTGTTGTGTGCACCTCATTTTGTTTTTGTTTTATTAATTGGACATTTTTTTACAATATTGAATGATAATGCTAAAATAAAGTTGATTGAACTTATTAACCATTTGTCGAATATTTCCGAATTGAAAACGTGCAGCCTATACCCCCACGCGCGTGATTAAGAAAATGTGGTTGTTTTACACAGCACGAGGTCGAGTCTCTAAAAACTTTTTACTTCCAAAAATACTCAAAACATTACTTTCTGTCTGCTGTGCGCTCAGATACATATCTTTGTGACCAGTTTTTTTATATCGTTGATTCGAGACTTTTTACGAATTCGAATCATTGATTTTGATTTTATTGATGCATTAATTTTAACAGAAATTGCTATGCAACGTTAACGTCAGCTTATTGCATGAATGATAAGAATCGTGTGGCAATTGGATGTGAACATTAATGAAGTCTTTTGAAATTCAGGTCAAGAAATCATTTAAGAGTATAATTTATTATTTGATCTGTTCAAGTAAACTTATGAAAAAAATCAAGGAAAAGGATGCCAAATTGAAAAACGTACGGATTAAAAAAGTGATTGAAAGATCTAAAACAAAGTCTATATTAAACTAAATATGTCAACGCGACCGTATATGTAGTTAAAATTGAGAAAACAATCTGCACAGAATTAATCAATGGTTTTTAGTAGCTAGGGTTTATCACCTGGTGCTTTGGAGAATGTCGAAAAAATATACGCTGATCACACAAAATAATAATTTGAAATGTATTTTATGGTTACAGCTAGTTGACGCTGGTGCAGGCTTTTGATAATATCTCTACGATCGCATGTACGAAATACCGATCAGCAGGTTTAGGCTAATAAAAACAGAAGTTTTTCACATCAAGTTAAAGAATGATTTCTAAAAAGAATATAATCAACCCGAAGGATCGATTGTGCCGTGATTTCTCAAGTTACAGCCGGATGATTACTGCACTATAAAGTAGCAAATGAGTTTCCGTGTTTTTTGACTGAAAATTCATAATTTCCACCCCTGAAAATTGATCATGCAAAAGGAGTTAATATCATTGGTAAAGCCTGATATATAAATTTTTTCCGATAGATATGTAGCTAAAAGCTGTCCGAAGTCCACAAAATGATCTGGCGATGTAAGATTATGACTATGAAACTAAACACATTCCGCTGAAGCACCGAAATCCGGTTGAATATTCACTATCCAAAAAAGTTCATATCGATTGTCACATAAATACTGCAGGAGAAAAAATAAGAACGCTAGTTTGACAACAGAGAAGGATGAATCTAACGAAAATAAGATTGCTACAAAAAATTATGTAATCTAAAATTTCATAGAATTTTAGCCGAATAAATGAAAGTTTTTCCAAAGTCCCATAAGGTGGCCACTTGGGACCTCTTTTGTCAAATATTATTTTTTATTTATCTTGTGCAAAAGAAGTTAATCTTCAGTAGCTTTACGTTGCTTGAATCTTTGTCATTGAAGCTGATCCACGAGCTCCCTCATTTTTTGACTGTATGGTAATGTAGTGTATATCAAACGTAAACACATAAAATGTCATAACATGTTCAAAATATACACTTTGCGATTTTAGCGACATCCCAAGAAAGTGGTGAGCACTAAGATTAGCAGTAGATTTAATTTAGCGAAGATACGAACAAATATACTTAATATTAAAAACAACATTAAAAACCAAGTCCATACATTTTAGCACCTATATTTTTCATTTACTAAAATTTTACTACTTAAGAGTGAAACATGAGATAATAAAGACAGTCAAAATGGAAATTTTGACTGTCTTTTGACAAAATGGAAAGTCTCACGTTGAAGGACCGTGACATAAGTTAAGTACGTGTAAGTATTGAAGGACAAATTGACATCTTCAATTACAAAAATTTAATTAGAAGTAAAATGGTGGATTTGCACATTGATGTGGTTGAGATATTGTTGCAGACAACTCAATCTTTTCGTTGAAAATACAGTAGTGAATTTTACCGGAAACTAGATTGATTTCCTTATAAACAAACGGGTGTTTGTGACTGAATGATAGTCAGCCTCTATCAAAGACTTTCACTGCAAAATTTGCTGACAATTTCAGCAATAACTTTGCGGGGGCAGTTGTTGGTCAAAAGGAAATACTTTTACAGTAATTGTTCTCCTCCATGGCTATGAAAAATCTGTTTTGTAACTTAGCGCCCAACGTGGGCCATTTGCATGTCTTTTATACTATCCAGTTGCTGTGATATTTTATTTTATTTTTCCAGCAAAATACATTGAAATCCCTATTGCAAGGTCTAAATCACGTTGAACATTTCTTCAGTCAGTGCTTTTGAGTCTTTGGAGATTATTTCGTGGAACTAAAACAGAAACAAAAATGAAGTTTGAGGCTGACAAAAGAGTAATCACACATACCGGCTTGTGTTCAGTAGAGAGAGCGGAGCCATAAAAAATTGATTTTCGGATTCATACGTGTTGGATCATTACATCATACGCGTTGAATCATTACAGTTAAGCTGAAAAATATCTACAGGAAAATTGAACGTCACTCCAAAGTACTTTATGTAAACAAAGAACAGGGCTTGACATGTTAAAATATATTTTCACAAAAATCCCATCATTTTGTCTGAAACTCAATAAATCATATTCATCTTGCATCACAGGACTAATAGTATGCTGATTAATTTTAAAGTTTCGCTGTACTTTTATCGATTTCTTCTTGTCTCGTATTCATTATTCTTCAAGGAAAAGTAAATATTTCCTGAGTTCACTTAATATGAAACAAATATGTAAACCCTACATATCTGCGGTGCACTGACATTTAACGATGAGATATGAAAAATTACTGTTGACGCAAGTCGTTTTTCGTACACAAACATAGTTGCAAAACCATGGCGAAAAAGAAGAGATGTGAAAAGAAGTCAAAGATGGTTTTATTCAGAAATTGACATGAACTTTTTAATGAAGACAAGCTGTCTCGCATGGCAAAATGAACAAACATAACACATCATTGCTGTCTATACTTGAATTTCTGAAGGCGACAAGTCAACGGCCCGAATGAATTGTACATAAATCTGTTCATATACATATCTACATACATACATAATGTGAACAAGTTCACATTCACCGAACAATTCATCATACTTCCAACAAACACATGATGATATGCAAAATGTTAATATTTTACGGGTAAAAAGAGATTGCGTGCTGGTTTCGCGACATTTTGTCTGCCAGGCCTGGCTTGGTAGTGTCGAACAAGTGAACAGTTAGTAACAATTAACATCTGGTGGTCGTATAATCTTACACATGTCGGAAAAGACTAAAACGACGATGATCTCATTTAATAATATTAATTTGACTTGTTTGACAAAAATTGACTGATGTGAATTTTGGTTTTTGGTGGTCTACAGTATGTCATATTAGAATGTTTTGCGTGTCAGGAAATAATTGAATATTTTGTAGATATGATACATTAGTCTTTAAAGGATTTGGAGTTGTTCTCGCTATCTGGCAGTTCGTGAAATTCAATCCTGCCCGTTGCCAACGACCGTATGTTTTTTTCTATCGCTCTATAATTTTCAATTAGTCTGCGTAATGACCGGCTGTCGAAAACCAGAACCAAACAAATCCGAAATTTTCATTTCACTTGTTACCACAGCCTTATCATTATGTAATCCAACACATAATTTGCTTTCTGAAAAAGTCAATTGCTTGTTTGTCGTTCCGTTTTGTGACACGTACTGCATAGTATAGTTTGCCAAAAGTAGTATTCATAATGTCGATGTTCAAGTAACCGTGAATAAGTCCGAAAATTGTAATAAGTAAATTGGATATTGCGTGATCCAATATAGTCGTACTCTATGAATTTTTCAAAATGTCTATGTCTTCTATTACGGGAAATATATACTATATAGTCATTAAGAGCTTTTCGGAGTTCATTGTCCTTATTCAGTCGATTTTGACAAATGACACGTGACAAACTACAATAGATAATGAATGGAAATTTTTCGAGAGATGATAGAAGGAAGCATTGATTTAATTTCTATTTTTTGATTAAAAATCTGTTTGCTGGTTTTAGAAATTGTTGAAAATTGCTACTAAATTTACTCAGAAAATACTTGGTTATAATAAATTACGAATAGTTTGATTCTAATTTATTCGCTTGAATGAAATTTATGTACATAGCATGAAAAGCAACAATTCATTCAGTGACACAACTCATTCAGATGCAAATGAAGTATCAATTCATTAGTTTTATGGAAAATAAGTCTATTAAATTGTTAGATTTGTCCACTGAAATTGCAAGAAAATCAAATTTATTTGGCTTAATGTAGTAGTTGATGTCTTTCAGCTTCAGTATCTATTTTTCTGTGGCATTGGTTATTTATTAGATATGCATTATTTCAGTTTGTTAATCAAAAATAAGGTACCCAAACTATTTTACTGAATTTATGTGCCAAAAATGTTTGAATTAGATGATTCGAGTATGTTTATCAATATTTTTCTCGTCAAAAAACATTAAATTTTCTGCTTTGTGTATCTCCCAAATTATTTTTCACATTTTCACTACGTCTGTGCAACACAGCCATTTACAGTAGTATTTTACAGCAGTATTTTACAGGAAACAAAAAAAAATTACAAGAATCCTCGGTTAGTTTTTTTTGCGATTTATTTTCTTCAAATATTGAATTTAAAACTAAAATAGCAATTTGGTCCTATTTTAAGAAAAGAAAATAATTCGTTCTGGGAGGAAAAAAATAGTTATTTAAGAAAAGGATGGGCATTCGTGAAGCAATCTAGATAAATAGCTGAATCAAACCGTAGTATCAATTCTATGAAATTAAATTAATCTTTAGAAAATATTTGTTTTCTCAGAATATATTTGAACTTCGGCGGCAAAATTCACCAAAAACCAGCCTTCCTTTTTAATTTCCAGTGAATTGATATCATTTTTATGAAATTTTAAAAGCACATATTTTTTATGTTCTGTCCAATAACAGCTTGCATTTAAAATTTCCATTCATACTGTCATCTACTACATCCATAAACGACCCTCCTTTCGCAGCATACCAACAACTTGGCCTGCATTTTCCAAATAGCTCCGTTTCGTTAGCATTAAAGTCTTACTTTCAACCATCTAATCCGGTTAACTTTTTAAAGTCAGCTTGACATTTTGTGAGTGCATTTTAGTTGATTAACATTTAACGTTTAATTTTTCCATTTTGTGAAAATTACCTATATAACATAATTGGCATTATAGTTTCGTTTATTTTCATTTACTGATTGAAAAAATGTAATTGAGACCTTTTCGTTTGAAAATCTAAAAAGAATTCCATAGTCAGTAAAATTGCAGAATCTCAAAACATGAGTGCATTTTCGTCTGCAGTCTTTGATTGCGTGTGATGGATGTTGGTAAAAGTATTCAGGATTTTAAAGTAATTTGTTTTATTCCACTCTACGTTAATTAAAAAAAAAATTCCAACATTTTTGTTTGAATACATTAAATATTAATCATAAAAAACTCGCTAAATTTTCACGCTTGAAATTGATCCTTTTTTTATCCAGGGAACCTATTCACAATTTAGCAAGTATATTTTTTTAAATTAAATGAGAGAACTCAGTGAATCTATCGAACGACCCGTTTTCTGAAAAACCAATTGTATCAGTAATAATTTTACCTATATAACATAATTGGATTCAGGACTTACTGTCTCTAGACTCGTGCAGAGAGTGAAATAAATTTTCATTAGCAGGAATTTTATCAGTTGTGTTTGACTTCAGGGCTCATTTTACGCTCTCAAACAATTTAAAAACTCAAAAAAACTAAAAATATTTCAGGCAGCATTTACTGTAGGGAAAAATAACTCTACAAAACTAAAAAAAGAAAATTGCAATTGGAGCCATAGTGAGCGTAAATTAACTTTCAATTCATTTCTATTAATTTTACTGTCTGGTAATTATAGTAATATTAGTTTTTCTAGTCCTTGGTTATTGTAGCAAAATTATTGTGTAAATAATTACTGCAAACGTAACAGAACTATCGCAAAAATAATATCCAAAAATATCTTCACATCAAAAATATGATAAGCTATGGATGCTCAGCAATGTGTACTTTCGTCGTTTCCCAGATATATTTTTTAAGTAAAATAGTAAGGTTCTAACTAATAAGTGCTCCATATTTTAAAACTTCTATTTATGAAAGCATAAAAAAGTTATTATGATACCTCAAGCTACTGGCGCCCAACGTGGGTTTTAAAAATGTACTTGAAAATTAATTTTTTTACAAACAGGTTTGGAGTGAAAAACTTTTGTGAGTTCTCTTTTTAACCAAAATATAAGTTCATCATATGAAAAATAGAAGCGAAATGTGATTTAGATCGTTTTTAGACTTAAGAACTTAAATGAATTAATAGATTTCAAATTTCTTAGCGATTAATTTCAACAATATTGATTTAGGCTGTAAAGCCATAAGTGCAAATTTATTTTTAATCAGCTTCAATTTAAAAAAGTAAGCTGATTAATTGAAAAGTGAAATTTAATTGAAGTTGAATTACAGTTGAAAGACGGCCGTAACCATAAAACATGGAACCAACCAACTTAATTTGTGTAAATAGCTTCAAATGCCACTTTGTTTAATCTTTTACATCCTGTAATATAAAAAAATTAAATACAGTATTGATGTTTCTAAAGTTAGCAATTTTCGGATAAATATTAATACTAGCAATTACCTACTATGAAAAAATTTGAAAGTTCCTATTCTTCAGTTTTTATTCTTCCTTCCAACTCAAAATATATCAATTCTATAAAAAAATCACTGATCAACTTTATTTATCCAGTCCAATATTTATTTAAAAAGAAGCTATACTCGTATTTGTTGCGAATATTTTGACTGATTTATTACTAGCAACTAGAGCGACTTCTAAACACAAAATAGAGAGCAAACAAATGGGTGAAAAAGTAGGCAATGAAATTCAATGAAACTTCGCTCTTTGAAATAATAGACCCACTTAATTTGAAATCATAAAATGTTACTTCTACTTAAAGCTATAAAAGTATTTTTGAAACAAAGTAAAAATTTCAACGGATCTTTTTTTACGAATTATCAAATTCATCAGATAAGTCAACGATCATAAAGGAAAAGGCCGTCAATTGAACTTAATAGTTAAATTACTGCTAGATGTCAAAAAGATGGTAAGCTAAGATTAACTAATAATCCGAAAAACCAATCTATGGTGATTTTGGTTGAAATTTTCGAATTGTTTAATGAGCGCATTGAATAGCTTTCAATCGGTATCTGAATCAAATGAAGATTAAAATGAGTTGCATTCTTAATCTTTTTAATGTTGCACAAGATATCCAAATTTGAAACGCATTTATCATGAGGTTTAAGCTTAAAAATTTCTGTGATATGGTCTTATGAAGATTCGCCTTTTCTCTATCGACGTATCATTTGTATCCTTCGGTTACTTGTTTGGTAGTCACTTACAAATCAGAGCTTTTCAGCCATTAACAGGTTTCACTTTCATTTTACCGGTAAATCATAATTTAGTACAATGATGGTTTTCAAATATATTTCATTCCTTTTTGGACTTATTTTAATATGTTTCTTGGACACTAAAAAATATACTCGTTTAGTTATTGGCGTTCATTTTTAAAATAAACTCCATCAACTCATCATTGCGTCTATCAAATATTTTTTTTTTAAATTCAGGCAGACCCTGTCATCTGTCCGATCCATCCATATTATAATGTGTCACACAAAAAAATAGCGTTCATAGTATTTGTTTGCCTGCAGCTATATTTTTCTTGAAGAACTTTTGAGTCTGAACAATGTGGTGCCTTTTTTTTCATCCCTTGCAAGCCAATTTATTTTGGGCTGGGGTCTGATCGAAAATGCAAACCAATAAATATAGATTGTACAACGATGTCGTTTTGACTGCAAAAATATGGTGCAAATATAGTTTGAAAAAATTGAAAACCACTTGAAAATCGGAAACTGTTTCAGTTGTTGTGAATTTCCATAGCATTTTTCTTATTTTCCTTGCATATACAAGTAATTACATGCATTATTATTTTTCCCTTTTGAATTTTATTTCATAAATTTCTAGTACGAATGAAATTAATTTGAAATTGAAACAGAGCAAACATTAATGATTATCAAATATATCAAATTTGAAGAATGATATTTTATTCTGTTAGTTACCGCACAGTGAAATGAAATTTTTTTGGTGGAATTATAATCAACTTTTGCACATAAATTGAAATGAATTTTGGGCATAGCGTGTTTAATCGTCCTTGGTCTATAAAAAATATTTAACAATTTAATGGTTACCTAAGAAACATAATCTAAGGGTATTAAGTTACTTCGCTTTCCAAACGAAACGAAACGTTAACTTATCGAAATGTTAAATTTGTCAAAGTGATATGTCAAGAAATTGATGGTGTTTGAAATCAAATCTTGTCTTGCTCGATGATTTTCTAATATTTTATTTGCTAAAGTTATTTTTAGAGCTGAAAAAATGAATTTGTTTGGTCATTTGGTTCAGTAATTAGAAGGAAATATCGAACTCATTTGACACATCCAAAATAAAATATGGCCGCCATTGAAAAAAACCTATCATCTCTATCAATACCTAATTTAGCTTTAAAGTTTGTTGCAGAGACTAATAGGTTTTTGAATTTGCTTTTATCAAAATTACTGATCAAGTTATAATATGAAGTAAATTGAATTAAATTTAGTAAATAAATCTTAAATGTTCTAAACATCTAGTTATGTGGAAATTCAAAAATATATATCTACATATAACGGCACAAAACTGTGGAATTTAACAAAAATATTATCTCTTCCATATTTCAAATAAAAACTGTATTTTAGCTTGAGAACATCTTAAAGGTCAATTTTGTAAACCATTCACAAAAATCTTAATTTTACAGCCGCAACATCAATTTTTTTTTTTATCTCATTAGTATCTCTACCGAAAAACCTGTTAGACTAACCTATATTAAAAAAAATCACGAAATTTCGGCCTCCACGCATTAGGTTATTAGTGCCAATGTCGTTATTCTCGATGAAAAAAAAAACGAAACTAAACAAACTGTTGTTTAAACAAGACTAATTATCACGGAAATCAAACTTACAAGTACACACATCACGTTCACAACGGAAATGCATTGATCGGCAAAGTCTTTAAAGTCGCTTGTATCAAACAAAACCGAACAGCATATGATTTGTTGCAACTAAATCTGATCTACGTTTAATCTAAAGAGTTTTTCATCTTAAGTTTCTAACGTTATCTTCTTGTTTTTTTATACCAACTCAACGTAACTAATTAAAACATGTGTTGTTAGTAATTTCAAGGCCACAGTTAGCAAGCTTTTATTGCATTTTCGTATTTCTTATCGCGAATTGAAATTTTATACATTAAATAAACGAACTGGTCGCAGCTAAGCCGGCTTTTCGAAAAACTACAAAGTTGCAAAATCAGATAATAATTGCTGTAATACGTGTCTGTGTTGCGTTTGTAATGAGGCCTAAATATGGTGTGTTGACGTATTGTCAGCTGGTTGTCACTGGTCTTGTAGATTGAACTTTGATAGATCGGCGATAGAATGTGTATCTTTCCGCCCATGTATTAGATTCATTAGAAAAACGGGCAACTGAAATCGAAAAAAGCAACTGCGAATCGTTCTAGAACTTACCTGACTAGACTGCATGCCCGTCAGTTGTCACCTGCGATTATTGTCTAATCGATGACGAAAGCGATAAAACTTTTGCCGCATTCTTGAGATCAATTGCACCGCATAATAAAATTGAATGTTGAAAATGATAGTTTAACTGTGCAGTTGCATTATTTACACATTGATTCCGTTGAAGAGAAAAACCATAATTCGTAGCTTGTTCGGTCAATTATCGCTTATTATAGTAATTAGTGAATGTAAAAATATTTTGTCAGTTATAGTGTTTCTTAAGTTGTGTACGAATATATATTAGACAGTCAATTAAGTATTAAATACAGATCATAAATATTTATTAGATACGCTACGTTTTTTATGTGATTTGCTCAAATTGCGGAAGGAAGAAAATATGGATGTAGATTTCAATTTCCACGGTATTGCGTAATCGCATTATTTTGAAATTGAAGTGCATTCTTCTTACCTCAAATAATTTTTTATCAGTACAACTAATAAATGAAATAATGAGCGGAAGTGTCTTCCATAAGAAGTGAGTTGACAGCTCCATAGCAGCCGAAGCTGTTAAATGTTGCGTATCTTATATAATGTAGTCCACTCCTCAATGTAGGTCCGATAATATTATGGATTAAGGGTATAAAATTGCTAACTGGGTGCAAAAAAAATTTGGTTCGGGGTGTAGAGATAATTGTCTGTTTATTAATTTCCTGAAAAAATTGCAATAAAATATATAAATAAAGATCAAAGATCTTAATGTCAACAAAGGTCCTGGTCCTGATTTGCTACCTCCTAGTTTCATACTCGAATGCATGAAGTCGCTTATCTTACCCGTGTATTTAATTTTCAACAAATCGCTTTTTTGTGGGGTTTTCCCCTCCTTCTGGAAATCATCCCATTGGACCCCGATTTTTAAATGTGGTGATAGGCGGTCAATTGATAATTACAGAGGTATTGCAGTACTATCAGCATTGCCTAAACTATTTGAAAAAATTGTCTGTGATAAGCTCACTACTCTAATAGAACCTATCTAAATGAACAACAACATGGTTTTAGAAAAGCCAGGTCAACTTCTACCAACCTCGTGATTCTCGTCTCAGATGTTCTCTGTGGCATGGAAAAAAGGGCATCAAATTGATACCATCTACACAGACTTCAGCAAGGCCATTGATCGTGTTGATCATGATATTCTTCGAATCAAACTGCAGAAATTTGGTATCTCGGGTCTCTTATTAAACTGGTTAGACTCTTATCTTCGAAATAGGACGCAGTACGTTAAGTTTCAGGGTATCCTATCCAAAAAAAACTCGAAGTTTTATCAGGTGTACCACAAGGTAGTTACTTGGGGATTCTTTTATTCAATATTTTCGTATCGGATATTTCTGAAGTTTTAGCAGACATCCCTCACCTTATTTATGCAGATGATCTGAAAATTTACCTCACAATCAAATCGAAATTAGACTCAGTTTTCCTTCAATCGAAACTGCTTTCTCTTGAGCAGTGGTGCAAACAAAATAATCTCGACATTAATGTCAGTAAATGTCAAGTCAACAGTTTTTCCCGCAAAACCAGTAATGTAAATTTTGATTACCGCCTCAATAATGTTACAATCAATAATGTTGACAAAGTCATCGACCTCGCGGTTACTTTGTATAAAAAGTTACACTATGACAAAGTCTTAAGCAAGGCTAATAAGCAGCTTGGATTCATCAAAAGACGTGCGAAGGTATTCAAAAACCTATGGATCACGAAGTCTTTATACATAGCTCTAGTTCGGCCATTGGTCGAATAAGCATGCATTGTCTGGCACCCTGCCTTTGATGTACATAGCGATAGGCTCGAATCGGTGCAGAAGCAGTTCTTGCTATTTGCGTTGAGAGATCTGTATAATCCTTACGAATTTGATAATCTACCTTCATACAGATACAGGTTAAATCTCTTAAATCTATCAAGTCTATCTTCGCGGAGGATAGTCATATGGTCCTGTTTTACTTTTGATGTTATTAGAGGCTTGATCAATGTTGTGACCCTGTCCAATAAGATCACTTTCAACGAATCAGTAAGGCAGACGAGGCACACACGTTTACTAAATGAATACCGGCACCACACAGTTTACGCCAACAATGACCCAATCAATAGATGTTGCAAAATATTCAATAGCTTCTCAAAACACTATTCCTCAACCATTTCCCGACCTAGCTTTAAAACTGCTCTGACTAAGGTGCTCACGTCATGAATGCTCTATCCAATTCCCTACCAAAGATGGTTATATTTTTAAAATTCTTTCATTATTGTGTATTGTATAAATTTATATAAATTGTTAAATATAAATTGTAAGTGGTTTTTTTGTACGCCTTGTTTGGCTGAAATAAATAAATAAAACAGCTGTGAGAAAAGTTAATAAAATCAAGTATATTGCACAATAGAGAAATAGTAGCACAAAAAAACAGCTGCCGAAATTACTGCAAGGACAATGTCGTTTTTCGTCACAGCAGCCACTTATTAAATTTTTTTTAGCTCGAATATGATGTTTGAAAGCACTTGGTGAAAATTTCGCTTCTTTCGACTGAAAATTTACCTGAAAAAGCCGCCCCTATAGTGATTGATAGCACTGGTTAACAAAATTTAATCTTCGTCGTGCCACACTAGCTATTTTAGTGTTTTTTCTATGTACAGTACTAGGTGTTGTAAATAAAAATACGCAGTTATTTTTTTTATCACGAAATAATTTTATTTTGTTAAGAAAAATTTATAATACAGAAAATATTAAATAGCTCTCCAAAAACATGTAAATAATGTGGTTTGTAGATTAAAGATCTATGATTTTCTGAAATATTTGGCTTACCGTTGGTATCTTTTGATCGTCCAGCAGTAGTCAGCCAATATCTTTGGACTCTATCTACCCTAATAACGCTTCTCCATCTTTGAAATGTCCTGGTGGAACCTTTGTCCATGCTCATCACTTACAGTCCCCAAATTCTAAAAGGAAAAATCCCATTGTGATTTTAGAAATTGAATTTTAACCGACATATAGCAACCCAAAGCTTCATATGTCAGTAGAAGCTCGTAAATCAATTCTCTATGGCTCTTACTCTTATGGCTACCAAAACAATTGGCAGTCACGTTCTTAACGCAATTCCAAGCTGATTTTTCTAAAACGTTCAATTTTCTATGAATTTCGGATCTTTAATAAATTCCATGATTTGAGATCCTAAGAATTGATTTTAGCATTACTTGCTCAAATGGCTTGAAGTAGAGGGTTGTGAATTATCAACCTTAAACGATATATATGGCACTAGTATATGTAAATTGTCATCATAAGGAACAGGTCTTATTGCTGAATATAAATTAGAGTATTGAACTGTGTGTTTTCTCTTTGGATTTATGACTTTTATTGGAGTCTTATTGAGTTGTATTGGAGTCTTATGGAGTTTTGTTGGAGTCTATAAACCCATTCCATATCATGGGAATAGTAAACGGCATAAGGCGTGATCCTTTCTTCCAATCATTTAAATTATTTATACATGCTATGCAACAAATATGTGAGGCTCAAGATAAGTCTTGATGAGACTCTCTACTTCAAAATTAGGTCAGAATAATTTTGTCTCGTTTTTCACCACAAATATAACAAAAAGAGGTAGGATCGTTAATAAACTTTCTCGACATATTCGCGCAAGCACAGAAGCTAATGAACACCAAGCGAAAACAAATACATAGCACTCCTTTTTACGGCCGTCCATATGCGTTTATCGCTAAAATACCTAAAATGAACTTGACCTCAGCAAACAGAGGGTGATTGAACAAAAAAAAAGTGCGTTTTCGTAATGAGGATAAGTAGTCAAATTACAATCACCCATCAGATTTCGAGTGGCATGACCACTGTTGATCAGTGTAATCAAAATATCATTTCCCGCGGTCTTAAATACGATGATTTATGCCGAAACTGAAAACAGCATGAGCGAACTATATTCTGAGCTCAATAATGATTAGTGAATAAAATACCTTAAATTCAAAAAAATATAATTGATTTGAAAATTATAATAAAATTAATAAATATGACTTTTTTTAATTAAGTATATTTACCAAGATTATCCTGGTCTTATTACATAAACCTTTGAATATAAATTTAAAATCTCCTCAATTATAAGTAGTGGAAATTGAACCTGGTTAGCTTCGTGAAAATGCGATTTGGAATAAGAAAGCCTCAAATTAAGACTCTATCCTCACCGAGCCATGCCTTTGATTCTGTTTTTCCTAGTTACAATAGAATAAAGGTGTTTTTTTCCTAAAGTAAATCACGTGAATTAATATTTTTAATGATTTTTTCACCCGTAAAAATTATTCAAAAATAAATGGTGAACAAATTAAATAAGGTTTTTTTCGAATCTCTGGCATTCTTGAAGTAAGCCAGATTAATATAAAATTACATAAAGCAGGTCAGTTACTATGGATTTATTAGGCCATGGTAATAACTTGCAAATTCTTTAACTAAAAATATTAATGAAAGCTCAGTCAACTCCCCTCGTCCTTTCCTAACCATAGCTTAATCGCAAAAAAATAAATTTTTAAATAGTTTTTTTTCCACATAATTCACTAGTTGCTTTATTAATAATTTCTTCTTCTTTTACAGTTACATATGCTGATTACTATTCATGTGGCCGTTCGGTACAATTTTTCGAAGATTACATAAACAAAGAAGTTTTACCTGCATTCGGTGACACAACATGCACATCATCTGTCACAGGATTACAATCACAATTATACAGGTAAATATTTATATGCGTAATGTAGAATTGTATGTGTGTCATATTTTATTGGGAAAAAATTGTAGAAAAAACTATTAGTGATAAACTTTATTTTATTTATTTTTTGAAAAAAATTATGATAATAATTAGGTTTTTTGAGGTGTATAAACTACAATAGCAATCGAAAAAATAGTAATCCTATATGAAATATCTATGATTAAAAACGACGTCAACCAAATATTTTTTTCTCTGTTTTACTAACGTAAATTAAACTTATTTTAATGCAAAATACCAGCAGAATTTGTTGATATTTTCTTCAAAGCAAAATTGATGTATTTTTAATGCAAAAATTGTCAAGCATTTATTTTTGAAATTCAGAAAATGGCTGCATTTTGTGTTCATATTTTTAAATTTCAGTTTTTAGCATAACCTTTATTCTGCAAAAAAATCCTTTACCTTTTTGCAACATGGCATATCTCTGCATTGATTAGCTACAACGTGTGCTTGTTCTTTTTCTATATTTCCTTGCGGGTTCTACATTTTCCTCCTTATCGTTTTCTTCTTAATATTCGTTCTAATATTTTATGAGGAGTTAAGGTCAGACTTCGATTCAGATGAAGCAATAACTTCAAAATAATGTTCTTCCATCAATTGTTTATCAGCAAGCTGAGTAAAATATCGCGTGAAATGAAAAATAAAATAAATCTTTATAATAGTTTTTCAAAGAGAAGAGTATTTCCAGTTTTTTTTCCTTTGTGAGAAGATTTTTACTGGGAATGAATTTTCTTTTTAGGCACATGTATATCACAATCTACATACGTAAAGTAGCTGGAATTAAGCTAATCACCAACAATTTTTTTTATTATATCAATATTTTGAACAAAGAAAGATTGAAATTCATAAAGAACCAAACAAGACAAATAATAATCATAATATAAATAAAATAATTATAGGTATATATTATTAAAATAAAAAAAATTAATGCAAATCGATTGTAAAGCTAATCTCAGAAACAAAAAAAAACACTAAAATAATTACAGCAAATATTAGCAGGCTTATCAGAAAAGCATAGTTGAATATTGATATAGTGCTCTGTACTTTGAAAATTGTGACATTGTGGCACTATAAATGTTTGTACTTCACATTACTTTTGATGCTCGGCCATGAATGCTTTGGCGTTTTGGCCTCGTAGGTGCGTCGTATGCGTAAAACTTGTAAGGTATAAATGAAGATTGTAATAGATTTCAATATTTTTGCCTCTACAACGTTTGGAAATCACATAAAACTAGTTTTGATTAATGAAAATCTTAGCGCCCAACGTGGGTTTGCAATTAATTTGATACATAGTTATCAACTTTCATGAGGTTTTTGTCAAACTAAGACATAAAACAAATTTATGAAAAGATGATGAGAATGCAATATAAGTAGCTTGCACAGTTTTGTGCACTAAACGAGTGAATGCTTGAAAATTATTTCGGATTTGAATCAATTTTATTTAGTACAAATAACTTTATAGTTCAGCCAAATTTAACCTCACAGAGGTTAAATTTGGCTGAACTATAAAGTTATTTTCGGAAGTAAATATGTCAGTAACTACTGATGTGTTTTATCTGTCAAACCATCTGATCTCAAATCTATTTGCATGTCTAAGGCTAACAATATTTAGAAAAAGTAAAAAAAATCTGACACTTTCTGCAAAGGATACAATTTGTAAGTCATTGTTATTTCAATTTTATGCTAAAATTCAACTACTTTACGCTTTGCATCTAGACCAATAAAATATAAGTTTTCGAAGAATAATAAATAAATAAAAAATGTCTGCTGTGCGAAAAATGCACTGACTTGTCATTCAAACTAAAGCGACTCCAAACTATTACTTGGAAACAAACTATTACTTAATTAGCTTGGTAGCTTTTCACTAGCTTCAATATTTATTTGATATTTCTTTTTTTACATTTGTTAAGTTCATAGAAGTTTTATATGAGTTCTAAAGATCATGAGCGTTTGCGCAAATTCACAAATTGTAAAAAAGGTAGCTACAAAAAAAAAGATCTATATAAAAACCTCCACATAAATGTGTTTGTTTGATAGTAATAATCAAATCATGTCTGCTAATAAACTTACTTAATTTACTTAAATTTACTTCAATCAAACATATAGAATTTTTTTTATACAAATAAAAAATCCTTTATGATATCCAATTTTTAACCATAACTTTCTTTATAAATTCCAGTAACGAAGCTCGTGATATAATCAGCTCCGCTATAAATGCTTCGGATGAAGATCAAGTAATATTCTGTGAGGCCAAACATACAATTATTCTGGAACGTTTATGTCATTTCCTTTGTCATGATACAAAACGACGAACGAATTCATTGTGTGTCGAGGGTGTTGAATTACGAAGAAAAGGTCCAGTGCTGTTTGCAAGCTCCAGTGAACCAAGAAAACATTTAGATATTTGGGAAAATGCTGGTGCACAGGTTAGTAAATTGTTGTTTTATTGTGAATTGAAACTGAGTAAATTAATTGAAAGGTTTCTAATTAGGTTGCAAAATTATACAGAAAGTCAACTGATACTAATTTGATTAAAATTTAGTGGAAATTAATTATACCTATTTTATTATTATTTTGTTTCATAGAATTGAAAATTTACTAATTTTCCAAATTTCATTTTCTGTTCGACAGATTGTGATTATAACAAAAACCCGCGAAGGATTCTTGGATTTAGTAGACCTAGAGAATAAATTATCTTCATTCGCTGATTCAAAACGTCTGCTAATCGGTTTATTTGCTGGTGCATCACGAGCGACAGGAATTGAAGCTGATGGCGTAGCAACAACAATATTACTGCATCAGGTAAATTAACTTTTAATATGTGGTGCGGATGGAATGGATGAAAATCTAAGTTCCGTTTCTTTTACATTATATTTTATGAGAGTGAATGTAAAGTAAATGAAGAGGAGAGTGAATTTCGATATATTTGATGACATTAAAAGTTAGTTTTAATGTTTAAAATTAGTAAAGCTAGTTTTTGTTTTGGAGTCAATTTTTTAATAAGCGTATAAAATGTTAGTGAAATCGGAATATTCCCTAATAAATTCAATCAACATCTTCCCAATATTCGACAAATTTTTATTGCTTTGCTTTCAGACTAGCTCAGAAAAAAAAATAGTTGAAACTTGTAGCTTAGCTGAAAAATAATCAACTTTGACATGTGTAAAATTCTTGATTCGAATCTGAAAATTGACAATTTAAGCTTTGAATTACCATTGCTGTGTCTAAATTTGTTGAATAATTTTAAATATGAACGAGTCCTTCAGAGGTCAGGGTCATATTCTGTGTCAAAGCAGTATCACGGAAAACGTCAAAAATTTTCCCTTAGATATTTAACAGTAATGATGCAAAAACATCTTCAATCCTTAAAATATTTAGGGTTGCTAGGGGGCTATTTGGGTGATGTTCTACCGGGTCAAATAGTTTTAGTGCACGGTTGCGTACGTGTTTGTCGACTTTCTCAGTTCGGGGTTCGTTATGCGTTTATGTTCCTAGTGTACCAGGGAATATTGGATATTTTACGAAGAGATTTTGTCTAGATTGAGGGCCTTTTATGCTAGTTTTGAAGGATCGTCCGAATGCTATGCACCCAAAGAGTAATTGAGATCGTTGCAATTATTTGTAGAAAAGGACTCTGTTTATGTTTTTTCATGAGTCGATTTAAGGATAGGATAGAGAGCGTTGATGGTGCTTATTCATGGTATTTCATTTGTTAACTTTGTTTAGACTCGATTGTAATTTTTTATCTCTTACGTGTGATAAAAAGTATTTAGCCGTCTCTTGACAGTCTATAGTCTGATTGTCCATTGATAGTGAGCATAATGTTTGTCTTATTTTTCAGTATTTAGTTTAATTTTCTACTTTCTAAAATATTTGATAAAGAAATCAATGAACCATTCTAGGCTAGAGGTAATCTGGATTTATGAAAAATGCAGGTGCTGTTACGAAAAAGTAGAGTTGTTAACTCTGGTGGATCTAAGAATGTCTAATCTCGACCTGCAAGACCCTGCTCTGAAAGAAGGATCCAATTAGTTGGATGAAAGAAATCGGTATGTCTTTGAGATGTTAAATAAATCCGGACCTGTAGTTGTTTTTATCAGCGAGATCTGTTTTCTTTTGTTGAACCACACGGGTCATTTACAGCTCTGTACTGTAATTTTATTTACATCCCAATTGATCTACTGACAAAGAATTGTTTAAGTGGACTTCCTTTTTTAAGTGAGAATGCAAAATATGTTCAGCGAATTTGGTGATGGAAGAGAAAAGTCTAATTATTCGCCAGTTTTACAGGAATATTAAATTTTTACCGAGCTTGGGCATGGCAATAATTTTAACCAGTTTTCAGCTATCAGGGTAAAAAATAGCATTTATAGTTTCTGATATAGACTGCAAGATACTATCTAGTATTTGGTATAGATTTTTCTCTTGTTTGGATTATGACCCTCGCCTTTCAACCTTAGAGAATTGTTGAAGCTATCAAATCTCCCCTCTGTGCACAGTTATGTTCTATATGTATCGTGGCCTGTTCATTTTTTTCAAAATCATCGTTCAAAGAATTTTTGGAACTAATATTCTAAAGAATCGGCAAAGGTTTCAGCTTTTTTCTTGGTTGCTATGCTTTAAGCCACCAAATGCGTGTGTGGGTGGCATGTTTGGTTTGTTTCTTATCTGAAACTATTTAGATACTCTCTAAAGTCGACTATTGCCAGGGTCAAGGCTACGCATGGGTCATCCTGGGTCGCCGATTTTCCTGGCTATTTTTTTTATTTGATTTGTTCTCCGAATAAGAACTTTAATGAGTAAGAGAGCTCGTAATTATCTTGATTGTCCTTTATCGAAGTATCGACTGTGCAGTTTTCTTTAGTCTGGAAGATTTTCCAAGTGAGATTACTCTATCGTTTCTTCTATATCTCTTGCTGTTTCTGTCGCTTGATTATTTTCATAGAACAGAGCAGTACAGGAAGCTTACCAGTCAGTGATTATTTTTCCTTTGATCGGGATTTCAATTAAAATGCCCTCAAGCATGGGTTTTTAATCGGAAGGGAGCTCATTTAGAACATTGATGTGCATGCGCTGAGCTATACTAGGTGCATTTTTTTGCTCGTCTATCCATTACAGAACAGAACAGATGCATTGGAAACAATAACACTCCTGTTACAGTGAATTCACTGGTACAGAAATTCTGTTCTGAATATGTAGTTCATGTGCTGAATCTTCAAGCGAGGAAACTCGTCTTTCTATAAATGAATGTTGCTGCCGTTCCCTTGAAGTTTGGAATTTGTATATTATGGTGATATGATATACTTTCTAACGATAATTGCTGTACATTCTCCTCTGTCTGTCAGCATATCGTTTCTGGGAATGTAAAAGTTGATATTGTATTGATATTGTATTGATTTCCCTTTATTGACAGCATAGCATTTGCATTCCTCGAATGCCATGCTGTCAAAAAGACTAATATACGATGATTCCAATTCATTTCTTGCTTGAATAGTGATAGAGTAAGGAGCCAACCCTGAACTATTTTCGCTATCATGTTTTATATCATTGTATGAAGCTGCACTCGCATGATGGAGAGATACTCCCGCAATTGTTCTAAGAAGTCCACAGTGATTGAGGATTTTGAATTGAAAGGAGAAGTATTTGCGGGAAGATTGTTTGTGTTTACCGCGCATAAAGGAACGCAGGAGTGACTTTAGGAATTTGAGAAAATATGATTTTTTTTTGTTTTTGAATTTTTTAGACAACTCCCAAAGCTTGCAAGTTGCCCTCCGTCACATTTAATGTATTTTGCTTTTTCTGCAGGTTGCTTTATGTAGAATTTGTGATGACAAAGCCCATCACATTTGAACTTGACAGTTGTTCAGAGAATGATCATACTGCTGCCAGTTATGTTATTAACCTTGACCCACTCGCAATTTTTGTGCTTTGTCCTGTCTTGCTTTGACTTCGAGTAACAAATAGCCTGAATATTATAGAGTTTATCTTTTCCTCTTGAAAGAAGTACTTCTATCAGATTAGAAGGGCCCTTCCTACTTTTTAACTAGAAGACTTCAGTAGGGCTGAAATCTTGTTTTAGATGTCTAATTTAACTTCTTCAAAAGTGAACCCACGTTTCTCTTTAGATAAGTAGTGAGTGTGATACAAAACTTTTGAACCAGTAAGAATCTTGATTTTCTTGTTGTCATTAGTGGTTTTGGGAGCCCCATGAAAAAGCTCAGCACTTCTCTGTTTGAGAATACTTGTTCAGGTTGGTTCACTCCATTGTTCAGGTTGGCGAAGTATAATTCGAACTACTTTTGACCGCTCTTCTGGTTCTTTCTCAAAAGAATTAAGGAGTTTAGTTTATGGGCCGATCCGGTTTCGAGAAAATTCTAGCATTCTTTTTTTGCTTTTTTATGTATTTTAGCTTGAGATGAAAATATTCTTCGTTTGCCATACTTTTGGTTTGGCGAGGAGAAGTAATTTCGTTTTCTTGCTGCTTTTTTCATTCGTTATTCAAAGTGTTTATTCATTTTTCAAAGTATCCCTTGTGGCTTCATTGGTCGTTTGATAGTTATCAGATAGCACCGACATATTTGTAGAATAATTCTCTGAACTGTACGTGTCTTCTACAGACGTTGTACAAGAAACTTTTTACTGGAAACAGGATGCTTTCTATGAAAAAATGTACTGATTCTTCTTTTTTTTATTAAGGGGAGATGCTTTTAAATTTTTGCTAATTTTCTACTGAGTTTATTGGGAAGAGCGTCGTTCTTTTTTGCCAGCTCTTGATTGAAGCTGGTTCGTCTGGTGTTCAAAAGCTGGAGCTGGTCCAAAAGCCTCTTGAATTTCTCGCTAATTTCAACGTGGATCTTTGACTTTTTCATTTCACGAAAATGGCCGTTCAGCGCACCGTGTTACAATTGAGTTTACCTTAATAATGTAACACACAACATAACCAAGCTAAAAGTAAAATACATACCCTTTTTGACAATAAATCTCTCCTTGTCTTTCGGAGTGGATTTTATAATTTTTTTCGTGCTATGACAAAATTTATTTGACCGAAGACAATTAATTTCTTGCTGGGCTGAAGGCAAAGTGGGATGTTTGACATGGTTGTAGGTTTGTTCGATTAACTTTAGAAGTTTGTCCGAAATCCACGCAGGCGTACAGCAGTTGAGGTCTCTGGACTTTTGCTTATGGAGTAGCTTTCTAATTGAGGTACTCAGGTGGAATAATTTTAAAAGAGGACTGATGGTGCTGGTGGTAGTAGTTCCGCTCATTTACTGCCCATGGTAATTTATTGTCACACGTTGGTCTTCAATATTTGGCAATCCGTTACCATTCTAAACTCTGCTCGTCTGTCGTCTTTTTGGGGCAGTAAAGATTGTTTGGGTTTTTAGCTTTACTTTCCCTCTTCTGAAATATTTCATAAGGGAATAGATGGTTATATGTATATGTTGTTATTTATGTTGCATGCCTGGATGAGAGAAATATACACGTATCATCATTGAATAGGGAAATTTTCACTTAATTAGAGCTGGGGATTTCAGCTGTGTACAGGTTTTACAAAATGCGTGACAAGAGAGATCCTTCAGATACTCCGGGTGCAATGGGATGATTGAAAAGAAGTAATTATCTATATTGTCTTCAAAAACTCTGTTTTAAAGAAAGGAGCCGATGAGTTGGGTAAATGATATTTTTAGGTAATTTAGTTTGACAATAAGCCCAGCATGTCAAACTTTGTCAAATGCCTCCGCTACCATAAACATGACTAACCCTTTATATTTCCTTTTGTTTCTGGTTCTGGTGTTTAAGTTGTGATAGATTTCATTCACAATCAGCGTATACAAATATTCCACAACTGATTTTTCACCTGATTTGGCTGAAGCAACTACTCATGCTGATGCAATTCCCACCAGCGGGAAAGCATTTTCAATATTCACTAACAACAGTCCCAACTTTTCAAATCAACTATGAAAGAATTGACAAAATTTTCAAATAGATTTTCATGAAAAGTTTAGATACTTCAAATAACTTTCACTCTCCGGCTCCCTTCCTTTCTTCAATTAACACCATCGGTGCAGTACTTGACAAATAAAAACCGACAAAAGCACCTTAGTTCTTCGAAGTTTCTTTCTTGTGAGCAGAGATTATAAGATACATTTACTTAAGAAAAAGTCGTTCGATAGCTTTGTTTTGATGTTGCTTCGAAGTAAATCTGATTAGAACTCGCATTCAACAAAACTTTCCGATATGTTTTCAAACTTAAAGTGTAAAAGTTCCCGGGAACTAATTAACAAATCTTAGTCGGAATCAAGTAAAAGTTTTCCAAGCACAATCTCCTTTTGATATCTTGAATTCATACTTAATTGAGTATCGATTGTAGAAGTTTTGATAAAGGTTCCTTAAGAATTTCTTTAAGATAAACTTTTCGATTGTATTTTACTTCAAGTTCAAATAAGATTTCGAATAAAGAAATTAAAGTATTTAAATTACAGAACACTATTCTTTAAAATTTTCTCAATTTATCTGTCTGCTTTTTTACAGTATGGTGCCATCGCTATTTGGGATTATTGTCTGGCAGCTCCATACGCATCCATTGATATGAATCCGCAACTGCCCGGATCAACAAAAGATGTGCTCTTCTTCAATATTAACAAATTCATTGGAGGTGTACAGGGGCCAGGTGTCTTAGTTATAAAGAAATCATTGATCTCGTCACATCATTCAACGGTTTTTGAAGATTCCGTTGGAATTGTAGAAATAGTTCGAGCTGGTCTCGCTATGCAACTGAAAGAATCCTTAGGACTTCAAAATATCGCTACAAAACAGGAAAGATTATGCAAGTAAGTCAAATGTTTGTGTGAAATGTAATAAGCAGTTAAATAAAATACATTTTTTGCTTCAGACAAATATTATCACATATAAGAACAATACCAGAAATCATTCTACTGGGACCATCACAAACAACAGCAAAAAGAATACCGTTGTTGAGTTTTTTAGTTAAGCATCCGAGAGGATCGTTTCTTCATCATAGGTAGGAATGTTTGGAATCACATATTTTTCATAATTTTCACTTCACACGGAACAATCTAATTTCAGATTTGTCGTAGCAGTCTTGAATGACGTGTTCGGCATACAGGTTACAGCAACATCGCGAGTTGGTGAGAACTTGGGAATCAACAAAAGCATTGCCGTCGACTATGAAAACTTCCTGTCGGACGCAAATGCCAATTACGAATTCCTATGTCCAGGCTACACGAATATTTTGTTGCCATATTTTATGTGTGATTCAGAGCTTGGCTTCATTTTAGAAGCTTTGAAGATGGTAGCGACAGAAGCATGGAAACTTTTGCCCCAATATGAGTATGTAGAGAAGACGGGCGAATGGCGTCATCATTCGAACTCACTGATTAAGGAGAGAAAGTGGTTGGGGTCGATTCGTTATACGGACGGCCGTATGCTTTTCACCGATCGACGTATTTCGGGACCCGGCAGTTTTCCACAAAATTACGCGGAATGTCTGCAAACGGCTCGAAACATCTTCAATAGGGCACGAAAAATGGCCCAAAAGTCCACGTTGCCGTTAGATTTAAAATTACAAAATGAAACTGCTGAGAGTCTGCGGTGGTTTATGTTGCCCGGTGAAGCACATGAACTGTTGCTGGGCCATTCGCAGAATGTGAGGACGTATCTACCGTTCGATCCGAATAAGACAAAAGGTAGGTGAAAATCTAAATCTGAACTAAGTGTTTCGAAGCATAGTTTGACGAGTCATTGTTTATTTAGAACGTGCATAATGAATCGCATTTTCTTATATTATTTGCAGAAACATTATCACTGTTCCATATGTTCCGACACAATAGCCTGTCAGCGTTGGACGTGAAACGTTTCAAGAGTCGCAGTCTTCCCACATCTCCAGTGCAAATACCGATGCGAAGACAACAATCATCTCCAACACCGCCATGTAGCCCGAAAACTATTAGTCTCACTGATTGTACGTCTCCACCGGTAGTACGTTTCTCTTTGGGCGGTGAAGTAACAACCTACAATCCACCACGACTATCGAATTTAGTAAACAGCGAAGAGGCGATTTCGAGTCGAAATAGGTAAGCTATGGCAAATCTTCTTGTAAAATTCCAAACAAAAACACCCACAATCCAAAGAATTTTCGTTTTTCGAGTTGAGTTCTACTAATAACTCGCAATTAACATAACCACTTGTACATTCTGTTCCTGTTTTCTGATGTCGTTTTCAACTTTTTCTCCTCACCTACAAAACTATACATAAGATCAAAAATCAACATCAATAGGAATTATTATTTACATAAATACATTTACATTTTTTTTTTTTAACAAATTAATCAAATTCAAATGCAAATCAAAATGTTCATTTAACACCGTAGATGTCATAGTTGGTCATCGGCTGGAGGTGTAAAATCATTAAGTCCACAGACACGTATTAACCTAGGATTGGCAAAACAATCGCAACTGGCAACGCATAGATTAAAGCTAATGCGAAAATTGTGCTCTTGCAGTAGTCAAACTGATTTACATAGTCCAGTTATATCAGCGCATAATTCATCATCAGCTCCTAGCCTGCAACATATACGGGCTGGGAGGTGAGCTAAAAAAAACCCGTTTTTATACTTAATTTTCTATAATTATGATTTGTAGTACATATTTATGTTTCGTGGTTGTTTGTAATCAAGTTAGTTAATCATATCTGTGCATTTCACTCATTCAATTTCATTTCATTACTCATTACATTTGCATGTGTCTGCTAATAAAATCAGCAGTAGCTTGATTGTTAAAAAAAATTGTTGCAAATTATTGCTTATAAATTTTTATGGCCCAAATTCATAGAAGTCGATGAGGTTTTTAGCTAAAATGACTAACAATATTAATCAAAAGATATTTTAATTTGATTAATACTTATTACGTTCAGGAACATAATATAACAACCTTTTTCGCATTTTGTTTGATAAGTTTAAAAGAATGGGTTAAAGATTTTTCAAATTTCTTCCTTAAATCGCTAATAAAATATTAAATTCAATAAAAGAATCCTCTTTGACAATTGACAATACAAGCATACAAGAAGCACAATATATTCCCAATGAAGCAGGTAACATCCGGCAGTGTTTGTCGTCACCTTCACTAACACTTATTCTAAAGCCAAATATGCTTTACCGGCAATTCAAGCAAAAAATAGTCTTAAAGTGACGGACATAAAATAAAAAACTCTAGCGCACCTGAACCGCTAGAAACACCAATGTTCGAAGAACAGTAGAAGAATCGTGCAGATTTTGAGTGCATATTCTACCACACGAGCTGCATATTACAGCCAAACTCTTTCAAACGACACATTTTACTTTGGTCTCAAAAATACATTATAACTCATATGTTGGAAAGGGCTTTGATATTACCACTGGCATGAATTTCATAGTTTATGAGAGCAAACACTTGTTAATTATATTCGTTATCAGTTGCTTATATCACAAAACTTTGAAAGCAGCATCTAATATAATATCAATGACGAAAATTGCTCAGTGCCTGCAGCACTGTAACCGAAGTTGGTGTTTGGGGCTGCGAACCGAAAAATTTGCAGAACTTTGGGAATTGAAACATTGGTTATTTATTTTCATTGTAAATGTTTCCGGTATGAATACTAACTGTAAGCATTTATTGATATAAAAATAGTACTACCGACTCGTGCTGGCAACCTTTTGCCAGTATCAAAGCCAAAATATATCAAATCTGCTTCACGTGGAAGCGAACCTACCCTGCGAATTTCGTCTCGATATGATGACTGCATTCAAAGTTAGAGGAGTATAAAGAAATTTAGGGTTACCAGACGCAATTGCTGTCAAATAATCGAAAACTTTATATTTGCTTTTTATTGTCACTACAATATCATTACCATTTGAACATTTTACGATAAAATCGCTTAATAAAGATATTGCAAATAAACACAAAACCAACAATATCTGGCAACCCTATCATGGTTTTTTAACCAGATTCGGCCTGAATAATGCCTATAATAGATTCCATTAATTGTATGAAATTCGTATTGATATCATTACTGTACTGGAAGCTATAGGGCAAAAAGCTTTATTTTCCTGAGCGAATTTTCAAAACCAAGGACACAAAAATTATCATAGCTGGCAGCACCAATCGAATTTTTCAATTAAATTTCTACCAAACACGGCTTAGATTAAGGTTCAGCTACTGTGTCGATTTCATAACAATCTGGTAACTCAATCAGAATTCATAGGGCAAAAAGCATTTGTTTTCTTTGTAATTTTTCAAGCTGGTACCACTGACACAGAGTCGCCCACAATTCAAAATCGCATCTATCAGACTTGGTCCTACTTAAGTCCAATGTATTCTGTAAATTTCAACTGCAGCTGATTATTGGCTCGTGAGTTCCCGTGAACAGAAGTTTTTGATGCTAAAAATTTGGTAAATTGGGAAAGGGTTACCGTTCTTGTCCGACATGAAATTTTCAAAGTTTTACTTTGAATGCGTAGACAAAGCATAAGATTTGTGTATAAGTTAATTTTAACTGTAAGAAACGGAAATTTTTTAGGAGATTCGATGTTTTGAATGTTTTCAGTTTGAAAGCCTGCTGTAGCTACAAGGTTGCCAGCACGTTCATAAAAAACTATGCAAGTGTACAACTTAACAACATTAATATGTCCTGTAAGTTTCATAATAATTTGATAATAAATTAAAAAGTTATCGTAATTCAAAAATTTTCAAATTTTCCCAATCTCATTTTAGGTGCCTAGTGCACACATAGGGTTAAAAATTTCAAAAACATTATCATATTTACATTAAGAACACGCTCAGAATTTATTATATAAACTTTATTTTTGTTATTTTTATATTTTTTGATAGAATAACAGGTATATTTAAAATATCACCAAAATGGCCACCGGCGCCAAAGGGTTAAAGATTATTAACTTTTTGTGAAACCTGGCACTATTTTGCATATACACCAATGTATCCTGCAAATTTCAATTCAATCGGATGGCGCGTTCCTGAGATTTTTTCACTGAAATTTTTTGATGATATATACATATATATAATATATATATATATATATATATATATATATATATATATATATATATATATATATATATATATATATATATATATATATATATATATATATATATATATATATATATATATATATATATATATATATATATATATATATATATATATATAGAAATATGAATTTTTGGCCAAAGTGATTTTATGTTCTTCTTCGAACATTAGTAAAAAAAAATACCTGCCATAACTTCTACTGACGCTACCAATTGATTTATTGATCAATTAGAATCTCAGGACTTTCGACGCATTAAATTTGTTTATACAGGTATAAGCGCTCCAACTATTTACCTAAAGACCCGTCTTACAAATGCGTTCAATATGTTTGTGGATGCTTATTTGATGGTCAATTTTTCACATTTATAGCACAACCCAAGTCTTATTATTGATTTATAGACTTGAAGCTTTGTTTTTCTGTGTATTCTGTGTTGTATTCAGTGTAGTCAGAACGGAGTGGAAAATTTAATTAGCGAGCAAAATTTTTCATTTGATTTCGTCAGTTTTACTGCATTTTCCTGTCAATTTCACAACTAAGTATTTAAATACGTCGCCATTTTCTAGATTACATTCGTCAAGAGCTATATTTTGCCTATTGGGGGTCCTTTTTCTTATCTACGTCATGATTTGCGTTTTCAGCAAGCTGATTTTTTTATCTACTTTTTTCGCTTTACCAGGCAGATGTGGTAGATGTAAAAGAACGTGACAAAATGTTGATGCCATAGGCGTAGGCTGAAATTATATAAAAATGAGTCCTTTTGTGTCAACACGCAGCTTCTTAATCATGAACTGAAGAACTAAGTTGAACAGTAGAGGCACCAGCCCTCTGCATTGGTTTAATCCGACATTTGTGTCCAAGGTGTCAGCTAGATAGTTTTTAAATCTGACTTGTGTTGTTATCTATTACATCGTCATATTTTTCAGTCGGACTATTTTCGCTAAGATGCCAAAGTGCAGCATTTTTTTATGCAGTACGTTTCGGTCATTACTCTCATAGTATTGTTTAAAGTCTAACGCCTCATTTACGATGGACACTGCTCCAAGTTCGTAACGTAGCATAATCGCAACATAAAGCCGTAAAATGCAACAAAATTCTGTAGCCGTTTACAGTGTTTGACATTTTCGAGAACAATTGAATTGTTATAATGCGGATATCTGAATGTGAGAATAGCAATTTTAGAAGATAACAATTTTGAGACGGGCAAAATGATATCAAGGAACAGCGGGTTTCGAGATTCAAAGCAATTTTTTTTGTTACATGAGAATGAATGACGCATGGTACCTCTAAGCATTCAGGTCAAAATATCCATTGTACTCATACCCACACCATCAATGATAACGGTATCGCGGGAGTAAGGAGCTCCTGGATACGTGTGCAACCTTACCGTAGAGGTTGGCCTCCTGGTTGGAGAATCGTGGGGATTGTGGTTTAGCGCCTATCCAAGAGTACTACTGTATTCCATCTAGGCAGTAGTTTTCTTGGTTAGTCAATGACACACCTTCTCCTTGGCGACGTGGAGCCACGTTTCAGGCCGGGTGCTGTACCTTTTTGTGCAGAAGAGGTATGGATAGGCCTCGCATCCACCAGTATGGTGTCTGTGCCTGCTCCTTAGCACGAACTGGCACCCCGTCCCTCGGCAACCGACTGGTGGAGCCGTAAGGCAGGTACGGTCGTTAAACTTTGACACTACTTGTACTCATACCCCTCCCCAGGCGGGCAAAAAAAGCTGGTTGAACTTTAAATATTCTTCTGTCAAACCCCCTGGCAAATTAAGAGTGCATGAGTGATATGTTCCATTTCATAATAACGCAATGAAGAATCTCAATGCCACATAATGGGTCTAGTCCCTAGCCATTACCGTGAAAAAGTGCCACTGAGCACATCCATATGAGCTTCATATTGAATGATACACTTTCCCCGAAAGATGAACGTCGACGATCCACCAAGATGAGTCGTCCTAACTGAGTGTCGGTACCGTGGTGGCAGGAGTAGTCTACTGAGGATGGCCCCATCCCGGTGGTTGTGTGTTAAGAGGCTATCCAGTATAGATTCGTTATCTGCAATGACCAGAAATCGATTCCGGACTTGGCGCTTGCTTAGATAAGGAAAGCGCATTCTCCGACCTGAAGCTGAGTATATGGCCGGGTCTTATGCCTGCTTAGCATATTAGGGTGAAGATAAGCCTGCATTTCACCATTGGTGTATTTGATTTCACAGGTCAAGCTACAAGTAGTACTGACAGAAGTTGATACGCTATTGGCCGTCCTAATGGTGGACCTTTTGGTGTAGACTTCGAGTCAGGTACACAAGTAAAATAATTAGTACGAAACTGTACTCATACCCCCAACCTACCATAGTATCCCAGATTTCTTAATGAAATCTAAGATTAATAGTAGGAGAAAAGAGGCTATCTTCCGCATGCATGCCAAATCCCAGCGAAAACCATGATATCTGAGACGCGCAAACGCTGAGCTTTCACTGAGGAAATGCTTTGTAAAGTCAGCCTCTTCTGATTAGGATGGACAAAGGTCATTCTATGCAACACTCGATATATGTCTTCCTAGAAAGTTGTGTTCAGGCATTATGTCTTTCATGGTTGTGCAAACTTTCCTGCTTTTATTGATCAGGAATTCCACAGTCATATTACTGGGCTCTGAAAGGAAGACCTTAGTATGCTTGGCCAAATCAGAAGACATCCATCTCAACTTGTGAGCATCAACCATCCACTCCCGAAATGGTATGGTAGGCATCGATATTAAACTCTCAGAATTTCTCAGGCACTTTTTTGTCTATGAACAGTTGATCAGTCGTAGATTGTGCAGACCTAAAGCTTCCTTAGCCCCCACTAGCATTGTCAACGTAGATATTAATTTTATTTTCTATTATTTTTTTTTTCATTCAATATTTTTTAGAACATACAAAGTAGTGATATGCCTGTGTAATTTTCCCGCAGTAGTTTACATAATTGAATTTATATTCGATGGAGCTTCCTTTTGAAAGACGGGAATAAATATGCATAAAAAATCCAAAAAATGGTTTCATATAAAGCTCATTATTTACATTCATAAGTCAATAATTTAAATAATTTCTCAATCATCGGCTTTGTTCAATTTTAATCATTTAAAAAAAAAAAATTCGTTGATATTTTTAAGGTTCAATTAGCTTCCAAAAATATCTTAATCGATTTTCATAAAATAACTTAATTTTAGCACCAAATTATACGTATTGTAAAAATTCGTTACATCTTTTTTCTTCATTTTTTATTTTTATTTATTTTGTGTGGTTATAGGTATTGCGTAAAATATTTTCACGAGTATTTATATATACTAGAATAGGGGTTTAGTAGCAAAAATCAATTTCAACTAAAACTTTAAATTGCTTAAAATGTATAGAAACACATATTTGCGATATAAACATTAACTTGCAACAACTCATATTCATAGTTTTTATGACAATCTTTCATCACGATTTTATTGTAGATCATTTATAGCCATTTTAGTTTGTTTTGTATCTTACATTTTTCATCATATTAACCATCAGCTGATGCTTGCATGTACAGTTCGAATATTTAGAACATACATACATAAATTTATGTTAACCATTTGCCAAAGTGCAAAACTAGTTAGAATTCTCTTCAAGTTATTAGGTAAATATCTGTCTAGTGTTTGCTACCCACTAACCGCTTATGCCGATGAATTTTTAAATAGTTTGTTTGACAAATTATTATTATTATTATTTATTTTTGAATCGATATATGTTAGAACTTGAACAAGATACTCTTCAAACAATTAAATTTGTATTTCAAATGAATTGTATGCGAATAAATCTTCGTAGCAATGTATTTTTTTTATCTACTGGACGAAAGGCTTGCTAACGAGTTTTTGAATTGTCATATTTACATCAAAATGGTTTGAATATTAATTGAGGTATTTAAATAAGAACTAGAATAATTGTTGAACTATGAACCAATATTTAATAATTGAATTATACCTCTTAAAATTTAACGTTGAGGAAATTTTTCTAATTATCTTTAATTTATAAATACGTTCCGCATTGCAATGCGGATAGTGTTATTTTTTTCCGAAAAAATATCTACACTACAGGCAAAAAGTTTGAGACCACTTAAGAATCGAAAAAATAAACAAAGTTTCCATGGTAATTAGAATTTATTTGTTTCTAGATAAAATATAATTGATTACCTTTTATGTAAGTGTCAAATGTCAGCTTATTGTTTTTCTATATAAAATTTATAATAAACAAAAAGAATCTTTTTCTACTTTAAATTCTACATTCATCAAAATATCCTCCTTTGGCATTTTTTACTGCTTTAGTAATCCTTAGCATTGTTTCAACTAATTTTCTTACCGAATCTTGGGAGATATTGTTCCACCCTTCTTGAAGAAGCTCCCACAAGTGTTGCTTTGACGTCGGACAGCGTTCACGTACCCTTCTACCTAATTCCTCCCATAACGTTTCAATTGGGTTACAATCAGGTGATTGTGGGGGCCAGGCCATATTCAACAGTAATCCATCATTCTCCATTTCAGCTAAATATCCTCTGCATAATTTAGAACTGTGTTTGGGGTCAGTATCCTGTTGAAGGGTGAAATTTCGCCCAATTAACCGCAAACTTGATGGTATGGCTGTGTTCTGCAAGATTTCCTTGTAACGTTCTTTAGTTAACGTGCCATCAATTCGAACTAATTCACCCACTCCAGCAGGCGAAAAGCACCCCCAAACCATAACAGAACCACCTCCATGCTTTATTGTTTGTTCTACACAGTTCTCGGCCATTCATTCTCGAGCAGATCGCCTGACATAAACCCTCCATTTGGAGCCAAGAACTTCAAACTTTGATTCATCTGTCCAAAGCACCTGTGACCAGTCTTCAATTGTCCACTGGCTATGAGTTCGTGTCCACTCTAACCGCTTTTGTCTGTTGCCTTTTCGAAGCAGAGGTTTTCTGACTGCTACACGCCCCAGGAGTCCAGCTTCTCTTAGACGATTTTTTACAGTTGACAAGCTTATGGACTTTGAATGTCCCGCGTTGAACTCTGCTCGAATTTCCGGTGCAGTTAACTTTCGATCCCTTTTGCTCATAAGCACTAGAGTCTTATCCTCTGCTTCTGTTGTCACTCTGGGTCGTCCGCTCCTTACAGCAACACCATAACTTTCACTGTCCTTGAATTTAACGATAGCATTATGTACAGCAGTCTTTGAAATTTTTACTTCATTACTGATATCTCTTTCTGACTTTCCTTGTTTATGAAGCGCCACAATCACATTTCTAACTTTTTTGAACAGAAATTTTGCCAAAGCTTTGCTAAAAAGTACCAATAACTAAATATCACAAGTGCACGGAATAAAATTTGTTGAAAATAACAATCCGCATTACTTGTCAGCACAAAAACTCACAAATGAAATATTTTGAGGATAAGGTACCTATTTATAGGAATTTCACAATATTTCAAATCCATATTCCCAGATATTTCAAAGGCTTATTTTAATTACTTTAAAAAATTGTAGACACCTAAAGTCTTTAAAGTGGGAAAAAACGAACGTGTTTTATTACCCTGACTGAGAATTTGGAAATCTCATGTACATTTTAACCCTTATGTGCATACCCGGGTACCCGGGTGCCCACTTCGTCATTGTTTTAGTTATAACTTTTAAAATAATTGAGGTAGCAACCTGAGGCTTCAGGAATTCTCCTTTTAACTCTTTTAGAAGCTAATGACAAACTCGAAAAATTTTTGCGATTTTTTTGAACCTATGAAAAGTGAGGTCAAAGTCAACATACCGTTAGCTCACACCCGGGTACCTAGGTGCCCACTAGTATTTCAGCCCAGAAATTCAATGATATTGATATATTATGAAGATTGAAGTCAATAAATAAACAATTAGGAATAATTTTAGCATATTATAAAACATTTTTATTGGTTCATAATACAATGGTTACATTTTGTAGTGGATGTTGAATGTTCATCACACACAGGATTTTTGCAAACACAACAAGACTTTCGCGTTTTCCTGCGTCTTTTTATTGTGTCTTTGTAACATATATGGCAAGAGCCAGTTATTTTTAATCTACCAGTGTTGTCTCGACATTGAGTTTGTGGAAGAAAGGCGGAAGCAGACAGCTGTGGTCCGATTGGTCCAATTACACTCTCGATCGCAGTCTTTGTAGTAAAGTTCCGGAGTATTTGGTCATTTTTAGCGCGATCTTCAATGAAAGGTTTTGATAACTCATCGCTCAGTTGACGTAGGAAGAGTCGTCGTTGATGAGTTTTTTTCTTTATCATTTTATTATTTTCATAATAAATGATATATGATGCTAGAGCCGCTATGTCTATGACGTTGAAAAATAAAGCCAGAGGCCATCGTTGGGTACGCCTTTGCACGGTATAACGGCTAACCATCTGATCCATTACATCCACGCCTGATTTGTATTTGTTATAATAGGTAATCATGTGAGGCTTCTTTTTTTCATCATCAGTTACAGCAGTATCTGAGTGCATCGTCGAGAGTAGGATTACAGTTTTATTTTTCTTTGGCACATACGAGCAGATTGCTACATGCTCGTGGAAACCAAAGAGAGAAGAGTATAGCTCTCTCGATCTAGAAGAATACATTTGCTCGGGAATATATGGTTTATTCTTCTTCAGGGTACCAACTATAGTCAATTGCCACGATAATAAGTGCTTGGCAAGAGGCAAAGTGGTAAAAAAATTGTCCATTGTAATGTTTCTCCCACTTCCTTTGAACGGCGCAGCAAGTTCTTTCACAACCCTCTCCCCTTGGTTTGTTTCGCGAACATTTCCCTGCTTGCCCGTGTAAATGATGCCCTGAATAGGGTATGAATTTTCGGCATCGCAAATCCACCAAATCTTGATGCCGTATTTGGCTGGCTTGGAAGGCATATATTGGGTAAACCTGGTATGGCCGCGGAAAGCATAAAGCTGCTCATCAATAGTTAAATTTGCTGTCGGCTTGTACATTTTATCCAAATTAGAGTTCAACATTGTCCAAATGTCACGAATAGGAGCTGCTTTATCCTGGGGCCCTATTATGATTCAAATTCCGAAATCGGAATTCGTAAAATTTTCCGACTCGCCCATGATCGGAATTTCGTATTATGATCTATTCCGAAATCGGAATTTTATACCTGTTTTAAACTGCAGACAGCTTCACTCGAATGGGCTAAATCGTTTCCAGATTTCCAATACATTTCCAATCAAGTGTCAAAATAGCTATTTAAATTTAAAAAAGTGGCACGGAGTTTCAATATTTCTTGCTAACATTGACTATATGGCAATTTATTTTGCTTTGCCTAAGTATGGTCAGTCGAAAATAACAAAAAATAAGGATTGAAATTTAATAAGTCGAAATAAGTCCAGTAGCTAAGGAGAATCTTATAAGAATGTAATATCACGAATTCTAAAATTGGTGGCAAAATTACGATTTATAACACACGGTGTCTACCAGTTACCCGAATTCCAGGTTTTACTTACGTATATCAATCGAACTGTGAAAAAAAAAGAAATTCGAAAATTAAAAATCCGCCAGAATCCGCCAAAAAATCCGACCACAAATGAGCTGTCGGATTAGACAACTCGCCTTCGGAATTTACAATCCGAAGTTGGCGGATTCCCGTGCAAATAGCAAACCATAATACGAAAATACGATATCGTATGAATTCCGATTTCGGATTTTGATTCATAATAGGCCCCCTGTTTGCTCTGGCGCGTACGAGCATCGTCGAAACGAATAAATCGCATTATAGATCGAAATCTATTGTTTCCCATTGATGCGCGATAGAGAGGGTATGAAGTAGCTTTCCACATTTCGTTTATGTGGTCAGTATTCGAATTGTTTGCGCCAGAAGAAATTAAAACCCCAATGTATGCATAAAATTCTTGCACACTAATTGGTTTCCATGATCGTATCGAATTCGAGTTCCTTTCGTTATATATAGAAATTTCTGCTTCAGCCTTCCTGTTTGTATGTCGAACAATTAGATCCACCATCTCCACTGTAAAGATTTTCTTGAAGGTGTCTCTTATCGTTAGGGTTTCTGTCGACCTATGTGGACCACATCTTTGACGTAAAATATTTTGCGCGTGTGTTTTGTGTATTGGAGGCGGCGTCTTGCTCCACACAGTTTTATCTTTCGATATATATTCATTTGATCTTTCCTCACCAGATCCAACCGCTGATGTACTGGGCGTTTGATACTCGTTGCCACTCTCAGCCGACTCAGAATCCTCTTCACCTTCGGTCGTTTCGGCAGGAGTTCCTGTGTCTGACGGTGGCTCTTTTACTATACTCTCAGGCAACCAATTCTCATCATCGCTGTCGTCTTCGAAATCTGATTCTTCATCACTTTCTCCAAGCAGATTTTTCAGATAAATTTCTTGTTCCAAGCGACTCAATCTAATAGAATGATAAAAACGAGTTTATTATTATACAAAAATGAGATAGTTATCTATATATTTGGAAATGATATTCACCTTGCAAATTCAGCTCTCGATAGTTCTTCCATGATTTATTATAAAAATAACACTTAATTCAATTATAAAAATATCACTTGTTCGTCTCAGCAGCACTATTCAGAATAACACAAAACGCAGCATGTGGCAGTTTTTATGCTAGAGGGTAAGCGGGTTCAAGCAACCCTTAACAATTATGTAATTTTGAATACGGCAGTAGATCGACATTTTTTTCGCGTTACCTGAACAGCGTCTGCGTACGTTTCTAATGATGTTTATGAAACATTCCGTTGTAAAAAAAATTTCTAAACGATTTCATGGAAATGTGTCTTCAATCCAGCCGCACATCGCGACCCTGTAAAATTTTTCCTGGAATTATAAAATGCTAATTGACAACAAAATAATTTTGGGAGTTTCTGATGATGTTGAATTATTGTTAAAAAATATTGTAAGCGATTTCATGGAATTACGGACTCAGGATTGAGGACAAACTGGAGGTGGGCACCCAGGTACCCGGGTATACAACAACGTTACTTAAGTTGGGTATACACATAAGGGTTAAATCCCTTCATAGCAACCCTCCTTAAAACAGGCAATTACTGTAAAAAAAGGTACTTACAGTTTTGTAAATCTAAATGTGCTTCATTTCTGCGATGTGGTCTTAAACTTTTTGCCTGCAGTGTATATACTCTTTTTTTAAGTCAAAATATATAATAAATTTTATCATAATTTAATTTCGAAAACTCCTGTTTAAGAAATACTCAGACTAAGACCGGAAACTCAATTTCCCGTACTAAATTGTAACGAAGCAAAAATTTTCATTTTCTCGTCCTTGAATGTAAAATAAATTAAAATACACGGCTTTCCACCTTGAGTTTGAAAGATTGCTACGTAACAGATTTGCCTGATAATAATGAATACCATATGAAATTCCCAGACCATTCGTCATACTCATATCTCGAACCACTGCATGTTTCCATTTCCTGCATGATTCGTAACTGACCATTTCACTATTGTTCTTATTGTCTAACATACTAAAACTGTACTTACCATCGACCATTTGTTATGCTGGTTCTTGTAATTTGTGTTCAACTGTTTTGTGCTAACCAACAGAATTCCTAGGAATATATTAACAATTCGTCATTTTTTTTAAATTATTTATGCAGCACTTGCAGCGATTGTACTGAAGAAATCCAGGCATATGTTGCGGAAGTGACAAAAAATTTAGCAACTGAAATTAAATCCGAGCTACGTGAAGTTATATCGAAAGTTGAAGATGTCCTGGAGCAACGCGAAGATTCAGTCGATATGGGCTCGTTGAATGTTCTGACTTATCCAAATAATATCAATATGTAAGATAATTAAACATTTTTTGGTAAAACTGAACTTGATGCCCCACACAGCTGTTACATGAATTTCGCCGATAGATGTCAGGCTAATATGTTTGTGTTTTTGTGGTTGTGCGTTTGCTTTTGGGGCTTCTTTTCTTTCTTTTTTTTTTGTTTTTTTCATTGTTTTATCTTCTTTTTTATTTTTTTGTATAATTTTGTCTGTTTTTCCTCAATTTTTCACCCCTTCTACCACCTTTTCGTCCTCTGGTGGTGGGATTTCCCGGGTGTGGGGCATCAAGTCCAGTTTACCCCATTTTTTTTTGCTCCGTTAAATTATTATTATTATTATTGTTTTTCTTTCCATTTTCAGAAATGATGATTCTCGATCAGATTCCGTTTCTGCTACAGATGTTGCAGAATATTTGAAATGTTTTTCGAACGAAATGGCTAGTGAAGTGAAATCGGAAATACGTGAGGCTGTTAACGCACTACAAAATTGCAATTCAACACGAAAATCATCACCACCGGGTATTTTTACTGAAAAGGCGAATGGAAAAGAAAGGTGATTAGTGCATTTAATTCTAGGATTAAAAAATTTATTATAATTTATCAAATATAGTTTAAAGTATAAATAAACTATATATATTTCACAATCAGGAGTTATTTTTTCGGACTGTCGTAGTGATTTGAGTTTAGGTAGTAGTGAAACTGTATCATTTTCTGTGCGAAACGATTTACTTGTTGAACAAGAATGTATTAACTATCTGATCCATCGTAGCATTTCACTTTTTTCTCTGAATATTTTGAAGTTTAAAAGGCAATTTTACAATTTTCCATGCAATATTCATATTAGCATGTCTTTTTTGTGTTAGTTTGATTCTTTTCAAAAATTTCAAGAAAATAAATGTGCTTATTTATCATACTTCTTTAAATATGAAAATACTATTCATTAATAGGGAAAGATAACGAAAAAATTTTGGCATACGAGAAATTTTAGTCGAGTTTTTAGAAACAATTAATTTCTTACCAAGAATATATGCATATTTTATTGCTTCTTAAAATACTCTCTTGCAGCATCGATATATTTTTACAATCGAAAACAAAAAACAATTCTGAAAACACTTATGCCATTCTAAAAGTGACAGAAACCTAGCATTTGTAAGTTTCAGCGGCTGCTTTCTAGTTGTCAATAAGCTGACTACGCATATGAATGGAAATAAAAAGTAATCATTAGGAGCTAAGCTCGAGTAATTAAATTGGTATTGGCTGTTCTACGATCATCCAAAGAAATGTTTACAATATAGTCAGATTTACCGAAAAAAAGCAGCAACCATTTGGTTGGATCTTTCCTTGCACAATCCACTTTTGTCGGTCTAGGGTCATCTGGAAACATCTAAATAGTCAATAGTCCTTTTGTTCTGGATTCATAGGAATAAATTCAGGTTTCGTCACAAGTTACGATGTCGAAGTTTTGTTTTTTTTAAGTTTTTTCTGGAAAAATTTGACACGAGTTTCTATTTTACCTTCAGATAAGTTATGAGATCATGTAAAATATTCCAAAATGGTTCTATTTCATCCTATAGCACATGACGTCCAGAAACGATTAGTCTTCTCACAGCATCGATATGTTCGGGAGTCACAGCACTTCTTGGTCGACAACCCTCAAAAAAACCGTCACCGACATTTTTAGGAGTTCGAAAGAACTATCGAAACAAGTTGTAGCTCGTTGCTGAAGATAGTGCATCGTTGCCAAACGTTAATTTCATTCTACGCCTCCATTATTTCTGTGTCAAACCATATCGAAAGTCCTAAAAAAATCTTAGCTCTGAAGTCCCTCCGACATAGCTCCATAATTCCTTTCATAATTCCATAGCTCCATAATGTGATTTGCCAAAAACCACAGACGATCACGTAACAGTTCAAATTTTGATAAAAATCGTCTGTGCTGGAAGTAGCTGTTTTGTCAATATCAGATTCTACAAACGTAAGAACTGCCGAAATTGTGTCAGCAGAGGAAGGATAGTTTCGTCGCATATGATAACACGGTTTTCATCTATTCTTAAACATATAACTTTTCCAGTGTACATTCATACGAATCATTTTTAGCTTTATTGTACAGACTTTAGTGAAAACTACGCATGAAAATAACGTAACAGCAACATTTTAGCTTGAGTAGCCTAGTGGGTAGAGCACTGGCTTCTTGCGTGTGGGGTCCCTGGTTCGAATCCAGGTTCGGACGAGGGTCCGCGCACCAAGCTTTGAGTTCACCTAGCTCTGATTAGGTACCTGATTTAAATCAGGGGTAAAGTGAGGCGTGGAACTAATCACTCCACACTCGTATCCACAATGATTAAAAAAATTGTAATGAAGCTCTCTACCAGCTTCAACCCCTAGACCCGTATAAGAGTTGTCGTGGGATTGCTTTAACGTTTTACATATTTTAGGTCTATTAAGTTTACAAGTTATATAGACTAATTTAATTTGTGAAACAAATAATGCAAATTTATCTAATTATGTTTTGACTTTATTTCACAACGCTTCAAGACGAAAATATTTACTGTAGACCAAATCATCGCCATATTTGTTAGATTCCACCAAATAAAGTTTTAGTAAAAAAGGGAATTCCCTAGATCGGGCACTAGATTTTTATGTTTCCAATAAGCGGTATAAATTTCATTTATACCGCATTCCATCCGTCGATTTTTTTTTCTAAATTACAGTAGTCACTGACTTTGCAGAAATAGTTTGGAGTGTTCTCATTCGTTTCTCTGCCACATTTACTCGTGCAAAATCAGTTTATTTAGAGAGCTCTTTAGTAGTTGTGGCATATCTCGAAAATTCTTCATTAAGTATTCATTGAATATTAATAAAATATTTATAGAATATAATTTATTAAATTCTGTATGTTAATTTTCGATTGTTTTCGCTTGAACATTTTCGTATAATATTTTCGAGACCTCATGTTTTAAGAAAATGAATTTTTAAAAAATTGGTTTGTCTGATAATCGTAACTACCCTTGAACCCTTAACTTGATTTAGATTTGTGTATGATATTTAACAAACAATTTTTGTTAGTATATTTTCATTTATTAGAGATTATACGCTAGTTGGAAAGTAATTTGAAAAATATTTGTCATTTCAACCGTTTTTGTCTTGCTGTTAATTAAAAAATAATTTAATTTTTTAATTTTTGAAGTTTTTCAAGAAAATCCTCGGAAAAAATTATGAATTCATTCATTATTTTTTCGTTGTACTATACAATCATACACAGAAAAACAATTATATTTTAAGATAATATACTATACCTCATTGTTTCGTCTTTGTTGGCGTAATCGTAGCTTTACATCCCTTTTCGGGACTTAGCTTCTTGGCTTCTTACTTTGAATTGTCTCGGTCCAACGACCACTCCCTTCAATTTAGAAATCCAGGCTGCGATGCACAGTCTTCGTCGACAGAGTCTGACCAGCGCTTTCTGGGTTTTACCACTGGCCTCGATCCTCAGCTAATCCTTCGAATACCTTTTTGAATGCCAGATGTTGGTCCATTCGCTGCAAGTGAGCAGCCCATAGCAGCTTCCGCATTCTATTGATTGTGGCTTCCTCTAAATCGTTAAATATTTCGTATACCTCATGGTTTTACCTCCTTCGCCATTGGCCGCTCTCACGTTTTGCTCCTATTCGCCGGCAGTTCTCAAAATTGGTTGCTTCTCTGAAGTTCAATCTGTCAATGCACTAATACAAAACTCTACTTCAGTCACAATTTTTAGTTAAAAGTCAGTTCGCTGACAGTTGGCAGGCACCTGGTTGCTTGCTCGAACTTGCTCTACCAAAAAAGATAGAGCAAAAATCGTGCTCTAAATTGATCTAGCTCAACTTAGAGCTGGCTCATGAAACACAAATCGGAGCAACTTCGGGCAAGTTAGAGCAGCCGATTTTCTCATTGAACACATTTTGAGGAGAATTCCCAACCTAGCTCTACCTAGACCAGCTCATTAAACACAGATTGTTTAGGTCAATACTGGCACATGCTTTTTTAAAGTTTATGAAAATCTAGTAAACGTCTTTGTTCAATTCACAGCATTTTTCGAGCACATGTTTGACTGTGATTAGTCGTCGGTCGTTCAGACCTCCTTTATACTCTCCAATGAAATTGTCACTGTAAACTTTAATTCTATTTTCTAATATTTTCGTAACGATTTTATAGGACGTACATAGTAGTGATATGTCACCGTAATTTTGACACTGTAGTTATCTCCTTTTTGTGGATAGGGCATATGATGGACCAGCGCCACTATTGCGGTGCTTTCTACTGATCCAAGATTGGCTGGATCTTATGGTCCAGCTCCCGCTGCATTTAATTAATTCAGTAGGAATTTTATCAACGCCCGGCGCTCTATTATTCTGCTAGCTTCTTATGGCTGACTCGACTTCATTCTGCGTTGGAGAGGCTATTGAGACTTCATCAGCGTCTGTCGGCTCTGATATTATTGAACGATGTGCAGGATTTGTGAGTTCTTTAGAATACCAACTCCACCTGGACGATGATATTACCGATTAATCTCCACAGAGTGTCGTCTTAGGCTGATATCTACTCCTTAAACTTTTCACTAATTTATAAGCTTAACTATTTTTATGGTTCTCTAAGTTTATGTGAATGCTTTTCAATTACTCGTCATAAAATCTCCATTTCATATATATGATGACTTTGTTCGCTACTCGTTGGAGTTTTTCACAGTGTTTTCTCTTTATCCTGGTGTTCATTTCGAGAAACTGCCTATACTCCTGAATTTTCTTTTCTAGCGCATCCTGGCATTCGTCGTCAAACCAGTCCCTACTCTTGTGTCGAGCTTGCTCTATAAGGGTTTTCATTGTTGCTACTATCTCCATCCAGACCTCGTCAACCGGTCACAACATATTATATTGTAGCATGGGGTTTAGCTTCATCTCAAGAATTTTCGCGAAGTTCTCAGTAATTAGCGCCATTTGGAGTTTCCAAAGAGGACTGGTCTTCGCTACATACGCTTTTGATATATTAAACCGTTATTGCGACTTTACCAAGATGTGGTTCGAATCACAATTTGCTCCTCGAAATCTCCGGAGGTCAACTATGGTAGAAGTCCATCTCCGCTGAATAAGGGCATGGCCAATTTGGTGAAAAGAACTACCATTTAGCGATGCTCATGTTCTTTTGCGGAAGCATCGATGTGGGAAGCGTGTCAAACTTGTGATTTGCCTACCACATGCAAAGTATATCATTAGGTATAGTGAAGGCTGTGCCCTCCAACCGCTTCCCAAAGTATTTCTTCATTTCCGACTTTAGCATGAAATTCACCGAATATTATGTTGACGTCATTTGAGGGTAATGTGTGGAATAATCTTTCTAGGTTGTTATAGAATGCGATCTTCGCTTCCTCGTCCTATACCTCTGTCGGGGGCGTGAACGTTCATCACTCATCAGCCATATTTTGATGAATTTTTCGTTGATGCTGATCGCACACTATCATTCACTTATACTGGAGACAGACTGCAATCGAATCTGGTTTCACGCATCTTGAATAAATTTTGAGCTTTTAAATTTCCATTGCTTAATACACTAAGATAAAAGCTCAATGAGATTCGCAAAACGAGATGTGATTGTTGTCTGTCTCTAATATTACTGTTGGAGGAACTACTTCAAACTTTTATCTGCCACTTCAAACTTCAAACTTTTATCACTCTTTGTCTATAAAATTGAAATTTAATCTTTTTATAGACATCAGTTGTGAAACAATGGGGTTGTGGTAATAAAGAATATTGCATTTGGCTACAAATAGTTTTTTTTTTTAGTTAGCAAAGATCTTACATGATCTTTGCAACAATAGGTGTCATAAACCAAAAAAAAAAAAACACCGATCAAAAAACAACCATTTTAAAATAATTTTCCTTTATAATAATTTCAGATCATCAAAACACAAACACACTCATATTCGAATCGAAAAAGATAATTCTGCCGAAAATTCAAATAAATATCCAGCTGAAGCTATTTCGCGCCCGAATTCCACACATGGCTGGCATGTTCCGACCGCTGCAAGTCCTGAAAATTCTTCGAACAATTGTCCCTATACCGGAGCCATATCGAAATTCAAGGATCCGAATACAACAGCATCACAAGATTCCGGTATCAATATGTGTTTTGCTGATCATGAGGAGAATCGTAGTCGCACGATTTCCGAAAATCTCACAACAGACAGGTAAAGTTTTATGCAAAGTCATGCGTATGGAAAAGTGAATTGCTGGGATAATTGCTATGAATCTGAAGAATTGATTTGTACTTCGGACGATTGCCAGGATGAAAACTCAAGCAATTGAAATGATTTGTTGTTAAAGTTTAAGCTAACAAACAAATTGTTAGATACCGATCAGAATAAATCTGATAATATTTTTAAATCATTTATTTTATATCACAATCTAATTGTCTATTAGCATTACAATATCATATGAATATTTTAACCGCATTGGCATTAGATCATAAAACTGTCAAACTGTATTTTTTATTTGTTTTCAAATTTGATATTCGCGTAATATATGATATATTTATCATATTTTTGAAACTTGTTTCATTTTCTCCTAACCAACTTCATATGTACCCTTCGAACAAGCATTCCAAGCTCTTCCTATGCACTTTGTCTTGCATTTAATTAAATCTGCATCTCCTAATCGATCTGTACATGTATCTGACTAGGCCCAAAAGGATCTCACACCGTTCACAAAGCGATAGTTCACATAACGAGAATGCTTCTTCGTGCCATCACCATCACCCGCACCAGAGAAACAATCACAAATCAACGAATCCTTTTACCAGCCAAACGGAGTGCGATTGCAACAATGCGAAAGATAAGACCCGCACCTCCGCAACAATTGCTGAAAATAGTTCGCTAGCGTTGCAATTTCCACCGTTTGTACGACATCGAAGCGCTGATCCGGAGCCTGATCGTGATCTTCATAAATGGCAGAATCTACCGCGGGACGTTTGGAAGCAGACAGCAGAGGTTAAAAAAGATCAGATTTAATTGTTGATTTTTGCATCCAACTCATAGCTTGACATAACTTTTAACAATTAACGCAATTACTGTGCATTGCTTGTAATCCAGGTCTTGTGGTTGAAACTAATATGGATGGCTATTTCGGGAAGGATCAGGTTCTTGATTAATATAGGATAAGGAGTGCTGCTGCACGCTTGAAAAACTAATTAAGAACGGACTTAAAATCAACTGGGCTAGGTTCCATCCTTTTTCCACGGAGATCATTGCAAAGAGTGTCACTTGCTTCAAATGCAAAGAATGACCCTTTGGAGTCCTAGCCCCGTTGAAACGAGACTACCAAACAATACAAACTCGCTTGCTCTCTAACAAAGCATAATGCATCTATGCAGATCGATTTTGACAAAATCTCAGCTCTTGCATTGAATATCTAACTGGATTAAATTGAAACGAAATATTGACACTTTTCATTCAGTTAATCTTTGTGTCCAAATAGCGTCATGTAGCATTTTGTCTAATATTAATTAAATCATAAAGTCAATAATTTGACTTTTACATGATATTTACAACATGTGATATTTAGATGTTTTGTGTAAATAAATGTGTTTGTATTCCATTAAATATTCATCAATAATAACAGATTTGAAATAAACGTCAATTTTGAATTAATCTTTGTACTAATAACATATATTAACATGTTAATATTGATTGCATTGATGCGTAAATGTAATCAAATATTTTTAAATGTGTCTGTGACCACATGATAATTCTAAATCTAGATTATGTAAATAATTTAGGTTCATATACAAAGCTTACCCTTTATTTAACTCAGTTATTTGTAAGCTTGTCTGATATTCTGGTTGAATATTCAATGCAAACGAAAGATTGAGTGAAATCTCTTTAAAATGAATTGAAACAATAACAGTAACAATAATAAGAAAAGCTTTGCTTGTAAATACATATATACATTTTGCATGTATTTAATATTTGACTAAATATTATTGCTTTGTAATTAATATTAGAAGATTGATGATTGAATCAGTTGTTGGTTTTTACTATTCTATATTTTATAATGTATGATTCGAAAAAGTTTTGATGCGTGTACAATAAAAACGGTGCAATAATGTTGATTGTCGATAAACTTTTGAATGAATGGTTTGGAAAAATATTAGTTGATTATGAATTCTATTTGTTTGCATTTTGTTGATTCCATCAGGAAAATTCATTGCTAACACAAAGTATTTGAAAAGATAATATATTTTTTCAAAGAAATGTAAACTGACATTTACTTTTATATCCAGTTTATATCCAGTTTTATGTCCATTTTCAGTCTATTCTCCTATTAATTTGTCTGGTAGTTTTATTAGAGAACGAAAATCATTTTTTTGAACACTTTTCAAGTTCTATACATAACTTGGACTCTTGTAAATCTCAGAAATTTTCGACGTAATCATTAGAACTCGTATCGTAACAAATTTAAATGAGCTTTTCTGTTTTTAAACGTATCCTACTATTAGTAGAAGAAGACTTTAGCTAGCATTATAAATCTATATATAAAATATATTATAAAATTCAAAATTATCATTGAACGTGACTACATTGTCCGACGATTTCAAAAATTTGTTTATGAAAACACTTGAATCATTTACTATTTAACTCATTCTTCTGAAAATTTCACGGTAAATGTAGGCTTTTCTCGTTAGATATTTCTGCTCTAGAACTGTTTCGAAAATAATTGTCACGATTTTTTTCGCTATTTCAGCGATAAATCATTGAGAAATCATTGCTAAAATATGTATGAATTGTACGAGATTCAATGATCGATATGACAAATCTGGGTTTTTTTTTCACATGCCATAGCGTAGCGTACTAACGAAAGCTTTTACTTGACGAAAGCCTTTGATAAGCTTGATCACTCTATACTTTTAACTAAGCTTCATTCCTTACAATTCCCTTACTTGTTTTGAAATTGGGTTGCTTCTTACTTGACGAATCGAACCCAACGTATATCCTTTTGCGGTGCCTTGTCATCTGAAATTAAAACCACGTCTGGTATTCTACAAGGTAATCATCTAGGCCCTTTACTGTTCGCCTTATTTATTAATGACGTAGGTTCCATTCTGCAGTCATCTTCTGTTCTTCTTTATGCCGATGATGCTAAAATTTTCAAAGTTGTGAGAAACCTTAACGATTGTAAGGATTTGCAGCAGTCTCTAAACAGATTTGCCAGCTGGTGTTCCGATAACAATCTCCTAATTAATCCTCAAAAATTCGCAAAAATAATCCTGTAATCTATGAATACTCACTTTTGAGTACTTCTTTAAATAGATCAGCGAAAGAACTCGTTTTAGGAGTATTGCTGAATCAATCCTTCACATTTGATGATCACATCGATTCAATCGTTGTGAAAGCTAGCAATGCCTTAGGTTGAACATTTCCTTATTACTTATTGAAATAAACAGTTTTTACTCTAAAATTGTTGGGAATTCAAATTAGCACATATTTATTTATTACTTCTAAACTCCCCAAATTTTTTCTTGACATTAACATAGGCTATTGAACTTAGCATGACCGAATCCAATGCATAGGGGATTTAAATTCCGTGATATATTCAGGAATTTTTTTGGATTCTCTCTTTGAATCCATTTTCAAAAGGAGTATGGAGAGTTTAGATGGCACATAAAATCGATTTTTTTATTCCATAAATTGTTAGTAAAACAATTCAAGCATATGTTCCCAAAGCTTCGTATAAAAATTACAATTTGTTTTGATGCTATAAATGGAGGGTGGGGGTTGATAACATTTGGAGCACACTTTTCCATCTACCCTGGAGTCTGGTAGATAAGTTTGTTTACATGTTTTTTTATGCGCCTCTTAAACATAGAAAAACAAACTCACAAGCATTCCAAGTCGTAATCGAAATCGGATAATATCAACATGCCGTTGAGAAAGAGGATGCTGTTAGTAGCAAATGTTTAGATCAGTATATCTCAAAAACGGTTACAAGAATAAGTTATCAAATCTTTTTTGTTGGACATTTTCTAAGCTACAAATTCGTCATACATTGTTTTTCTGAAGACGTGACCGTTACTGAGATATTTAGGAAAGGTCACTTTTGGTGACCTTTGACCCCTTATGAAAAGTAACGCAGCACTCGGATCGATGGGGACTTTTGACATTTTGTTCAACACGCCAGTACCAAGATTCACACCAAAATTCAGCTTTCCCCTGATTTCTCCGAAGCATCATGTTAAATTCCCCGGACTAATACAGGTTATACAATAATCATGAATTGTTAATGCTGAAACGTTTTGAAAGCCTGGAGAAAATTTACTTTCAGGTACCGTATGGACTGGTTGACCGGTTAATCTAGATAGTGACTTTCAGTCGGTATATTTTTAGGCCCCAGTCCCAAGGCGGTATAAGCCACCGCACCATCTGGGGTGTGAGGTTGTCTGTCTGCAATTAGGTCTGCGTCTGAGATGGAGGCATGCTCCCCGAATTGTTTTTTATTTTGTATTTTCAACGTCGCATCTAGCAACGCATCTGGTCGCATCTTGACTGAAGCTGGTTTGCCAGTTCATGCCCGAGAGCTCTGTGGTACTGCACGGACAGAAACCCCTTTGTACAGTTTTTGTTTTTATATTGCGGCATTATTTCTTGGAGCAAGCCCAGTCCATTTTTCTAGTGTACCACACCAGCCGCAAACGGCTAGCAAAGCGTCATACCAGCATTCGTCGGTTGAGGACTAGAGGATACCGCGCTAATGCTGACTAGGAACTTACACGGCCACTTATAAGGTATCTGGCTTAAGGGCAACCAATCTTTTCTTTACCTAATTGATTTATGACCATCACCCTTTTGTCTTCTGGACATTGATTCAGCTGAAATGCCCTGCCAGCTCGTCCACCTCTAAAGTTGCAACAGTTTTGATCACAACGAGATCAATTTCCAAATACGTAAAAATTGCGGAGTAAAACTGTTGATGCTAATGAAGGCATAAAAAGCATTTCAGTTTGACGAGAATTTAGACGGGTATGAGACGGGTTGACCAAATAAATTATTCTGATTCATTTTTTTAGTGTTCATAATGAAATATTTCTATACAAAGGTCATTTTTTTCTTTAGAGACGAGCTATGTTTCAATTTCTTGGCAGATATCAAAATGTAGAGGACACTATAATTGGCACAGAAAAAGAGGGCAGATTACCATTGAAATATTGATATACGTCAAGCCACTAAAGCCACTAATTCAAAATATTCGGGTTTATCTGTACAGAAACATAAAAAAACAGGCATTTTATAAATTGATAAATTTATTTACATTACGATTGAAACATAAAGATTGAAAATTTATTTTATGGTGCATACTTAATTACGTAAAGTGCACTTTTTAAGTTTTTAAAATTTTTATGTTTTTGCTACAAAATATTTTAAATAGAAATAAATTCATAAAATCGCTCGAGAAAAATAGGATGGAAATCATATTTATTGCACCGAACTCTTCAAAACCGTAATCACATTTGTTTTTACTCAACCTAACAAAACATTACTATAATCACATTTAACTGTATTCGTGTGAATTGCCGAATAATTTTAAGTTTTAACAATGTAAACACTGGAGACTGATTTTGGTTTCGAAGGAGAATTCAAATAAAAAAAAATAATAATCAAGTAACAACATTAATATTGATAAGTCAAAGAAAAAATTAACACAAAAATGTGATTGTAAATTGCATCAGTAGATTTAGTTATTTTATTCGTAATTGATATTAATTCGAATTATTGAAATAATATATCAACGATCAACTCAAGTTGAAAAGCCATTGCATACTACATAAATTAGGATTAAGAGCAAAGAAAAGAACACACTACGGCATGTTATAGTTGTATAAACAGAGTTACGATTTAAAGTTGACTATTTTTAAACAATAAAACGTATAAAAGTATATGAATAATAAAATCAAGATATAATAAAATAAAATAAACAAAGAGTCAACTATGGTTTTTTTTTTAATTGAAACATAAGACAATTAGTGGTAGACAATTTTTTAATTCTAGCGGAAGTTTAGGTATTGAAAGAACAGTATGTTTTTCTGTTGATGAAATAAATAGTTCAAAGTTCTTCTATTCATATTATCTATTCAGAGCGTTAATTCGAAGTAAAAATCGCAAGTGCTCTTTAATATGTTAATTTGAGTCTCTAAAAATTGTTTTTTTGTGTAAGTGTAAAACAAGACGAGTGTAAATTACTAATATATTTTCTAAAATATTTACTTCTTTTCTCATCTATGTTAAACACTAATTGAATAACGAAAACTTATTATAACACACAATCACCAATAGGAATGATACCGGTATTGGCTAACAAAAATTAATCCTGAAACGAATAATAAATTGAAATTTGTGAAATTTCACGATCAAATTCGTTAACTTTCGTAAATTTATCGCAATTAATAAACAAAAAAAATTATATATTTAAATTTCACAGGCTATTAACGAGTTCGATATGATTAAGGAGGGTGATCGTATTCTAGTTTGTTTGTCGGGAAGTTGTGCATCATTGTGCCTATTACATGCACTCAGGCAATTTTCACGTGCCCGAGGCATTCATATTGAAATGGCTGCGATAACAGTGGGTAAATCTAGTATTGATCCAAGAGCTCTTATGTTATACATGAGAGATATTAATATTGATTTGTACATAGAACAATTAGGTAAGTTATTAACATTGAAATTATAAAATATATCTATAATATTTAAACTTATTGGATGACGCATTTTCAGGATCATCTGATAACTATAAAACTAAAATATGTGCATTGGCTAGAAGAAAGAGCTATAACGTTCTCGCTATGGGCAACACCTTAGATAAAATTGCTGATGATTTCTTGGTATCGATGCTGAGTAAAGGCAAACTGCATGCTCCACAGGCACATTGCACGACCCGGTAAGTTTATTTATTTCAACCAAACAAGGCGTACAAAAAAAAACACTTACAATTAATATTTAACAATTTATATAAATTTGTACAATACGCAATAATGAACGAATTTTAAAAATATAACCATCTTTGGTAGGGCTTGGATAGGGCATTCATGACGTGAGCACCTTAGTCAGAGCAGTTTTAAGCCTAGGTCGGGAAATGGTTGGGGAATAGTGTTTTGAGAAGCTATTGAATATTTTGCAATATCTATTGATTGGCTCATTGTTGGCGTAAACGGTGTGGTGTCGGTATTCATTGAGTAAACGTGTGTGCCTCGTCTGCCTTACTGATCCGTTGAAGGTGATCTTATTGGACAGAGACACAACATTGATCAAGCCCCTAATAACATCAAAAGTAAAGCAGGAGCATATGACTATCCTCCGCGAAGATAGACTTGATAGATTTAAGAGATTTAGCCTGTATCTGTATGAAGGTAGATTATCAAATTCGTAAGGATTATACAGATCTCTCAACGCAAATAGCAAGAACTGCTTCTGCACCGATTCGAGCCTATCGCTATGGACATCAAAGTTAGGGTGCCAGACAATACATGCATATTCGAGCAATGGCATATCTAGAGCTATGTATAAAGACTTCGTGACCCATAGGTTTTTGAATTCCTTCGCACGTCTTATTAGCCTTGCTTAAGACTTTGTCATAGTGTAAATTAAAACGTAGCTCTTTATCCAAAGTAGCCCCGAGGTCGATGACATTGTCAGCATTATTAATTGCAACATTATTGAGGCGGTAATCAAAATTTATATTACTGGTTTTGCGGGAAAAACTGATGACTTGACATTTACTGACATTAATGTCGAGATTATTTTGTCTGCCCACTGCTCAAGAGAAAGCAGTTTCGATTGAAGGAAAACTGAGTCTGATTTCGATTTAATTGTGTGGTACATTTTCAGATCATCTGCATAAATAAGGTGAGGGATGTCTGCTAAAACTTCAGAAAGATCCGATACGAAAATATTGAATAAAAGAATCCCCGAGTAACTACCTTGTGGTACACCTGATAAAACTTCAATTTTTTTTTGGATAGGATATCATGAAACTTAACGTACTGCATCCTATTTCGAAGATAAGAGTCTAACCAGTTTAATAAGAGACCCGAGATACCAAATTTCTGTAGTTTGATTCGAAGAATATCATGATCAACACGATCAAAGGCCTTGCTGAAGTCTGTGTAGATGGTATCAATTTGATGCCCTTTTTCCATGCCACAGAGAACATCTGAGATGAGAATCACGAGGTTGGTAGAAGTTGACCAGCCTTTTCTAAAACCATGTTGTTGTTCATTTAGAAGAGGTTCTATTAGAGTAGTGAGCTTATCACAGACAATTTTTTCAAATAGTTTAAGCAATGTTGATAGTATTGCAATACTTCTGTAATTATCAATTGACCGCCTATCACCACATTTAAAAATCGGGGTCAGATGGGATGATTTCCAGAAGGAGGGGAAAACCCCACAAGAAAGTGATTTGTTGAAAATTGAATACACGGGTAAGATAAGCGACTCCATGCATTCGAGTATGAAACTAGGAAGTAGCAAATCAGGACCAGCACCCTTGTTGACATTAAGATCTTTGATGGCCTTAGTAAAAATCCTTAAAACAATATATTTTTTTTTGCTCTGAAACAAACTTCTATGAATCCGTGTTTCTATACATTGTTAAACGAAATGAGTTTAATTAATAATTCTTTTTTGTCTATTTACAGAGAAGGTGACTTACGTGTAATACGTCCATTCGTTTACGTTCGTGAAAAACATATTGAAGTGTTCGCACTTCAGAAAAATATGCCATGTCGTCTATCAACAACGTCCAGTAAACCATTGGATGCATCGAATAGCATATTGCAAGTTCAAGAAATGGTCAATCCAAATGTTTTTGAAAATATCAAAAATGCACTACGACCATTACTATCATTTAGGTAAATATAAGTAAATACGGTATACATAAAAAATAGTTGTGTTTCCATAGAAATTAGTAGCATGATTGCTGAAAAAATAAATCCTTTTCTATTTTAAATTTTATGTCTTAGTACTCCTTTTTATCAAATCTTCTTGTAAGAAAAAATTAAAATCAAAATTTTTAATTAATATTCTGTTCTGTTTTTTTTTCTGTGTCTTTTTAGACTCGAATCAAATAAGTCATCTTATGAACATTTCAAATTAGCTCTAACGACTCGAGATTGACATATATACTACTATAATCGATATATTATTTTAAGAAATATTAACAACGTTATTTATTATAAATTGAAACTTTTATGTGATTTGTAATAAACATTGTTCTATTTTTTCTAAGACATGACATTTTTCTTTGAATACCCAAATTACCACATATCAAATAATTCATATAGCAATTGAAATCTAATACTATTGATGCACTTGTATGGATAGTGAGAATGCATAAACTGATGAAGTAAGAGGTAAGCTTCTCAAAAGAAATCATGAGATGTCAATTTTGAAACTATGAATTGCGATTAAATTCATTTAAATTTTACCACCTGTAATACGGACGCGACGGAGGCTGCTGATGGTAACGATCGATTCCATCTTGCTATATGGGGCCGAAATCTGGGGAGATGCGCTCCGAACTGAAAAGTTCCGGAAGCGCATTGCCAGTGTCCAGCGCAGGGGTGCTCTGCGTATCGCCTGTAGCTACCGCACAGTCTCAGAAGAGGCGGTGATAGTGGTATCGGGAGTAATCCCGATCGACCTACTAGCGCGAGAACGCAAAGAAGGGTACCTCTATCGCTCAGAGCTGGGTAGAACTGAGGCTCTGACGCACGCGCGTATGCTTACTCTCTTACTCTGGCAACAACGTTGGAGTTTAAGTGCTAAAGGACGCTGGACGGCTAAGCTAATTGGTCTCATTGAGCCTTGGCTTAACTGGAGCCACGGAGAGGCAAACTTCTACCTTTGTCAATTCTTGACAGGGCACGGTTACTTCAGGAAATACCTGAACAGAATGGGTAAGGTGGTCACACCGTACTGCCGGTACTGTGTGACTGAGCTCGATGATGCTCAACACACATTCTTTATGTGCAGTCGCTTCGTAAGTTTGAGGCGCACCATTGAGTCCACGATTGGCCTGGCAACGCCTGAGACAATCGTGGAAGCAATGCTGCGAAACGAGGAGAACTGGCGCGCAGTCTCAACATATCGTCGCTGTGAAATCAAACCGGCATATCTGCAAAAATTGAGTTTTTGAGTTTTTGGTATCAAAAAATTCCTTATTTTCCCTTCTATTTTTATGTCGCACCGGCATATCGTAAAGTTGAATAAAAACCCGTCTAATGGTGTTTTGCCGCTTTGCATTCACGTGGAAATAGCCCACATGCGAAAACTTTAAAGCGCTCTAGTGAAGAATGTGTATTTTGCAGATATGCCGGTTTGATTTCACAGCGACGATATGTTGAGAAAGTGCTGCGCATAAAGCGGGAGGAGGGTTGCCTTACCGACCCATGAACTGAGGTAGTTTCTGAAGTCCGTGGTTACCGATGGGTGAGTCAGCACGACCGGGTCGAAGCAGTGCTTAGGCGGGTCCCGACTCGGAACTTCGTGGGCTTGTAGATGGTCCTTTTTTTTTAGTGAGTGAAACCTCACATACCCCGAGGTGATAGGTCACCCGGGGATCTGGTATGCAGATTTTTTTTGCCATCTACACTAGGGGGAAAAAAAAATACGGAGCTCATTATTCTCCTAAATATATACTGTTGCATATACATCGCCATAGATTGCATTTTACCCTATCAATACCAGAAATAATGAGAATACCCAAAACATCGAGAAATTTACTCGGATTGTTTCTATAAAAGATTGAGTACCAAGTCTCCAAGGGTATATCTCGACGGTTCTTGTTATTTAAAAAAAAAAAAATATTTTCCAAAAATTGTGCTAATTATATCTTGAAAAAATTACTCCCCCGGCTCATCACTAACTGCACCTAAATTGTGAAGAAAGAAATCCAAGTGGGAAAGCAGAAAATACATTTTCAGCGAAATGTTGCAGCCAAAAGCCTGAAAATCTATGAGCTCTCCATAGACAGCTGATTTGGTGTTAACTTGTTGCAGCTTTAACAAACGAAACCCATGCACTTTTCTCTCCAAGTTTTTTTCTTCTTTTACTTTTGCATCACAAAATCTTGGAAATATAGAAAAAAGTTAACAAAAAAGTTAAACTAAGAAAGAAGTAATTAAAGGTAATCTAAAGTAATGAAAAAAAAAACCAAATAATGTTAGGTTATTTTACTAAAAATTTGTTGATTCGGCAAACATCGTACTGCCTCAGAATCAATAAATGTTGTTTTAACTTATTAACTGAATTAAATTCAGTTTTTAAAGATCAAAATGAGTTAGCTTCAACAAATGTACAAAAATGAAAATGAAAAATATTTTTATTACATTGAAATGAATGTAATTCATGTGGCAAGACATTCATTTTTCACGGGGCAAGACATTTATTTGCTATTTCGCGTGGCAAGACATTCATTTGCTATTTCGCGGGCAGAACATTCATTTTTCGCGGGGCAAGACATTTATTTTTCGCGGGGCAAGACATTTATTTTTGGCGAGGCAAGACATTTATTTGCTATTTCGCGGTATTTATATGTTGTATTTATATGTATATCTATAACTCAGCTTTTAAACACATTTTAATGTAGTACTAAACAATATGTATAGCCTAGTGAGTAGCCTAGTGGGTAGAGCACTGGCTTCTTGCGTGTGGGGTCCCTGGTTCGAATCCAGGTTCGGACAAGAGTCCGCGCACCAAGCTTTGAGTTCACCTAGCTCTGATTAGGTACCTGATTTAAATCAGGGGTAAAGTGAGTCGTGGAACTAATCACTCCACACTCGTATTCACAATGATTAAATAAATTGTAATGAAGCTCTCTACCAGCTTCAACCCCTAGACCCGTACGAGGGTTGTCGTGGGATTGCTTTACTAAACAATATGTCTAATTTATCTTGAATATATTTCCAATCCAGGTTTTCTATAAAAGCTTATTTAAAACTGAAATTTGCTGTTAGTTTAAATATTATAAATCCGTTCAAAGTACTTGGAAAATGGTGCAAAGAATTTCATTGTTCTTTAAGTTTGAACTATTTCCATTATTAAATTTCAAGTCCTTTGTAATATGGCAACTGCAATAATGTCAGTTTTAAATGCAATTTAGTACACTTTTTGTTCCTTACTTCAAACTGGAAAAAGCACTTGATATTAAGTTTTATATTACATATTCATTATCGATTTTATCGATGTTGTGTACTAGATTAGATACAAAAGTCCTTCGAGTTACGTGTTATATTGTTTCTGCGTAAGATAAACCGATGTAGGATTAACGCAGACACAACCTTTCAAATATTAAAGTAATGGTCAGTGGCGGCTCGACACAAAAACACTATTATAAGGTATACGCGGATACCAACAAGAAATATCTACTTTACTTTAACTCAGTGGTGGCTCGTCAGGGTGGGCCAAGCGGGCCGGGCCCACCCTGACGAGCCGCCACTGGTAATGGTATATAACAATATTCATATATCTTGCTTTAACAACATTGTTCGAAATCCGCGTAACTCAAATACTGAAAAATGTATTAGTCTTGATGGAGATTATGTCGAAAAATTTAATAAAAATAAACTCATGAAAAATTGTTTTTCTTAATCAGGCCCCGAACTTTTCACTCCACCCTCGTAAGTGAGATTTTGGCAAGACAGTTTTTCGGTAGGATTTATACCTACTTTGGAAAATAAGTCCCTGGTCTCAAATATTTTCTTGCCCAGATTTATCTATAAAAACCACAAAAGACTTTCTCAGGATGTGAAATTATATATTTAAGAATTTATTGCAAGGTGATTCACTATATGTAATTATAAATCTGATTGACTAGTGGATGGAGTAAAAACTGTTGGTATACCTACCAAATTAAGGTTAGAACCAATGCATGAGTCATTATTCCTCTTTACTGAGGGGCCAGAGGTAGAGAAATCACAGGCCGGTTCATGCTTATAAGGAAACTTTGCAAATCAGATCATTTTAAAGGCTTCTGGAATCAGGAAATCATCATCAATGCTAAGCGCCTTATCAGGCTGTTTTATATTCGAAGCCATAATATCCAGCTTCCTCTAATTATAAGAACTTCTTATAGCACTAGATCATCGCAAACCTAGTTAAATTAGGCGATTAGATCAGATCATAAAAAAAGTAAATTTTAAAAACAACTTCGTCGTCGTCGTAGCACTACAGCCCCTCTCGGGCCGTGGCTTCTCGCAGGTGACGCCTCCAGTTGTCTCGGTCCAATGACCGCGTCCTCCAATTTCTGGGTTTTCCCACTGGTCTTCGACCCTCAGCCCTTCCGTCGAATACCTTCTTAGGTACTCGATGCTCATCCATTCGTTGCACGTGACCAGCCCATTGCAGCTTCCGCAGTTTCACTATTGTAGCAACCTCTGGCTCGTCAAAAACCTCGTACAACTCGTGGTTGTACCTTATCCGCCATTGGCCGCCCTCTTGTTTAGCTCCAATTATACGCCTGAGGACCCGTCTTTCGAAGGCGTTCAACATATTTGCGGACGCTTGGGTAAGGGTCCAAGTTTCACATCCGTAGCACAATACAGGTCTGATGATTGATTTGTATACTTGGAGCTTCGTCTTCCTGTGTATGCAGCTGGTCTTCAGTAGGGCCAGAACGGAGTAGAAAGTTTTATTAGCGAGCTGTATTCTCCGTTTAATTTCGTCAGTTTGACTGCCTTTCGTTGTCAATTTCGAGCCTAAGTATATAAATTCGTCCACATATTCGTCCAAAATTATATTTTGTCTAATGGAGGTCTTCTTTCTTGTTTGCGTCATGATTTTTGTTTTCGTCTGATTGATCTTCAGGCCTACTTCTTTGGCTTCCTGATCAAGTTTCAACAGGAGTTCTTTGGCGGATGTGAAGGAACGGGACAAGATGTTAATGTCATCCGCGTAGGCCACTAACTGGTTCGACTTATACAGAAGCGTACCCCCTGTGTGGACAGGAATCTTCCTTATCACGTATTCAAGTGCTAGGTTGAACAGCAGAGGGGCCAACCCATCGCCTTGCTTTAGTCCGACATTTGTGTCAAAGGCGTCAGTCAGACCGTTGTTGATTCTGACTTGTGATGATGTCGACGTCATCGTCATTTTGGTCAGCCGGACTAGTTTTGCCGGGATGCCGAAGTATAGCATTATTTTGTACAGTATGTTTCGGTCAATACTGTCATATGCTGGTTAAAAAATCCACGAAAATCTGGTGGACGTCGATATTAAATTCCCAACATTTTCCAAGCACTTGTTTGACTGTGAAGAGCTGATCCGTAGTTGATCTACCAGACCTTAGAAACAACTTGCTCTAGAAAAAACTTACAAATAATTGTACTTACCAGTTGGGGAAAAAAACAATAGCTATCGAAGGCCAAAGATAGTTTTCACAAACTAAAATCTTTTCACAATGTAAAGGAACTGTACTCCAAATAGATTCGGAGCGAGTATCTGAGAATGTATGTCACTATGCATATGTATTCTAGATTAAATTAGAAACAGCCAGCTATACAATATTTGGTTGAATCGAAAAATATAATATAATGATATATTATCCGAAAATCGTCTTTTAAAAAATTTATAAACGAAAGTTTCATAAAACTACATTTAATAAAAATTTGGCTTACGGCAAGAAATCACAATACAACACATACTTATATCAAAGTAATAAAATACTATGAAGTAAATTCCAGATCAACGATACGACTGCATAATTTTGACAAGAGGCGTGTAAACGAGAGCAGGAGCATCGATTCCCCAAAGAAAATCAACGTGATTGAAGTTATCATATGGAACTTTAAATAACTGCGATGTTCTTTCTAGTCTCTTATAGACTTTTTCCACATCCTGCAAAGAAATATACTAGATATTTAAGGAAAATCATAATAATTTTAAAATTCATTTGACCTTTGGTCCAGCTAACCAGTCGTTTTGTGCATAAAACAGAGCAAACGGTGTACTGATTTCTGTTAAATTGTATGTCAGTGGCTTATCCTGTCCATATCGTCTTTTATTCTCTGCTGATCCATAGTCAAACCATTGAAAATTACCTGCTAAAGAGAGTTAGATATTATTTATAAATGTTTTTTTCTTCATATTATTATAAATATTTGTTTAAAGTTATAAGGTGAAACAAACCTTCATCGATTTCCTGTGCATAGTGAACAAGTGTCTTGGTCGATGTCCCCGCTGGTGTATGACTGAATATAATTGGAATCAATGTCTAAAATGACAAAAATAAAATAAAGCTTTATACACACAAGGACTGTGCTTATTTAGTGAAGAATAAGGAAGAAGGCATACTCTAAACAAATATTAATTTTTTTTTTTGAAATATAAAAGAATTTAATGACAATGATTTACGAAAATGATTTACGTACTGAATTAAACTGTGATTTGTCAAATCCGCACAGAACGTACAAGGTATTTTCACAGATTTCCCTTTCAACTTGAGTCAATTCGCATCCATACTTGGCTAAAAATTTGACGATTTTATTTTGCGGCAGAAATTCATTTGCTCCCAGAAATTTAATAATCATCTAAAATAAAGATAATCTGATTAATTTCATCTGTGAAGGTTAGGATGAAAATATTCTTTTCAAAATTAAAATGTCGATATGAATGCTATATACAGACAATGATGTATTGAAGGTTTTAAAAACAAATTGTTAGTATGTTTTATAAAAGTATATAAACATCGTATGTTTAGTTGAAATTAAAATGAATTATCTTTCTAGTCACCTAAGTTTGATGTTTGTTGATAATAATAGAAGAAAAAACTATAACATTTAACAATAATTTATTAGAAAGCAACGTTTTAAGTCTTAAGGGTGAAAGTTTCATAATATCTTGTACTTTTATCCTTTTTTTTATAATGGGGGAAGGAAATTCAACAATAAAAAAAGTCTAGCGCATCAGAACCGCTGGAAAACTGAATTTTGAAGAAATTGTCTTTGAGTGACCAACAAATTTGGAAAGACGTTGTACACTTTTTTTGTAGTATCACATCAACCATTCCTTATCCAAAGCAACACAACCCAACTATAACATAGATGATGAAAATGTTCAGTGCTGGCAACACTTTTCCAACGAAGCAGCAATAAGTTTACCATACCAAGCTCATACTTAAATTAACTTATCCTTTGAACTTTGTTCTCATCGCAGAGTTTCATCGAAAGTTTCAGCGGTTAAACGTTGTTTAAGGGGGCCATCCGAAAAATTTTCAAAACTCGGAAAATTTAGAAATTGTGTCCTTATTTTTATTGCAAATGCTTTACATTTGAGTATGTAACTTGAAACATCTGTTGGTGCAATATTTATGAAAATGTCCGATACTGGTTACCCTGTGTTAGCAGCAAAGCAAAATACTCGTCTATACCAAATCTGCTTCACGTTAAGTTAAACCCACGCTGTGAATTTCGTTTCGATTGAAGCACTGCGTTGGAAGTTATACGGGTGAATAGAATTTAAGGGTCACCACCCTGAACACTCTTCAAATTTTCAAAACGTTAATATTTGTTGTTAATTTTCATTCCAGGATCTTTCCCATTTGCAAATCTAATGGCATAATCGCTTGGTAAAGTGATTCTAAAAAACTACAAAAATTGTCATAGCTGGCAGCTCTTTCATAATTTTCTTACGAAATTCCTACGATATTTGGCTTTCATTAAGGTCTATTTACTGCATGAACTTGGTTTTGATTTCATGACTGGACCGGAAGTTATAGGGAAAAAAGCTTTATTTTGCTGAGCAAATTTGCAGGATTTAGGTGACAAAAATCACCATAGCTGGCAACTCTATTCTAATTTTTCAACCAAACTTTCATCAAATGTTGTCTAGAGTAAGGTCCAAACGCTGTGTGAATTTTGTTGAAATCTGACAGCTGAATCGGAAGTTATATGCCAAAAAGCAGTTTTTTTCTCAGTAATTTTTCAAGATGGTACCACTGCCACAGTGCTGCCTACATTTCAAAATCACTTCTATCAGACCTGGTCCTGGTTAATACCAACATGTCCTGTGAATTTCATTATGGTCGGATAAGCCGATCGTCAGTTCTCGTGAACAGAAGTTTCGAGTGCTGAAAATAGAGGTAATTTGGTGATGGTTTGCTGTTCTTGTGCAAACCGGAATTTTGAAAATTTCAATTTGATATGATGGAAAAAGGTTAAAATTTATCAATGATTTGAAGTTTTTGTCAAAAAGCAAAAAATTTTCAGGAGGGTCGTTGATTTGAAGGATTTTTTTTCAGAAGCTTGCCGTAGCTACAGGGTTACCCGCACTGTTTTGAAAATACACATGTGCTAAGTCTGAGCTAATTATAACACGCTCTGCAATTTTCACGATGATCTAATGTTTTCGTCAGAATTTATGATAAATCAAAATTTGAAAAAAAAATCCTTGCCTACTTTTAGGCACTCAGCACCAACACACGGCTCAAAATTTCCAATTCTTTATCTTAGACAAGCTAAGAATACAATAAGTTTTCATTCCCAATACTTTTTTTTAACAAAAAAAAACACTGCTTGGAAATATAGGAGTACTTGAAAATTCACTAAAATGCCCGCCACCACCAAAGGGTTAAGAATATCTGAATTCTAGCAAGTCATGGACCTACCCACTATATACATCTATGTCCTCCGAAAATTTCAGCTCAATCGGATCCGCCACTCCAGAGATTATCTCCCTTAGTCATTTTGCTGATATATATATATATATATATATATATATATATATATATATATATATATATATATATATATATATATATATATATATATATATATATATATATATATATATATATATATATATATATCTATATGTAAAGAAATATGAATTTTCGGCAAAGCGAGTTTAATACTGAATTTTCTGCGAATTAGGACAAATAATTACGAAACCCATCAAGAGTTAAATTATGTATCTACGATCTGGAAATGATAGGTTATCTGTGTAATTTCGTTATATTACCATCTGATTTCGATATTTACAAAAATTTAAAAAAAAAAACCGCTCTCATTTAATTACCAAACACCATTCTTGCCATAGACAATCCCAATAGCCTGCCTTAAAACTAATCACAGTAATGATCTTACCAAAATTCTTAAAGACACATTATTTAAGATTCGATTGGCAATAATATCAATCCAATTCGGAATACGAAGACTGGTCAGATATTTTAAAGGAATCTCAATGTTTAAATTTTCATTGTTTGTTTTCGTTTGCTACAGTGAAGATCGATTTGTGTCTGTGTAGAGATGAAATTATGTGCGCAAAACGTGAGTAAGACAGCAATTACCTCAATGTCTTTCGAGAATGGAGCCAACAATCGTATTGGACTCTTTACGTGACTCATATAGGCAACGGGAGCCAGTGCGAAAGCGGCCATAATTTTATTATTGTATTCTGGCCGTGAAGCGAGAAGAGCAAAAGCCATTGTTGTCCCCATGGAGTGACCGATGTAGAGCAGGTCTTGTGATGTACTTCGATCATCTAGATAGTTCATGTAACTTTCCTCATCTAAACATATAAATTATAACAATTAGATCAAATTCATACACTTTTAAAAATAAATTACCCTTTATTTCATATATATAATCGATTTCTGCAGGAATATCGTAAATGGCCATTTCGTGCCAACTGAAGTCCCAATATCGTGAATCTGTATTGCTCATCGATACGTGTCGTCTGGAATATGTATTCCCACGGGCGTTGCCTAGCCAAACATCATAGCCAGCATCAGCAAGGATATAGGCTAGAATGAAATATTTCACGTTGTCAAAATCAGTCTACGAAATTCTAAAATAGTACCTAAAGCTTTCCCCGGACCACTGATCACCCAATCTGCTGAGCTTGACAAAAGTCCATGCTGCAGAAAAACTGGTTGTCCTCTGCCTCTTCCTCCTTTTTGATGGCATCCTTTCCGACCGCACGGAATGCGATGCATGGTCAGCAAGTAACCGTCTTCTGTTTTCACTGTATGGGCTTCAGCAGCATAGCCATGACGAGTTGCAATTTCAATCTGTGAATAGTTGATGATGATTGTAGTTACTTGCAAACACTGATTAAAGAAGTCGTGTTACTGTTGTCAAATCTATATCAGGATTATACGGTGGCTCCAGAAAATTGTCTTTGATCCATGTCAACGGATCCCATGGCGGAATTTCTCGTTGTGGTTCTGGAGTGTCTTTCGCTATGATTTTCGAAATTAGGCTGTCAATAATTTGATTGGCATTCACAGCAAAAAGTAAAGTTGTAAGGAATATAGTAGCAATTACAGCCTGCATCGTACGAGTAATTTTCTGTTCAAATAAAATAAACAAATCCAACATAATATTAGTAAATGTATAAATAAATTAAAATTAGGTTTAGTTATCTTTGCTAATTATTTGACCAAAATTGAAATTATTCCAGAAATTTTTGTTTATAAATGGAAAAAATCGTTTTATTTTCCTTCTGGGGTCTTTCGAAAAAATTTTTTTATGATTTTTGAATAAAATCAGGGTTATATTCACTTTGCCTGAAAAACCATATTTCATTATGTATATACATATATTTATTTCAATCCAAATTGTACGTGAGATTATCGTTGGAGTGTGTGGTCTGATCAAGGCTAAATTTTTGAAGGATTCACATGAGATGTATATTTTTGAATAACACAAGATAAGTATATTTTTAAACTTTTGATAAGAGCAGGGAGCCTAGTGAATTATCAGGTACCCCCTGCATAGCTATGATAGCAAAAAAATTCGAAAAACCAGTTTGCCAAATGAAAATTGATAATATTTTTAACTTGGCTAAGATGACGCTTTAGGAACATTTAACTCTATATGAAGGCAGAGTGTCAAAAAGTAAACAGATATTTTTTTTAAATTTCGAGTTGTGATAGCTTCTGATGAAGTCATTAGCTTGTTAAGAAATTTACAGGACATATTGCTTTGTGCTTACACGTTGTTTATTCAGACTGTCGATTTAAGAGGTAATCGTTTTTAGACGCGCTTACCTTTAACAGCTTCTCGTCAAAATGAAGCTTTAACAAGTAAAGCAGCACTGTTTTGAAAGAACTTTGACGAAAGCATGTGCACCGAAAAACCTCAACAAGACATCGCTGCAAGAACGAATGAAAGCAAAAAAAAAAATACAAGAATCTAATCAAGGATGAACCGTTTATCTAGTGGGCTGAAAAGAAACATATCCGAGGAGCGGCTGATAAGTTCGCGGGCTAAGGTACTTATTGAATGAAAAGTATAGTTTTGTATTTTTTTTTTTTTTTTTTATGCGATTCTTTTCAAGTGAAATACACAATCGTGAATATATTGCCTTTACACTGCTGAAAAAATATTCTTGCGATTTCTCTTCAAAATGGTTTTCTACGGCCGCATTCATCTCACTGTCGTCCGAAAATCTTCGTCCCCGTAACTCCTTTTTTAGGTTAAGTCGAAATGGCTGCCGATCCACAGAGACCTGCCGACCGGCACACATAGGCACAAGAGAGGCCCGTTGTGATGCCATAATAAATTACTGACTCTCTCCTACTCACTGAAATCAGGAAACCATCTGCTTCCTTTGATAAATCGTACTATGGTCTTTAAATTGAACAGGGACAGTTCCGTCAGGTTTGAGAGAAAGGGTGCACCAAGTGCCGCCAATCTTCTCCTTGGCAAAATCGGGCACTGGCACATGAGATGGAAGACGAATTCCTCCTCGTCCTCAGAGTTACAACTCCGACAGAAATCCTTAAACTCTACGCCCAATCATTGCGCATGCCGCCCTATGAGGCAGTGACCCGTTAAAACGCCCACAGTACAACGCAGAGCGCTTTGAGTTAAGCCTAAAAGCTGCCTGGTGCGATGTGCATCCATGGATAGCCAGGACTGCCTTGCTGGCGCGCAGGATGATTCCTCTGCCCAGGTCTTCCTAGCGTCCTCAAGATATTTTTGCCTGATGGCCGATTTCACCAATGTGAGGAGCAAGAGACCTCCGGTAACAAGGTTCCAAGCCTTGCCAGCTCATCGGCCTCTCAGTTGCCCTGAAAACCCCTATGTCCAGGTACCCAGATCAATTGAACAACCGAATGCCTCGATATCTCCCTAAGAGATGCACGGCATTCAGCAATAATGATGGACACTGTACAAGGACCAGCAAGGGACTTAATAGCCGCTTGGCTATCTGTGAAAATACCAATATTGAAGTAGTCTGGTAGACGGAGGGACAGGTTGAGATTCAGCTCATCCGAGTATACACCACACCCGACTCTATTGATAAGCTTTGAGCCGTCGGTGTACACATGGATAAGCCCACTTTCGAGGGTGACGCCATCACGCCATAAATTTGAAAAAAATTCACTAAGAGCCATGTCCGGACTGAAGGGTGAGTGGCCGATTTCTGGGAATCCCATAGCTTTCATCGCATCCCTCGCAACTCGAGCAGTTTGAACGTGCGCGTTGTCTGGTAGAAACTGCACTTCGCGCGCCAGCTTATCGTGCCTCTTCTGTACAACTGTTTCACGTGTCTGACCCAGTACATTAGCATAACAATGGACGTTCACTATAGTCCCTTTAAGCCTGTAATCAATTAATAAAGTTCCGTTCTTATCACAGAAAATTGTAACCATCATTTTTGACCCGACTTTTCCACTTTGAATTTCTTTAGTGTGAATTTCTTCACATGTCTCTCTTCCCTGTTGAATATCAAGGTGCAGAATCCTAAATAACCGATGACATCTCTTAAATAATTTCTTTCTTTTTTTAACCAGGAATTCAATCACAGCACGGTGCTCATAATTTCAAAAATTTACAGTTTCCGTTGACATGGTCTTGTTGCTTGTTGTAGGGATGAAGTGTTAATGAACAAGGTAAAAAAAACGTGGTCTTTATACTAACAATTAGTCACAAAATTAGCGTAATCAGTAACAAGATTATGAATCGTCGCTAGGTACCTTAGGCCGCAATCATATCAGCCGCCTCTCAAATCATCGGCTTTTTAAGATCAAGTTAAAACACAGGGGGTCGTTGCAGCTTTTGTTTTTCTATGAAAGGATATTTTCGAAGAGCTGCTCTCTGCTGAATGGCTTAGTTCACAGAATTTGTCAAAAGGATTAGTTCTAAATGCTAATTTATATGTTTATTTGTTTTTTTTATATGAAGTTGTGTTTGTTAGTATATAATAGTTATTTCCATTATCTCCATTTATACACTATTTACTTAAAAAAAACACGTCAAAAGTAATTGTGTTCCATACCTATAGAATGATCCAATCAAAAACTAATTTACACATTTGAGTAACACACACTGATTTCCTCATTCGAAAGAGATACGTAGAGGTACACAAAACTGAGTCGTTTTTTCCATCTTTAGAAGGTCCTATCTATTTAAAACAATAACAAGACTCGCGGATTGGTTAGGGCTTTGTTGGTCCGCTGTATAGATTTTTTTCCTAAGAGACTTTGTTGTTGTGCTACCGTTGGATATGAAAGACAAAGTAGTTTTGGAAATGGGATAGGAATATTAAGGTATTTGGCGGCGGGTGACGGTAATCGTTTGGAGTCTTTGGCCAGGACTGAACTGGCACGTTCGGTTTATTCGGTTCAAGAAGAAATTCATAAATCTAGTAGTCGAAATAGAATTTAAACTACCTGTTGTTGAAAATTCTCGAATCTCAGCATGTTAATGTTCTCACGGAACCATCTTAACGATACCCATGATTATTGTTAGATGCATATCAATTGGATTTATAAATGTATATAACACCCAGCCTACAAGGAAGCGACATTTGAAGAAAAAAAATACTATGCGAGGCAAATCCACCTAAAAATATAGGGCTGAAAATATAGGCTATATGTGCTTTTTATTACATAAACACTCCCAAGAAGATTGTTACTTTAGAGACCAACTTATACCACAAGAGAAGCAAACGACAGATAATACATGTTTTTATCAACTTCATTCCTTTAAGCATGAAAAATAATTTTAGATCAAAGATGTGGAAGTAGAATAGTTGAAACAAAGGTTGAAAATAAGGGCCGAAAAATGTCGATTGTAGTTGTTGTTGCTGTTTATTTGGGGCTGAGTGAACTGGACAACCTATCTTTTTATTCTTACTGAAAACAAATAATTTATAGTTCAACTAATTTTCCAACTTTCTGTTATGATAGAATCATGTTTACATCAAATGCTCTTGAGTTTTTTAAAGCTGCTAAATATTCTCAAATTGAATTTATCTGATACGATTTTTGCTAACAATCAAAATTTCAAACAATATCAAATTGTCTTATTAGAAGACAAAAAATGAAAACAGAAAAGAAAACCTCTTCAATTGTAGATAAGACCAATTGCAAAAAAAAACAAAGATTTTTTTGTGTAACAGTGTCCATCTTTAAATAGATACTTCAGGCCATTTAATTTTTATTTTAGGCTTGAGTCATAGGGCGGCTCAGGTCCCATACTACCTGGTGTCCGCTTCCTGGATGAAGGCATTTTTACCGCATTTTCGTGTATGTATTCACTTTTCAGTGAACGCGTATCTGGATCTGCCAGCCCATGCTTCAGACGTCTTTAGTCTGACGCATGAATACCACGTAGCTTGCCTCTTGTGCAATGAAAATGGGGTGGAAAAATTATCCACCCCATCAAAGGAACTCACCCCGGTCACATAGAGCTAGCTCAGCGATGTAGATAAAATGGCGCCCCGGTAATATGGGCTACAGTCCTTCTCTGTCATTTCTATGGGACCCTGTTCCAGAGACAAATAATCAGACTTTTGTCCATCACACTTTTGATTAGGCATTTAACCGGACTTCGATTCGGTTGAGCGCCGAGTCAATTTTCCATTCAAAAAACTGCTACACCAGATAAACAGAGATTCGAGATTGGCCACATATATTTTTTTCCACACCAACGAAAAAAAGTTGTTCTAACTTCCTGTTTCCTATCCGTTCATTTCTATGTGTGCACTTATCACAATGATGCATACTCCAACTCCGACCTTTGGCATGATTTCACTAGCTTCCTGCTATTGAAACATTGCATATATTTTTTGGTATCTCTAAATTAGTACAATGTTCACATTGTGAGCGGGGAATATTGAGCACATATTTTTCGAATAGTTCAAAAGTCTATCTAGTTATTTTTCAGTTGAAAAACTATGCAAAACTGAATAGTCACTACATCAGAAAGTAAGCAAACACACGTTTAAACTGAGTTTAGTCAATTTCGCTGGCTCTCAATATAACCACAACACGAGTAAACAAAATCAGTTTATGTACCTTTTTACTTTTTCAGACAAAGATACAAAGTATAATGTGTGATTAATGTAGGTCAGCATGCCAAGTATCAGAAAGAACCAAACAAAGCATGAAATCACTTGAAATTTATTTGCCTCTTGATATGAAATTGAAATATCTTACCATTGTCATATACACAATTAAAAGCCACCTATTGAATGAATAATCGATTTAAGATAAGTTTTCGCGCTCTCGACAAACCACAGGCAATTCACATGCACTTGAACTTTATTGTTTCTTTGAATCGTTTCTTAACTTTTACTATATCAAATCAGACGCGTCTCTACCACTGACCAAGATTTTTATACAACAATGCGTTCTAAAGCGGAATTAAGTCACAACACTGATTTCGATTTCACGCCAAGGGAAGCCAACAAGGCCAATGTATCACTAAGTTTCGTCGACATTTGTTGCCCAAGTATTTGATTCGTTATCATATTACTTCTAAAAAAAGAAAGATGCTTACATCCAAGCCGGACTTATCAAGACTGAATGATTGCTTGAAAGTCGTACTGATGTTTGGTGGCGATCTCAAGAAAAGATCGAAACTTAAGAAGGTGAAGCACAGTACAAAACTAAGACAGTACTGAGTGAAAAATCTGAGCTAGCATGATTGTTTACGGTGCGGTCTTGCATATATTGCCGAGACGACAATATAATGCTCGCTGTTAAGAATGGTTGGATTAGTGAAAGCTATTTTCTTAGCCATCGATTGTTTATTCTCCCAGCATACAGGCTAGTAATAGCAGATCCATCCATTTTCTATGAATATCGGAAAATTTTCCAGCTTTCAATCATTAAGTATTATTTCCTAGCATCACTTTAATTCTCTTTTCTAGAGTGATTATTAATAAAATCGAAATTTTCAGAGGTTACCAAACGTTTTGTGAGCGAAGCCCCAGCAATCTGGTGCAAATTATTCTTAGCAAATATTACTAAGAAATTAGAGATAAGAAAACTATTAAACTCATTCTAAAAATAGCTAATTGCACTTCTAAATCCCCCACAAATTTCAAATTAGATATATTTTCAAATATATTTTTTTTAGGTTGCTTACTAACCATACGGGACTTATTCAATTTTTTAAAATATTAAAGGTGTGAAAATAAATTAGCAAAGCTTTTGCTGCATATTTTTCTTGCAAAAAAAGTCATCGTACCACATCTTGCTAACCACTGCCAAACAAACGCAATCATCAGTAATATAATCAGGTCCAGCATTCCAATCCAATCTCATATGTAAGACGTTCAAACCCGTCCAGAACGAAGAAAGTTTTTCTTGAGCTCAGTCAGTTCAGCCCCAGTGTCGATTGAGCTTTAACAACAGAGTTTTTTTCTTGTATGTTGTTTTTACGATACCGGCTGGTTAGTTAGCTAGTTAGCTAGCACTAACGTAGAAAATGAAACCTAAATTTGTTTACTGCTCACATAGCTTATTGGTGACCGGACACAGCCGCTCAAAGTTCATTCAGCTCGTAATCTCGCACATGGAAGTTACATGTTGTTTATAGAGGTCATGTACGTACGTGACGAATTTGCATACAGTTTAAACTTTAGGTGATTAGCAGAATACTTCTTAATAATTAATGAGTCATTATGCACAATATGTTCATAATTAATATTTATTTTTAATAGTATTTCGTTCTACCGGCGAAAAAAAAACGTCATTTCAGATTTCAAATATCAGTTAGTATTAAGAAGTTTCGATTGGAAATGAAAAATGTGATGTAAGTGACAAAAGATATAAGGTTGCTTTTGAAAATAGATATGAGGTTAATGTTGCCTAATTTTAAAGAAGTATAACTTATTTCTTATATATATAGCTTTCCACACGCTGAAGAAATTCGCAGAGGTTATTGGCATATCTTAACACTTGGTCTAGGTGAAGCTGAAACAAGGATTGATTCTTTTGTGTCGGCGACATTTTAGTAAGTTTTCAGGTACCAATTTATTTGTATAGAGAAAAGAAATTGTGATAAAACCGAGTATGAAGAATGAGAATTAATATCGTTTTAAGCTTGGCGACGACGATATTTGTAATTTTTTTTAGCCGTTTAGTGATCCCTACGCAAAGGACCTCCCTACTTTGCAAAGATAATCACGACGTTATTAAGGCGACTGCACATCTGGGTGGAGGTAGCGGCTCAATCAAACAAAACTGAGTACACTAAATAAACAAAACAATACAAAAGACAAGACAGATGCACAACAGGACGTGGGGACGACAGCGGCAACGCAGGTCTAACGAGGCGCCACCATCGACCTAGGGCATAGCATAAGTACTAATAAATAGCACTGAAAGAACGTGATTTATTGATGGGAGAGATTGGCAGGGAGTGAAGGATTTACCATCAGCTGGCACGTAAAAAGAGACAAAACCAAAATAAGTTCAGTTTATCACATCCGAAAGTGAGAAAAGCATACTGACAAACGACAGGTGAGAATGTATATATCCGTGTGAGCTGATAGGTGAGAGTGTGTTGGCGTACGTATTATCCCATCAAGAAACTAAGCGCAGCGAACATTCACTGGCAACAAACGAAATTCCCTGTATTTGGTTGCATAAAAGTGTCGGAGATATTCCGTTTACTCGCCAAATGGCATCAAAAGTAGTATTCCGCACTAACTACCTTATCGCTTACCATTTTAATACTGAGAAAATGTTTTGAGAAAATCAATATTGCATAAATCGCCATTAGTTAAAATAGTCTTTTTGGTAAAGCACATGTATATTGCCTAGTGGGAATGAGAAACGAATTTGATCGTAGCTGGGTTGCTTGGCGGGGTACTTTGTGTCTTTTTCCAACTTGGACTTGGATATTGCTATCTACTTCTCGCAATTGTATCGCAATTGTATTGCAATTCACGTACTTTCCGAGCTATATATAGTTCTTAAGCTATGCCTAGGGTCCATCCAGAGGACGCCTCCCATGCCGAACACTCAAACGCGAAGCCAGGGAGCGATCAGCTCCGTATGCACAACAGATGCGCAAAGAGCCAAAACTCAAATGACCTATTGAAAATCTCGCACTGCGATGACCGCGCAAAATTGCAGGATTCGATCCGGGCCACCATAGATGGCACAGAGGGACGTGAAGCTCGTGACTCTTAGAGTCAAGATCAAGCTGCTCGACCTTAAATGCCTCACAGTAAACGAGCAGATGACATCCTACACCTAATGCGAGGCTGGAGAAGAAGGAGCCGGCGAGGTGAAAAGCACATTCTTTTCCCCTAAGACAAGGAAACAGAGGAGGATGAGGCGCCAGCATTCAAAATCCTCCAGTCTGGTCGAGCCTGGGTAGGCATGATAAGTGTCCGAGTGCGAAAGTGAGCTGAGGTGACGCCCTGCTACCGGTCCTTAAGCTACGACCACATAAGGCGTAGCTGCAAGGTTCCGGATTGGAGCGCTAGCTGCCGGAAATGTGGACAGGTTGGCCACTACTCTGAGCAGGCTAAGTGCGTATTACGTGCTGAGAAACATGGCGCGAATGGCGCTAAGCATCGATGCCAAGAAAAAGCAAGGAAGGATATGAGACTCCTTCAAGGCAACCTGCAGGGCTGCAGAGCTGCGGACGACCTCCTAACGGAACTAGTTTGCGAACATATGGCTCAGATCATATTGATCAGCGAGTCTTATAGGGGGTTGGAACTCGTTCGTTTGGCTGGCAGGTGCTACGGGGTACGCGGCGATTTAGATCTCTGACGGGTAGAGAGCTCGGTTCAGGCAACGGTCACGTACCGGTGACACACGGAGAGATAACCTTTGTGAACTGTTACCTGTCCTCGAATGACTCAATGCAGGATTTCGGAATCAAGCTTAGCTCACTGGAGAACTCTCTCCGTGGCATCGCCGGCAATGTCATCGTACGGGGTGACTTCAATGCAAGGGCATTGGAGTGGAGCAAGTCCACCGAAAACACTCGTGGGCGGCGCAGAGTCAAAATGACATCGAGGTTGGGTTTGTTGGTGTTGAATACAGGATCGACGCAAACATTCTAAAGGCTCGGATTTGGCGATTCTTTCATCTGAGGCTCAAACGAAAACCCTTTCGTAGGAGGCAGCATGTGTACTGATGGAACGAAGAAATGACAGAACTACGACGCATCACTTTGGCGTGCAGGCACAGGCTACAGTGAGCCAGGAATAGGCCGGGATATCCTTACCTGCCTTTATCACAAGTTATCATATTAGAAAAGGTAAAGGCTATATGGAAACTAATAAATAAAAGAAATTATCTATATCAATAACAATGGTTAGAGAAAGACATAATTGCCGGATGAGATATGGCCAGAACATTAGCCCTGCAGCCCTTCGATCAGACCCAATCGAGTTCTAAATCACCCTATTGTATCAGCAATCTCTCTGCACAATGATTTGCCAGTAGATATAAGCATCATCTTAGCATATTGTTTTGAAGAGGAAGCTTAAAAACTATGTTAATTTTTTTAGTTAAATTATTTTATCCGATTTATCTTTCCATTTTTTTCTAGTTTTGATCTATTTCAATTCTGCTTTTTGAGTCTTACAATTAGGCAAATTTTCTGTTTTCTTCTGATACATGAATTTCGTTTTGTGTCCTAGCATGACTGTTTGCCTCCTCTTACGCCACTGTCTTAATTTTAAAATAATAGCTGACCATCGTGCAAAACCAAGGAAAAGTCCGTTGAAATAAAACGTCAGCAAATAATTATGCACTTCTCTGATTATTGAATAAATCCTTGTTTCATCTTGATTATCTGAATTTGATATAGAATAAGACAGAATTTCAATTTTTGCTTTAATTCCCGTATTCCATTATTACTATTTAGTGCTTGCGAGTACTTCTGGCTGCTCCAATTACTCGTGCTCTTGTTCCCGAGTATGCTGTATAACTATAGTTACGCCTTTTTTGTTGTGTGGTTTCTACTTAGTTGGCAATAAGTGAATTTAGTTTTTCCGAGGTTATGTTGAATGTTTTGGTATATAGAAAATCAGGGGTGTGTTTCATGTGCATGCTACAGCTGCTTCAAAAGTAGCTAGGTGAAGCAGCTATGGATATTGGACAGCCAAGAGCTGCTACATAGGTCGGGTTTTACATAGAACAACTGAATAAAATTTTTTTTAGGTTTTTTTAAATAAGTGGATCAGCACAGTTTAGATCAGGCATTTTTTAAATGAAAGTTTAAATATGTGAATACTAGATTGCAAAATTTTGCTTTAATAGTACTTTCGCATTCGTTCAGACAAGTCCATTATGGGCAAATTAGCCAACTGACAGCAATTAAGTGAACATTTCGTTCATTTTCAGCGTTAAGTCTATTATAGTTCCTCTTTTACATCTCAATATGAACATGCCAGGAAAGCTGAAGTTAAAATTTAATGCAAAAAATCAACCCGCAGTTAGCATATTTTGATTATTTAAAAATTCAAGTCAGCTTCCTAATTTTCAAGCGTTAATACCATTATCCACTCGTATACTGTTATTTAAATTAACGATCTTACATTGCAACGTTGAGTTTTCTCCATTTCTTATTAATTTACTCTCCTTTTTACAGATTTAAATGCCATATTTTAAGGTCTATACAAAAGATTAACGTACATCAGCCGTTAAAAATGTTTATTTCCGTTAAACAGTACTCTCATGTGAAAAAATGGTACTTTAATTTGCGTGCAGTGCCTCTAACGTGAATATTGCCAAGCACATGACATTTTCGCTGTCAAAGTGAATTGTCTTTTGCAAATAGGCACATCTTGGAACATTTTTAAGTGTTAATGTGATTAAATATTGTAAAAATGCCGCGAATTATGATTAAAGGTGGTGTTTGGCGGAACACCGAGGTAATTTTATTGAATAATACCTAAAAATATGATCAAGAACATTACAATTTAAAGGATGAAATCCTCAAAGCCGCCGTGATGAAGTACGGGAAGAATCAATGGTCACGAATTGCGTCCTTGCTGCATCGCAAATCAGCCAAACAGTGTAAAGCACGTTGGTACGAATGGTTGGATCCCAGTATAAAGAAGACAGAATGGTCACGCGAGGAAGACGAGAAACTCTTACATTTGGCCAAATTGATGCCTACTCAGTGGCGTACAATTGCGCCAATTATTGGAAGAACCGCTGCACAATGTCTTGAACGATATGAATATTTACTGTATGTACTTGTAAGCTTATAAAGTTTTCGAATAACTTAATTCTCATTGCATAGTGATCAAGCACAACGTAAGGAAGATGGAGACGATTCCGTTGATGATCCGCGGAAGCTCAAACCTGGAGAAATCGACCCAAACCCGGAAACAAAACCGGCACGTCCCGATCCAAAGGATATGGATGAAGATGGTAGGTACTTCAATATGTGATTCCTGTGGAATGGTTAATTCAATGTCCGATGAGACAAAAATATTGTGTGTGAATCCAGAATATAAGCCTGAATTATCGTTATTTTACTAAAGGATAATATATGTAAATCGAATAATTGCTACCTTTTTTAATGTATCAAACTAAATACTTAAATGCAATAAATATTGTTTAATATTTTGGTGAAAGTAAAATATATTGAAAATAGATTTGATTCACTTGTGTACTACTCTCATGGCAACGCATAAGACTCGCATATGACTAATAAATTAAAACCTCCTCAATTTTCTCCATAGAACTGGAAATGTTATCGGAAGCCCGTGCCCGTCTTGCCAACACACAAGGCAAAAAAGCAAAACGTAAGGCTCGCGAAAAACAATTGGAAGAGGCTAGGCGCCTAGCAGCGCTTCAGAAACGCCGAGAGTTACGAGCAGCTGGTATTGGATGTGGTAATCGGAAGAGGTTGAAAGGAATCGACTACAATGCCGAAATTCCTTTCGAAAAGCGACCAGCCATCGGATTTTACGATACTTCTGAGGAAAATGTGGATAAAATGGAGCCGGATTTCAATAAAATGCGACAGCAAGATTTGGACGGTGAACTGCGTATCGAACAAGAGGAGCGAGAGCGAAAGAAAGACAAGCAAAAGTTAAAGCAAAGAAAAGAAAATGATATGCCACTCGAAATGTTACAGAATCAAGAACCAGCCAGAAAGCGTTCGAAACTCGTATTACCCGAGCCACAAATTTCAGATCAGGTATGTTGATAGAAAGCCTTGTTTGAAGTAATGTGTTACGCAAAAAAATGAACATGTCTAATAAACTAATAAATATAGATTTTACGTTTCAAATATTATGGCGTGATATTAAATTTCATAAATTTCAAAGATGTTAATTGTATCTATTTTGAATGACAGGAACTGCAACAAGTAGTTAAACTAGGACGTGCCAGTGAAATAGCAAAAGAAGTCGCTTCGGAAAGTGGAATTGAAACTACAGATGCCCTTTTGGCCGACTATACTATCACTCCACAAGCTGCAGCAACACCGAGGACACCAGCTCCCTATACTGATCGGTATTGAATTTTTGCTTAGTAAATACATCTCAAGTTTTGATAAATAATTATCGTCTCACAGAATTATGCAGGAGGCTCAGAATATGATGGCGCTCACACATGTTGACACTCCTCTCAAAGGTGGTGTGAATACCCCATTGCACGAAACTGATTTTTCCGGATCTTTGCCCAAAGCTCTAACAATCGCCACTCCAAACACAGTCCTTGCAACACCGTTTCGTTCCAGTCACGGAAACGCGACCACACCTGGCGGATTTGCCACACCAAATGCGCTAGTTCCTAGTAAAACTCCAGGATCAACAACTCCTGCTCTAGTCAGGGATAAGCTAAACATAAATCCTGAAGAGGGATTGAGTGTCACGGACACACCTGCAGCCTTTAAAAACTACCAACGTCAAGTGAAGGAATCTTTACGGGAGGGACTAGCAGGTCTACCTGTACCGAAAAATGACTACGAAATCGTTGTCCCCGACGAACAGGAAGCACCCGAAGAGCCAAAACCAAATCAAGATTCTTTAGTTGATCAAGCAGATGTCGATGCGAAGGCAATTGCTGAAATGATAGCAAAAGGTAGGCATTAATTCTATACGTAAATTATGTTAGTGATTTTTTAACCGTACAGAGAAAGAGGAACTTGCAAAGCGCTCACAAGTCATTCAGCGCAGCCTCCCCCGTCCAGCTGAAGTGAATACAAAGATTCTGCGCCCGCCTTCAGAAAAGCAAGGCCTGACCGATCTCCAGAAAGCAGAAGAACTAATCAAACATGAAATGGTGACCATGCTCTTGTATGACTCTTTGAAAAACCCCACAACCAGTCAACAACAGAGCAAAGCCGATCAATTGCAAAATTATTTCAAGTCAAATCCCTATGAAGATTTCACGGAGGACGATCTGACGGGTGCCAAAGACTTACTAGAGGAAGAAATGAAAGTCGTAAAACAGGGGATGGGGCACGGTGACTTGTCATTGGAGAGTTACTCTCAAGTATGGGAAGAATGTCTGAGTCAAGTCTTGTATCTGCCAAGTCAAAATCGCTACACTCGAGCAAACCTGGCCAGCAAAAAAGATCGTTTAGAGTCGGCCGAAAAGCGTCTTGAGCAAAACCGCAAGCATATGGCCAAGGAAGCGAAACGATGCGGGAAAATTGAGAAGAAATTGAAAGTTTTACTTGGGGGCTACCAGGCTCGAGCTCAAGCCTTATCGAAACAATTGCAAGATACATATGATCAGATCGAACAGAATCATCTCGCACTCTCGACTTTTAAATTTTTAGCGGAACAAGAGAAAATTGCCATACCAAAACGATTAGAGGTAATTTTTTAGTTTTTTTTTTATAATAATTCTAAATGAAATTATTTGTGTTTTTTCGTAGTCTCTCACGGAGGATGTAAAACGCCAAATGGATCGAGAAAAAGATCTCCAGGTGAGGTATTCTAAGCTGAAGGAAGAGCTAGAAGATTTGAAACGATCTATGCAAGCAGTTAATATTAACAATCAACCAGGACCGTCCAATAGAAGTGACGTAGAAATGGCCGAAAGTGAAGAAAATTTAGAGTAATTTGTATGAATATGATAATGTGTTTTGTTTGGAAATAATTATTTGAGTCAAAATTTCTCGGAAATAAATATTCACATAAATATAATGCTATTGATTTTTTACTAGTAAAGATTTTTTTTTAAATAGAATACGGATTCAGGTTTAAACAAAAGGCACATATAACAGATATAAAATTACGGAAAGGGAGATTTCTCTGGCGATATATGTAATGTAGCCGAGATTTGTGTGAATTGTGAGATCATAGATTAAATCGGAGATTAAATTAACTTTTAATGGCTGCATTCAGGTTAAGGTACAGGAACAAGTCTGCCGGGGCTAAGTTCAGATTGTTGGGCGGCTAGTGAAGCGTTGCGATGCCTGGTCCTGGTAGTTGTTGACGGTGAAACCAGTGCATTGTCATGCTGCAGCTTCCAACTGGTGGCGATGGCTGGCTTCACTCGAGTGACCCTTTCCTTCACTCTTTTCATGACTTTAGCGTAAATAGCATCATTGACAGTCTGTCTCTTATTTAAAAATTCGTCAAGGATACTCAACTTGCCGTTAGGAAGTAAAGATCATTGCTTTATCATCGGCTCGCTCATTCGAGCCTTTTTTGATGTGGCAATGTTGCTGTATGCCATTCGAAACTTTGGTGTTTTGGCTCGAGATCGTACTTAAATATCCAAGTTTCATCGCCGGTTATTACTTTGTACAAAAATTTTGAACGCTCTTCTACAGGAAAATGGTTTTGTTTTTGATCGTTAGTCAGCACGTTTGGAAGGAGCTTGGCACAGATTTCTCTCATCTACAAATCATCGGTAATGATTATGTAAGCGGCCATTTTATCGATTCATATCTTGTGTGCAATCATTCGATGAGTTAACCGCAAGCACATCCTTCACATTTTGTTCATTTCTGCTCGTGGATGAGCGTTCGGAGCAATTTCCGTCTTCCACACTCTCTCGGCCATCCTTAAAACATGTGTGCCACCTCACAACAGCAAATTTTGACAGGTCTCCATAGCTGATTTTGAAGTCCCACACAAAATTCTATGGCATAACGCTGCTCGATTTTCTATTTTCCATCTACCGAGGGTAAAATATGGATCCAGTAAAAGTACGACGAAAACGGACTAAAATAGTAAAAGGACTAAAACAGTAAAAAACAGGAAGCTAACCGTGAAATTCAGTGTGCTGAAGAATTGCGGACGAAAGGTAACCAAACTGGAACTTCGTCGTGAGTTCTCATGGGATTTTATCATTGTCTGTATCTCTAGACCTATTTTAGGCGCAGACTTTCTCTGCCACTATGGACTAGTCCTCGACTTGAGAAATGCTTTTCTGGTGGATCTTCTCAACTCTTCGTCAACGAAAGGCACGTACACTTTGCACAATCTTCTAAAACTTAGTATTTTGATTGAGCAATCAAATGATCCACAAATAGATGCCCTTCTCCATAAGTATAATGCCACAGGGATTTGTCAACCCCAAAAGCACCAGATAACACACCAAAACTTGAGCACAGGTCCTCCAATAGTGACGAGACCACGCAGAAAAACAGCTGATAAGATCCCAGTGGCTGAAATATAATTTGATTTCCTACTACAGCAGGGCATATGCCACCCCTCCAATATCATCTGGTCGCTTTCACTTCGCCTAGTTTGTAAGGTTAATCGGGAATGGCATCGTTACGGCGACTACATACTTCTTAGCGCCATAACATTCCCAGATGCTATAATAATCCCATCTTCTTCATGCAATACCTCTTTCATGAACTACAACGTAGACCTGGCTAAGTTCTACCATCAAATTCCCGTCGAACCGAAAGATATTCCTAAGACCGAAATCTGTACATACTTCGGAATTTTTCAGACTAAGCAATGCGGCGCAATTGACCTAAATATTCTACACTGGTTTATCTACTTCGATGCCATTTCGGTAGCTGCGATTTCCGAAGATGAGATATTTGTTCACCTAGGGCAAATATTGCAAGGATTAGCAGATCTTGGCTGCATGATAAACTTGGAGAAATGTTACTTCCTTCGGCCATCAGTTAAATTCTTAGGTCATGAGGTTTCGCCAGAAGGCAATAAGTTCTCCCTAGATAGGGCTGAGGCAAATGCAAAAGCTAAACCCCCCAATATCGTTAAAGACCTAAGGAAATTTTTGGGGGCGGTCAGCTTCTGTTGTCATATTCTTTCTCATACAGCTGAAATGCACCAGCTACTGAACCCCGACTTAAAAAAAACGGCTCTAAAAAAGATATCGCTACAGCAATCGAGTAGTTCATTGAAACTAGCCAAGTTTTCGACCACGCTAGGACTAGCCTTTCAAAAGCCACTCTGTTGTCCTTCAGAGACTCAAACGCCGAGCTTGATATATTTGTAGACACTTCCAACACCGCTGTTGGAACTGTTTTGCAGCAAAAAAGTCATGGCTAGTTTTTACTCGGCCAAACTAAGCGACGCACAACAGAAGTATAGAGCATTCGACCGCGAACTCTTTGCGGCGTATCAGGGCATTCGCTTTTTCCTATTTTTTTGGATGCTCGGAGGTTTACATCAGCAACTAATCACAAACCACAAACTTTTGCATTCCACAAACATAATTTACATTAGTGAGCTTACTTCTGGTTGTAACAACGCTGTAGCGGACACACTCTCTCGTCTAGAAGAGATTATTTTTCTCAGTACTCTCAACTTTGCCGCAATACTATTGTCCCAGACACCGAGTTTCGGAAGATTCAAAATCACTCTAAATACGTCTTCAAGAGACGTGTTCGGTATCAACGTTGACTTTTTTGTGAAATGTCTGGCCCAACCATATTTCCTTACATCCCCCTCACGTTCAAGACACAGGTAGAAAAAATGATGCAATTTGGGAAATATGCTATAAGAACGAAATCAAATTAATAATGCCAAAAATAATAGGCTAAGGTCATTCACTTAAATGTAGAAAAAGACTTATAGTAAAAAAAAACAAACTTCGGATCTGAGAGTTGTACAATGCGTGAAGCTAGATTACCGAAAAAAAATATTCTACTTTGCCTGATTTGCATCCTTCATACTGACTTCAGGAAAGTGACGAAAACCGTGGCTGATGTAAAAAGGTGAATTCATGCAGGCTGTTCCAATATTCATGTTTCTCATGCGGATACTATTTAAGACACTGACTCACCAATTTATTCTTCTGCTTACCAACTTTGTGAGCTGTGCGATAGATTCTCTGGAAACTAATAAAGCTCCTGGCGTAGATGCGGTTCGCTTAGCATAAATCGAGGATATTATTACTCCACTTCTTACTTTTGCAAATTAATGTTCCGAAAAAAGTGTTCTTTGATTCATTAAAAACTGCATTAGTTACTTCTCTTTTCAAATAAGGCTATCGCACAGACTTAGATAATTACAGGCCAATATCCCTTTTATCTACAGTTTCAAAATTTATAGAATTGTAGCATTAGTTGAAAATATTAATGTCAATCCAACCTCATTATATAATAAACTGCCTGACAATGTTCCTCTTTGCATACTGCTTTTACTTTTCTCTGTTACTTTTCAGTTTCGAAAGCAACAGATAAGCGAATAACATCTAAAATTTGAATCATTAGGACCATTTAATAATAGTTACTTTATATACATTTATTTCAGAATCATTTTCTTTGATATACTTTGAAGTTAGCTTTAGGATTTCATTTTCGCTTACATTAATTATCTAAAATCAATCACAATTCGGTTTCATGAGGATCTTAAGACTTTAAAATCTTTTCCCCGAAGGTATCAAGGCAGTATTCAACTACACTGTACACAGTAAGCAAACGCCTTTCGACAGCGTTCTTATGTTTCTTATTAATTAGAGGATAGAGCTCGTCATCTTTGGTCAGGCGATCGATAAGATCAGTTAGGGTTCCACCGGAAAATACAAGTAAACGATCCCATGTGGTTTTACGTAAACTGTAATCAGAGGTAAAAGCAGTAATTTAATGTGCTGTCGATTTGATAGAGGTTTTAAAATATTGGATTTATAAGACTCTTATTTACAAATCTAACTCTTACATGCAGCATTGATATAATGGCGCTAATATATCGAAAAAGTCTTTGCTTGGATTTCCAAACGATTTTCCATTATCGATTAATACAACTCCACCTCCTCGGGTTTCGTAATGATGACGATCACCATTTTGTATAAGGAAATCGAAAATCGAAGCATCGATTAGGTCAAGTAGTCTCGTTGTTTCTAGTTTATCTTTAAGAGGTCTGAAATGAAAAAGTTGGTGGTATTTCGGAGAGGACGGTGAAGTTGGAGGCCGAAAAACTGACTCACATGCAATAATTTAAATCATCTTCCCAGGCTGCACGCACTCCCTCCTTGTACGTTCTTTGCCAAGGCGATCGATGCCTTGAAAGTGTCCCAGGAATTAAGTATAAAATGGCACCTTCGATCATATTGTTTTCATCGCCACAAACTGGTTCTTCTTCCGTACAATAATGGCATTTTCCGTATACGCAGTACTCGGTTCCGTTGGCACTTTCTAAAAAAAAAGACGACATTAATTATTTTTTTATTTATTCTCGAGGCTAAATATAAATTATTTACAATAACAATATGTTTGAACTGTATGATCACCTACTAGCGCGAGAACGCAAGGAAAAGGGTACCTCATTCGTTCAGAGCTGGGCAGAACTGAGGCTCTGACGCACGCGTGTGCGCTTACTCTCCAACTTTGGCAACAATGTTGGAGCGCAAGTGATAAAGGACTCTGGACGGTTAAGCTAATTGGTGACGACATGACGACATACCACAGTTTTTATATTAAGACAGGCGATTGCGCCGTCCAATCCAGAACGTCGATTTGCCTCTCTCTGATCCAACTATGTACAAATTTTGAAGTATGTTTTATATTACGATCCTGCTGAAGTCTCCAAGAAAGTGGCATGTCCTCTTCTGCATTTGGCAATATGTAAACTTTCCAGGATTTCCTTTTACTGGAACCTATCCATGTTTCCTTCGATTTTCACAATCTCAAAATTCTCCTGCCCAGGAGAAACATCCACACACCATTACCGACTTTTCCCCGTGTTTTATTGTATGATTCAAATATTTAGAAAGAAGCCTTGTTCCGGTAGGTCGTCTGATACTTGCCATTCCATCAGACTGAGTCAAATTTGATTTTGACTTATCTGATAAAAAATTTGTTTTTTAGCGTCGCCGTTTTGTATGCATTCGGTAAAAACAACGCATATTACTAACATTTTAGTACTTTCAAACAAAAAGCTCAAAATCACTAACCTTTTTTCACCATCTGCGACTAAAAACTGCTACGACGGCTTTTTTTCTTCCAATTTTTGACTTTCGAACATTAATTGTTCCTGAATTTAACATAGCACTTCTTTTTTTGTCAGTAATAACTTTACACGACGACGAATACAATCGAAGTAAAAACAAACGAAATCGATCACATCTCCGAGATTAGATGATCGTAGTATGTAAATATATTGCATTTCCGTATTTCAATTCCAAGGAATTTCAATAGCCGCAGATACAAACCGTATTGACTTCAGATTCAGATTGAAACAATGGAAAATAAACAGATTGTTTAAAGGTTTTGGTTCCACTGTTTGAAACTCAATCTCGTTTGAATCCGGGTTGTATACTAAGCTCAAACAACACATTAATACATACAAACTTATGAAATGCAAACGAGATCTCGCTAGATTATTCACTTTTTACAAGGATACGGACATTTTCTGGGTTTTCCTCCTTTTTCTTTTGCACAAAAGTGTACACACAATGGGCCGGAAACATCAAATCTATCAACAAGTGTCCCATTCCGACCTACTATACCTTTGATTCATACATCTGTTTGTGCATTAATATGTTTCTGTAAACTTTAATTTCTATCGACAGGCATTCATATGTTGCAAGCTCGCTAATTGCACATATGTAGAAACAAAGGTATAGATGGATATAATGGGACACTTGTAGATAGATTTGATGTTTCCGGCCCATTGTGTGTACACTTTTGTTGCGATAGTTTTCGGTTCATCACGATCGCGATCGGTGCTTTTTTTGCGTTCTCCCGCGCGGATCATTTTTAAGAACAAGGAAGAAAACCCAGAAAATGTCCGTATCTTTAATAATCTAGTGGATAATCAAGTTTAATAAAATTGTTTTCCTCCTTAATGACGATTATTGTCGGTCGGTCGATTCGGTTCTCGATTTTCGCCAAGTGTTTTATGTGTTTCACGCGTTCCACGGTGCGAACGCCGGATGGTGTCGACGTGGCGGGACCGTCGTTTGTATTTCATAAGTTTGTATGTATTAATGTTTTGCTTCATAAACTTAGTTTATGCGAGATCCAAATTTAATCCCGATTCGGGATTATCCCAAATATCACGTCGTATAAACGGGCAAAATTTGAATTTGAATTTTCCGAAATTCGAATTGCGTATGTCCATAGAAATTTGTTTTGAGGAATAGCTTACACGCAAGTAGAAACTGTACTGTATTAATGTGGCAAGATAGGAAGTTTAGGAAACGTTGAACATTTCAGTTAACGTATGAAGAAGGCAAGAATGAATATGGAGAAACATTCTATCAGTAACATTCAACGGGATCTGCTTGAGAGTTTCGACCGATGATACAAATAAGTTTATTTTTGTTTTTGGTATAGTAATAACATCCTTTCGTGCTGTCGTTTTTGTCAGGCGTTCACTTTTATGAATAGTTCTCACACTAGCGCACATTTAAAACTTTTTAAAAATCTTGAAACGACAGATTTATCTTTGTTATACTTCTCGCATACAAATCCCTTTTTAAAATCACAAGCAAATCCCTTTTTAAAATCACTGATGATGCACTCCTTGACTTTCTCACGTATTTCTGACCATTCTCACTATTTATTTCGATGAAAACACAATAAATAAAACGCTATAAATAAAATGTAGCTTAATGAAAACTATATAATTCGATTGAGTCGCCACTTTTATATGACTTTAATAATAAAAACCTTGAAATCATTCCCCCATAAATCATCAAATAATAGATTATCATAATATATCTGCGAAATAATAGATCATCCATTATTCAAAACATATAGCACTCGAAAAACACGTCCAACTTATAACAATTATTATCAGGTGTGAAATACTTTCACATCATATTAAATTCTCGCTCGACGACAATCTATTTTTACTTGGCACTCGCCAAGCCAAGGGAACACGTTCCCTTCTCGCAGCGATTCGAAACGGTACTCACCTTGAACGATCATCGTTTTTTTCAGGTCCTGGTCGGCTCGCTGGTAAATCTCTTTCAAATCCAGCTTCCGGCCTACCGCGATAGGAGTCCATCGCAAATTCAGTACAGCCGCCAAGAAGAAAGCGTAAATCTCGGCGTTATGTCTGTCCTTTCCGCTAAAAACGGGCCCATCAATTATTTCGTCACGGCTATACCATTGCGGTTTAAAAATAACTTTTTGCTGATTTGCCAATTTAAGAACTAATTTTAATTGTGTTCCTCGTGGTGAGTTTTGGGCTCTGGTGATGGGCTCTTTTACAAGGGTACTCAGCAATTGACCCATTGACGAGTCGTACATGGGATAAATCTCGTTCTCGGCTGGCCACTAAAATTAACATTTAGCCTAAATATTGATTTAATGTGCAAATATGACATCCTACCCAGTTGACAATGTCCCAAATAATGCTGGCATTTTCGTAATCAGCACGCTTGTAGTTCCTAAGCAAGCGGTTCCTGTACATAAAAAAGCGTGGATTCCGATTCAGATAAGAAGGCTTCAGGTTCCGAACCCGATGTCTGATCAAGTTCTCCAGTGCCCGGATGCTGCTAACCTTTATGCCGGCCTCGTCATTTAAACGCGATAGTAAGTAAATGTTCGCGAATACGGCGATTGCTACTAGCGACACTAGAACACCGACAATGCAAAGAACTCGCTTATTTGTCATCTGGCCGACATCGGAGACAAAATGCAACTGCAATTAGAGGCCGGAATCGGAATTTTATTTGCAATGCATTTGTTGGCCGCCGCCGAACAAGACAATGTGGTATGCCGCGTCACCGTTAATAATCACGTATCTTGAACTCAATTATCTCGCATGCACTTGTTGCAAAACACAAAACTGACCGACGCTTGTTATGAGTGTTTATTTTTGAATATCATTTCATGCTTTGAGAGTGACCGCTCCTTGGTCAGCAGTTGTAAATAACATCAGCCTGATGTTGGCGTGGCGAGTCGTATTGTTGATGCAAACAGCTGATTTATTGGCATTTGTGACGCTTTCCAACTGCTTTCCAATGTCACTGATAAGAAATGCAACAGGTTGGTGGCAGTGCTGCCAGATAGGCGCTGCGGCTTACCACCAGACAATTCCTATTTATCCCTGAAAATACCCTAAGTAGCCATACTGACGTCATTTCCGGGAAATAATTCGGAATTCTCAAAAACCAGGTTATTTAAATATGACCCGTTTATTTTGAAAGTGGCATAAGTCACTTTGTTTGTAAATCGAGATAATTAAGGGTTTGCGTTTTAACATATTTAAAAATATAGATGCCAACTGTCGAGAAGATTTACTTGTAATTGTTACCTCAGGATACTTATATTTGTTCTCAGAGTAAATAATTTAGTATAGTCATTGAAAAATCACCATTTTTCATTACGGAAAGTGACTTATGCCACTTTCAAAATAAATAGTTTAGAAAAATTACTGACTTGAATTAATTTTGTTCGATGTATTTTACGAAAGTGATGTTTTGAAAAGACAGTGATTGAAGATTATTGATGAATAAATCAACTAAATAATAATAATAAATTATATTATGTGTTTGATATAAAGGTTTATTCAACAAAAAAAAATTATTTTAATATTCATAAAATACAAAAACAATGAGTACATTTTAATACATAAGTAAAAGTTATTCATAACTATAACGTATTTCATATGAAATCGCATCAGTTCAATTTAACCGTCGTCATTAATATGGGTGACTAATTCCTCGGGAATCATATTTTGTTTCAAATTCTTTAAATAACTATGGTATATTGGGGGTATATAATGAAGCAAACCAATAATGTGGCTAATTTTGCTAAAGTAACAGGACGAAGACCAGCATATGAAGGTGTCATTTCTATTTGTGAATAACGCCTAGGTCTTCCTCTTTTTGGTGACAAATCCAATGTTAGAAATTTATCTTATTCATCTAAAGTTAGTTTATAAAACATTTTATAGGGAATATCATGGTAAAATCTTAATTATATCCGCTCGTTAACATGTTGTTGTTTATCATTTTTACACTTTTTAAGATAAAGATTATACATTTTCCTAATATTTAGATCTGGACTTAAATATATTCTGTGGGGACTATGACACCTTGTGTAATGGCTAGGAAAGGCGGGGAAGCTTTGACTATGCTCTTTGATGGTTATTTCAAAAGATTCTTCCGTTTTTCTCCTGGAATTTTCAGATTTCCCACGCGAATCTTCTCCAGGAACATCTTTTGTAAGAACTCGAGCTAGTCGTCCTTCTGAAATATTGAAAGTATCCAGAGAGAATTTTTTACAACTCACTTGCATTTTCACATGTCAAATAATATTTAAATTGGCATTGTCTTGGTTTTGATTTGTAACTCTTAGGTCTTCTCTTTTTGGGTATTCCACGCTTAACTATAGTATTAAGAAACAAATTTTGCTTCCCGAAGTTTGCTTACTTCCAAAATTTATCAAAGATAAGTTGTCAATCAAACGAACTTATTTTATCGCCACTATTTTTCAAACAACAAGACTTAACTGCAATTTTTTGGGAAAAACAATTTTGGAGTTTGCTGTTACATACTTTTCACCGCTATTTCTTTTATGCTATTAAGGTTTTGATTATAATTTTTCTCATTTCTGCATCCTCGTTTTTGTGCACGACGACTTTCTGTTCCCTGTGTTGTGTTGGTTTCTTTTTCTAATGACTCCATAGAAGTTGTTTCTCCATCTGATGAACTCACTCTCATATGTCTTTTTCTGGCGTTAACGCTTTTTCGCATTACAGGAAATATTTCTATAACATAATAATATGCATTGGAATTTTATAACTAAAACTAGTATGTTTTACATTATTCACTGTCTGATAACATCATATAAAAATAATTTTAATAATGCTAATGATGTGTACTATATAAGTATAATATAACTACAAAACTGCACTATCCTTTCTCACTTATGAAAATGTGTCAACTGATCAAAACTTTTTCTTTCTTTTCTCCACTAAGCCCCGCAATTCATTTCCTGAGTACAGCGACTTACGCCACTTTCAAAATAAACATGTTTGTTATACCATTAATTAGCGAAATTTCTCTCGAACGAAATTTCAATAGCTCTGAACAAATTGATTTAAATTTTTTTTTTTGAAGAGATACCGTTAAATTGTAATTTAGGTTATCATTAACATGATTTTTTGTGTGACTTATGCCACTTTCAAAATAAACGGCTCATATAAATTTTTATATGTGTAAGACTTCCGTCACATGAAGCAACCTTTTTTAAGGTGAGGTGAAACTTTCCCCCACTCATCCTATCTTTTGGGACCAATTTTTTCCTGGGTGCGTTAAGTTTTCCCTCAGAAAAAATTAGTCCCGAAAGGTTTATTATCGACAGAGTCGCGGGAGACAGTTAGACAGTACCATGGGCATATTTCATCAGTTGATTGATTAATAAGCGAGCTCGGAGAAACGAGTATAACTTATTCCGATATTTTGGGATATTCCCGTGTTAAATGCAATACACATCAAACAATGATAGAGCGTAGGCGGCTAAATGACTCCATCATGGATTTGACGACAGAGTATTGTAAATAGTACTGTGGCAGTCCATTAACATAACAGGAAGTTATATGGCAGCATTTGGTATGATCATGAATTACAAAGATGGCGACTTGTCATTTGACAGTTCAGTTTTTCCGGTCAATTGTTAGAGTTAAGATTACTATTGAAATAAACGTGTATTTTTATATCGGGGTTTTATTGTGCAGTAGTAATGACAAGGATCCCCGAAAGTGGTGCCGTGACCAGGATCTTGGACCCGAGGTCATACGAAAGTCCAACAACTACAATTAATATAGAAGAGCCACATCCGAGTGCAATGTGGCCAACAAACACAAATCGATCGGTTGAGAGCCCCAACCTTGCACGCGCAGCGATGGGGTTTGGCGGCACACAGAGTGCAGAAGCAGTTAGAGGCAGCAGTCCAGATGCCGGACGCGGTATTGACGGGAGAGGACCCGACCAGTGCGTTCCACGTGTGTTGTTCCCACTGGATAGTACTACGACAGGTGGTGCATTCATGGCGTTGCACCCCCAGAAATTGCTACCGCCGTTCATTCCTGGCGATGTTGCGCTGTGGTTTGATTTGGTAGAAATGGCATTCGAACGTCATAACATTCTACGTGATGATGATCAGTTCTACAGTTTGATACAAACTATACCATCATCGGTTCTAACCTACATTGGCCATGTGGCCAAATCAGGCAGTCATACCAAATACAATGAAGCAAAAAGCATTGTATTGCAAAATTTCACACTCAGCCAACCCAAGCGAATTCAACAATTGTTGTACAACACACGGTTTCATTCTGCTGTTCGGCCGTCACACATGTTACAACAGATGCGCCGGTTGTCAGAAGGCACGTGCACTGAAGACATACTGAAGCATTTGTGGTTCGGTCAGTTACCGCAAGCGGCGCAAAGTACACTGGCAATATACTACAATAGTAATTTAAGCGAATTATCCAAACTCGCAGATTGCCAATATGACATCACTGCTACACCAAGCATGTGCTCAATCGATTCAAACTCTTCGATAGTACATAGTGAAGTAAGCCGTGCAATCAGTTTCAATGATAACGGCCACATCGTAAAGCAACTTGACGAACTGCGTACTGAAATAGCAGCCATTCGAAGCGAACAGAGAGTCAACATACCAGCCTCGCCACAAGGGCAAAAGTATACTAATGAACTCTTTAATGGATTTTGTTTTTATCATCACAAGTTTGGGACAGCAGCACGAAAATGTAAGCCAGGTTGCAAACATTTCGGCAAACGGCAACATAAACAAGCGGAAAACGAATATCGGGAAGAGTGATTGCGGCAACATCTTCCCGAACACAAAATCAGGCATCGCCGCGACTTTTCATAAAGGAAAAGAGAACAAACATCGAATACTTAGTCGACAGTGGATCCGACATTACAGCACTTCCTAAAACATACTTAGACAAAAGCCCAGGTAGATCATCAGTCACACTTTATGCTGCGAACGGGTCACTTATAACGACATACGGATCAAAAAACCAAGTACTGGATTTGGGACTAGGTAAGCCCTACGAATGGGAATTTATTATAGCTGACATTAATAAACCCATTCTGGGGGCAGATTTTTTAAAAGCCTATCATTTATTACCTGATTTAAAATACTCAAAATTAGTGGACGGAAATACACTAGGCAGTATAAAAGGAGCAGTGCGCGAGTCAAAGGAGCCACGCATTTGTATAATTAACCACGACGAAGCTCTTGTGCCAATAAATATTATTGAAAAATTGATTCAACAGTTCCCGAACATCACAAAAAAAGCTCAATTCATACAGTCTCCTCCGCACAAGGTATCACATGTACTGGAAACCATCGGACCGCCAGTGCATGCGAAAACACGGCGTCTTCGACCTGAGATATATAAGGCAGCAAAAGAAGAAATACAGCACATGATCAAGCTGGGAATCTGTAAACCTTCTAAATCCGCATGGTCTTCGCCTTTGTTGATTCGGACCAAAAGTGATGGCAAATCTATTCGCATTTGTGGAGATTATAGGATGTTAAACTACATCACAGTGCCGGACCGATACCCGATACCTAATTTAGACGACGGGTTTCAAAAACTTGAAGGAAGTAAAATATTTTCGAACATAGATTTGGTACGGGCTTTCCATAATATACCAATGAACAAAATCGATGCCCAAAAAACCGCTATAACAACCCCCTTTGGGTTGTTCGAATTTAGACGCATGCCATTTGGTTTAAGGAATTCTCCTCAAACATTTCAGCGGTTCGTGGATCAAATATTTCAGGACTTACATTATGTATTCGTTTATCTGGACGACATTTTGATTTTTTCTCGTAACGAAATAGAACATCACGAGCATCTCGAAGAAGTTTTTAAGAGATTGAATAAGAATGGACTGATGGTGCAGTTAGAAAAATCAAAATTTTGGAAAAAAAAGTTGAAATTCCTGGGGCACGAAATAACACCAGAAGGATATCAACCAACTGAGGAGCGAAGAGAACTCATACGAAATTTAAAACCTCCATCTACAATTAGAGCATTGCGACGAGTCCTTGGAATTTTTAACTTTTACAGAAAATTTCATAAAAATGCTGCTGAAGAATTAGCAAGATTACACGAATTGTTGAAATTACATCCCAAGAAAAATGATACAACGAAAATAAACTGGACATCCGAGTTGATACATATTTTCGAAAAATGTAAATCAAATCTCGCAAAATGCATATCTCTTAGTTACCCCCAAGAAGAGGCTGAGATAACACTTACCACTGACGCCAGCGACGTAGCCATAGGGGCAGTTTTGGAGCAAAAAGTGAATGAGGAACAAAAACCTTTAGGTTTTTTCTCAGCAAAGTTAAATGAGACTCAAAAACGATACTCAACTTACGATAGGGAATTATTAGCGATATACGAGGCTATAACACATTTCAGGCATTTACTGGAAGGCAGACATTTTAAAGTGGTTACAGATCACAAACCACTAACATATCTGTTCAAAGCTAATTCAAAGCACACTTCGCCAAGAAGGATACAACAAAGCGAATTTATATCTCAATATACGTCAGAAATCATCCACGTAAGCGGAAAAACTAACATCGTAGCCGATGCACTTAGTCGGTTAGACATGGATGGAATAGACGCTGAAATCACTCCAGCTAAGATTGCAGATATACAAAGCAAAGACGAAGAAATTAAGGAAATAGTACGTCACGGGTACAAAAATTGGGAAGTGGTTTCAGTTCCGATCGACAAAAATTCGGTTCACGTAATAGTGTGCGTAACAAATAATGGAAAATTACTGCCAATTATCCCAAAACAGCTAAGGAAATCACTATATGCACAATTGCACAATCTAGCACACCCAGGAAGGAAAGCTACGATTCGTTTAATAAGAAACCGTTTCACATGGCCTAACATGGCATACGATATCGACAATTGGGCGCGTGCATGTATAGAATGTCAGAAAAACAAGATTCACAAGCACACTAAATCACCTTTATCACGAATACAACATGCGGGAAAACTCCGACACGTACATATAGATATTGTAGGACCTTTACCATGTGCAGAAGACAAGCGATACCTTCTCACCATGTGCGATCGATTCAGTAGATGGATGGAAGCTATTCCCATTGCTGAAATAAATGCTGAAACCATAGCGAAAACTATTGTCAACGAGTGGATCGCACGATATGGAGTACCAGCAATTATAACTACCGATCGCGGTACGCAGTTCATCTCGGAGTTAACAGGCCAACTCATGGAACTCTTAGGAGCTGAACATATAACTACCACTGCGTACCACCCTCAAGCAAACGGTTTAGTAGAACGATTTCACAGGCGATTAAAATCGGCATTGCGAGCACATAAATCAACATGGACAACAGCTCTACCTATCGTTTTATTAGGACTCAGAACTGCCATACGTGAAGACGAGGCATTATCCCCAAGTGATATGATGTTTGGACAGGCGTTACGACTCCCAGGAGAATTCATGGAAAATAATAAAGACCCAATACATACACAGGACTATGTCAAACAATTGAGACATATATTAAAATCATTTAAACCACAACCCTTTCTACACAAAACGAAGAACGAGCCATTTATTCACAAAAATTTATCAGAAACCCAGCGGGTTTTCGTACGAATAGATCGAATTAGGAAACCACTCGAACCTCAATATGAGGGACCATACGACGTTATAAAAAGAACTAATAAGTGGTTCAAAATCAGAACCAGCGATGGGAAAACAAATACGGTGTCCATTGATAGATTAAAACCTGCACATGAATTATCCGACGAAGGGCCAGTGAATATAATTGAACCAAACATCCCTACGAATAACATTTCAACCTCGAACAATAGCAGAACAACGGCCAACTTTAATACAAATATATTTACACCTACTGATCGAATCGAAGTCAATTCATGGGACGACGCAGCGACCTCAAACATTGAAGAAGACGTAAGGGTACCTGTTACTACGAAGATATCAAGCCGAGGACGAATCATTAACACACCTGTACGATACAGAAAAAACTAGGTGTTCCACACCATTGGAGGGGGAATACTGTGGCAGTCCATTAACATAACAGGAAGTTATATGGCAGCATTTGGTATGATCATGAATTACAAAGATGGCGACTTGTCATTTGACAGTTCAGTTTTTCCGGTCAATTGTTAGAGTTAAGATTACTATTGAAATAAACGTGTATTTTTATATCGGGGTTTTATTGTGCAGTAGTAATGACAAGGATCCCCGAAAGTACCTACGAAAAATTGAATCGGTCACTCAGCTGAATAGATAGAGATATAGGGTACGACAATCGCGGCCCCTTTCGTCAATCGGTAAGGTAGAAATATCAATTTTGAAATAGCATCAACAATATCCGCTTATTGGTATGATGGAAGATTGATATTTTATATTTTCTTATATCAGAAAAAGGTGGACATGACGTATTTCGAAATTATTATTTATCGAAACATCCGTTCCGGAAAAATGCATTATCAAATTTCGGAACACCCTAAACAAAACCCTGAATATTTTTTCCCCCTGTTTGTCCCCTGAAGTCTTTAAAATATCCCTAAATCTAGGGTTAAAATCCCTAATATGGCAGCACTGGTTGGTGGTTGGAATTCTATTGGAATTAAATGTTGCAAGATACATGTGGCTATCAGCTGTTTTCATACAATGGCGCAATACATCTTTCAAATGAGAATTAATAATCTGCATGGGATTTCGTCTCGTGTCACTGATATTTTTATGCGATAGACTAATTGGACCAAAAACAAATATCTTCAAAACTATTTATTCGAAAAGAAGCAATAATTTATAATAACAAACAAAAAAATGGTTGAGAGAGCGTGCATCCTATGCTAAAAATGTTTTTCCATTAATAAATAGTGCTGAATAAATTAAATAAATTAAATAATCTGGAAAACTTCTTCTTGGACAACCGAACATTAGTCACAGGATTCCTGATAGTAGATCAGTTTAAATCCACGGCCAACGATAGCTTCATCCGTTTGAAATGGTATAACTATTGGGCCGATGCCATATTCAGTCACCGGAGCGTTTTGATTGAAGTTTTGCGAAACACTGCCGTCGTTGAGCTTATCGCCACATAAGCGTAAACTGTTAAAAGCAACATAATCGCCGGGGCAGCTAAAAACCTCAGCACCGGCTTGATTCTGCGGAACAGTTGGAATAAATTCTAGAAATAAAATATACGTAAGTTTAGACCAAGATATTTCAAGCTTGAAAATTATATATTAGGGAATAGCAAGTAACATTATAATTCGACGTTTGACGTCAAAATATTAAAATTTAGTTTCTAGGTGTAAAACGAAGTCTTATTGCTACTCACGTTCGTTAACGTTCAATAGTTGGAATTGAAGCTCGCCCTCAGCAACCTGATTCGTGAAAGTAACGTCACATCTATCGGGCGCACGTTCAATGCAAATTGCGTAGTTTAAATTGTTCTGAAACGATGAGAGATTGCTTTAAATTATACAAAAATTGCAAACGCTTTATTTTATCGAACAACGATCTTCCGGCTTGAGTACTTGTTTGTTTATGCAGCATCTGCTAAGCAACATAATTTGCATATTGCAACTAGTGTTGCTAGGAATGTTGAGAAACTATCCAATCAATTTCTGTTAGTATACAGTGAATGCAGTTCAGTGGACAAATGCTAAAATGAAATGTCATAATCAGCCGTTTCTCTGAACTCACAGTGGGAGATGTTTATAACCTACACATTGGTGGTATCGAAAATCGATGGCTGATACGAATCGTGATAAGCCAACCTAATCCTCGTCAAACAGGATTCAGTAAACAAAAAAAAAAAGATGTTTATAAACAGATTGGCCGAAATTATAAATTGCTAATAAAAACAACTAAAGTGAATGTTTTCATAAAAATCTGTGATTCAGTGTAGGTTTTGTTAATGATTTAATCGTTGTTGGTGGAGTTACCGGTGCTCGAAGGTATTGTAGTCAATTTTTCATTGTTGCCCATTTATATGTACTTTTCACCTAACTAGACGTGTTACATTTCAAGTGACTCGCTACAACTTTACCGATTATGTCTAAATAAAGCAAATTTGATAAGATACAACCAAATCATTGAGTCATCGAAAAGATGATGAATTCACGGTCAAAGTAGTTTTTGTTGTTTTCTCGAAATATATGCCTGAGCAATGTTTTATGCATGCTAAAGTAAAACATCCAAAATATTCAATAGATAAAGACTATAAAAGTAATTAACCTTATTCAAATGCAATTAGTCAATTAGCATCTAACGCATCCACTGGATTAAGCAAAAAGGATAACTTACAAAGTAGCCAGCACGCCGTCCTTCCACAATATTGCCAATGTCATCATAGTTGAAAGACTTGATGTATCCAGTGAGCTCTGTGTGATATTGAAGGCAATTCCTTGGCGCCAAATTGTAACGAAGCTATTTCGGTAAACATTTCGTATGAATTTCTTATCATTAAACAATTGATTATTTACCTGTAATATTCGAACACTAAATGCTCGAGCTCCTGAGCTTCTTCCTACAATCGATAACAGAAGTCTTCTATCTGGTGCTGCGTCGACATCGATATACACTAAAATTTGATTTTATCCTTAGATATTCCATTCATTCGTCCTTAGACATTCCATTCATTTATCCTTAGATATTCCATGTTAAGGACATTAGGAACTATACTTACTATGCTGGCCACTGTTGATACCACAGAGTACAGGAACTGGAAAGTTCTTATTTTGACCGGAAACTATAAATTGATCTTCTACACAATTCCCTGCTACAGGCTGTCTTAGCTGCAAAATAAGCCTATCGTTAGTATGCTGCTGAAAATAAGCATAAATAAATCGCAAATGAAAACCCAATTTACATGCCTCAAAGAAAAGTAAATCCAATCGAACTTGTCGTACGTCCGGCAATAAGTTAATGGCAAATGCACATGTTAACGGATCCGTTGAAGCTAGGGGATAGTTAGGACTTTCCAAATAACTGATTTCGGCTGCTGTTTGACTCCCACATCCGTATCTAACTGTCATTTAAATTAAAATATATATCTATGTGCATTTTAAATAATTTAGTTAATGTTAGTATATAGTACTAATTTATGTAATACTGACATCTGTAATACTTATTTATACTGACAACTTTATTAATGGTGTAATCAAAAACAAGTGATGAAAAAATTGTTATATTCAGTTACTCACAAAATTGAGTGTAGAGGCAGTAAAAAACGTATTTCGTTGCAGTTAATATGTTAAAAAATGTTTTTATTAAACATTTTTCTGTAAATAAAGTGCTTACCTTATTTCAGGGAATGCTTGCAAAGCAAACAAATAACAAACAATTTTTTCTTAGATTATTATATTAAAACAAAAATACCATTAAAATAAGAATTCACAAAATTGAGCGCACAAAAATATTATAGAAAAATCAAAAAAAAAAAACACTCATAAACTTAATACTTTGTATGACCTTCTTTTACATTTATATCAGCTTGTAGCCGCCGGGGAATTGATTCTACTAACGTTTTTGTATAAGAAGAAAGAATGTTTTCCCGAATTTCCCGTATCTTGTGTTTCAACACATTTTTGTTCGTAGGATTCATAGTTTTCAGGCGGTTCTTTATTTCATGCCATAGATGCTCGATCGGATTGGGATCTATGGACTGTGTGGAGCTTTGAGTTGTTTTGGGACATTGTACAAAAGCCATTCACGAACTATGTGCGAAGTATGCTTCGGGTCATTATCCTGTTGAAAGCAGAATTCCGAAGATAAATTCAGTTTTTGTGCTGATTGATGCAGGTTCGGTTTTAGTATATCGAGATATTTCATTTTGTCCATATTCGATTCAATAAATTCCAAATTCCCGGTTCCATTTGCAGCCATAGAGCCCCACAGCATAATACTACCACCCTCATGCTTCACAGTTGGACTAAGATTTTTCTTTTTGATTTCCGTGTTAGGTTCTCTCCATACTATTTGCTTCCCGTCAGAGCCAAATAAATTAATTTGTGTTTCATCTGTGAAAATGATGCTCTCCCAAAAGCTGTGGGGCAAATTTACATGTGTTCTTGCAAATTCCAAACGTTTTCTTTGATTTGCGACAGATATGAATGGCTTTTTCTGAGCAGCTCTTCCATTCAAATTTTGTCGAAACTGTTTTTTTAAGCGTCGTGAGCACTTCCGCAGTCAATTTCGGAACACATGTTTTAGGATTTGCCCTTACCTTGCGAACAATGAGTCGTTCATCATGTTGTGAAAGAATTTTCTTTCTTCCTCTTCCAGGCCTGTTCTTTAAGGTTCCTTCATACCCACTTATTTATAATTTTTTGAATTGTAGAATGTGTCCGCCCAACAATTTCTCCTATCTTCTGAAATGATTTACTCTTGCGGCACAGCTTAACAATAGCTCTCTAGTCGAAACATCTGTTTACTTTCGCTTAGCTCCCATTTTCACAATTAAAAAAAGAACTCTAAACAATTATGTAATAATTCACTTGCAAATCACAAGAAAATTTCACGAACTCTGCATGCTAGGAATTGAACTTAGCGGTATATTTTAAGGCGATACAAATTCGAGGAATTAGACCAGTGAGTCCATGGGTTTTTCCACGTGTACGCTCAATTTTGTGTTTGTGGAATTTCAGTGATACCTGGTTATTCTGTTAACAACCTGGATTATGTTATTTGATTTTGTTTGTGTTTAGTTGAATAAGCTCAGCAAAGGACAAATTTTAGAAATATAAACATATTTTTGTGGCAAACTTTTTTTATTACCTTTACTTCTGAGTAAGTGTAGTTTTTATATGGGTGTACGCTCAACTTTGCGAGTAACTGTATATGATAAATTGTTCCAATATAACGTATTTCTTAAAATTTGTCAATAAAAAACAGAAAATACTGCGCAAATCGGCTTAACAAAAGTCAAACAATTCAAACATTATAAAATCAATCTTTCTGTAATATTGTCAATATTTCTCTGTCAATCTCTGTATTGCTGTCAATATTGTCCTATTCTGATAGTATTATATCCTTTAGTGCGGATTTGCTCCGAATCTCGTGTGCTCGGATTTTTTTCTAACGCATCCCTCACATGGTCAATAAAGTTTGAATCCGGTCTTTATGGCGGCGGCACCAATAAATGCGGAGTGCCGTAAATTAGCCATAATTTTACATTAATCGCTAATGGGATCCAAAAAGATAGTAATTAAACTCATCTGAAACGATTACTTTGGACCAGAATTCAAGAGGACGATTTAAATATTTTTTTCCCAACTTCAAGCGGTTTTTTTAATTGATTTTTTTTCTCGATTGCACAGGGTTCCTGACTCCCATTATTATAACTCTGCAATATTTCTACAATTTATTTATTTTCATTTTAGCAGGCTCGAGCCCAATTAAAAAAAAACAGAATGGGTTAGAAAAAAAGATAAGAGTTAATAATTATTAGAATTATATAATAATTATTAATGTATTAATAATAATTAATATTTAATTTAATTTAGCAATACTATAATAATAAAGTATAATATAAATAAAATATACAAAAAATGAAACAATTACTCTACAGAAGACGAAGTTATGAGCAATAATGCATATAAGCTTAATGAAAAGCAATAAAAAATTAAAAATCATGTGAAACTTCAAGAATTAATCATGTGAAACTTCAAGGGTTTAGTTTGCCGTCTAAATCGGAAGAAGGTTAGTGGCAAAATACCAAGTTGTAATTTATTATGTTTTTGGGAGATACGCAAACTAAGAGTGGATAAAACGTATGTTTGGGCAAACGGTATCGAAAACACTGACGAGAATCTATCAAGTAATAAAAGCTTGAAACTAAGGTCAGTTTGTATAGTACAGTTTAGTCTGAAAGCCAGGTACTCATCAAGCAACACTCGTCGAGACTTTTAGTAGGGAATTTGGAGTAAGGACAAACGATCACTATATTTACAATCAGGTATATGAAATTTAATGAGTGTGTAAATCTACGAACTCTACACCATCATTTTAGTAATTAAAGCGGGGAGAACAGACTTGACAATAGTGTTCAAGGATGCTACGCAAATAAAACGAACAGATGAAGGGAAGTTGTGGTGATAGTAAAATGAGTGGAAGACCTGAAGACAAAATCAGATAAACGAGAGACCTTGGCAGTTATGTATGCAATGTGTTTATTAAATTTAGTTTTTAAGTCAAAAAACACACCATGTACCTTAAAATTATCGACAGCCATAGGATACGATCCAAATAAGGAATAGGAAAACATTGGACAATACATTTTGGAAGTATAAGATATTTGCTGACATTTAGATTCATTCAGAGTAAGAAAGTTCATTGAGCATAACTAAGTCAGAGCACAAAGATCATACTGTAGTTGGTGGCAATCATCAAGCGATTCAATTACTCTGAACATCTTAAAGTCATCAACGAATAGATGACAGGAAAAATTCATAAAAAAAAGAGATCATTGATAAATACCAGGCATAAGAAAATACCTAGTATGGAGCATTGAGAAATACCAGAAAGAGGACAGTATAAGGAAGAGGTACAAGAATTCACAGATACAACACATCTACGACCAAAAATATAGGATGATAACTAGGACAAGAGAAGGTAAGAAACTTTGAGCTTTACAAGACGAAGCTTTTGGCTAGAGTCGAAAGTTTTTGCGAAATTCGTGTACCACATCAAACGTGCTTTTGTTGGTCTAAGGCGGAAGCGACCAAGTCGGTGAAGGCTAAGAAGTTAGAAGTGGAAGATTTGCCTTTTGTAAACTCATGCTGCTCAGGAGTAAAAAAAGGTTGAACGATAGTACTTTACTAAAGGAAGAAAAGAGAGAAACAGGACGATAATAGATAAATCCGATGACTTAGGCAATCCGCACACGGGTCGTTGAGCTATGGTCGTATATTGCGATATTTCTACGCTTGGTCGTCATAACCTATGTAAATCAATGGGTGATCACTAACGGAGTGAGAAGCGTAGTCGGTTCACGTTGAGTGCGTCTCAAGCGTGTGCATTGCAGGGCTCAAGTTGAATGACTAGTCGTTTTTGCAAGCGCGATGAATGACGGCAACGTACAATTCGTGGGAGAGGTGGGAAAATGCCCCGAATTGTATGATTTTACGACGCATACTGACGTTTTCTCGACGACCCGTGTGCGGACATGATACGACGATGACGACACTCGTTTTCTCGCGAGCTTCACAAGTGTCAAACGCATCTCTCACGTATCGCATGGCTAACGACCCGTGTGTGGAGTGCCTTAGGGTTTATGGATCGCAGAAAAATAAGCAGACTTGCAGTAGGACGGAAAGGAATCCGAAAATACGAGGGTCATTCAAATATAGACAAGCCTTTTGCAAAAATACATTTATTTTACATTTAAAAAGAAACACACTTTATAGTTATTTTTCTACATCCACCCTCCTTAATAATGTTTTTTTCCCCATCGAACAGGAAGTTGGTTCATGCCGTTTTTGAAGAATGACTTCGGGCGGGTATCCAACCAATTGCGCACAAACTGTTCAACCTGTTGATCGTTCGCAAAACGTGCACCACCAAGTGCTTCTTTGAGAGGCCCAAACATATGGAAATCGCAAGGTGAAAGGTCAGGGCTGTAAAGAGGATGATTAAGTGTAGTCCAATGCATTGCATCAAATTTTTGGGTTGTTAGGGCTGCAATGTGGGGTCTTGTATTGTCGAGCAAGAGCAGGATGTCTCGGATATAGGTTGGCGGCGCCTTTTTGACCGATATGCTGCTCGAAACTGATCATTGATAAAATCACAGTAGTAAGCAGGGTTTATTGTGCGACGATCGTAAAGGAAATCAACAAGTAAAACTTCTTGAGAGTCCCAAAAAACCGTTGACATCATCTTACCGGCTGACAAGCGAGTTTTGGTTTTTGATGTTCTTGGCTCCCCCTTTTTTCGCCAATCTATAGAGGCCCTGTTTTTACTCGGGAGTGCATTGGTGACGCAAGTCACAATGCGTTGCAAAAAAGCCTGCCCTTCATTTCGAAAACGAGCAAGAAGCGCTTGACAAACTTCAACTCTCGCATTTTTGGTCTCTTGGGTAAGCATACGTGGAACCCACCTCGCCGATATTTTTCAGAATTCAATGTGGTCCCGGATGATAGTGTGTACACTTTCAACACTGTTTCCCGTTTCCTTACTGATCGCTGCTACAGTGAAGCGACGATCTCTTTCAATGAGCTCACGAACAGCTGTGACCAGGCGTAGAGCGGAGGCGTCTTCGGTGATTCACATTTTCAACTTTTTCACGCCCTTCTTTGAACTTGGCACAACAGACTTTCACTCGTGGCCATGAAAGTGCATTCTACCCGAACTCTGCACTCACTCGATTTCAAATTTCGGCTGATTTAACACCTTATTTCGTTAAAAACTTTATTATAATGCGTTGGAAAACTAAACAAACCGGTCGGGTGGCCGGCTTGGTCTTGAGTGAACGACTACATGAAGTAATTTCTGCAATATCTAAATAATTTTCTGATTTACAACCATATTTATTATTAAACTGCCTTTCAGATACCATTATTTCCTTTCAATTAATGTTTTTCATTCGTAAATACGATTGATAAACAATAATTTTTTAAATTTGGTACGTAAGATGTCTTTTGAAACATGCCTGTCAATTACCAACCCCTTATCATACAGTATTAATAGAAAAAATGTTCTTAAAATTTACTTCGCTGCACGCAGACTTTAGAGGTCGATTGTACAGGGTGGAGCGCCACAAACAGATGGATTTGAGAGTGGGGGCATTTCTCTTGCAGCATGCGTGGGTGGTGGCGAGTGGGGAAGATGGGAGGTTTGTGTTGTGTCCCCACTCAGTTGCCAGCATGGAGTGGTCTGTGCAACAGCGTACGTTTTGTGTAAAAGCCTATTTTGAAAAAGCCCATTCAATCATCCGCGTACAGCGTGCCTTTCATTTGAGATTCAACATTGCCCCCGCGGCCGTGTTCCCCATCGAAATCGAATTGTTTCGTGAGTGAATGCATTCGAGACTACTAGAAATGTGTCGTCAATCAGAAGGGCGCATCAGAACAACGTCACTACCCCAGAAAACATTGAGAGGGTTCGGGCCGCCATTGAACAGTCACCCCGGCGTTCAATACGGAGACGATCAAGAATTCTTGGCATTTCGAATAATTAAAGAACATCTTCATATGCATCCTTACAAAATGGTAGTCGTCCAGGAATTGCTGCCACGTAATTATGAAGCCAGACAACCTGCTTGTGAAAACATGCTTGCTGCGCTCCCGGGGGACGCTATCATTTTCTTTTCGGACGAGGCACATTTCCACCTCAGTGGATGCGTCAATAAATAAAATATGCGCTATTGGAGTGTGACAAACCCCAAGGAGCTCAACCAGAGGCCTCTGCATTCCGATAGGCTTACAGTATGGTGTGCACTTTCAAGAAATGGGATCATCGGCCCTTATTTTTTCGAAGAAGACAACCGAGCCATTTCGGTCAATTCAGCACGTTACATGACCATGATCCAGGATTTTTTCTTGCCTGAATAGGAAGAGTTTGAACTGGAAGACGTCTGGTTTCAGCAGGATGGAGCAAGGATTATCATTGACTTGCTTATCATTGACTTTTTGAGAGCAAGGCTCCCCGGATGCCTCATCTCTTTAAGAGGAGATTTGAACTGGCCAGCGCGATCTCCTAATTTGGCCCCTTGTGATTTTTTACATCAACATACAATAATATCCGGACCAATATCGCAGAAATTCCTATCAGAATGCTTCAAAGAGTGCACGAAAACTTCAAAAAAAGGCTGTTACAGTGTATACGGAGGAAGAAGCACATTTGAGTGATACACTATTTAAAACTTTGTAAATTTAAATTTCCATTGTTATAACATAGAGGAAAAATAAAAAATCTGAAAAATGTTCAGTAGTTTGTGATTTATTTAGTTTTGCAATCCATCTGTCTGTGGTGCTCCACCCTGTAGTTTGGAACACAAAAAACCAAAGAACATTCTTTTCACCAACCATTCTGAAAAACCGTTACAAATTTAGTTTGAAATTCATCTTTAAATCGTATAAATATTTATGATGGCATATCAGTTTGTTTTAATATTCAAATTCAAATAATCAAATTATTGCATTCAAAACATCTTTAATCTAGTGCGGAGCAAAACAAAAGATAAAAACTGAAGATTATAATACAACGTTACACTAACTCCGCAAATTACTTACACACACAACAAACTCCATATCCTTCGGCACAAGTTCCTGAAACGATTCCGCCACGTTCCTCGCACTGTGATTGATAAAAGCACGTTCCATTCACCGTTCGAATACGATTTATTGTTCCGACACATGGCGTATTTTTGAATTTGATTACATCGAATAAATTTAGAAATCCTCGACTATTTTCCGGTCTTTTCACAAAAGCTGGTGCTGCCCCAAATATCAAATTTTTCACTCGATTTCCCATCAAAGCCAACATGTCCTGGAATCGTTGTGGCCTTGTCGTAGCACCGACTACATTATTACCTATCCCCAATTGTGATTGGAATGCTGTTACAGGTTGAAAAGGACCATTAGGGAAAATTTGACCCTGAAAGGCAGGTCTACGATTAAAGCCAGGACGTAAATTTGGTAGAGCAGATAAAACACCAGGAACAACTTGATTCGGAACGTTAAAGCCTGGATTTATTTGATTTGCAGGGATATTCGGAGCAATAGGCTGGGCACCGATATTTACATTAGTTGGAAAGACACTATTTGGGATATTTCCGAGGGTATTGTTCAAGTTTAATGGCGGAAACTGTCCAATTTGCGGTCCGTTCGTCGAGCTGGGAAAAGAACTGGGTGTGCTTAGAGGAATGTTTTCTGGAACGGCTGGGAAAGTTTGCGAACCGTTAGATACCGCAAGACCGAAATCTTCTGCATTGAATTCCGGAAACTGATCGGCCGGAAATTCTGCTCCAGGAAAATTAGAAATTTGCTTTAGAGAGGCTGGGTCGAAACGTAACTCAAACTTATTATGGCGTGTCTTTTTCACATTTTTCTTCCTGTCCGTTGGATAGTTAAACATATCGCGCAAATCCACGGTTTTAAAGTCCGCGACGCTGCTTTCCAGTTTGGCATAAATATTTGCTTTAGTTTCAAACAAAACGGATAACACATAAAACCACAAACCCACAGTTTTCCACATTTTGGCGTTTTTTTTTATAATTTTTTAAATCACTTCACGCGATCTACGATCGCATGCGCGGAGTTCAAAGGTGTTAACTAGCAACTAACCAGAAATGTATCAAAGAAAGCATTTCCCTCTTGATTCAGAAGCTCGCGCAAAAGTAAGTTCAGATAATAGGTTGTCATTTACTGGATGCACTGAAGCATGGATTCTAGGGCGATGTTGAAGAAGATGACAAATATGTAATCGTAGACGTCGCATTTAAGATAGCATTGGGTTACTCGAGAATTTTTGCATTGGGTGTGCACATGCATGTTCCTTGTAGTTGTTTTTAGCTTTCAGCTCTTCTCATGCTAGCTAAACCTGTGGCATTTTTTTGTGTTGTGAGAATACATTCATATATTTTTATGAAAAAAATAGTCCAACGGCAAATTTAGAGGCAAATTGAGTGAGCAACAAGAAAGTGTACTGTAGAAAACGCGAATCATGAAAATCAATTGGAAACGAAAGTGAAGATTTGATCAAGGTTCCAGGTCGTTGTGAACGCCATAATTCGAATTTAGGTTCAGCATTAGCATTTAACTTGCTTGAGTATTGGTACAAAATGTTAAATAGATTGTAAAACGATTTTGCTGTAGACACATTGCATTTAAAATTTTCAGCCTTAAACTAGTACTATACATAATAAATATCTCTTGAAAAACCTTTATAAAAAATGAATAGTATAAGTTAATAATAATAATGTAATATTTGTGTATTATATTTGCATTGCATTGCTATAAGATTAAAATTGTTATCATTCTACATTTAGTCACTGATTGATTCTACCACATTTCAGGCTTTGTCAATTGTTTCGAAAATGGGATCAGAACAGTCGCATCATCAATCCGATGCACAAAGTCCTCTGTCAAGTCAATCACGCAATGCAAATGCGACGCGTTTACAACGTGGTAATACGATAGCTACATCAGCAGTAAGTAAACGTTATTACGATGACGCTTCCCCGCAAAGTAACGACTCACGGCCAGTTTCACCACCTATTAGCGTTTGCTCCGACTCAGATTTACCATACATCTCCTATACTGACCGCCCCATCGGAGGTAGGAACATCTTTGTTTAACATTATTTTATGAAATTATTTCCAATTGTGTCTTTTGTTCTCTAATAGATTCTCCGAAAATTCGCAACAAAGGTCAGTCAAACTCGAGAAATGTACGATCCAATTCCATATCATCGACCACGGCTCGTAAGCCTGTGAAACTGAAACAACGACCTGTCTCCACTGCCCATAATATTGTCGTTGTTAAACCAGGAAACAAAGAGCCAGATCGAGATCCAGACCTTGCTAGAATTCAGGTAAGTCTAGGACCGTAACATTGTTGTAAGACTGTGGAATAATTTCACGCAATGATAATGTTGATAATTTGTTTATCAATATTTTGTTTTTGTTATTCTAATTGGAAGCATTGTTTAACGAAAGTAAATTTACATGTTAGAAAGTGAAAGGAGCTTGTACTTGCACTTTTAAAAAGAAAGTTTAATAATATTGCGTGAAGGTTTCACAAGTTTTTCTGTTGATTTTTAAATTTAATAGAGATATGACAACTGAGTATTCACATGCCAATCAAGATTCACATTATGATCCGGTTAATAGGCAATTTTTAGTCGTAGGTAAAAATCATGGTATTTGTCCTCATGTAAACTGACTTGAAATTGAAAACTGATGGCACTCCTATTAGCATTTGGTTAATTTAAATCAAATCAACTCTTTACAAAAAAATCAAATGCCGATAATATCACGCCTGAAATGCCAAAATTACTCACATGATACCATAAAAATGTATCTTAAGAAAGAGGTTCAAGTGAAAGAAAAGAACAAAATAGGAATTGTATTGAAAATATTTTTATTTTTATTTGATCTTACATTCTTAGCCTAACTTAAAATTTAATTAACAAGAAAAACTTAAAATCCAGCGGCTATATCATTTTAGCCTGCTGGCTCTGATTGTTTTTTTTTATATATATATTTTCTCCGCACAATTATTTTTTTTCCATACATACTATACATACTAATTGTATTACCCAGCCTGTACAACAACTGGGATTACCCTGGCTATTATTTTCTTAGAAACTACCTAACATTAAAAGTACGATCTAACTTATACCTAATTATAACTAACTTAGCCTGATTAGACCTAAATCTTAACCTACGTCTTTCAAGAAAAAAAAATTGGCTCAAAATCCATTTGCTTACAAGATTTAATGCTAATAAAGTATCTACGTTTAACGTTCATAAATACTTTGCTAGCGTTGTAATTATAACTTGATGTTTCATCTTAATAAAACAGTGCTAATGTCCTTCACAAAAAGGTACTAAATTGCATGATTTCAAAAATCAAAACTTTTAATCGTCCGGTGCTGGATAAAATTCGCACGACTTCTGAACTTGTGAATACAACTAGTGAATAGAGCTATCCGCACTACTTTTTCTATCTAAGAATTGTTTGAATTCGCTATAGTTGGCGAAGAAGTGATTAAAGCATGTTGGTATCAGCTGCTATTTACACAGAAATGCATAATACATGAAATTATTAATCTTTATGTCTGCTCTGAAGAATTTCGACTGCATAACTTTAGTTTTTTCCCCCAATATGAAGCTAAAGATGTTGTCACCTGCTATAGATGTTTAAAAAAATATTGATTTTAAAATATTCGCTCAAAAAACTAAACATCACGTTTTTATAATAATGAGAAAATGTACTTTCTTAAAAGTAAGATAAAGTACTCTTACTACAACATTATCGGATTGGGGTTGGTGGAGACTTCATTGACAATCAAGGTGCTAGAAAGGGTACATATAGTTTGAAATAATGTTTTGATAATAGTATATACTGACCACTTATCTTTCTGATATGAGTTTTGAAATTCAAGTTGAGTAATACTTTTTTGAGTAATACTTTTTTATCTTTCTGCAAGAAAAGAATGCATTTATGATAAAAGTTGTGCCTTTTTTTATCACAATCACATAAAGCATTAGAATTGAACAGTTCACAACCTACCTACCTATAATAGAATATGCATGCTAACAGGTGCATTTGACTGCATCGAATCAATTCAAAGTATATTCTCGGGTTTTTCTGTTCCCGGTCTATTCCCTTCTTATACTGATCAGCTTAAGCTTGTGGCTATCGACACTTTCGAAACTAGATGCCAGAATCTCAAAATCTTATTCACTGCTAAGCTTCTCGCCGGAAATATTTTTTCAACACAATCTCCCAGAGATTTCAACATGTGAATCTTTTATCCGTCAGTTTTCATCGGGCCAGTAACGGCTTTTTCAATAATAAGAACCCTTAACTAAATAAGCAGCAGTTTTGATTTCGATTTGCCAATATCTTCATTGAAATAGGAGCACAGAACAGCCTCGAGTTGATATGGATCCCCGGCCATGAGGGACACCGAGGAAACGAGGAAGCTGATACCAGGTCCTTCTCCGTACTGGGGTTTTACAAAGGCAGATACGGAGAAGGAAATTAAAACATGGAGCAAGAAAAAGATCGAAGACTACTGGCTTAATATTGAGGGTTTAAAACACTCAAAAAAATACCTTGGCTTCGATAATAAAAGAGCACAAGAAGCAGCGGCTCTCTGCAAAAGTGGCATAAGAGCCCTAAGCGGAGCATTGACAGGACACACTCCATGCAAAAAGTACCTCAACAGGATAGGTGAGGAGCAGAACGACCGCTGCAGATATTGTGGGGAAACGACAGAGTGTGTAGAACATCTGCTTACAGTCTGTTCAGCACTAGCGAGAAGAAGATTCGAGCTACTTGGCTCTGCTCTTCTTTCCATCAGGGACATCACAAATGTCCCGTCAAGGAACATATCCAGGTTCATTAGAAGCCTGGACATCCTATAGGGCATAATGCAGAGGAGGTACAATAGACTCAGTATGTCGCAGTGCTAGGGTGCTTCTGGACTCACTCCAGGCTATCATCATCATCATCATCATTTTCAATCGAATGTAATATGATGAAAAAAATGTATAAGCAGTATGTATGAGACGAATTTTCAAATAAATGAATATATCAAATCTAGCTCAATAGCAAAAATCGAGCAAGTTATCTTATTAATAGGTGCCAGCGAAAAGCTGATTGAAATTTCCCAACGTTCCTTACGTTGGTTCATGCAAAAAAAAAACTTTTATTAACATCTTAGAAGAGTAATTAATTTAAAAACTGTATATTATAAATGCTAATATTCTAGATTAGCTCGCTTAAATTGATGAAATAGCACTTTCCATAAAATCATGATTTAATACAATTCACGGGGAATTTATTTTTAAAAACGAAAAAAAAATCCTCAAAATTGATTAGCACGCTAAAATAAAAATGCTATTGTTCATCACTGGTATCAACAATATGAACAAAAAAAATAATATTGATGGTTAAAAAATCACCTCGACGATTCGTTTACCTTATTTAGTACACAATAAACTAGATAGCTGTCAAAAATCAACAATAAATTTACATCATTCAACTAACAGACTGTTTCAAACAATTAATATTATTCTAATTTTGTACATAGATAAATGGATAAAACAACTTTTTACTTACACAATTTATCATATTTCAATTGTTTTTGCTACACTGTTCAAGTTACTATTTAAATCGATTCTAATATTCAGATGAGTCAATTTAAGATAGACAAAAGCTTGGCACTCGAACGTCATCATCAGTTTCACCCACTAGTATCCATCAATTCGTACTTCTATGCACATGTCCTTGATGCGACAAAATTTCAGATGTTTGCAAATAAGTGTCGTCTTGTTTCCGATTATAGTAAATGCATCTGAAGTTGGACTAGATTCAAGGTAATTTTTCATAGATGCTATTTTTGTTGTTACTGTTTCCCCTAATTAGCATGCAAACAACAATATTGCTTCCTCTGTGCCAATTTCGATTTTAATTCAACAGCTATTCATATCGCCCACTTCTCATTCATGATTCGCGATAATAAATGATTTGTAGGTGCATTTGATAAATTATCTCAATTTGAAGTTGACATATTCATTGGGTTTCATGTTTTTTAAAAAAAAATATAAATAAAAGTGCGTGTTTTGTATACTCATGAATATTTATTAAAATTGCTTAATTCTAAAGCGCGATGTAAAATGAGTACTAGTATGTCGATTTTTCTTGTTATGAATTTCGTGAGCTTAGTTGTTACTTAATTAGGATATATTTCATTTGTCAGAAATCTGATCGGAAACAACATATCTGTCATTAGTAATATTCTATTGTTATGTGAATGATTTCATCCATTACTGAATCAATTTTTACACGCAGATCTAATTTCGGTCGTTCAACCCACCACAAAACATACAAAAACATCATGATATTTCTTCTATAAAATATTATAGACAAACTACGATATCTACGAAAACTTGTAATCTGTATAAGGCGAACAATCAAAACTTGTCCGACTTCCATAAATCGTCAATTAATTCAGTTCCTCAAAGTAGAGTAACAGTTTATTGATTGTGATTATGTGATTGAGTGTTTCATATAAATACTGTAAGATTAGTGATTATAGCTATTGGCAAATACAGGATTATGTTATAAATATATGAATAAATGGGTAGTAATGTGAAGTAGCTTAGTAATTAGAATCTTATAGTGTATCGTCTTCGTATAAGAGGATTGAATCATATCATTGGTCTGGTAATCCTACACTTACTCGCATTACAGCCGAGCTACGAATACTTTTCGCCGTGTTATTAGGCGTGTCCGTGTCGCTCCAAAACGCAAAATTACTGACAAGATGCCGATGCGCTCGCGTTTGAGGCTTAGCAATAGCTGGAGGCGTTTTGATTTGAATTTGGGCCTGGCGCACATGATTATTTGGTTTTTGACCTTCGTCAATGTTACGATCAACGTCAGGTGGGCTGGTTGAATGCTTTTCTTGAAAACAATCTGTAGAATTATCAAATTCGATAGTTCGGTTGACTTTTATCTGTTGTAATTTCCGTTCAAAAGTGCGTTTTGGTACTTCAGTTCGACGCTCTTCGAAATGATAATCATAGTCGTCTTCGTGATCAGGACGTCTGCGAGCGATTGTGTTTGAATAATATTGACGAGCTGCATGGGTTTTTTCTCGGTTGCTTGTAGGAATGTAGTTGTCCTCAAAATCAGGATCGATTTCATAGTCTCTGTAAATTCGTCGATTGTTTGTCGGTTTTCGAGGTGCTGGAGATCTCCTTGAGTCCTGAAAACCGTAATTATCCTCGATGTCGTCATAGTACTCGTTTGTAGGACGAGTTCTTCTTGCCATCGGTACTAGTCGTTGTATTGGGCGAACGGGCTTCCTTGGAAGCGGAGTGAAATCATCTTGTTCATCATAAGCATGGGTCTGGTTCCGTGAAACAGAAATATTTCTTACGTTGTTTTCGATAACTTTCATGCTATTTGCTGAATTAATATCGGTCATGCTCTTAGATTTGCTAATATTTTTTGATTTTGGCTTAGGTACGATAGTTGCAGGTTTTGGTGGAGATTCGTTATGTTTTAATATTCCTGTAAAAAATCATAATCATAAAAAAATGTTTCCTTAAAAATCTGGAGATTTAAATATTTTCTTAGAAAATAAATTCTTGTAATTTTGAAATCTGAAATTTTTTTGCATTCAATTTCAATGTCAATTTTACAAAAGGGTGAAAGTTAAATGTATTAGGCTCAGTATACACTCCTAGAATGCATCGCCTCATATACAATTTTTATGAACTACATAGATACATAAAACTGAACAATGATATTAAACATTTTATTCGATCATAAATTATTGCTTTCTGTTTTGTTGCCTCATCGGTTAAATGAGTCAAATAAATAAATAATTGATCTATTTATAAAAGCTACTATTGTAGAACATGCCAAATGATTTTTCGATTAAATGATTCGATTAAATGATTTTTCCGCTGCAACATCTGCATAAAATATACAAGTAGGTAACGTAAAAAGTGCATAATTGAAATTTTGGTTTGATAATAGGTGCGTTTTTTTGCACACCCGAGCAGATCAAATTTTGTTAAGCATATTGAATATAACAACAAAAATCCTGCACTTGTGGCGTCACTGAATCAAAAAATGTTAAGCAGTAGTAGTTTATGGGTTTACATGTAGAGTGTGCTGATAACAGTAAGAGTGTTCTAAACGGTTCGTATCACTGCTGAAATCGGCAGTTTGAATTAAATGAATTTGCATAGCACTCTGCCATTTTCAATTATTTTACATCAAATTTTGTAGTGTGCTGACTGGTTTTGAGTGTTTCGATGCACATTACATTGTAGATTGTTTCATATGCAAGTTTCATGTCTGATTTCGATTAAAATCTATATAAGATTTCATTCAGGTTTTTCTATGGATTATTCTAATTTAACAACCAATCTAAGCAAAATCTCAGCAAATGCAACAACATTTTCGAACACTGCGATTTTCTGCTCTGGATCGTTTTTTTGCAACCCTACGTTAACCTGCTCTACTAGGTTGCAAAAAAACGCACCTAATGTCGATTTTGGAGAAAAAAAAGCGTTTTTTACCTATGACTTTTTCTCATATTTCTGTCAAAGAATAGATTCCGCGCCAAAAAATTTCTCCGTTTTTAAGGACCAACCATTCAGTAAACCAGTTTTTCACAAAATAATGAAAGTACTGTTTGGAAAATCCATGTTGCATAAATCGAAATAAATGATTGGGGCTGATTCCGGTGGAAACAGTGGATAGAGTAGAACGTCCCGTTTAAGTTGTCCAAATTCAGTTTTATGTAGGTTTTGAGGCTTGTAGCATATCAAAAAATTTCTTTATCAAGTCTTTGGGCGTTTTTTTTGTCGCCTTCTCTTCAATGAATTTTATCAATTGTTTTTTAAGTCATTTCCGAAATCAGTGTTCAGTTTTGCAAGCTCAAAGATTCCGTCGTGAGTTTTATGGACCGTATAATCGTCCATCAGCACGCGCTGTTCGCTATTTGATTGCGAATTTTGGCAACCACTTCACGTTGCTGAACCGTAGGTCAAGATCCAATTTGTGTAAGAATTAAAGCCGCACGATTATCGTGTGCATCGCATCGCACGTTCGGAGGAAGGGCAAAAAATCAACTGGAAATGGACCCTTTGTTTTACGGAAAATTTTGTTCTGGGACGAGGCTCATTTCCGGATCGATAGCTACGTCAGTAAGCAAAATTGCCGCATTTGAAGCGAGAAAAATCCCGTTCAAGTCATGGAGACATCGTTGCATCCAGAAAAATGCACTGTATGGTGCGCACTGCATGCTGGTTGCATCATAGGGTCATGCTTCTTCAAAGATGGCGACTGGTACAGAGCGATGATAAACCAATTTTTGTTCCCGAATTTGTGTCTCATAGATGGGACAGAGATGCGATTTCAACAAGACGCCGCTACCACCAATTTGTTGAAGACGAATTCAGATATCGAATTATCTCGATAAATAGACCCGTCAATTGGATTACTTCTTGTATCCTGCGATGGATTACTTCGTGTCGGGATACATGAAGTTGTTGGTCTACGCTGATAAATCAGCAACGCTCAACGCTTTAGAAGCTCATATAGCTCGCGTCATTGACGATATACGGCCACAGTTACTTCAAAAAGTAGTAGAAAATTGGACCACTAGAAGTGGCTTCTAGAAAGGTAGTGCAGATAATCTTCAAAAAGTAAATGCAAAGAGCAGATTTTCGCAATCTAAGCTTGACTCACTTGTTTAGTGATGCAATATTAACAAGCTCTCGCTTAATATTGGTAAGTGCCAAATTATAAGTTTTAGCTGTAAATGCACGATTACGCAGAACACTTACTTTCTCGGCAACAACTTATTAACTCGCGTTGATAGCGTACTCGATCTCGACGTTGTCTTGGCTGGGAAACTTTATTTCACCTTGCACTACGACAAAATTCTTTCCCGTGCGAATAAGCAGCTCGGCTTTATTAAACGACGAGACAAGGAATTTAAAAACTTGTGGGCCACAAGATCATTATACACTGCACTGGTATACGCCTGTATTATCTGGAATCCAGCTTTTGTAATCCACAGTAACAGACTCGAGTCCGTATAAAAACAATTTTTACTTTTTGCCCTAAGAGAACTATACAACTCTAACGACTTCGAAAATTTACCTCCTTATGAGGTTAGACTGGGTCATTTAAACTTAACTCCACTTGCATCCAGAAGAATGTTAATATCGGCATGCTTCACATTTGACTTCATTAGAGGCGTTATTAGAGTTCAATTCCTGAATAGTAAAATGATGATAAATATCCCCGTAAGGAACACCAGGTCCAATCGTTTGTTAAAGGAACATCCACATTCCGCCATATATGCAACTAACGAGCCGGTAAACAGATGCTGCAGGATTTTCAATGACTTTAACAACCTTTATTCCCAAAAAATCTTCAAACAACCTTTCAAATCCTCTCTTCAAAGCCATTTGTACCCCGCAATTTTTTTAAGCTTTTTGTAATTTTTTTGTTCATTTATTTTATTGTTATTTATTTATTAGATATTTCAAATTTATTTATTTACTTATTTATTTATTTATGCGTTGTTTGTACCGTACTTTTTTTTGTTTTATTATCATTATTAGTGATGCATTCATTTGCAGTTTTTTTTCGTGTTTGTATTTATTTATATATATATATATATATATATATATATATATATATATATATATATATATATATATATATATATATATATATATATATATATATATATATATATATATATATATATATATATATATATATATATACTAAATTTATACCTTGTCTGGCTAATAAATAAATAAATAAAACTGCGGTCACATCAACGTTTCTCGTGAGCAATGTTTGATAAAATATGCCTCCAGTTGCGAGACTCGTCGCGTTATCCAAAGGGAAAAATTCCGTCTGAAGTTATTAACGAAATTAAATCGGTTTATGGTGAAAGAGTTATGAATCGTCCGAGTTTGCTTAAATTGTGTCGTGAATTTCAAAACGATCGTACTGATGTGCATGACGAACAAAGAAGTGGAAGACCGTCGATTTGGATTGATTTGCTTGTTGAAAAAATTGAGAAAGCTGTTGGTGGCGACCACAGATTGACTTTTGCATGAACTTTCGATGATTTTTCCACAAATCTCCAGATCTCTGCTGCACAACACAATAAAAAAAACACGCTGATTTCATAAACTGTGTGCCGGATGTGTCCCCAAACAGCTGACAGAGCAGCATACATTGAATCGAGTGGCAACCTCCCAAAGAGTTTGTTGCACCTGTATGAACTTGAAGCTTGAGTAGTCTAGCAGGTAGAGCACTGGCTTCCATATGTGTGGCGTTCCTAGTTCGAATCCCGGACCGCGTACTCAGCTTTGAGTTAACTATGCTCCGAATAGGTACCTGAGTTTATCAGAGGTAAAGTGAGTCGTGGAACTCGACACTCGTCTTCACATTGATTGTAAATTTATGATGAAGCTCTCTATCAGTGTCAACAAATTAGATCCAACAAGGGTTGATGTGGGATTACTTTACTTTTTATAAACTTGAAGATGATAATTTGCTGCACTCTATTGTTACAGGGGTTGCAACTTGGGTTGCCCACTTTATCCCTGAAATCAACACACAATCCTTCCAAGGGCGTCATACCTCATCACCCCCAGACAAAAACTCAAAACCACGATTGCGGCCAAAAAAATCATAGCATCCATGTTTTGGGGCCAGAAAGGGATAATTTTGATAGAATTTTCACCTCATGGTGAAACCATCAATTAGCTAGGTATTTTGGGACCTTAAAAAATTGGAAAAGAATAATTCGGAACAAGAGGAAAGGACTGCTGTGTCTGCCTTCTGCACGACAATGCCAGAACCCACATGTCCAACGAAATAAAGCAACTTTGGGATGTTTTGCACTACCCCGCACATTTTCCTATTTTGGCGTCTTCAGATTATCATCTGTTCACCTCTCTAAAGACTCACATTGGTCGGAAAAAAATTACAACTGATGGGGAAGTGAAAGGGGAGGTGAGAACAAGCCGGCAAAGAAGATGTAGGTAGAGTTTTTTTGACAAGGACATAAAAAAATTGATCCCTCGTCTCACTACGTGCATCGAAAGAGATGGCGACTGCATGGAAATAGAGTTCACATATGTACTGATGTAACCATGTAAAAGTTTATTTTTAATGATTTTTTTGGAACCTACAAAAATCTATTACACTTAATTTCTGGACGTGCCTCGTATATGAGGGTACGATGTGCAGTGATCGTTAGATCACTGATAACATCGAGCTCAATAGACTATGATGGGCTCAAACTATCTCAGTACAGCGCTTACATTCTTACGAAGAAGTGAAAATAGTTTGATGAATTGTTGGCCTCAAAAACGAGATGCTTTTAGTGCGGAATCAATTCTTTGACAGAAAGATGGGACAAAGTCATAACTAATGATGGTCAATAGTTTGATTATTTAGGTAATTTTTGTTAGAAATAAATCTTCAGAATTTGCAAAAAAAAACCCACATTATTAACCGAAACACCTATTATATTGTAAACCAAACCCATATTTCATTACGTTATTTATCTATTTATTTACCAATCAAGGTCACAAAATTGAACAATCAAAAAACTTTATTCAAATTAGTGTAAAATGTAAAAAAAAAACAAAATAAAATGAGTAAACGAATCATTCGAAATAAGATTGACAAAGGATAAAAAACAAGCATACAATTAATCGGTTAATTAGAAAAAGTAGGGTAAGAGAGCCTTGTTAAGTCTATTTTTGAAGGACGTTTTTGAAATAGTGGCGGAATATTATTGTCTCATTTTGTTGAATATCTTGCGAATTGCATCGCATGGCGACTTGATAGTATGATAAATTTTCAGGTCGCCCGCATGAAGTAAATGTCTATTATTAGATAAACCCGACAAGTCTGATATAAAAATGTTAGAAAGAAGCGAGTCCAGATAGCTACCTTGAGGTACACCTGAGTCAACATTAATTTCTTTAAACATAAGTTCGTGAAATCTCACATATTGTGAGATTTCACGAGCATTTCTACAGATTTCACGATTGTGGTGATAAGAGCTAAACCATCTTAATAGAGATCTTGCCATCTTGATCAAAATTGAGTCAAATGCTTTGCTACTGGAGACTGCGGACTTTGGAGACTGCGTCAGTTTGATCACCTTTTTCCATTTTGCATAAAACATAGGAAATGAGTACCATCAGGTTGGCAGTGGTAGAACGACCTGTCCAAAATTCATACTGCTGCTCCTTCAGTCGAGCATCGACCAGGGCAAATAAAATAAGGTTAGACAGAAAAGTATATAATTTGATTTCAAGGATAAGCGGAGGATAATGAGGATCAAGGGACACGGAAGGAGAGTGAGCAGCACTCAAAAAAGAGCTTGTTTTGAAAGATTAGACAAAGCAAGGTTCAGAATTCTTTTGCTAAGCATTTATGATATTGTTCAAATGTGAGAGGTAACAAAGTGAAAGAAACGATGACAATATTAATGAAATAATACTATATGATAGCTTAATAGGCAGCATTTCAATTTAAAGTAAGAAGGCTAAAATCACTACATAACAAGACGTAGCCGTTGGGATAAAACGACTATTGAGGTAAGAGGAGAATTCCGCAAATACTCGTTCATAAACTAACAGAGGAAGATTATGGGAAATATATACTGAAACAACGACTAAGGTTTTAGCAGAACGTACGGCGATACACTTAACAATTCATTCAGCAGTAGGATAGAAAGAAAAATCACGACGGAATGTTCCATTGAGTGCTTTATTAATACCGATCAAAACAGCTCCACCATCGGATTTACCACTAACCAAATGATCTCGGTCTTATGGAAAACAGTGTATTCGGGTAAAATTTCAAAATCAAAGATGTCATCAGCGAGCCAGGTTTCCTTTAAACATAGTATACCACTTTCGAGTCAAATTCATAGATTTTTGGTACAAATTCAAAATATTTTTGAGTCTAATTCAATTTTGTTCAAATCAAATTCGTAAATTGTCGACATCAATTCATAAGCTTTCGGGGCAAAATCATAACTTTTTTGAGTCAAATTCATAATTTTTTTGAATACAATTCATAATTTTCTTTAGCCAAATTCATAATTTTCACAAATATAGTTCGTCATTTTTTCGAGTTAAATTCGTAGTTTTTTCGAAGAGAATTCTAATTTGTTCACGTCAAGATCATAATTTATGAATTTGATGCACAAAATATGACTTGACTTAAGAGTACCTGAATTTAACTCAAAAAAATATAAATTTCACCTGCGAAAATTTGGCTTACAAAAACTATGAATTTGAATTAAAAAAATTATGAATTTGATTCGAAAAAAATATGAATTCAACTAAAAAAAAATATGAATTTGACTCGAAAAATTATGAATAGGTATCGAGAATTTATGAATTTGATTTGAAAATATATTTATTTGACTCGAAAATGCTATGAATTGGTGCCGTAAATCGACGAAATTGACTCAAAAATGGTTTATTTCGTCTGAAGTTAAAGTAGGAAAAAGGCCTAACTCATTAATTTTTGCCCTCAAACCGAACGGACATTTTCATAATACAATATTAAGCCCTAGAGCCCCTTGCTACTCTCGAATGGAAATTCCTTCGAGAAATTATGGTGAAGAAACGCCAGAAGGTCAGAAGTCCTTCCGTAGTGGAGTGGCTCGTTGACACCAGCATATATGGGTATACGGAAAGATGCCACTTCCTGATTTTGCAAGCTGTCAGGCGTCAGTTTTTTTTGCAGAGAACCAAGCGTAGCTGCCGCAAATTGCTTAATCATCTTGGCTGAATTGTTATAGTTAGTGCGAGAAATGAAAATCTGCAACGGATGGATCGCAACTTCCCACGTGGGGAATATGCACTCATTTCGATCTAACTAAGATTGAGTTTCCCGTATCAATTATTCCCTCCTTGGATAAGCTTTAGAGACGATATACGTTGTCTATGCTGATTTATAGACAAGAAGGGAACCATGATCACAATTCAATAACCTTTATAAGTCGAATAAGTTTAAATTTAAAGAGTTTTCAGATGCTCTGTAGGAATATTTATTGAAGAATTTCAGGTCACACATGTTCTATAGAGAAATTAACGTTAAGTGAAGAAAATATTGCAGTTTTAAAACGATATTATGCAAAAATTCTAATTTCCGTGCTCATAGACGTGCGTAAAAATCTAACTGGTCTAGGTGTCAGCCTAAGATATTTTATGTAAATACAATTATAATTATGTGTGGATCATAGATTGCATCATAATCCTACCAATTTGGAAGCTGGAAAAACGGTAGTTGATTCATTAATTTTTCATAAAAAAAATTGCTTAACCAAACTCTTCTTTATTTAAATCGAAGTAGAATTGCCCAAATCGAACCCACATGACATTCAAAAACCACCCTGACATCTCGAAAACTGTTTGGTGCGCTTCCCAAACAGAAAATGTCATCAGAGTGTATGGAACACGTCACCCCTTCTATGGTCTACAAATTTATATAGCCAAAAGTTAGAGACAATTATCAAAATGACATTTGAGTCCATATGGAAAGTCTAACGTACGACTACACCTTCAATTTATTGCAATATTATCACTTTGTTGAATTAATCACTTTACACAACCACACCGTTAATTAACTTAATTTCCAAGGCCATGTGGGTTGGAAGCAGTCTTCAAGCTGCCAGGCAATGTGCGTGGTAGAAAAGAGATTTCAGTCTTTCGCCTCTGAAGAAAACACAATCCATGGCAATAAAAATGAGTATGCCTAAAACCAAGTGTAAAATCGTTTTATTGTTATTACACTAACTAAACTGAGTCGCTAATTCAAGCTTGCGAGGCGTTCATTCTTAAAATATCTCAACCTTCCACAGTGAAATTAAGAAGAAGATGCTCGATACGTCTCACACGCATTGAGTTCAATAGAGAATAATTTTTCCTACTACAATAGTAAGCAATTTCTGTTTTACAGTAGGAAAACTGCACATGTTCACAAAATATGATTAGAAAAAAACATTTGTGATATATTTCATTCAATTTATTGCAACTTGCAAATCTTGACAATGTAAAAATGATAACTGACCGACATGAAATTGGTATTTTTTTTTATTAACTCTATGCGAGTAACGAGAAGTCCTTAAGTATTAAATGTTTTGTCATCCATCTTGATCGTAAATGAAATCGTAACCATTTGTGGAAGAGTCTATTTTATCTGGAGAGATTACAAAAATATGAAAAAAAGATTAATGTCAAAGAAACAGTCTGTTTAGAAATCGGACATTTTAGGTGCTGGCCAAAATGCAATACTTTTTTTTAGGGGGAAGGTCACTGTGCTATTTGTTAAAATAGGTAATTAAATAGTTATCTGCAAGCCATTTCGAAATATTGTATGTACTTAGTAAATCAGATGGGAGTTATAAATTATTTCGTTATACATAGTATTAAGTGCCTACAATGGGAAACTATTGTGTACTTCGATGCAAATCAGTCTAGTTCGGAGAATAAAAAAAAGCCAAAACATTTTCTCCATATTTTAACTACTCACCTTGTGTCCCATGACGCATTTCACGAAGTTTATTTTCCGTAAATGAAATTCGTTTGTCACTCGTCTTGATCGTATTCTTGAAATTCTTTTCCACATCGATCTGAGAGTTAAGATTTCTTCTAGCAGGCTGCGGCGTAGGCTCATTGTCATAGTCGTAAAATTGTATTTTCGATGAAAAAGTATCACGTCGTCTGATGTTTGTTGGCTTAACAACTGCTTGCTTGATCGGAACACGTTTCTCCTCTCGCGAGAAATTCTCAGTCAGATTTATCTTAGACGATAATTCCTTTTTATGCAATTCATTAGGATCCACTTCCTGTATAATTGTCTTTTCGGGTGTCCGCTCGATTCGTTGCTTGTTCCGTAATACCGTTTTAGTGTTCACAGCCGATTCCATGTCCGATTCATCTGGCCAGAAAAATTGTGACCTCTGTCGATCAGGACCATTCCTACGATCCATCATTCCGGCCGGAAGTCCGGTAAAGAATTTGCCGTTTAACATTGTGAGAACTTGTTATGATCAGTGCGATAAAATCAACAGAAACACTAAAACAGCACACGCGTATGAGTCCAACAATTGTCTTTAAAATTGAACGCGTTAGGGGCTTTAACAGTAGAACTTGTTTCGTCGAATAGTTAATCGCGACTGCAAATTGCTACATGCAAGATCAATCTGTTTCCATGAAGAATATGAATGTGCCTCCTGCTGAACACTTTTATGGGTTGGGGTGTCCGAATTTGGTAGTGTCAACTTTTCTTGTATAAACTTTAAGCATTTATAGGTTTCATAGTGACGAAGATAAAAATTATAATGTGACGGTGAGGTGAACAACAACTGCACACAGCCTTAGCGCCTCCCACGATTGTTGCGGTCAGTAGCACGCTTAATCGAAGGCAATCATAATACAGACTGTCGACGTTTTGGTGAGCTTCAAGTGTTTGGATGATTTTCGCTAAACTTTTAAACATTGGATGCTTTCGGTTCAAATGACGATATTGTCGAGATTATCCAGAATAACTATTTTAAAACTGAAATCAAAAATTTAATGTAACATGAAATATTCTGCGAAATAGCGCAACAACACACTTATTACATCATTTTTCGCATTATGTCCTTGTAACCAAAAGATACTTTTTCAAAAAAATATTTCATCATGTTTTCTACAGTTTTCCACTAATTACTCCAAATTGGAAAATTAAAAGATATAATTGCTGTAAATATTTGCGAATGCAAACCATGCAACCTGGATTATTTGCAATTTATCTCGATTTCGTTAGAATACGGCGGCAGTAACCTTGTGCACACTGCCTACATACATTTAGTTAAATATTAAGAATGGTTTCATTTGAATTTATTGAAATTTGGCACACACACGACACACTCGCAATGGTCTTTAGGTAAGTGAGAACCAGATTATTGTTTGATGCACATTTATGGTGAACCTGCTAGTTAAATCACAGTAAATGTATGTACGTGCGTTATACAATCGTATTGATTCAAGTTAGATCTTCGTGTACTGTGCTGACTGCTTCAATTGCTCGTTTAATATTTAGCTTCAGAAAATATTAAACATAGCAGGTGAGCAAGTGCATAAAGCCAGAGCTATATGATGGATTAGTTGTCGAATATCAACATTTTTCCGATGTTGATGAAATGAAGTGTGGAACTGGTACCTAATGCGCAGTATTTGTTTTGGAGTGAATATGGTGCTGCATCTATTAATAGTTGTTTACGAATTTTTTCAGATGTAATATAGCACCAAAATAACAATGCTGACAATGACATTAAATTGAAATGAACTAATTTTCTTGGAGGAGTTGAAATGAATGCTTGGTTTAGCATCTTTTCACTCTTTCAGAAATGTACAAATACTCCGAACCACTAGAAAACTGATTTGCAAAAATTATCTTTGAGTGACCAAACAATGTGGGAAGACGCAATATACTTTTTTGTTGTATCATATCAACCATCTCTTACCCCAAAGCAACAAAAACGATTTCTCGACATCTCCTATAACATAGATAATGAAAATGTTCAGTGCTGGCAACACTATTCTAACGAAGAAGCAATAAGTCTACCGTAACAAGCTCTTGCTAAAATAAACCTTTCATTTGAATTTCGTTTTCATTTACGAAAATGTCTGGTGCTGGCAACCCTGTGTTAGCAGCAAAGCAAAATACATATATACCAAATCTGCTTCACGTTAAGTTAAACCCACCCTGTGAATTTCGTTTCGATTGAATGATTGCGCTGGAAGTTATAGGGGTGAAAAGAATTTTAGGGCTACCACTCTCATAAGCTTTCAAATTTTCGATACGTTAATATTTGTTGTCAATTGCCATTGCAGGATCATTCCCATTTGAAATTTAATGGCAACATTGATTAGTAAACAAATGCCAAAAAATTAAAAAAATTACCATAGCTGGTAGCCCTTTCATGATTTTTTTTACGAAATTCCTACGAAATTTGGCTTACAATAAGGTTCATTTACTACATGAATTTGGTTTTGATTTCATGACTAGATCGGAAGCTATAGGGAAAACAGTTTTATTTTGCTGAACAAATTTACAAGATTTAGGTGACGGAAATTAACATAGCTGGTAACTCTATCCTAAGCCTTCAACCAAATTTTTACCAAATGTGGCTTAAAATAAGGTTCAGGTACTGTGTAAATTTCGTTAATATTTAATTGGCTGAATTGGAAGTTATAGGCTAAAAATCAGTTTTTTTTCGCAGTGAATTTTCAAGATGGCACCACTGCCACAGGGTTGCTCGCATTTCAAAATCAATTCTATCAGTTCTAGTTAATATCAACATGACCTGCAAATCTGATTTTGATCGGATTACCCGGTCGTCAGTTCTCGTGAACAGAAGTTTTCAGTGCTGAAAATAAAGGTAATTTGGTGATGGGCTGTCGTTCTTGTGCAGCTCAGAATTTTGAAAATTTCAAATTCACATGGTGGACAAAAGCTATTTACCAATAATTTGAATTTTTTGCCACTCAGCGCTCAATTTGGGTTCAAAATTTCCATATTTTTTATGATAACTCCGGAGATTGTCTCCCTTAATCTTTTTCGTTATACATATATATATATATATATATATATATATATATATATATATATATATATATATATATATATATATATATATATATATATATATATATATATATATATATATATATATATATATATATATATATATACATATATACATATATAAATATATATATATATATATATATATATATATATATATATATATATATATATATATATATATATATATATATATATATATATACCATACACATATATAAATATATATATATACACATATATATATATATACACATATATATAAATATATATATATATAAATATATATATATATATATATATATATATATATATATATATATATATGTATATATATATATATATATATATATATATATATATATATATATATATATATATATGTATATATATGTATATATATATATATGTATATTTAAAGAGAAATATGAATTTTCGGCGAAACGAGTCTTATACTAATTTTCTTCGAAAATCAGTAAAAATCCCAAAGACTCATAGCATTAGAATGAACGGGATCGCATTGTACAAATAAGGTAGACAGACGCATACCCCAAAGGGAAGTTTTATTCCCTCTCTGGTGGAATCTGGTGACAAATAAAATTTAAAACAAATTAAAAAGCAAGGATATCATGCCTGAAGCCTACGCCAATGACATTGATATCATAGTTTCGGGTAGGCTCCCGCATACCCTTCGCCAGCTCATCGAGGATGCTCTGGGGCTGGTTAATGAATGGTCGAACCGACACAAAAGGATGGAGATTCCTGAAATAGAACCTGTCGGGTTGGGTGGCACCAAACTAAGTGTCAAGTCGCACACCAATAACTTGGGTCTTATTCTGGACAGCAAGCTCACATAGAAGAGAGAGTAAAAAGAGCAAGCAACACAATTTACACCAGCAAGACGGTGCTGGATAAAACATGCAGCCTCAGCTCTACTCTGATACACTGAATGTATATGGCAATAGCAAGGCCGATCCTTGCTTATGGCTGTTTGGTTTATTGGCTGTCAATGAAAAATTACATTTACTGAGATAACGAACAGAGTTCAGCAGTTGGCGGCTTTCTGTATGCCTTAACCATAACTCCATCTGCGTTAAACTTTCAGCTTGATCTTCCCTTGCTTGACTTCTTTGTTAGAAGCGGTGGACACTATGGACAATCAGGACACAACAGTCAAGATCCTTTTCCACGGTGGTCTGAAATGAGGTTCGCCAGTACCACTCACTACCTAATCCCCATTCTTGGTTCAACCGAAGATATCAAGCGACCGTAGGTAATAAGCAAGAATGGAATCAGGTAAAAGGCATAGTAGACTTGAGTATTTATACCGTCAAATCCAGAAAAGCTGCAATAGTTGACTCTGCAGCATACTCTGCAGACCGCTATATAAAAGCACTGTAGTATTTTCCTGGCAATGGTCTTTGTGATACGAAAAGCTGCAGGGTTCATACACGTCAAGAACACTACAGATGCCGAGTTCAGCATTTTTATGGACCATCAAGCTGCTGTTCAAGCACTGATATCTAATGTGGCAAATACATATTGGCCGAGACCAGGCGAGCCGAAGTCAGACGAGACCGCGAACATGTGGACGGCATTTGACAGCTCGTTCGAAATCGCTTTGACTCGTGCTCAAAATCCATTCCGATCGGATGTGGCACGAGCGCCGGCGAGCCCTGTCAAAGTCGCTCGTCTGGACCGTCCGCACACTCGGGCTCGCCAGATCTCGCCTGGGCTCGGCCAATATCTATTTGGCACATCACACATATAAACCGAAGTGCTCACTCGACTGTATTCAGGCTCAGTTAGAGTCAGAAATCCCAATTCCTATACAAACTGCGAAGTACTTGAACGACTCCCATATGATGCAGGCTGTGGTATTTACAGATGGCGAGCGTTGAACTGGATTAAACATGTATACGAAAACTCAGTAAAACACGGAATGATATTCTCAATATCACCTACAATAATTTGATTTCATTTAAAAAAGAATCTTTAAATCAAAATATCTAACACTTAAATGCCCCCATTTGCTCACATATTTGGATGCTGGTGATGAATTCGTCATTATAGTTATTGGCTGTTCCAACGTTACTTGACTTCAACATTTTTGTTTGACCGCACTTCTAAATCTTGAACGAAAGAAAAACACAAAGTATTTATGCTTTTAAGATTTGAATAAAAACTAAATTTTTTGGTGAAAAAACTAAGTTTACATTTTTGATGAATACAACACACAAACACAATTTATCGAATTCTTATTTTATACCCCCAAAAATAAAGCGTATGAAAAACAGTCGTAAATTTTGAAAACAGTTAAGCATAATCGATTATAGATACGTGATACCCAAATTTTACGGATTTCAATGTCACGGTCACATTGAAAACATATAAGGAAATTTTTTTTTGTTGCATCAAGGTAGTACATAACATTTTTGTTGCAAAGAAAATTCATCTTCATTGTCTGAAGTCATTTCTTTTGTATATTGATTTGCGTTACAATGAATTAAATAAAATATCGATGGATCTGATATATAATGAAAATATAAACAAGTGTGATTATATAGAGCTTTAAATCTGAGTTTGATACTATTATTAATAATAATAATAATAATAATAAAGCTTTATTAAAAAATTAATAAGTTTTCGCGTGTACAAGAAACTATTTCTAGAGGTTGCCCTTTCAACTAAATTATGTCTGTATAAGGTAGCCTAGATGAGATATGTATACATTTATGAAATTATGATAAATCTTAGCTGTCTAAAAAAAACTTAAAGAACTAGTTAATCCAGTTTCTATTGGGCGATAAATGAAATTCTAGTATCTACAAGTATTTTCAGCTAATCTAAAAACATATTTAACTTCGGCGAGACTGTGTAGTTGTTGCGTTAAATAGAAAAAGGTTTGTCCACGATTATTTTTGTGCATTTATATAATTTGCAGTATTTTTTTGTGGCAGGCAGCACAAATCAAAGTTGGCTGCAAAATCGATTTTTAGAACAGAACTTTGTTGACAGAGGATACTTTCTACTTTCTATTGATGAACGGATAGTTGTATTTTATGCTATTTGCTGTTTTGGAGCTGGCAGCGTCAATATTTATTTTGAAAGTTAGTTAAAAATTCAAGTGAAGGCTTAGGTAATTTATTGATCGTAACCAAGAAAAAATTGCACCTAAAACATTAAGTTGAGAATTGAGAAAAAATATCTTCAAACTTGCTGAAAAAAAATCTTGTTTTTTTTCTGCATTGATTTTAACTTTGCATTTGGTGCAAAAACTATGAAGAAACTCTAATTGTCCTCGAAGTGTATCACATATTCTGGCGAGATTAATTAAAGTTGGCAAGAAGACTGTGTCATCCGCGTATATAACAATTTAATAGTTTGGGCATTTTTCCAAATCTAAGGTATATAGATATTGTTGTGTTTTACCCATAAAACACCTTTCGTAGATTCGATATTCTCCACATTCGTGAAATAAAACCGTTTTCTTTTACACCACTAAGTATACTTTTATTTGCACAAATAATTCTAAACATTAAATCGTGTACACTTTACTGATCGCACGATTATTAATCGCACAATTACAATTTCGCGTGACAATTTCACACTTTTTCGCTTTACAAAAATATCTGCGCCCGGATACTTTTTTCACTTATCGCACAATTATCTGTATCAACTTCCGCTGTATACAAAACTAACGTTGTGTACTCACTATCGCAGTGTACAAACTATCGAATACAGAATAATAAACAGATGAACTACTATGTACAAACAATTTATTATCACAAGAAATATATAAATATCAACGGCTTAAACACGACCACTCTCGACGGCGTCTGCAAGAAGAAGAAGGAAAGGTCGTGACGTTTTTGCAAAGCGATGGTGTCGGCACGATGCGGGAAATTTTGATACTACGGTATGCATTGTAGCCAACCTTGCGGTCCCTACAATACTTCCCCCAAGTGTCTTTGACATTGTAACGTCAACAGTTGGCGAATCGAACGGTTTTCGTAGATTTAGTCTTAGGTCCTGCGTATGTCCTGAGAGTTGGTGTAGCTGTGTTATTTCCGTCATCTGGATGTAGCTCTATATGCGCTGGCTTGATTCGATCTACGCTGATGTTCATTGCTTTGCCTTGTACGTCTATGGTGAAAACTTTATCCGATGGTCTGCTGAGCACTTTGTACGGTCCTTCATATGGATGTTCTAGTGGTGGTTTCACTCGGTCAATTCGTATGAAAACATGCGTGCAAGAGTAGAGATCCTTGTGTATGAAAACTCTGCGCTTGTCGTGGTGACTCGTTGGCGTAGCTCGCACTCGTCTCATATGTTGACGGAATTTTTCAATGAAAATCTTCGGGTCTGGAGGCATCTCTTCGTTCGGGAAAAATTCACCAGGAACTCGCAACGTCGTTCCGTATACGAGCTCTGCTGCCGTTGCGCCGATATCTTCCTTCAAGCTGGTTCGTAACCCGAACAAGACGGTGGGTAAAACCTCCACCCAATCTTGTGTGTTATGGCACCTAATTGCTGCCTTCAAAGACCGGTGCCACCGCTCTATCATGCCGTTAGATTGTGGATGATAGGCGGTTGTGCGGGTTTTCTGGCATCCGACTAAATGTGCAAGTGCCTTGAATAATGCAGCTTCAAATTGTGTGCCTTGGTCTGTTGTCAGGATCGTTGGTGCTCCAAATCGCGCAATCCATGATGAATAAAAAGCGTCTGCGATGACGTCGGCAGTAATATTTTTGATTGGCACCGCTTCTGGCCACCTCGTGAATCTATCGATCATAGTTAAGGCATAAGAATAGCCTTTCGATTGTACCAAAGGACCGACAATATCTATGTGCACGTAACTGAATCTGGTGTCCGGTGTTGGAATATGTTCAGGAGGAAATTTGATGTGTCTACCGATTTTGCTGCGTTGGCATGCGAGACATGTACGTGCCCAGCCAATTACATCTTTGGCTAAGCTTGGCCAGATGAATTTTCGTTGAATCATCTTTTTCGTCGCTCGACCACTGGGGTGAGATAGGCCATGATTCAAATCAAATATCCTCTTCCTTAGTGTTTTCGGAACGTAAGGACGAATTTGTTTTGTCGAGACGTCACAATAAATCGTAGTTTCGGTGTCGTCGATTCGAAGCTTGCGCAAATCTAGCGTTGTATTTGATTTCAAAAGAGATGGAAGTTCATCGTCCTGTTGTTGAGCGATTGCTAGATCGTTTGTAGTTATTGCAACTGGCATCTGCAAACTGGCGATTCTCGATAGGGCATCTGCTGTCACATTATCTTTTCCAGCGACATGAACTATGTGCGTAGAAAATTGGCCGATGAAATCAAGCTGTCGAAGTTGCCGTGGAGAAGCTTTCTCTGCTTTTTGTTGAAAAGCAAATGTGATCGGTTTATGATCGGTTTTGATGACTAGCTGTCGACCTTCGCACATGTACCGGAAGAATTTTATTCCACTGTAGATGGATTGAAGTTCCCGATCGTACGTGCTATATTTACGCTGGGCGTCACTGAACTTCCGCGAGAAAAATCCTAATGGTTCCCAAATCTCACCATTTAGCTGCTCGAGAACTGCGCCCATAGATGTATCCGATGCATCGCACTGAATTGCTAAAATAGCGTTTTCGATCGGATGTCTTAAAAGTGCTGCATCGGCGATCTGCTTTTTACATAACTCAAAAGCTGTTTCGGCTGCCGGGTTCCAGTTAATCAAACGTGTATCGTTTTTCTTGGCTCCAGCCAGTAACTCATGTAAAGCGGATTGAGTTTTCGCCGCGTCTTTGATGAACCGTCTATAAAAATTGACTGCGCCTAAAAATCTTCGTAAGTCTGCGAAGCTGGCTGGCTTTTTGAAATTTAAAATTGCTTGTGCTCGTTCTGGAAGCGGTTTCGTGCCATGCTCGTCAATAGCATATCCCAGATAGTTTACCGAACTTGCTCCAAAAACGCATTTCGAAACGTTGATAGAGAGTCCATATTCTCGTAACCTCTGGAAGATTATTTCGAGATGCTGTCGGTGCTCTTCTTGAGATTTTGAAGCGACAAGAATATCGTCGATGTAAGCGTAAACAAAATCAAGTCCTCGAAGCGCTAGGTCGATATAACGCTGAAACGTCTGCGCTGCGTTGCAGAGTCCGAATGTCATAACCTTGAATTCATAGAGGCCGAACGGCGTTATAACAGCAGTTTTCGGTACATCCTCTGGCGCTACAGGAATCTGGTTGTAGGCTCGTATTAAATCCAATGTAGAAAAGAACTTGCATCCATTTAGCCGTTGCGAAAAATCGTGCAAGTGTGCAATCGGATACTTGTCCGGGACGGTGGCAGCATTTAGGCGTCTGTAATCGCCGCATGGTCTCCACTGACCATTCTTTTTGGGCACAAGGTGTAGTGGACTGGCCCACTGACTGCTGGACGGCTGACAAATATCTCGCTCAATCATGTAGTCAAACTCCGCTTTAGCTTCTCTGAGCTTTTCGGGAGTAAGTCTGCGGGCTCGCTGCGCAATCGGTGGTCCCTCCGTGCAAATATGATGAAAGAAGTTGTGACTGATTACCTTTTTAACGTTAGAGGCGATCGTAACATCAACAAACTTCCGCAGTATATCCTCATATGCCATGTTATCTGCAATCGTTGAGACTTGTTGAGTAGGCTTTTCGCTGATGTTGGCGGTACGGGAGAGGTTAGTTCGGCTATCGATAACCTTCCGGGCTCGCAAGTCTACCACAATTCCATGATGTTTCAACAAATCCGCTCCGATTATCGGCTGAGAGACGTCTGCGACGGTGAAGCTCCAGTTAAAAAGGCGTCGGAATCCAAAGTCTAACGATAGAACTTTCTGCCCATACGTGGCGATTGTCGTATTATTCGCAGCATACAGTTTCATATTCGTCGGTTCCGTATATCTCGGTGAGAAATGCCGTGGAAGAACCGATAAGTCTGATCCGGTGTCAATGAGGAAGCGCATGCCAGTTTTTCGATCAGCAATAATTAGGCGGTTTTTGACAGTTCCGTCGTCTCCGATCGCCTTAACACGAGACGACGAAGTTAGTTTTCCGCTGGCTTGTAACTTTTCCACTGGCAGGGTGAACGACAATTTCTCGCCCTGCCGCCGAACTTTTTGTGGAAGTAACACAATCTGCCATTTTTCGTCTCTCTGGACTTAGATCTGTATCGCGATCCGTGGTATCGTCCTCTAGAGCTGCTTCGGAACCGTGTTTCTAATCGGCTGAGTTGATTGACCAGTTGCGTCATGACGTCGTCACGTGACACTTCAGGCGTCGCTTCTCGCACTTCGGACACATTAGGCGGCTGTTGTAGCTCCAGCATCATGTCGGCCATCTTAGCGAGCTTCTCAACGTCCAGTTCACTGGAAATGCCCAGGACCACTCGTATTTGCTCCGGCAGTTGCTCTAAAAGCAGTGTTCGTAGAATGGCATCGCTAACATGATTTCCTCCCAGGTTTTTCAAGTCCTGGAGATAGTGTGAAGGCTTCTTGCCATCGCGATTATGACCTTGCAGAATTCTTCGAAGTCTTGTTTCTTCAGATTCTGCGAAGGCTGAAAGAATTCGCTGCTTGACGGCTTCGTATTTATTTGTTGGTGGCGGATTTCTGGCGATCGATATAACATGAGGCATGATTTCCGCCTCGGCATGTTGAATCACATACTTAAACTTCGTTTCGTCCTGCGTTATTCCATGCGTGTGGAACGCGGCTTCGACTTGTTCGAACCAGAACGCAGGATCGGCTTTGTAAAATGCCGGAAATTTACTAATGCGCGCTGCCTGCACGAATACTGGCGTGGGCAGGCTGCGTGGCGTGCTTGGTGGCGGATTCCCTGCTCCTTCGGGCCTGCTAGGTGATGCGTGGTCTGGGTTCGACATCGTGGCGTCGCAATTTCAAAATCAGCGTGGGCTGAATAAAATCACAAATGGCGTCGATTATCACAACACAAATTGTCTCTGATGCTCTCGATGTTGAGGCTGATATCGCTAATTTTCGACGTACGGGGTCACCAATTCTATGGGCACAGAATAATAAACAGATGAACTACTATGTACAAACAATTTATTATCACAAGAAATATATAAATATCAACGGCTTAAACACGACCACTCTCGACGGCGTCTGCAAGAAGAAGAAGGAAAGGTCGTGACGTTTTTGCAAAGCGATGGTGTCGGCACGATGCGGGAAATTTTGATACTACGGTATGCATTGTAGCCAACCTTGCGGTCCCTACAACTAACTAACTGCTAAGACCTCTCGTGGCGATATTTATACTCTATTATCTGGTGTGGTGAATTGTTACATGTGTCTAGGCTATTCTGGGTTTGTGTCTTGAAGGTTCTTGATCTGGCTTCGAGAAGGCTATTGTGAATTTCCATTTTCATATGAGATCTGATTGTGGTTCTGAAATGTTCCGATTTTGCTTCTAGAAAGCTCTATTCTACGTTTTATCTATAGATTGCTATTGTTCTTTGAATTACATGTATGAGACATATATATCTCGCCGTTTCTAGCTATTTCTGGCGCTGATTCAACGAAATATGTTTTTGTTTGGCGTGCATGCAACAATATTATAGAGTATTGGACTTAGGACCGAACCTTGTGGCACTCCCACTGGAATGTAATATTTAGAGGAAGTGGATCGATCTTTCACTGAATGTGTTAAGGCAGTCAATTTCGTTAAGTGTAGAGAAAAATCATATTCTATGAGTTTAAATATAAGGCCATCATGCCAAAAAAAAGTCAAAAGCTTTATATATATCTAAGACGATTAAGCCAGTGAACTGTTTGCTAGCAAATCGCTACTATGTAATTTATTTGTTTTGTTTGCTTTCAACTGTTGTTCAGCAATGCAAATTCCCTTTTTGTGAGTTCCGGTGGTGCTTCCGTTCGAGTGGTATTTGATCGAGAACGTTTTCCTATTCGTTGCTTTATATTTAGATATTCTGCATGTTTGGGACAAAGAAGAGTCTTTGATAGGTGGTTGGAACGGCACAAGACACATTTCAATGTCCTGGATCGCTCAGAAGACAAAAAGACTCATTGTATTTTCCTTCGCATATTAAGCATATCGTTGGAAGGAAACAGTGTGTCGTTCCTTTACCATATATTTCACAATTTCGGCAGTGCGTAGAATTACGTTATCGTTTTCTTTGATAGCTCCACTGCACCTTTGTGTGTTGGACTTATGTGGTGTTAAGTAAAAGTAAAGTATAAAAGGTAAGTGGTTTTTCTTTATATTTTCGTTCGTCTTGGGCGCATTATTTGTTTTTATATCTGGAAAGATATACTATGTTTTTCCAATAATTGCTTTTTTTCTTCAATGTGTAACAATTCACATCAAGCAAACCCTGTTGCATGAATTTGGACTCGGCAGTCCGTGCAAATGTGTAAAAATGCACTCTCGTTTCTACTAAATATTTCTGGCGTTTTTCGTAGAGGTCAATAGAAGCCAGTAACTCGTTTTTTCCAATGCCCATATGCTGAATAAGTTTTGATAATGCGGTTGTAATTGTGTCCCTGTCCAAGCTAGGACAAATTATTGGTAAAGGTTTGCGCTTTTTGGGCTCAGGTGCACCAAGCATCGTTGTCATCGATATTTGCCACTGGCTGGAAGCAATTACTTCAACGAGCCATTAATGGGCTTTTATTGCTTTTCTGGAGCCTTAAGCGATCCCGTAGTAAGACGCTACTGAGAGAACTCTCCCGTTTTCTTTTTGCACTATCTTGCACTGAAGTTTTGATTGATTTAATTTGTTAGGAAAACAACACACATTAAACTGTGAGAAAAATTCAATAGAAAAAACTAGTTTGTGAATGCTTTTGAGGTAAAACAAAAAAAAACAACGTGAATTGCGCTATCATACAGATGCCGATAATCGTTCCATACTCGATCCAGCTTCGGTCACGACTCGATGAGTTTGATAGGAATTTAATTTTGTTTTTACCTTTCAGAGCATTCCTATGTTTTTACCTGTGATGCGTGGCGCGTTATCCAGCTCATCTAGCCGTGATCCGGAGGTACTAGAACGACTTCAACCCATTCATTTTCACAATATATGCAATCGTATGGTTACCCATTATAATATGTGCGCCACCAAAGTAGCAAATGAACAACAACAAATCGGCGTAAAAGTGAAAGAGGTATGATTTTAAATACTTTCTCCATAGACTTGATTTAATTGATAATATTCTATTTTCAGATTGACCAGCAGATAGGAAAACTTTTCGCCGCCTATGTAGAAAAACAAAAAGCATATGCTGTTTATGCTGAACAATTTTCAAAAATTCGATCGATATCACAACAATTAACCCGATGCCATAATTTACTGAACCAAAACATTGAAAGTATGGAAGCACTAAATAATATGTTGAATGTAGAGGATAGATTAGAACCGTTTGTATGGAAAACGGATTGAGTACTACTTAAACTTAGTATAGCATTTCTATCATAGGAAGATCTTATTAAAACTTAAATAAATGTATTTTTCAATATACAATATATTATTGAATTTTTGCTTGACCAAAATATAATTTATTAATGCTGATGTAAATTCTTCAAAATGTTGTATGTTTATTGATTATAATTAACATATTTATGCTACAATACATATATTTATTCATGTTTAAAACTGCTGTAAATAAATTATGCTTCTAAGATCTCACGTTATATGTTTCTATTCTAATGCAACCCAAAACTAATTTTAATAAGGCACCGTTTAATCTTTAATCATACTCTTAGCTTAACAACTCTTCATAATATTATTAGCAATGTTTAATTTAAATTTATAATTATTCGAAATGAATTCTATGCTATGCAAACGGTTTAAATATTTTCAAAAATACATAAATCAAAAGTACGAATAACGCCAAGTGATAAATCGTTCTCAGCCAGTAGAGTCTGAAACATAATTTTGTTCAAATTTGAACTATGAACACATTTTAATTCAACATACTTAATAAGTCTCTGCCGGGCAGCTGATAAACTCTTTTCATCGTCTTTCAATACATATTTTCGTATTCCAAGCATAAAGTTTTTTAAATACTCGTCATAATCTAGTTGGGATATGTCGCAGCAAAATTCGTCCCCATCTTCAGCTGCCATCATGTCTTTTGCAAGTTGCTTCTGGTTGTCATTTTCGAAAGCCCATTCGTTTAAAACGAAGAACTTGCCTGAAAAAAGGTTTTTTTATATCAAACTATGAGTTTGAATTATTTGTACCAATTTCGCAGTTTGCTTGCAATTTTTTTGCCATTTTCAACATCATTGGTTTCGCTCCCTTTAGTTTCGCCAGAATATCATAAATATATGCAGGAAACATGTGATAGAATGCTTCGTAAAATTGATGAATTTTCTTATTTGTTGTGTAGTTGAAATGCGGGTATAACATAAGATACTTCGAAGGATATACCCGAGCCCATTTTTGTGTGTAGAAGCCTAGTTCACTCCACAGAAGTGGTTTAATTTGACTCGAGGTGCAATTATAAACATGTGTCATTTGGTTACTGTAATTGATTTTTCAATAAATTATTAACGACAGTCTAAATTGACAAGTCTAAATAAGGATATACTTGGAAATGAAGCTTTGTCGTGCAGCTCCGATCATCGCGTTGACGACAACATCCACTGGAATGATATCGCAAGCGAGCTTTCCATCGCCGAAAATACTTTTTATCGTCCCCCGACCGATTTCCATCATTATACCTGTGATTCCTTGTATGTTATCCACCCAACCGGGATATGGCTCTGCCATAGACCCTGTGATAATTGAAGGTCGTACAATGGCTACTGGAAATTTCATACTGTACTCGGATACAATCAGCTCTGCTATTGATTTTGTGAGTGTATAAGAGTTCGGATGTGGACCCTAAAAATTTGGTAGAAAGTTCTAGACAAGTCATAGTTAGTTTTTGCACTTTACCTTCACAGCATCGAATAGAGAATTGAGCATGTTATTGGGCAAAATTCGGACAAACTTCATAAAGGCGTCTTTATCTAAAGGTGAGCTCGAAGGATATACTTTCTCCCCAACATGCTTTCGACCAGGATTGCAATATGCCGTTGAAACGTGTACCAAACTCTAAAATCGCGAAAAATATATTCTCAATATAGTATGCAATTTAAGTAATAGTATGCAATTTAAGTAATCAACCTTCAAATTCGGCATTTGTGTGCACATTTCCATCAAACGATAAGTGCCGTATGCATTTAAATTTCCAGCTTCTTTTAGCGGCTCGTTAAATTTAACTGTTGCCGCATTATGAAAAACTATCGTTGTAGTTTGAATGATAGTTTGGAAGTCATCGTTGCTAAGACCTAATATGGTTGTAATAAAAAAAATGCAATCATTATGATGAATGATTCGTTAGATTTATTTTACCTAAGTTTGGCTCGGCCATGTCACCAGCTATACATACTAATTTACTGAAAACCGATGGATTAGTTGATCTTAGTCTTTCAAAAATGTCATGATTCAATAGTTCTTTGTAACGATTTTCACTGGTTACTCCTCTTTTCGTTCGCACATGAACGTAGATGATTACGATGTCTGGGCACGATCTGAGAAGTTTTTCGATTAAAACTTTGCCTAGAAATCCTGTACCACCTGAAATTATGAATGATTATTATTATAAGTGATTATAATATTAAAATCAATTTGTGTTTACATCAGATTGTGTATTTCTACTAAATAGTTGTATTATGATAATAATACTAAAAATTAAAATCATAAAAGAAAAATGCATGCTCAGACGGTATTGTTTAGCTGTTTCAGTAAAATGATAGAAGTTTAATGTAAGGAATCTTTTAAATGAGCTAGGAATGAAGATTTACAAACCTGTGATAAATATGACTGCATTTTTGTAGAAGCTTTTTATGCTGACTTTAATGTCTTCTTTGTTTTCTGGAATCACTCTGCAATTGTCTTCTACTTTCATGGAAGTCATAATTGCTTTTTCATTTAAATTAATTGCTGCTTGTTGAATGTCTAAAATAAACAATGATTTGATTAAATTTCTTTTGAGAATGAAACTAAAATCATAAATCTACTTTTAATAATTTTGAGAAAAAGTTGTAGATCACATATGTAAGATATTTTTGTTTTTTGTTTTGGATTTTGTTCCCTTTTTCGATAACATCCTTTTGTGGGATTGGGCTACTCTCTACAGTAGCTTTAAATGTTTCTGTTTGTTATGTTTGACGCATCCTTGTCGTTTCAGCTCCAAAAATCAGTTTGTCTTCATTCTAATTATCGCCATCTGAGAGATATTCAGTTTGCTCCGTGAATTGAAGTACTAAATGGGCTCAATGGCATGAAATGACGGGAGAATATCATGTACAGGGATTTCGATAATGGGAATGTTTAAACTGGGGATGAATAAGGATACACATGATATGGCTATTAGCTCGAAACTACTCTTAAATAAAATAAAAATATTATTTAGACCATTAATACAGACCATTAATACAATTATTACGCATACAGTCATGGGTAATTGTTCACTCTATTATAATATAACTAAGAAAAAATCTAGGAATTCAATTTGAACATGTTCATGCTTCACTACTGTAACTAACCATTCCGATGAGTTTATATTTGTGGGTTATCCATTCTGAAAAGCTGATTTCAGTTCAAAACGGAAATAAAATAGGTTACAAATCATAACATTTGTGTAACTACAACTAATTACTTGTACAATAATGAACCTAGAGCGGGAAGTGGTGTATAAAATGTAAAACGTACTACTTATAACTGTATACTAGTTCTTATAAAACACGATCTGAAAGGTTATTGGTGTGTTTACGATTACTTAATAATTTCGCTACATCGTAAATAAAACACGTCCTATTCGATGTCTGCTTAAATGGACACATTCAAATATATTGTAATATATGGAATCAATCATCCGACAGAACGCACAATTTGGATTCGCTACAGCTTTTATTTTTCTCAATCTCTGATTATTGCAGGCTTTTTTGGTAAATAGCTATTTATGCACTTGATACCATCACTACTAAGCTTAAGTGATCTGAACTTGGGGTTTTCTCTGGAAACCTGGCCTGTATCGATCCCTGCACATCTTTCGAAATGTCTGGTCTTAAAAAGCATTTTTAGTTTCAGTCAGGATGAGAGCTTATACATACATCCTTCAGATTGAGCAAAATGAAAACTGGGATAAAATTTTTTTCTGCCGTATCAATCAGTTCGATTAACGGGATTTTCATATGATCAGGGGTGCGTACAATTTTAGTATGTAAATCAGAGTGTAGGACGAAAAAAATACCAAACCCTCTGTGCGTAGTAATTGTCCATATTACACTGGCACTTGTAGCAAATTGATTGATTGAAGGACTTGACAGTGCCTCTCGTTAAGAGTCTGCCAAGGGGGAAGTTTGATGGCGAGCCATCAATGAGGCAGCAAAAGAAACAGGATCAGGCTGCCCTAAAAGTGGCCGTGAAGGCCCCTGATTCATTTTAGCGGAGCATCCTTATATCCGACTCCGAAGAATGCTTGTAGGCCGCGTTGCAAGCTCTACGTGACTGTGGTAGGTCAAAACAACATGGGGTAGATAAGCTCCAAGAACAAGAGAACGCTGCTTGTATCTCAACCGTCATACACTATAGTAGCTGCACTATTCAAACGAGAAAAAGGGTTTCTTTTGGGTTGAAAACTGCAGACGGCACAAAACATCAAGCTGTAGAACATGTGTGAGCAGACATTACATTCATTAAAAAGTTGAATATATGGATCATTCCTCCCCTCAATCGAAATCTCTATTTAGGAGTGGACTTTGTCCGTATTTTTGCCCAGCCCCTAAACCAGTTTGCGTCCCCTCAACAAATAAACTCATTAACAAGCCTCGATATTCCCCAGGATACCTCTCACCCTCTAACACCAGAACAGTGTCGGTGACTCAAAGCAGTGGTGGGCTGTTTTCCATAATACGCTGTAAAGGGCTTGGAAAAAAACAGCTCTTATAAAGCATGACATTGATACGGGTATCCAGAAGTCAATTAAATAACGGCATTTCTCGGTGTCACCTCCTGTCGAAAAACTTCTATACAAGAAAGTAGGCATCATGCTATCTTTGGGAGTAATCCAGGAATCCAAGAGTGCTTGGTCTCTAGTGGTCAAACCATCTAAAGTGTGCCTATGCTTGGATGCCCGGAAGGTCAACGCTGTCACGGCGAAAGACGCCTATCCCCTCCCGCTTATAGATGGAATCTTAAGTAGGCTTCCGAAGGCAGCGTTTATTATTTTCGATTTAAAGGATACTTTTGGGCAAATTTCTTTAGAGGATAATGCCAACAAGGAGACGGTTTTCACCGTGCCAGGTCGTCCGCTGTATCATTTTGTTGTGATGCTGTTTGTGCTGTGTAATGCATCTCAAACTATGTCTCAACTTATGGAGGTTTTTTTCGATCCATTTAAAGCATCAGGTGTTTGTGTATTTGAATGATTTGTTGATAATTACAGAAGGGTTTGACGAACACTTTAAGGTAGTTTATCAGGTTGCCTACCAACTGTGATAGTCATACCTCACTATTAAGGTGGAAAAAAGTAAACTTCTCCTCAAAGAGGTTAAGCAGTTGAGCCATATTGTTGGTAATGGCACAATCAAAACAGACCCCGACAAGGTGAAATCGATATTAAAATTATCACTTCCTACCATTACCAAAAATTACGCAGGTTCCTTGGAGTGCGTGGGTGGTATCGACGATTCGTCAGGGGATACGCATCATTGTAGGTATCATTTAATTATCTTACTGCACTTAGAACAACAAAATATTGCTAAAAATTTGAAAATAAAAAAAAAGTCGATAAATTCGAAAAGCTGTATCCCGAAAACTTTCGGGTCTACAGAGACGATTTGGGTCTCAAATTATAGCAAATTTAATATTATTCAAAAACTTTATAAATTTTATCATGAAACAAGTCCTTTATGGCATAAACTAGCAAAACCTCTCGATTTTGCTCGGTGCTTGAGGTCACAAAGTTGGGTTTTTCGTTGGGGCAATATTATAAACAAGTCAGCAAAAAATCAGAACTACCGGATTTAAGGCAAGTCTCGATGTATTAGGTTACTGGACTAACATTATGTTCTAATAAATATGATGAGTTTCTTTCAGTTGGATAAAAGTCCTTTTACGAGTTTTTTCAAAAGTTAAATAGTTCTAGTTAAAAAAAAATTAAAACTGATGAATGTACTACTGGAAATATAGCAATTATTATATGTCTATGGCCAATTGTGCGCCAACTCAGAGAAATTTCTCGTATTTTGCTCCTTTCCAGAAATTTGCCAGTGTCTTCAGTACTAGCGATGGCTAACTCGTTTACACTGTTGTTTATTTAATTATTTACATTATTAGTTTGGTTACTTTGATGCCTTTGGTCAGAATATTTTCACTGCATATGTCTTCTTCATTTAAATAAATTTATCATAGAACTATAAAATTATTCTTAAAACTGGCCTATTGTACTATTTTATCCATAATTCAATTATTCATAAATATTTGCACATTATCATTGTGTAGTTTTTCATGTGTGCCCAAGCCCAGAGGGCAGGTCAGCTCCAAAACCCAAGCCAGATGATTTGCAAATTGGCCGGTTCGGCACACGAGGCATCTAATGACATGACCTCAATATCACGTTGCATTACCAACGACTCCACTGAACCATAGGCTGCAACAATATGCTGTATTTTTGTACTATTCACTCAACTCAAAACTTAAGTATCGATGCTTTACTTTATACATTACTTTCATCGGTTGAGCTTTTTGCACTGTTGACTTCCTCACATAAACAAAATATTTAAAAATCCGCCCTGGACCTAAAGACATTATCTACATTGTTACATAACATTCGCAACTTGAGCACGCAAAAAGTTGAACTAGAGCTCAATTTAATGTTCCGAAATTCAATCTAATTTAGCATACATATATCTTTCATTCGATAGTTAGTGGCACAATAAAAAAATTTGTTTGGTTTTTTCTTCATCAATGTAAGTCAAGTATATCAGTATTGATCCAAACATGCGTTCCTAAAAAAAATTGCAACAAAATAGTCTGCTGTCAAGATAATTTCCGTGGTAAACACAATTTCACGCGGCGAAAACGAATATATGAAGATAGCGATAGCAATAGTAGTTAAAATAGCTCGACAAAAATTTGCACTGAGAAATATCTTGCACGCTCTAACTGCAATTACAAGATGCAATAGCAGCTCATGGATGGATTATGCACCAAGAAATTGCAATTACATTGGATCTACGAGATGTGAAAGTGATCGAACCAGTCGACTGCAAACACTATGCGTTTTTTGACTCTAACCGACCAGTTCAAATGTTTATGCTGAGAGGCAGGTACCTAAATGCCATATTTCGGAATTAGATACAATCGTTGAAAGTAATTGATGCATGCAAAATAGGATGCTGAATTGAAAACATATTTTATCGAATCGAAGATAGATTTTTTGATGATATAGATGAACATAAACAAAATAATGCCCAAAGATCAGAATCGTCTATACAACGTAACAGACTTACATACCGGTTGTAGGAGTTACTTCACATCACTGGAAAAACTATCGATCTCTATTGATATGTGATACAATTTGCACTATAGTCACCATCACTATCGCGAACTTTATGTGCACCAATTTACTCTGCAAACATGTACAATGCTTATTGTTATGTAACTCAATGCTGGATATTTCCAAGTGGTTAGTTCTTTTAAATTAATTCAGGACTGAAGGTGCACGTCTGTAACTGGAGACTCCTATTCACCTACTGAACGAATTCGTCTATGAGAATTTGTTTTTCTAGTCCTCGACTCTGCATCTAAAGACGACCAAAAGAAATTGCTTTGAGTATTCCAGCTAACACATTCAGCGTCTAAGCAATCTCAGTAACATGTGTTAAGGAAACGTGTGTGGTTTAAGTTTTATCCATTTCACCCAAAGAAAAATTAGCTATATTTATTAGTAAGAAAGTACTGGATTGTCGCTGAGATTAGCGACACGTGAATGTTGGACCAGGGATGGTGTACGGCTAGTTGGGGACTCTCAGTGTGATGAAACACATGTCAAGGTGGTAAATTAGCTGGTGAATATGTTTTGTTTAAAATGTTTCAATAATAGAACTGGATTCATTAGAATTTATTATGCACTTGCTATCACGTTTCCAATGAATTAATTAGATTTATTGCATCTTTTTTGTTTACCATATTATGTTGCCATGCATATGCACTCATGTGGGTGAGAAACAAATTATTTCTGCAACACTGAGTACGTTATGAAATTTTGGTACCCAGCATAATGTTTGAGATGAAGTATGTTTAAATGAACGATGTTTAATAATGTTAAGATCGGTTACACGTACTGATATCTATGCATCATTGTGAGGAAACTGAGTAGCTACTATTTATGGGAACATTCACAGGCATGATGAATGCTCATACGCACCAGTATGTGCCATTAATTGGAGAACTTAAAGCTATGGGAAAATTGGTTGTTGAATTTGCACCGATGATATTTAATTTACATCAAAATCAAAACTGGCACAAATCCATGAATTCAAACATTCATTATATTAGTATTATGTTGGTACTAAGATTAAAAATATATAATATCCCTCAGTGACTGGCTTCATCCGACTTCAATTTAATCCGACTGAATCCGACTTCAATTTATAGAAATAAATTCGTTTGTCCATATCCCCTTAAAAAAAGTGATAATTTACAAACATAGAAACCGAAATCTAGCTAAAAAAAAAACAAAACCAAATTTTACTTAGCTCTGGTCAAATATTATGATTTGATACATTTTAACCAAAATGCAACGATGGATCTCTCGCCATATCCAATGGACGAATGTTATTTGCTTTCTTTCGCCGATTTGGTGGTTCTCCAGAATTCAAAGTCCTCTTTTCTTTATGATAATGCAAAATTTAACTTTGACTTCTCATTGTTCCGATCGAAAAAGTCTTCTTTGCTATTGATCCTTTGTCGTAATTCACTTTGTGGCACAACCCTTGTGCACTTTGGCTAAAGAGACAGTTTTCTAAATGTTGAAAGAAATTACGCGTTAAATTATAAAAGGTTTTTTTTTCATTTATCATGAATCTGGTGGGAAACAAATATATATATATATATATACATATATATATATATATATATATATATATATATATATATATATATATATATACATATATATATATATATATATATATATATATATATTTACTGATTTTTGGTTCTTACCACTTTCGAAGGTTAGCAGAGGTGGCCAGAACCGTCACGCTGAGTCAGCTGATCCAGTTTGGTGGAGCGGTCACTTGGAAGCTCTAAAAAGCCAGCGGATGGTGGCAAATGGGCCCAAACTGGTGGCCTAATGCTGGCCGCGTTCCCGGCAGCCCTCTTTACTAACCTAACCTACTGATCGCTGTTGATATATAGCTAGGTAGCCTCCAAGTGGTTCCTCTTCTTGAGAAACGGCAAATGATCTAATTCTCTACGAAATTTCTGATAGTGCCGGGCGGGAAACGACTCTGTGTCAAGCGGTCGCTCTTTGGCATCACCGAAAGGATCACTCTGATTCTGACTATGATGTACGCGCTGAGCTGGTGATTTTGGCATTCTGAACCTGGTCGTCCTCTGATGTGGTAGCGGCAGAGTAAAATATGTTCGTGAATCTGTTCTCTATCTTAATAAAACCGCGGCGGGTCTTGGGAAACGTTCTTAGTTTCGTACCAATTAAATTGGCTGTATAGGCTTAGTTGAATGGTACCCCTGATTAGTACCGATCTGACTCTGAGCACTGGCGACCCTCGCTTGGTCTCCCTGGTTCGCATAGAGAGCTATGGGATCATTTAGGTGTCTACACGTTTGAGCTAAGATAACAGATCTAAGTTTGAATCCAACTGCATCCATGTTCAACAACGCTAAACAAAAAAATTTAAGTCAAAGATTGTCGGACAGATATGTCGATTAAATCCATTGGATCTCCTGTCAAACAAGAGGCCGATTTTTCAGCAAGGCGCTCCAACGATGGAGGAAAAGAGTCTGGAAGGCTTGTTTTACTGCCACAACATTTCTGTACTTCTGACCAAGGGCTCCGGAGAGGCTTCTTTCAAGTTTACTTAACGTACCCTTGATATTTCAATTTCCTCCTTTGTTTCGGTCCGCCGCAGCGCCAAGGCAATGAAGCTAAGGAATGACGAAAGGAAAATTCCTGTTGAAGAAGAATCCACGAAGAACGGCAACTAAACCCAATGAGACTCCCGCTGCAGTTACCTCGAATGTCGCCTCCATTTCCGGCACCCAGTCTCAGAGCGTCAACTCTGTTCAGGCTTAAACGATCCTAAGGACATCAGAGAGCGTCCTTTACGAGACGTTGTCCGAAAAAGAGCAAAAAATCCCTTAAGTGGCCAATGTTTGACGAAGGTTTTTTCCATAGTGTAAATGGTAAAAAAAAAATCTGCTTACCAGATCCGCGGGTGACTTATCACCACGGGGTATGTGAGGTTTGACTCACTAAAAAAATGGTATCTACAAGCGCACGAAGTTCCGTGTCGGGACCCGCCTAAGCACTGCTTCGAGCCGGTCGTGCTAACCCTCCTCCCCCCTTTATGTGCAGTACTTTCTCTGACTGTGTGCCAGTTTTCCTCGTTTCGCAGTATTGCATCTACGATCGTCTCACGTTACCATGCCGATCGTGGACTCAATGATGCGCCGCAAACTTGCGAAACAGCTGCACATAAAGAATGTATGCTGAGCATCATCGAGCTCAGTCACACAGAACCGGCAGTACGGTGTGACCACCTTACCCATTCTGTTCAGGTATTTCCTGAAGCAACCGTGCCCTGTCAAAAATTGACAAACGTAAAAGTTTACCTTTCCGTGGCTCCGGTTAAGCACAGGCTTAATAAGACCAATTAGCTTAGCCGTCGGGCGTCTTTTATCACTTTCATTCCAACGCTATTGCCAAAGTTGGAGGATGAGGGTGCGTACGTACGTCAAATCTTCAGTTCTGTCCAGTTCTGAGTGAAAGAGGTACCTTTCCTTACGTTCTCGCGCTAGTAGATCGATCAGGATTACTTCCGGTACAGCCATCACAGGCTCTTCTGAGACCGTGGGTAGCTATAGGCGATTAGCAGGGCACTCCTAAGCTGGACACTGGCAATGCGCTTCCGGAACTTCTACGTTCGATCTCCCAAAATTTTGGCTGCATATAGCAATATCGAATTTGCTGTCATCATCAACAACCTCCGTCTAGTTTCACTGGGTCCGCCAACGTTAGTCATTAGCCTACTCAGCAAAGTGACGACTAATAGAGCCCTGTTACATGCCCTGCGGGTATGATCCTAATACGGCAGCTTCGTATCCAGGGTCACTTCCAGATACCTGACTGACTTGCAGGTCTGGACCTCGTCGGAGCCAACTGTCATGGGTATGACAGCTGGTATCCTTTACTTCTTCTACATGACAATCTCTGACTTTGATACTGCCAGCTAGATGCCATGCTCAGTCATCCACCGATCCACCCTTGGTTAAGTCTAAGTTAAGTGAAATCAGCAGATCTAGAAGTGATTGTAGACATTAGTAGGTATTGGTCCTGTAACTCAGACTACAGTAGCATTGGCTGCTCAGAAGCAACTAAGCATTGCCAACAAGATCCGAAAATATGCGAAGCTGTCCCTTTCGGAATAATTCGGCCGTTCAGTGAAATAACTAATGAAGGTACGGCATTTTCTCTTCTCTTCTTTCCACACTTTGCGTTGATGACACATCATAACCACATCATCCTATTCCTTTTATTACTCCCATTGTCATCGAGGTCATAATAAACAGACTCAAATCGTCTTCTGGCTCAGTGTTCGAATGAACTTTCATCGAAATATTTTTAAAAATGTCAAGCAGTTCTTTGAGAAAATTGCCCTCCTCCTCCTCTCTTGTGATTATCTTTTCTTAGTTGAAGATTCTAAACTATATATGAAAATAGGACCTATTGAAGGTTGCACTCTGCTTCAATCCAACAGGTGCCAAGAAGACAAGCTAATTCTTAATACGAAAAAATGCCACGCAGAATCATTTTCTCAGAAAAAATGTTTGATTATTCTTTGGGTGCCAATTTACAAACAGACAAATTCCAATTTGGCTTTCATATCCGCGAAGTGGTCAGCCGCATTAACGTGCACAGATGGAGGCAAAGGGGCCGTTGCCTTCTTAATTGCTAAGCCCTTTTTGAAAACTTGTTTGTGTATTCTACGCCGTACTACACATTTGTTGTACCTTCACAGTAAAGTAATTCACTGAAACTCAAGGAAAATGTATGTCGAATTCGGGTATTCCAAAGTCCTGTGCACGCTTTTTCTTCTACTCAACAAACATACTTTTAGATAACAGTCCATAAATTTTTTAACAGTCCACAAATTGCTAAAAAAGCACACTACAGCTTTTCATCATAAATTACGCACAACGGGCAACCCTCTCCTTCAATTCACTTTATCAGTTTAATGTTGTATTATCAAATATAAATTATAGACTATATATAAGTAGATTTAGTGTTTAGAATTAAGTTATTCAAAAGTAAATTTTTTTGAAAATTTCCCCTGCTAACTCTGAAATAAATTCTTCAAAACAAGTCCAGCTAATGCTAAAAAAAAGAATGATATAACGAGAAAAAACTCTTATTGGTTGCATCACTTAAGACATAATATTGTACAATCTAATTTCATATGTTAAATAAACGTTTTATCTATCTATCTAGATGCACACTTTGTACGATATCTCCGACAATATGGTCGCTGCATTATGAATGTGATAAGAATTCGGTTTAATCTGTTCAGCAAAAATTCACACAGTTTAAATTAATTCAGAAACTACTAGTAAGAAACTTTAAATGTAGATATTTTCCAATTTTCTCAAGATTTTTCTCTCAGTGTATCCACTGCATATCATGCTTATTTTTTCAAGCTTTTTTTTTGTTTCTTTTCCGACTCAGTTCTGATAAACCGTTTAATTATTTGCTGAACCTTAGTTGCATGTAAGTATCTCATATGATACATATGTACATATATATATATATATATATATATATATATATATATATATATATATATATATATATATATATATATATATATATATATATATTTACATATATATATATATATATATATATATATATATATATATATATATATATATATATATATATATATATATATATATATTTACATATATATATATATATTTATATATATATATATATATATATATATATATATATATATATATAGTGCAGTTTATATAGTGCAGTTTTTGTTGATTATTAATAATTTCTAACTTTAATTATCTCGAATGAAAAATTATCACAAATATGTTGACCATATTTTTGCGCAATAACAAACATTTTACCTCCCAAATCAAATGCATGTTCACGTGCTTTCTACTATCAGCAGCTCATATAAACGTTTAAAACTGTGTAACTATTTTTAAACCAGATGTATTTGCGGAATAGCACGTGATCGATAATAATACGTCTAATACGTATTGTTAAATTTCTATGTTGAAATATTGTTAAAATGAAATGCATAAGCATGTGGTGTGAACCGTATGTTCATATAAAAAGTCGATTAATTGTTAAAAACATTGTCACGTGTCAAAATTTCGCTATGATTTTCTTTTGTAGCGCCCTAAACAATATATAAACCAGTACTTTCGTATAGGTCGGCAGCTAATAAAACAAGAATATGTTACCATAAAAATATGCTTAAAATAGTCTCAACATATAGTCTGGATAAAAGTCTCAACACTAAAAGACATACATAGACAGATCTCACTTTTCGGTAAAAATGTGTGCTGAAGTAAAAATGGCTTTTCGGTAAAAATATGTTCAAATAATATGTACTGAATTATGTGAAATAATACTAAATTGGAGGAATAATCAATGATCACCGATATTATAGCTACAGTAACGTACTGAAGAGTATTGCAAAATTAGAACATGTTTCTATCGATATGGTTTACCAAAACTAAATAATTAAATGTAAAAAAAATAAGTGAAAAGTACAATTAAAGACTAATTCTAATTATATAATCATAATATAATGAATAACAGAAATAAAATTTCACATAATGCAATAAAGTTGTGCGAAATTCTCGGGAAGTATTTTTTAAAAAACAAGTATCGGTATAATTTACAGTTTTCACGGAAAGATTATTGCTTTTCATATTTTTCAAATTATTTAAATCTGGAAAATCGGTCTTTGAACATATATTCATGTTATACATTCTTTTGGTTACTCAAAAAATTTGGATGATATCATCGTTAAACTGTTTTACAAATTAATTTTTCTGTAATAGCAAACGGAACTGATTATTTTCTGTTTGCATGCTTTGGAAAATCCGAATTCAAAACAGAATTTTGCGTTTCAGAACTTATAACATTTTAATCTAGCAGTCGCAATAATTTTAATTTTTTATCTGTCAAATCAAATCTTTTTTTATTTAAATACAAACTTCGATGGGAAAACTGAATATTTTCGTTTTCACTTCAGAAATAGTTATTGGACTTGCTGGACTAATCAGTCAATGCTTTGCAAATTCTATTTCACAAAATGTATTGTCGATATCTAACAATTGTTTTTAAGGGAGGAGTAAGGATTTCCGCGTAAAAAAAAAAACACTTTTTTTTACGAATTTTTTTTAGAAAATTTATTTAAACCTTTTGTTCATTATAAATTATCATTCCAATATGAATGTCTAATAGTTTATGCGAAAATATCGACAAACAAACCGGTGACAAAGGTTTTTCAAGGACGTCTTCGGAAGAAGACGATTTGCGGTGTTCACTGTAAATCAGCTGAAAGTTAACGGAAATCAAAGAACATTAAAATTTAGTCAAAGGATCATCAAACCCTCCTCCAACGTTCTCTGATTACTATTTTTTCATTTTTAAATTTTTGGTGGCTATTTGAAGTAAAAATTGTGATTTTTCACAATTTTTCACCTTTTTGTAGGTGGAAAACCCCCTTAATTTAAAAAAAATTCTAAAACTTATCGTTGGGGGTAAGTATTTTACATGTAGAAAGTATGTGCCAAGTTTGAAATGAATCGGTAATGTGGTTTTTAAATGGCAGTGAACACGGACTTTTAAAAAAATGTTTTGAGAAAATGACTACTAAACTCCGAGCTGTCGGAGCAACAATGATAAACGAGATGGGGCTAAGTATTCAATAACTTCGAGAGTTTTGCTCTGATTGACTTCAAATTTTGGGAATATATTCTTGAAATATTTAGCTAAAAAAATTTTCACAAGTGCTAGCTTCCTTTAGCGGCCTGACTAGCCCACTGTCCTTTTGAGTTTCGCCGTAAATCAAATGAATATCTGCATATTCTTCATTAGAAAAAGACATAATGAAAGCTAGGAAAGTCGTTACTAGTTTCTGAACTTCCAAGAGGTGATATAACAGTTTGTGAAAGATTTACTTGAAAATTACAAAACTTTAAATCACACAAACAATTAATTATTCTGATTCAATTTTTTTCTAGTTCTCTAAACTAAATATGTCTGTCAGTCTAATAGTAACGTAAATCGTAATTTTTTTGTCAGCTCATCTCAAGGAATCACGTGGTATCACATTGATCGGAATCACCCTGTATATAATTAAGGAGCTGTTTGCGTAAAACCTGTTGAAGCCTAAATATATAGTAATAAATATTGATTAGTACGCACCGCAGATGTGAGGACAATAGAACTGTTGTACTAAAGTGAGATCACGGGTTTCCATCCGGACAATTTCCGGAACTTGCAGAATTAAAACATTGGTTACTTATTTTCAATGCAGATTTTCGCTGTATGAATAATTAACGTTAGCACTTATTGATACGTAAATGGCAAAAACGCTTCGTGCTGGTAACCCTTTGCTGGCCTCAAAGCCAAATACCAAATCTGCCTCACGTTAAAGTCAACCTACCCTGCGAATTTCGTTTCGATTCGATGACTGCGTTGGAAATTATAGGCGTGAAAAGAGATTTAGGGCTACCAGCCACAAATATTTTCAAATTTTTGAAGTCTTCATATATGTTGTTTGGTGTCATTACAAGATCATTACCAGTTGAAATTTTTATGCTAAAATCGCCTACTAAAGACATGTCAACAAATACAAAAACAACCATAGCTAGCAACCCTATAATGAATTCTCAGCCACATCCTTAGTGAATATTGGCTACGATACGGTCCATTTGCCATATGAATTTCGTTTTAATTTTATGATTACAGTGGAAGTTATAGGCCAAAAAGCATTATTTTGCTGAGCACATTTTCAGAATTCAAGACACTGAAATTACCGTAGCTGGCAGCTTGAATCTTTATCTTTCAACCAAATTTTTATCAAATTTGTCATTTTCATGTTCAGCTGGTGTGTGAATTTTGTCAAAATTTGGTAAGTGAATCAGAATTTAGAGAGCAAAAAGCAGTTTTGTTTTTTCTAAGTGAATTTTCAAAACGGCACTTGCACAAGGTTACCCACATTTCAAAATCACTTCTATCAGACCTGGTCCTACTCAAAAACAATACATTCAGCGAATTTCAGTTGTATCTGATTATCGGTTTGTAAACTCTAGTAAACCGAAGTTTCTGATGCTAAATATATAGGTAAATTGGGAAAGAGCTACCGTTCTTATTCGATATAGAATTTCAAAGATCTTACTTTGGCTGTGTAAACAAAGTAAAGGATTTAAATATGAAGCACTTTTTTTCTAAAATGCGTAAAGTTTTCAACAGACTTGATGATTTGAAGATTTTCTCTTTCAGTGCCTGCGTTCATGAAAAACTACATAGATCTTCAACTTAGTAATATGAATATGTGTTGGAAGCTTCATAAAGATGTGAAAACTATATCAAAAATTATCGCAATTCAAAAATTTTCAAATTTTCTCGATTTTATATTAGGCACCTAGCGCACTCATGTATGAATTTTGCATCGCTGGTTCTCAAAAATGTTTTAATACTTTTCATTTTACAGTTTTTAATTGTTTATTCACATAATTTTTTATTTATTAATATTTTTTTTAAAATGATTTATGCTAATGCTGTTAAATATATTGTTTTATATTATTATACATTTACTCATATTTATCACCCGATGGCATAATTCTTTCTTTCTTAAAAAAAACCAAATGTGAACTATATTTTGTGTGAAATAGATTGAAAATAATCATTATTAATATTATCATAACTCCTTGCCTCAGGGACTGTGATCTAATTAGGGATGCCGGCAATATAATTTTTTTCTAGTTAAAATTTGTCATTTTTATAGTCATAAACAAATAAAAAAAAAAATAATTTCATTCAATAACATTTATTTATAAATAATCTAGAGAACTAACTCACGATAAATATTTACAATTTACACTACTATCTAAAACTTATACTAAAACACGCCACAATCTCAACTTTCCACTTTAACCTCTGGCTCACCGCACGAATAGCCTAAATTCGATATGTAACTGCCTTTACGTAAATTCTCTCTGAAAACGATTTCCTTGAGTGGTGAGCCTTTCGTGCAGATCAGAAGATATTTCGAAGTATCGATATTCGATTGTAATTGCTCATCGACATTAATCAATATGAAACGGACTTCATTCTTTTGCAAGTCTTCCGCCAATATGTGAAGTCCTCGAATGGCTGTAAAATCTAATCCTGTCACTTTTTGACAATCAAGTACAACTGGAATTGCAAAGTGGGCGGCATTGCAGGCTTCCAAAATCTTTTCGCGCAAATAATCGATTCCGGGGAAATAAATTCCTGCTTCGGTGAAAATGTAAATGTATTGCATGTGTTCGATCTGCAAGTAAAATGGTAATTTGGAAAGATTATTTCGATGTGAGTTTGATTCTAGTGAAGTTGATTCTTATGCCAGGTGATATATATATAATCTAGGTTGTGTGGCAAACTAAAGGAAAAAAGAGTTAGTCTGTAGCGGCTTTTAACAGGTAGGCTTTTCAAAAGGTTTATCAAGCATTCAAAGGAATTACCTCATCCAATCGAATTTGGATTTTTGGTCTAGACGTCTTGAATACCATAGAAAATACGTTGACCATCACACCGCATAATAGCCCGATTTCAACGCCAAGCACAAGACACGGAATTATACAAGCGAACCATCCGATCAAATCAGTTTTACTTTCACGCCAAAGTTTCAGCACTATTTGGAAATCGATCTGTAATATCGAAAACGATTAGTTACATAAAACTTTTTCAAAATCAATAGTCTTACCATAAACATTACTGCACAAATTAGAACACTTGCCAAAGTTGCTTTCGGAATGAAGTGGAAATATGGTGTCAAGAGACTTAACGCTAACAGTACCATTGTTCCTAAAAGAACATTGTAATTGAAAAAAAAAAACAATTCATATAGAAGCTTCATTAGACTCACCTGAATATATTCCAGCCAAAGGAGTGCGTACGCCACTGGCTTGACTAACAGCTGATCTTGTGAAGGCACCGCAGGTTGGAGACGATTTGAAAAACGAACCTATCAGATTGCATAATCCCAGCGCCAGCATTTCTTGTGTGGCATTCACTCCACTTGTAGCTGCAACATCGAAATGATATAAATTAACCAATAGATAAAATAAATATCTCAGTTGAAATCGTACCAAATGCTTTAGCAATTGAACAATTGGCCAATACTGCAACCACCGGTACAATGAATATACCACTTCCCAGTTCACTAAGAACCTCTACAACAGTATATGTTCTATTTTCGTGTATGAATTGGAACGGTGGCAATTGGAAAGCCGGAATCCCTGGTTCCACGTGGGCGGATAAGAAAAATGGCAGTTTACCGAAAGAACTACCAGCCCAAGTATAGGCCACGATAGAAGTGAAAAGAACTGCGAGAGCATTCCGTGAAATACTTAAGTACCAAAGTCCACGTTTTAAGATTCTACCCTTTTTGGTAATGCTGCTGATCGGAATGCGATTTATTTGCTGAAAAATGGAAATTAATTATGTTAAAATAAAAGTCTTGTAAGCAAGAACACAAACTTACTCTGAACAGCAATAGGAATATGATCACGACTAAACCAAGCGATGCATCTCCAAGACTTGTCTGTCGAATATGTTCACACAACTGAACGATAGAATCGAAAAATCCTTTTGACTCATATTTAATACCTAGCAGATTCTTAAGCTGTGAGCCAATAATAATGATGGCAGTAGCTGATGTGAAGGCACTCGTCACAGGAGCCGATATAAAATCGATAATGAATCCTTAAATAAATTAAAATGCAGATAAGTTTTTGTAGCGGTAATTTACGAACCAGTCAATAATCCGAACCTAATTTTAGCAAGCCCATTATAAGCTCCATTAATCCTGCCATAAATCCGAGAACTACCGCGAATTCCGGAGGTTTATGATATGTGTATTGGAGAATTAGAAGTGACATCAGACTAGTCGGTCCTATAGATACTTCCTTCACCGTCCCAAAGAATACGTAAACAAGTGAGCCTGTTTTTTTATTTGTCGAACAAAAAGATGTATTTAGCATCTCGTATCTTTGGTATGAAAATATAATTTACCCATAAATGCTGCATATAAGCCATACTGCGATGGCAATCCTGCGAGGCCAGCATATGCCAAACTTTGAGGTATTATCGTTAAGCCTAGAGTTATTCCAGCTATGAGATCTGACAAAGCCATTTCTTTGCTGTATGATTTGATCCATGTTAGAATGTAGATTTTTTCAACGATCCATAAATGCTTTTTTGGAGTTTCGAGAGATGTGATGCGCTGCCGGTGATTTTTCATGGGACCATTTGAATTATTTAGTTGTTTTAGTTCTTCCGCTTCTGCCACTGAAATGAAAATAAAATCAGAATGTTACTAAGTGAATCTAACATAACGAACATTCGAATGACATTTACACGATTATTTCTTATGATTTAGCAATAACGGCACACAGTAACAACAATTATAAAGATAGTGTGCAATTATATTCGTTTACTTTTTCTGTTCATGTGAATTTTTTTTTTAATCAAATAGAAGAACTTTTTATTTATATTTCTTAAGCTGCACAAACTGAGCCTATCTTATGGATAGTTATTTATTAAACCCAATACTTATGTACTATTTGCACTTGCTGCTTAAGTTTGTTAAAGTTTTTCTTTTAATAATATTATGAATCATGTATTTGATGCATAACTATTAAATTCATCTTGTTCTTAGTGACGGAGAAAAACACGGAGAAAAAATTAAATGGTATTGAGGTCAAACTGTTCTGTGTTAGTGACCGTGTGAATCAGGCCGCCCAGATTGACTGGGCTGGAATCATTAATAGGCTATGCTCAGACAAATTTGGGATGATTCCAATTAATGGCTTGCGCAACCAGGCCACTAATTAGCGTCAATACTAGCTTTTAATGACTCTTTTGAATAACACTGAAAGAACAGTTCTGAAAAAAGCGTGGGTGTATATAAACTTAATCCCTAACAACAGTAATTTCGCCTATCACAGCCCACAAAAAGTTATCTTTTATCTCAATGCAAGTTTTTCTTCAAATTTTTTCGAAGGACATAATAAAATTAACAAAGAAGTACATTTGGAATGTATCTGGAATCGCTGATTAGTTGGTAAATCGCTGTCATAGAGTTTATCAAGCGAGTGATTTAATATCTCCGAAAAAAGATAAATTGTACACTGTTATGCTAACACAGTAATGACTACCTTGTCCGCATAAACAACCACTTTTTTGCAATCTAGCGTGATCAAAGGAGCGTTTACCTTAATTGTCCACAGCAGGGAAGAAATGATTCCAAATTGAGTTCTACCCGCATTAACCGCTCATTCCCCTGGAAAGAGCAAAACTATTCATCAAAGTGACATAAAATTTGATTGTGGAACTATGAGACAGGATACTGCATCCTATGCTTGGCTCTAATGTTTATATATAAATTGCCAAAATATAATATGTATTTGGCGATTATTCCCATTCAAATTCTCTCAAAAATCTTTCCCAGATAAGGAAGCAAAGAGATTAGAATGAATTGATAGCCTCTATTTTTCACCCCTCTTTTATAATCATCATCGGGGCACTACAGCCCGAATCGAGCATAAGCCTCCTTAATTCTTCGCCTCCATTCGTCTCGGTTCAGTGACCGTGTCCTCCAGTTCGGTGTTCCCAGAAGTGACCTGCTGCCAGCAGCTATCGAATCCTCCCAGCGCTTGCGTGGCTTACCGCCTGGCCTGGCTCCGCTCGCTCGCCCCTTGAGAGACCGTTTGGGGATTCGATTGTCGCTCATTCGTTCGTCGTGGCCAGTCCATTGTAATTTTTGGAGCCGTATGACAGTAGAGACTTCCGGCTCGTCATATATGGTATACAGCTCGTTGTTGTATCGGATTATCGCCATCCATCCTCTTCGCGTATTGAACCGAGGATCCTTCGCAATACCCTTCTCTCAAACGTTTTTCAGATGCCTGGGTCAGCGTCCAGGTTTCGTTTCCGTAGCATAGCACAGGTCTAATTATTGTTTTATAGATGCGAAGCTTCGTATTCCTGTGCACGCATCGAAATTTCAAAGTGGGAAGCACCGAAAAGAATGTATTATTGGCTAATTGAATCCGTCGTTTGATTTCTTTTATAAGCATACAATATGTCCTCATTTTCCATGCGCCTGAAAACTGGCAATTATTTAGGGTACTATTGAATGAAATTGCAGACTGTTCTAAACATAGAGAATGCAAAACGTTTAACAATAAAATTATATACTTCATTATACTCAGAAGATTTCTTAGTTGTAACACCACCCAACAAATGCACCGAACATTCACATGCAATTGAGAGTTTTGCCAAGGGTTGCGGTGGATAATTGAAAAAAATTCTTAAATTTCTTTATAAAGTTTCAATGTAATTCTAAATTTCAATCTACTTTGGAGTCGTGAGTAATTGCCATTCCTGAAAATAACTCATGTTACTCGTATCGAAAAAAATTATCACCATCAGTTTTTTGCTTAAAGAACGGCCTAAACATGTTCTTTCTGTCCGAGACAGAAATTGAAATTTACGGCATTCACTGGAAAGCTAATCGCCGAACTCAACATACTCTTTAAATATATGTACAAACATACATATCAGACATTTCGTTTGCAACTCAAGCGATTCAACCCAATATTACTGCAATGTCCAGAGATAATTTTAATTTTAATTTTTTTGTGAATCAAGATATTCTGGAGAATTTGTTTTTTTTTTGGCACATGCTAAGTTTTTTTCCTCGTTGAATTTTGTTTGGTTTAAGTCTGTCTTCACGAAATGAGTAATGTATTAGATTAGATTAAATTGTTCTACACTATGCGCATGCTGTCATAATACATAAAATGATATACAGCTTCATAGATGCCTAAACTGCACGAATGAGATATAAATACTTGTGCTCTTACTGAAGGTGATGAAAATGGACTAAACCTTCTTAAATTTTATCAGAACTAAAGCTGAATTTTAACGCCGCATTGCAGGTATCTTAATTTACTTTAAATACACAGTAAAGAAAAGCAAACACAAAATGAAGTTACGTTTTCGTTGTTTATCTCTTAGAATAGAAATATCTTAGAACGGAATCATTGGAACTCTAGCGTGCGGACTAAAGGTCGCTTACAAGGACGATATATATAGATTAAAAAGAAAATCGCCAAACATTTTTTCAAAATCCTTGGTTAGTTGAAAAAATTTAATCTTCTGCTTAAAAAATTGTATCATAATTTCTTTGCATCGGCTGCCTCTACTAGTCTGCAAGTAGCCCATTAAAATTTTTCATTACATTTTTTATTGTTCCGGGCTGTATCTCACAGATTACTTGACCAATATTGGTCTTGAGCTCAAAAATCGCTGCTGGATTTTCGAAATAACAGATTTTTCATGGTAGCTCACAAAAACAGTTCAACGGTGTCACAACGCAGCTCCGTGGCAAACAATTGGCTTCGCCAAACCGATTGTACGGAACAAGAAAATTTGTATGGCATAAGATCACTAACGGATTTCATCTTTTTGCATAGCTATTGACACTGAAGCTACTGACTTACTGAAAAAGAATTGACTAGCTGAAGTTTTCAGTAATAAATTCATCAACAATCCCGCCAGAAATTTTCATTACTGCTCATCAAAGAGAAGCAGAGCTGAAAATTTAGCCTAAATATCTATTATTGGAACATTTGAGGTCAATGTCAATGACATGAATCTCTCCTCTATCGTCACGTCTGACGACATTATCTGCCTCACAAAAACTTTGTTGTCTGGATATAAGCACAGCAACAAAAATTTCACAGTGCTTTTCGCCAGAATCGAGACAGCTCTATAAGTGAATTTATTTTACTAAGTGGCGTTCCAATTATTTTACTAAGTGGCGTTCCAATACAAAAAACTCTCTGAAGGTAATCTATCACCTCCACAATTTAAATCATTCGTAGTAGCCCGTTACTTTACTGAGAAAACACATGGCGCCAGACGCCATAATTTATAGACTTCTGGCGCCATGTACATATTCGATTTAGGGATTGTGATAAAATATAGCGCCACACGCCATAATCCATGGCGAAAAGTACATAGGCCTACACGCCATGTACTATAGTCTTCCACGCCATGTACATGGCGTGGCGGACTATATTACATGGCGTGGAGAACTATAGTGCATGGCGTGGAGGACTATACTGTATGGCGTGGAGGACTATACTGTATGGCGTAGAGGACTATAGTACATGGCGTGGAGGACTAGAGTACATGGCGTGGATGACTAGAGTACATGGCGTGGATGACTAGAGTACATGGCGTGGATGACTAGAGTACATGGCGTGGATGACTAGAGTACATGGCGTGGATGACTAGAGTACATGGCGTGGATGACTAGAGTACATGGCGTGGATGACTAGAGTACATGGCGTGGATGACTATAGTACATGGCGTGGAAGACTATAGTACATTGAAGAAGCAAATCAGTCAAAACAGTGCTACTTACCATAAATGAGCACACGGAGAAGTCACTTGCTTGCAACAAACAGGCGCTGGCTGCATATAGAGTCGCCGAAGGAGCCATTCCATAATATGCGCCCTTAGTCGATTGAGAATGTTCTCGATCTATCGACGATACTCAAGTATCACTTGCTGACATTTATAGATCCCCTCACACAGTATGGCTGCGAGTTATAATTGGAGTGCCATGAGCCATATTACATGGCTCATTGCACTATGTAATATGGCGTGTGGGGCCATAATTTCTGCGCCATGTAATTATGGCGCTGGAAGCTATACTGCATGGCTCAGGGCACTATGTGCATAGCGTGTGGCACCATAAATGCTGCGCCATGTAACATGGGACCACGCGCTATGTAGATTCTGAGATTATGGCGCTGGGAGCCATATTGCATGGCTCAGAGTACTATGTACATGGCGTATGGGACCATAAATAATGCGCTATGTTACATGGCTCTGGGCGCTATGTGGATTTTTTTCAGTGTAGTTTATAAATATTTCTTAGCAGAACTCTCGCCCTACCTCAATGATCATTTCACTTCTGCATCCGTTCTGATATGCTGGGACTTCAATATTTATTGGGTCGCCAACTATTCGATACTCTTCAGAAGTAATATTTTCCTTGCTACATCTTCATTTCTTTCCCTACGATCACATTCCCAACGCAACATTAAACCCAACACTAGTAATATAAATTTTGGCTCCATCCTCATTGATCTTCACCTGCCTTTCATTTGCTTGAGTTCGGTAGGGTCTGCTCGCTAAGGCCCCATTTCGAAGCAGGGATCTACTGCCCGCCGGTTCAAATCCCGCCGTTTCCTCATGGTTGTATTTGTTCGTCTTGTATTATCCTAAGACCCGGCAATTGGCCATAATACCAGCGTTCTACTAATTAAGTGTCACATCATAGGCTTTAGTGGTGACTGGGCATAACACCAGCACTTGTGAAAATAAGAATAAACTGTGACACTTAAAGAATAATGGAATTGATTGAAATCGACTTCTTCCATATGTGTCTCTTACCGCTATAGCTAACCATTCGCTTCAAAAGGTAATCCCTTGAGCTTTGACATTATCATCGAAGAAAATCAAAAAAAAAATAATGCCTATCTCCAGATTTGCGCTCAAATCATCACCATCATCCTTTCTTTATGGAATTAACTTTGTGCCATTTTACTAAAGTTAAAACCACCTCTACTCTCCGGTTAAGTCTTAAAAAAGCTCAAAATACTGCTTTGATTAATAAAATAAACGTTACTAACTGGTATAATTTCTTCAGCGGACTAATTGTAAGGGATGTTCTGAACAAATTTTATTTCGTCCTTTGCAATTTCCTCTTACACTCCTACCTATTGCTGTTAAAGAATTTTCGGGCCTCATTGGTTTACCGTCGATGTCACGACTGCTCATACAACCAAAAGTACAGTGCGTAGGAAATACAGTTGGTGAGGCTCCATTAATCACCTACTCAAATATCAAAAGCTACGCCTTGCTCCCAAATAGCAGCCAAAGACGCGATATGTGCTTACTTTGAATACATCCAAGCGTCTATTACATTCAATGATTCTAAGTTCTCTTGGACCAACATCAACTCTCTCAAAACTTTCTATTACGTATAGCATTGTGTTGCGTACCTTCATCATATATTCTCTTCACACGATACTTGCAAGTTTTTTGCTCAATTCTTCTCTTTTTTCTCACCCACCTGTTTCTTATCTTTATTTTGTACAAATCTGTTTAAAACTGAATCCTTAATGAGCCCTTTTGATGCATTTGAAATTTTTTCAAATCGCTTTCTTCTTTTTTGTGTTTTCCTCTCTCAATCTTAGCATTTTATCTGGCATTTTCACATTACTTTGAAAATCAGGGAACATATTTTCCATTCCCAAAGCTGGTGATAGTCCGTCTCCAACTATGGTATCATATCCCTTCTGATATGGATTCGAAAGAGTTCTTTACAATAAAGTATACTCTTTCGTCCAAGAGGCATGCCATCAAGCCAGACCGTTCGTCCTGCTGATAACTCTAAACGTTCAAAACGCTTTCAACTCGGTGAGGTGGACCGACATCCTCCGTATCTCTGGCTACTTGTTGTTGCTCTACGGCACCGACGAAGGAGTCAAAAGGGGACTTGTCACCTCAGGCCACACCTGAGGTGACAGGTCTTAGGACCTGACCTCTGGAACATCATGTACGATGATCTGTTGCGCCTGGAAATAACTGCGGATATGTTCTGGATCGGTGGATGACCAAACACGGCCTCCAGTTGGCAGTCTCTAAAGCAGAGATTGTTATGCTGACGAAGCGGAAGATACCAACTGCCATACCCGTGACAGTAGGCGCCGTCGAGGTCCAGACCATCAAGTCGGTCAGGCATCTGGGAGTGACCCTGGACACCAAGCTGACGTATTGGAATCATATCCGCAGGGCATGTGACAGGGGTCTAGTAGCCGTCACTTCGCTGAGTAGGCTAATAGCCAACGTCGGTGGACTCAGTGAGATACAGCGGAGGCTGCTGATGGTAACGACCGATTGCATCTTGCTATATGGAGCCGAAATCTGGGGAGATGCTCTTCGAACTGAGAAGTTTCGGAAGCGCATTGTCAGTCTAGCTACCGCACGGTCTAAGAAGAGGCTGTGATGGTGGTATCGGGAGTAATCCCGATCGACCTACTGGCGCGAGAACGCTAGGAAAGGTACATCTTTCGCTCAGAGCTGGGCAGAGCTGCGCGTCCGCTTACTCCCCAACTTTGGCAACAACGTTGGAGTGAAAGAGCTAAAAGACGCTGGACGACTAAGCTAATTGGTCTTATTGAGCCTTGGCTTAACTGGAGCCACGGAGAGGTAAACTTTTACCTTTGTCAATTCTTGACAGGGCAACAGTTACTTCAGGAAATATCTGAACAAAATGGGTAAGGAGGTCACACCGTACTGCCGGTACTGTGCAACTGAGCTCGATGATGCTCAGCACACATTCTTTATGTGTAGTCGCTTCGTGGGTTTGAGGCGCACTATTGAGTCCACGATCGGGGATGCAATGTTGCGAAACGAGGAGAATTGGCGTGCAGTCTCAACATACGTTGAGAAAGTGCTGCGCATAAAGCGGGAGGAAGGTTGGCTTATCAACCCATGAGCTTGGGTAGTTTCTGAAGTCCGTGGTTACCGATGGTTGAGTCAGCACGACCGGGTTGAAGCAGTGCTTAAGCGGGCCCGGACTTGGAACTTTTGAGGATAGGTTTATTAAGCACAAGCATGTTATGGTAGACTTATTGCTCTTGCTTTGGACAAATGTTGCTTGCACTGAACATTTTCATTATTTGTGTTATAGGGGATGCTGTCAGAAAATGATATTCGTTACTTTGAGTAAGAAATACTTGATATGATACGACGAAGAAGTGTATTACGCCTTTACACATTTTTAAGTCACTCAAAGATAATTTCTTCGAAAATCTGTTTTCTAGCGATTCAGGTGCGCTAGACTTTTTTCGTATTAAAAGCCTATGTAGCGAAAAACAACAGCAAAAATCTATTTATCGTGCTTATGTCAACATCTATTCGTGTACCAGGCCTTTCTACTCCATTTTGATGAAAAATAATTCAAAAAAAAAAAATGTTTCTACTCGATATTATAAAATAAACGAACAAGTGCCAAAGTTATAAAAATTTAACAAATCAGATATAGTAAAATTTTTAGCTTGCATGAAGTAAACTCGTCATCTTCCATTGTCAAAATCATTTTGCCTTGCGATAACGTCGCTATATCCTCTCTTTGCTGGCGATTAAGTAGGAGAAAAACGTACAAACATTTATTTGAATAAAAACAAACATAATCATCGGAGATAAAAAGCACCGGAGCTAAAATTCAAAAAGCTTTAAAAACAGAATAGAGAAAGAATAGTTCATAATGATGACACACTTCATTTGTTTTGCAAATTTACTGAGATACTTTGAAAACAACGTCGATTGTGTTGGAAGGTTGGGTTCAAATGGTATATTGGTTCACCGTAGTATTGAAGTTATGCTGTCACGCTTAATGAATCGAAAAACCAAGAATCAAGATACATACAGAAAAATACTCATTCATGAATTTATTTGGTATTTAATTCATTGCTTATGCCGTTCTAAACACGTAGTATTTTTATTCATTATGTATACCCACATCCGGCATCTTTCTCTGGAATTAGAAAAATTAACAGAACAATAATAAAAATTCAGAGCTATGGGATTTACATGCTTGTCAGCTACTTATCAATCGGAACATCGGAATTCTCCTCGGAAACTCCGAGTTGCAAATCACGATCAATTACTAACTGCTGAATAGTTACTTCTGAATATAAAAGCTATGATCACTTATTCACTGAATCAATCTACACAGTGCGTTGAAAAGTGAAGTACGCTGTACGAAAAGTATTTAAAGAGCAAAGTGCATACTTATCACCATGATTTTCAAAATATTGGTATGTTTGGGCGTGTTGTCCGTGAGTTTGGCGTTCGCACTACCAGTTGATTACCGAGATCTAAATGAAAAGATGCTGAATCAATTATTCCTGGACCTTATAGTGCCTGAAAGTGAATATGTGTTAAGTGCGAAAGATGCTTATTTCACAATCGAGGACGAAGAAGGCAGCGGACAGCAGCTATATCCCGAAATATCTGACCGTTCTCCTGGATATGTCTTCAGTGAGGGCTACTTCGAAGATAGTGAGGTGTCGTCCAAAGGAGACAACAAGAACAATGGTGCTGAAGCTACAAGCCAAAGCCGACAATCACACGAAGTTTTAAATAAAACATTTGAGACGAACGATAGAGGCTAGAGGGCTGATTATCTAGTTTGATCCCATGATATTATGTTGGAAGAAGACAACGAACTTCCATTATATATGGAAACGTTAACTATCAACGGAATGTTGGAGAGCCGATTCGTGTCATATATGCAGGCTTTGACTTTGAATTGCCGCTGATCGAGTCCAGATGTGTTTTTGTCTATGTGTTGATAAATTATTCATTTTGAATGTGCTAATATTTGTAATTATTTATATTGATTGTATTGTCTTCGATAGCATTGATGTGATTAAATTATTTAATTGTAACTTAACTGTGGTTTGAATATTTTATTTTTGTTTTTATATCTAGAATTTGAAAAACATAGCTAAATACTTTCTGTTTGGAAAATCCGCTAGAAATATTCGGCAGCTTATGCAAATTTTCGTGAATCCTATTACATACCCAATGACCTATTAACTATTCCGTTGATTTTTCAAAGCATGCGATTGGCTAGACAAATTATTTTTAAAACAAGCGACCATTAAAGGCGAACGGAAACAAATTGAGAAGTTTTATAAATATTATATCCAATTTCCCGTGAAATCTCCCTTTAGTTTGAGTGGTTGACTTAATGGTAGAAATTTGCTTGAATATTAAAAAGTGAGCTACTTGATAATTATGTCGATGACAACTTTGGCTGTTTTTTTTTGGCAATGAATTTTCGCACGAAATAAATGTGTGCGCTACACGAAAACAGAGTGACATTTTTCGGGAGATGAGCTTTGCGATATGTAACTTTAAGCTGTTTCCAGTCTACTACCACTACATTCAGGGTTTTTTTTTTTTTTACAATATTGAATGATGTTTTTGTTTGAAGCTCATTTAAAAGAGCGATAGCCGCATTCTTGTCTTTCCTAATAAATTGTCCCGTATATTTTTTTTGGGCGATTTTCATCATGGTTTCAAAAGCGTATGTATAGTGAAAATTACAATACATGAATTAAAGTAGTTTTCCAATTCAATTTAAGAGAGATCATGCTTAAAAAATTCACGAATTTCTGTAATATTGTCAAGATAAGTTTTTTTTTTAATTTTAACCTTCTTTGCGCTTTGTTTCAAAATTACCAAATTGAATAAGTTTTTTTTTTTTTGAACATTATACATTAAGAATTTAAGAGTGCCACAAAAATCAGCAACCTACAGAGATAGATTTAAAAAATATTGCTATTTAAACTCTTCATGCTCATCCAATAACGGTCGAGCGTCGTCCAAACTGGAAATTTAAGAACTCATTTGTTTCAGTTTCTTCGCTTGATGCAAGGATTTTAGGATACAAAAATTTAAAATTGCGTGTAATTTTCAGGAACTTTTCAAAATAGCCAAAATAGCTGATTACAAAGAATGCTAGAGAAGAGGAAAAGCGGCAAAATGGAGAGACTTAGAATACTGTTTGTTAAACAACCTATCACACCAAGCCTACTTTTCTGGCCAAAAGGAGAATGGACTAGTAATAGCAGGGTCTCACTGAAGATCCTTGTTAATAATTACTTTCTAGACTTTTTGTATGCCTCCAGATTCACAAGTACATGATAGCAGGTGAACGGCCTTCATGATGTGAATTAAATAGACGGAGCTGTGAAAAGGTACAAACTATTCTGGGCCATTGATACTTTCAGTCCTTGAAGACCCCAGGTTTGGATAAAAATTTGCTGGCCATATTTCGCAAAGATTGTACTTAAACTCAAAGCGAGTGAAACCAACCATACATATCTGAAAGACCACAAGTCAATTAGCCAGACTCCCTTCCACCTCAAAGTATTCGCAATACCGATGAAACAGATCTTGTACTCTTGACAATAAAATACAAAATTCCTGAAATAGAATCAATCGGAATATAAGCTGGTAGCAACAACTTAAGTTTCAAGTCGGACACCAAGTACTAAGGTCTTACGCTGATCAGAAAGCTCATCCGGGAGGAGAACATAGAGTAAAGATGGCATGTAACGTAATGTACGTCAGCAAGAAGAACATGGGATTCGGCCTTGCTCTGAAGGTACTGGGTCTACATGGCGGTAGCAAGGCCAATCCTTGCTTATGGCTGTCTGGTCTGGTAGCCTGTAATAGACAACGCCAACTTTACTAGCATAGCGAATAGAGTTCAGTGGTTAGTGGCTCTTTTCTGTGTTACAGGAGCCTTAGCCACAACTCCTTTAGCTGCGTAAGATGTCCTGCTTCATCTCCCTCTTCTTGACATCTTTTTAAGAAGTACTGTTGCACCGTAGTTCTGAAGCTATGCTGTCACGCTTAATGAATCGAGAAACCAAGAATCAAGATACTTTGGCCACAGCAGAATTGGGATAGGATTCGCAAGCTTCTTGGTTCCCGCTCTTTGCTTCAATCACAAATATTAAGGGGTTACATGGGTTTCAGAGAAAAAAAAACGCAATTTTTAAATGTTTCAAAAATAAAAAATAATGTATTAAATTATTCGAAATTATTGTTAATAACTAAAGTAACTCTTGAACTATATGTAAAAAAATTTTTAGACAAAAATATTGATAATACGCCCTCTGGCAGCTATTTTACGAAAAGGCTCGAAAAAAATGCGGTGCCAACGATAACTCAAAAACTAATGCACCAATCTTAACCAAATTTCGCACACTTCTTTTAAATAGTATTTTCTTGTACTTGAACGAAGGAAATTGTGTTTCGTTCATTAGAATTTAATACACATGGAATTATTTATTGAATTTTTGGGTCAAAAATTAAATTTTTTACTCGCAACGTTGCCAAAAGTTCAGATTTCAATATTTTTACAAATCCTTCGTTCAAGTACAAGTCAAACTTATATTCTAACAGAAACAATTTGATTTTTTTGTTTGGGATGAATCCAGCTCAAGATATCGTTGGCACCGCATTTTTCGAGCCTTTTCGTAAAATAGCTGCCAGAAGGCGTATTATCAATATTTTTGTCTAAAAATTTTTTTACATATAGTTCAAGAGTTACTTTAATTGTTAACAATAATTTATAATAATTTAATACATTATTTTTTATTTTTGAAACATTTAAAAATTGCGTTTTTTTTTTCTCTGAAACCCATGTAACCCCTTAAGTAACTGTAGATCATGGGCAGAAATAGTATCAGCTAGAGGGCACAACAACCCGGAGCATCTATGCCGATGGATCTAAAACAGCTGCAGGAATAGTTGCGGCATCGTACACTACATTCCGCGATATAGAAGCATCCTTAAGGCTTTTGAATCATTGCCAATGGTCCATTATCACTATTTAGTACTCGCAAGTACTTCTGGCTACTTCCAACTACTCGTGCTTTTTTACTTAACTTTTTTTACTTTTTTACTAAAAGAGGTAATTTTCTGTTAGTTGCTTTTATATTTTCTATCGGTTGTGGTAGTTTATACTCGTTATTTTCTCCCTTTATTTTCAACTGTTTCACATTTGAAAATTGCATACAATTTGACAGATTGGAATTTACTCGTATAAACGAAGATGGCGTTCCATTTGTGATCTACTCCCAAGTACTTGGAAGTACTAATTAGAACAAATGGAACAAGGCAATTGTATTGGGCTGGCAACAAAGACATTTCATTTTTTTCTCGTTAGATGGCTTGAATAATTCTTAGTCATTATTCTCCTTTGCAAACTTCAGAGCGTTTATGGTATTTAACAGCTGACATTCAATAAGTTATTCAGTAAAAAAAATCAAGTTTTGTTGTCTATTTATTGTTGTGCAATGATATGAAATGGAAATTTCAGACGATCATTTTGGTCACATTTTACTTTATTACTTCCGAAAAGGTGAAAACGCAGTACAATCATTACCATTATCATTACCAGAACATTGGTGCCAAAATTGATTTGTTCGTATTCTTTCGGATGATTTTGACCCCACAGATACACCACGCTCTGGACGCCCAACTGAAATTGACGATAAAATAAAAGCAATAGTAGAAATTGACCGGCTTATTACGACACGGGAGATTATAGAAAAGCTTAACATATCATAACATGTATGGAAAGACATTTAAAACAACTTGATTAAGTTATTAAGCTTGATATATAGGTTAATTTCAAATTGAACGAAATTCATCTCACAAAACGAATTTCCATTTTCGATTCACTGCTCAAACGCAACGAATCCGATCCATATTTAAAGCGAATCATAACAGGCGATGCAACACAGCGGATGAGCTTGTAAAATCGACATCAAAGGCTGAAATTCATTAAAAGATCGTTATACTGAGTGTTTGGTGGGATTTCAAAAGTATTGTTTATTTTCAGCTGATCCCAAGAAACAAAACTATCAATTCAAATTTTTAAATTGGACAAAGAAATCAAGGAAAAATGGCCAGAACTGGCAACTCAAAAATGTGTGTGCCTGGGTATATGAGGTGCGCACTCCGGGTGCGGCCCTTGATGCGCTTCTCAATCTGCCTCCTTTCGACATTCAAATTCAGAGTGTGGCGATGAACGCTTCCCATAGACTAGCTCAGCTTGGCCTATGGGTAGGAGACGACGATGTGAGACACTGTTCTATTAGGGGTTCGATGCGTGAGATCTCGCGTGCCCTTCCTCGAGTTCGGGAGAAGGTACGAGAAGTGTTCTTCTTGAACAGAGGTGACTCGGATGATCGAGATCTTTGTACGAGGGGATATTCCGAAATATTCTTCACGGACGGCTCGAAAACAAATGTTAGATCTGGAGCTAATTTCTATCTGTATTCATCGAATGACACGTCGGCTTCTTCTCTCGGAGAGCACGTTTTTGTTTTTCAAGCAGAAATATTCGCTATCCTGAAAGATACCTGCCGGGCAATTGAAGAAAAGTGGAGAAGAAAAGATGCCTTGTCACTGCTCCACATAGGGCTATTATGCAACTTTTGCAGTGAGCCACTGCATCTTTTGCTTTTTTCTTATCGAAGTCAAAGTATTTTTTGACTGTTTGAAACCCTGAACAATAAGCCAGTAGCTTGCGCTATTTTTCTTGCTTTATATTTTAATTTCCTTGTCCGTATCTACCCTAGCACAGAAAAGAATCTATGAAGGGCATTTTTGCTCCTTTGTTGGCTTCGGAATCAGCTTCCTCGTTTCCTTGGTGCGTCCCATGGCCGGGGTTCCATATCGATTCGAGGCTGTTCTGTGTCCTTATTTCATTTAGAGTCTCTCTCACCTCAAAGAGTATAGCTGAATTGATTTGATCGCGATTGATAACCATGAGTGCCGCTTGAATATCCGGTAAGGTCTTAAGTCCGATCCTTTTAGCGTTCCTTATCTTTATTATTTGTGAGGCTCTAAGTATGAAAAATAGTTCTGCTTGACAGATGGTGGCCTCTTTCGAGAGAGGAAAATGCATTTTGCACTTGGGGACGTATACTACATTTTTGCTCCTTTGTACGAGGGAGGCCCTTGATGGAATTGTGACCTTGAACCTCTTTTCGAAGGCTGCTTTGGTATTTACTTGGTCGCTAAAGTTCAATATTTCCATTATGGGCCTGATGTCCTCCAGGATTTTGAGGTAGTATTTAAAGTTTCCTGATTTATACATACAGGCCTGTTGTAGGCTAATAACCTGTTTCGCTGCTTCCTGCTGAATTTTGAGGTGTAGCGGCTCTAGGTTTAGAAATGATTCCCTTCCTGCCGTGGAGGTAGAGCCTATTGCTCCCGTAATCAGGAGTTAGGCCATCCTTTGAAGCTTGTTGAGTCTACTAATAGCAGTTTTTTGTGTGGTATTCTTCCACCACACCGCAATTTCTTTGTCACCCAATGTGTTTTATATTATTTGTAACAGCTTATGAGTAGCTGATATAGTTGATTTGTCCTTTTGGTTGGCAAATTGATATTTGTGAAGTGGCATCTTTACCAAAAGATCACTCCTTATAGATCAATCAATTGGCTTGTATGATTTTGGTTTGTTGCCACCCTTAGAATATAATCCACCCTTATAAATGAGTACAATCTGCGCCAGTCTTCACGATTTTGGAATATAGCTGAGTTCGAATCTCACTTTAAATATGTGTACTAATATTATTTTTAGTTTCCCCGTGGGTCTTTGTAGCAGAGCTGGGTGAATTCCGTCTAGTTCTGGTGATTTAAATGGTTTGAAGGAGTTTGTTGCCCATTCAACCTTTTCGTACGTGATGATTTGCTTGCTTTATCACAGGTAAGTGAGATGTCCGATCCGTGCCTTCCTCTTCTTCCTCAGCCTCACCGCTGCTCCTAATTTTGCACCCTGGAAAGTGTGTTGTAAGCAGAACTTCCAGCGTGTCGCCAGAGGTGATCGTCATCCCTCCATCCGGAGTTTTAAGTAGTACTATATGCCCTTGGTAGCCTTTGGACAGAGCTTTTTACATTCTGGCAGTCTCTGGGATGCTATTCAGACTATTGCATAAAGCGCTCCAAGCCTTTCTCTTGGATTTCGTTAGCTCTTTGTTTTTTTCTGAGAAATTCTTCTCATAGGTCTCCTAGTTTGATGTAGTTTTAGCTCAGTTGAATTCCGTTCTTGCGGCTCTTCTGAGTTTTTCTAACTCCCTGTTTCACTAGGGTACCCTCGTTTTTGGAGCACTGGTTTTTTCAGGGCAGTTATCGTGGTATAATTCGAGGATTATTCTGATTAGCTTGTCCACAGTGTCGTCCAATTTCGTCTTTATAGTGAAAATTGGGTGCAGGCCTTAAAGGGAATTTTGATAGCTATAAGGCAATTTTGATAGCCTTCCCAGTTCGTACACTTTGGCTGCCTATACTTTACATTTTTTATGATATATTTTCCTAGTTCGAAATTTATATACCCGTGATCAGAGAACGAAGCTCCTTTTAGAACATTCCACTTCTTCACTAAATGCACTGCACTGGCTGACACCAACGTAAGGTCAAGTACTTCTTGCCTGTTAGCAGTCAAGAATGTTGAGCTCTTGCCCTACGAATCCCTTGATATTATTACCTGGGACTTGTCTTCATCCCCTGGGCAGTATGCTGAAGCAAATATCGCCTCCACTATTCCTCGTTCAATGGGGACCTGTACTTGGACCCCCACTGTATCCCTATTGGTGTATTCTAGGTTAACCACTATCGCAGCCTCGGGTTTTCTTCCCCTGCGGCCCAGATTAAATTACTTTTTTTGTACACAGTCCATTTATTCTGCTTTTGCCTACCCAGGGCTCTTGTATTAGCCCCACTTTATAGGTCCCGAGGCAAACCTTCTGCAAACTTTGATGAACCAAAGTTGCTTAGGAACAACACATGGATAAAGAATAGGATGCAACCTATTGTATACCACTCTTTTAATAACTTTACCAAAACAAGGAAGGAGAGAAATGCAACTTGACTGATTGGATTCGTACATGAGAAGTGGAAGTTAAAAAGTATAAAGAAAAGAACATGCGACGAAGAAATTGAATTGACTGAAAAAATCGTGATTCTCTTCGGAGCACAACCGACATCAGAACCTCAAGTCATTCGAGTAAGGATTCATTTTTCAGAGGGTTAGTGTGAATAAAAAAAATCGAAGAGGGAACGAAATGGCAACTTGAAGAAGTTCAGATTGGATTGAGCCGGGGCGAAAAAGAAGAAAAGTATTTTGAAAAGAGGTCACAAATTTCTCGTAGATTTGAAGTAGTGACATCATTGAGAAAAATGGAACCGGGAAAACAATGTAAACTTTTTAAGGAACATACGTAAAACCAGAAAACAATTTCATAAAAGACTAGACGCTTGCAAAGTAATCACGCATAGTATGCCTGAAAATTGATGGAAAACCACAATTATAGAAAAACAACTGGAAGAAGTAAGGCTGGAGATTAGGTCGGAGAGAAAACTGTGGAATTTGAGAACAAATTCATCACCAGTTAACCGAGTTGATTTCGTTCGTAATTACAGGCAAGGCTATTGCAGCGTAAGGTTTAAGAGGAGCTCTGCTGACTTGAATATCAACATAAATTACGATGGAAACTGAAGAATGATGCAAATTAGGTTAAAAGCGAACCAAAGGGAATATGGTGGGTACCTGGATAATTCACAAAAAAAAATATCATAGACTGCAACTGACGTATTATACGAAGTATCTACCGATGAAACAGTATGAATTTCAAAGCGAGAAAAAGTCAAATTAACAGCTATTTAAAAATTTAATCCGATTAAATCAATTCAATTATTTCTCTTCTTACAATCACTATTTAGAATTTGGTATGAGTTGAAGTATACATCAGAATGTGCACTAAAAAATCTGTATTCAATTGAAATGAACGATGTATGTAGTAACCGTGTGCACTTAAACTTGATAATTTTGGCATTGATATTCTTAACAATTTTACAAATGTCCATGCGTAGATATAACTGAGTTTAAAGAGTACATAAGTACATGATTAGCGAGTACATAAACACCTACATATAAATGTACGCTAAGAGCAATTGAAATCTGGCTAAGCAAATATTTGATCTTTGCCGTCTTTGCATAAATACCATTACATACGACTTAATTGTATAATTCATAATTATCATAGGCTCACGCAGCGGATAATCACCAAAGTAAAAAATTAAATAGTGTGTTGAGGTGCCTGAATTTCAGGTTCAAAAATTTTTTCTCGGGTTCAAGGTCCCCGGTATCAGCAAGATATTCAGATTTTATCTTGGAGATCATAAGAAATTAGAAGAGAAGTTTTCGTCTTTTATATGTTTATAGATAATATCTTATCTATAATCAGACGACGCACAATTATAATGAAAATTATTATATTTGTATAACAAACTACTTTGAAACTCTACTAATTATTCAAGATTCGTTTTTTTTCACTAGTTAGCGCACATGTATCACTGCAGATAGGTCAATAAAGATGAGTAAACTCACACAGATAAATTTGTTTGGGTGCCGTTTTATCGTCTATTTCTTTGATTTAAATTGAGAAGACAACTGAAATTAACGACAGAAAGATAAAAATCAACGAGCTTAGAAGCGTTTGTGGTATTCTTGCTGAACATTATCCCTTCAAACAGTAAAATTTTACAGTTTAAAATAAATTTATTGGTATCTTTGTTTAAAAGCAAATATATCCAACAATATTTTGAATTAAATTTGGTTTACTCTCTTGTTATTAAATTCTGGTGCATCCCGGAAGGATTATATTGCTGCAAGTTCCCCAAGTGGGTGATTCCCTGAGACCAGCCACACCAATTGATATTTACGTACTCCAGTAAAGTCGGGAAATCCAAATATCAGCTGATAAGCCTCTTTATAAAAGCACACTCATACGAGAAATTTACATTCAGTTTTAGCGAAAGCATCACAAAGAACGGTTCTTAAATCGTCAAAGATTATTCGTTGTTATTAATTAAATTCACTGAGCGCACCCAGCCAGTCTTATCACCATGATCTTCAAAGTTTTTATAATTTGCGGAATCGTTGCGATTAGCATAGCTTCTAAGCTGCCCCGAACAGTTTACGACGAAAATGAGTCGGACGAATTGCAAAACTATTTAGACGTTCTCCGACCAGACAACGATCTCATAGGAAGACAAGTTAATGTGGAAGACCTGATGGGACGGTATGACGAAGAGGAAGATGGAGTTCCTATTGTTCTTCTTCGTGCAAGAAGATCACCGCAAGAAAAGCAACGGGGATCTGTTGGTGTTACCGTGGAGAACAGAAGAGGCCATGGAACTGATGTTCGTGCTGATGCCAACGCACGATTATGGCAAAGTAATAATCGACGATCAACGTTAGATGGAAATGCTCATTACGAGCGACATTTTGGTGGCCAAATGGGAACTGGACGTCCAAATGCCGGAGTTGGATTGAATTTTAAGCATCGATTTTAAAAGGATCCTGTGTCATTCGCACTATTTTTATCGAAAACGATGGTTGAAGGCGAATATCCAGCCTCAGTTCCTTGTAAAAGTGAACTTGTGTATTAGAAAAAATTGTTCACCCTAATTTGTTATTTGTTTTAAATTAGTTTATGAATATTCAACATTGATTGTTATATTTATTTGTAAAATAAATGTGTATAGGTAAATAATTTCTAAAAATTCTGAAATTTTATTTTCGCACGCCGTTTGTGTCATCTTCCACTGAATTTAATGTAGTTTTCAAATATAACTCTACAATTTCTGATACTGTCGCAATTGTATTCCTCAAGGAATAACAGACTTCAAAAAATATTCTGTGGGTAAATGCTGAAAAGAAGTTCTAAGCTTATTGTAGACGAAGGTTTTCATTCACATATGCTGAAAAAGCTATGTTTAACATGAAAATATCTATTAAAAGCATCAATGAATATGCATTATATATGGATGGATGGTAAAGATATTTTTATATCAATGGAAGTGTAATTTTAATTTTTCAACTTAGTCTAAGACCTAGGCTAAGTTTGAGTTGATATATGTTACATTTAAAAATAAGAAGTAAATTGATCGCGCAAGAGATGCCGCGTCGGGAGAGATGCCACTATTGCCCTTATATATATCTTCACCCACATTGGGCGGCAAAAACTTCAAATGGTTTTCAATATACCATCTTCTTTCATAGTTTTATGTTGGACAGATAGCCAGCATGACCAGTGAAAAATTGACGTTTTGCATATTTTTACAGGACTTTGAACTATTTTTGTTGTGGTTTAATTTTTAGAATGCTTCGGGTTTAGAATAGAGAAATAGCCACAAAACAAATTTTTGAAGTCTGGAAGTTTCTTATTTAGGTTTTGAAATGAATAAAAGGTTTTGAAATAAGAGAGATATATGACATCAAAAGCGTCGGCCATGTTGAATTGGTTCTTCAAAGAACTACAGTAAATCGACACTATTAGCTGGTTGTATTGCAACTTTTGCGAAAGGCAGAAAGACGGCTGAAAATGCGATGATCAAGCCAATGTCTTATCTAAGTTTACATCGCACCTCTCCACACAGAATTAAAAAACAAACAGTTTCTGACAAAAAAAAAACAGCATGACAACAGGCTCTCACTCCTCCTTTTCTTCCCAATAAAAATTCAAAAAATTCTAAAGGCTAACAGAAAGCTATTAAGCTCATTAAATATTTTAATGAAGCGTTATCAGTTTCTTCTGTACGAAAATCCCTTATCGAATCGATTTGTTTTTATATTAAAGTTTCCACAAATGAGCAAAACAGAGAAGTTCCAAGCCAAACACCAAACAGTTTGCAAAAAAAAAACGTTTAGCTGCAAAAAACGAATCAACAGTTTTTTTTAAAAAAATAACGACAATAAGTTTTTCTCAAACGAACAGCATTTCTAAAACGAACCGTTTTTCTATAACGAATAGTTTTTCTAAAACCAATCGTTTTTCTAAAATGAACTGTTTTTTTTTAAACGAACCGTTTTCATACAACGAACAATTTTCCTAAAAGGAATAGTTTTTCGAAAACCAATCATTTTTTTAAAATGAACCGTTTTTCTACAACGAATAGTTTTTCTAAAATCAAACGTTTCTCTAAAACGAACCGATTTTCTACAACAAATAGTTTTTCTAAAGCCAATCGTTTTTCTAAAACGGACCGTTTTTCTAAAACGGACCGTTTTTCGTTTTTCTAAAAAGAGTCGTTTTTCTAAAACGAATCGTTTTTATAAAACGAATCATTTTTCTAAAACGAATCGGTTTTTCGTTTGTTAAAACGAACTGTTTGGCGGAAAACAGATTTTCGGAGGCAAATTGTGTATGTATGTATATATAATACGAGGTTGTCAGTTTATTAGGTGCGTATTTTTGAAAAGCTGATTTGAGTAGAAAGCATTGAAAACAACAATAGTTGCTGTTGTTTTGAATGCTGCTTACCAGAACCAGCTCTCGATGGCATACGACCATGTATGTTGATTCTTTACGACCATGTGTACTGATTGATGTATGATTATACGGTTGATCAAGTAGATAATATATTGGAAAATTGGGACAATACAAGTATCAATTCAGTTTGGAAGCGCTTAGTCCTAGCAATGAATGTTCACGATACGATGGTGGAAGACATAATACATAAAATATATACGAAAAACATAATACGTAAAAATTCCTTGCACTGAATTAATTGAAGATTATTCAAACTATGAACGATGTTTCTGAATGAATTTATCCTTAACAAACTATTTTTTTTAAACAGTTTTAAAAAACAGTTGTTTAAAAAAAAAACAGTTTGTTTTCTTTTTTTTTAAACAGTTTGTTTTCGTTTTTTGAAAACGACAGAAATGCCCATCACTAGTTCCAAGTAAGTTGAAAGATAAATGAAAAATGAAAATGGAAATTTAGAAAAGATATCTGGAGGATGACAACGATTGGTCTTTAGTTCAAAAGAGCAAATAAGGAGTTGGCGATTATTCATTTGTCCAGTTTACGGTGCAATAATGGTTTCATCAAGTCTGTGCCAAAACAAGGGACAAATTTAGTAAAAACAATAGCAAACGTATTCTGTTGATTTGATGATTTTTCATGAGGTAACTAACCCATCTAGAAAAATATTAGATAACAGCAAAAGTTCGTCAAGACGATCGTTTAATTGTGAAAATATTAATGCGTTCGTACAATTAAACACAATAGTTAGGGTTTGATTTGCTAATATATACAATTGTATGTACACTGAGAAAAAGCATAGCGCCAGGGACCATAATTCATATCCTTCTGACGCTATATAAATGGCTGATTTCAGGATTGTGATAAAAAATGACGCCATAATGCATGCATGACGAAAAATTCATAGAAGTGGCCAGTTTTTACTATGGTGTAACACATCATGCATAATAGTCCCGATAAAAAGCAAAGCAAAAGCGAAATTGTCACCGTTTTAGACAATTTAAATATTTTGACGATTGTGGATTATGTAAATTTGTATTCACTTTACTGAAATCTTATATTTTTAACTTTTCAATTATTACAAATAAATACTACGGATCCAGATTCAAACATGTGGCCCTATTTTTTAGGGGCTGGCCCTATTTTTCAAGAGCCGCTATACGAGCTTACTAAAAAGCTGTTGTTATTTAGCCTAGTTTAATGATGTGTGCCTAGACTATATTCACAATAATTGGAGCTATGTTACATAGGCGTCGAGTCTATGCTGCATAGAAAAAGGACCATAATGTATGGGAATTCGGCTTTTTTTGTATATTTTATAGCTCAGGGTACTATAAATTGAAATTGAAATGAATTTGTCGTCCATTCATTATGCATTTGTATTCCTCGTTCAACGGAAATATCTCAAGGCTGTGGTTTGGCACTGACTTATATGTTTAAGTGACAATCACCGCGGATACAATATCAGATTGAAACGGGATTGTGATCAAAACGGTGAACTGCAAACAAATTATTTAAACATTTACATTCGACTATTTCAATCGCAACCCTGTTTCAATCCGTTATCGTATACGCAGTTAATGACACCGTAATGTCGCTTCCAGACTGTGGGCCATCATGTGGTCTATGTGCGTGAGCCATCATTTGGCCCATTGTCACAGCGTAAGAAGTTAGTTCCTAACCAGCGTACCAACTCCGTATATGTATACGGCCCAAAAATCCAGTGATCTAACCTGAGATTGTATTATTGGTCAGCCTGGAAAGTTGGAAGAAATCGCATGGAACAGAAAGAGATGCAATATACAATTCGGCAACTACATACTCAAGCTAGATTTTTCGCTGCTCACATACGGCCCACTCTCGCAAAATATACCAACATAATCTCAGGCTGCTTTGACAGATAATGCATTGCGTAAATGGAGGCGCAATTTCAAGGTCAAAGTGTTTTCTTGGGAAAGTGGAATAAGTTGGTACGCTGGTTGTTATTACGCTGTGCCATTGTGTAGACGGACGATGGCTTGCAGTGGCCGACAGTGGCGAAGCATGGACATGCTGATGGCTGAAAATGTCTTTCGAAGCGGTTTTGCGCACACATCAAAGCGGGCCCTCATGCGCAACCGAAAAATCATCATCAAAAATCGAATGATCCAATGTGTGATGGTGGTCATCATTGTGGCGATCATTGCGACCATGGCAGTGGCCGATGATGGCCCACAGTGAGGAGGCAACATTAGGAGCAAGTTCATAATGACGGTCTGATCCTTTTGGTTTAGTACTTACTAAACGTATGATTTGTTGTCCTATCATTCAACATTTACAATGCGCTCATACATCACGTATCCGAAAAACAATAAAACTGCCAATATCTCGAACCTAAACACGTCACCAAACTAATAACTGTATTTTTTTTAGGCAAATCGTATAAGAAATTCCCCAACATTAATTTAATTTCACTTAAGTCACAAAGCCATTCTCCCTCATTTCGAACGTAATATCTTTACAGGGTACCACGGACCTAAAACCATACAACCTTAACTCACATAATACGAATTGTATTATATTTTTCGAAGCTAATAACGATTCTTAGGAATAACGAATTACAATCGTAATTTTTGGATATATCGTTTGACACTAATCTGCAATATTCTGCCAGACTATTTTCCACTTTTTTCTTTTTATTAAAATGATGATACGAAGGAATATTCACACAATAAAAATTATTACACAAAAAATACTACACAAATTTAGGGTCGCAAAATCCAAATTTAACTTTCATAACGAGACCGAAACAAATTAATTGTCGCAATTAAATAATATTAATGAAACTTAGCTACCGTAACACTTATTGTCAGCTCCATAAGGCTCTAACTCCACACTTTCCGTAGCACCAAATATTTTCGCACCACCTTTACTATCACTCATTTTCCCGACTGTCGACTGATTGGATACGGACTAAACTCTAACACCTTCGGAAAAAAAACCTCATAAATATACCCAAATATCCAAACAAAAAAATTCGAGCTTCTAAAGCTATGCAGATTCTCAAATATTTAGATATCCACAATGCAGACTCGTGCAGAATAGTCCGTCATTCTGCAAACATTTCAGCTTCGCTAAATTATACCTTACCAAACACCAACAGATACAAGTACTCGATAGAAGCGATGACAATTATAAGCTAATCATTTCCGGGGATTTCAGGTGATTGGATGTTGCGTAACGATAAATTAAGCTTTTTTTGCACTTACTGATTGCAATGGTCAAACGATTCTTGATTTGGTTCTAAATCGATCCGTCACTTCGTAATTCGTAGGGTTCTTAACAGCTCTGAGGATGAACGCGTTCAGAATTCGCTTCTGGGTTCCATCACTACGGTAGAATGTAACTTCTAAGCCGACCGGATTTTAATTAAACTGCGTCGGATAAATCTCTTTGGTATTTAAACTAGAGATAACTTTTATGATTGCTGAGGTGAAGATAATTTATTTTGCAATTGTTTGAATTTGCCTATGATAAGCAGCATCTTTAATTATGGTGGGAATTTTATTAGAGCAGTGGTACCAAACTATCAGCTTAACTATTATCTGGGGTAATATCAATCTAAATAGCATTTAATATCTTAGCTTAGGGTCTGGTTTTGTGAAAACATAGATCGGTTCAATTTCCTGCCTTGCCATCTTTGACTTTTGTTAGACTTGAAAACGGTAAAAAGGTTTGAGATATTTAAACCTAAAAGTGAATTTTCAAAGTTTCAGGAATCTAACGTTTCAAGTAAACCATCTTAGCCAGGCTATCTGAAAGATGGGACAATATCTGTTCAAGATAAGCTTGCCTTGAGGTTAATGCAGCATTCACAAGATCATAGAATCGACTATCAGTTAAATTACTTTAATCTTCTATTTGTGAAGCCAAAATTATTTACTTTTGCTTCAAGCCTTTAACCGAATTGAGCAAAAAAAAAAAAAAAATAACGGAATAATCTAATTTTATCCACTTGAACCATACTGTTACTGAAATTTCTAATACAACCAGCTGAAATTTAGCCAAAGTGTGTGAAAAATTGCGTTAAAGGCAATGTTGTGACAATTTTTCTTATTGGGAAATTAGCATGTAACAGCATAGCACACGGCTATAATTCAACTCACTAATTTCAGACTAGATTTTATTTGGCAAAATATTTATTTTTATCGAATAGATATTAACTGAGATAAGCTGAGTTGAGTGGTAGTTGCTGATTATGTTTGTAATTTCCATGGAATTGTCAGCTGCATTACTTTGAATTAGACAGCAAATACCCGAAAACAACACTATGGAATGTTTATCATATTAAGAGCGGAAAAAACTAGTTAAGTACTTTGTGCGATTAAAAGCATCCTTTATGCATAAAGTGATAAGCTTATCTTAATAACGAAATTGTTAGTTTAGTTCCGTGATAAAGAATCAGTGGTTCAATCGAAATATTATATGGAGTGCAAGTATTTAAAGAGTATTTAAGTATTAGAGTATTAAGTATTTAAGAGAAAGACACACATTCATGGGTTTTGGCAGGATCGTTCAAAAAAAAAAAGTTGGGAAAAATCCTTCCATCTGTATTATTCAATTAGCATAAATAGAAAAAGTTCTACCCAAAATTTGAAGCCAAAAGCTCGTTTAGGAGTAGTTTGCAATTGTGAATAATGTGTGTTGGCTCTGATTTAGCGTCCTCATAAAAATTACCCGATAAAATAGTCTGTTAAAAATTGTTACACAATTAGTTTTAAATTGTTGGCACTACACAGCTACAGCTGATAGGAGAAAAAAAGAAGAAGATCCTACTATAATACTAATCAGTTAATTTTCGAAATTTTTTTGATCACTATGGCTAAAGACTAAATAAGGGATCAAATTGAAGCATAAACATACGTATGATTTTATCTAGAAAAACATTTCTTACTGAAAAGCTATTGCTAGAAGTGTTAAGTTTGCTAACCTAATTTGGCTGGTTTGGTTCTGTGGGAAACACCCGGTTACCCTGAATTGGTGACCCCGACGATGGACTTGCGATGTCTTCGACGGAATTCTACAATTATATTAAACAGCGTGCCATGCAGCAGCAACTTCACCATTCCTATGGTCCAGCCAACAATAATTTTGGATCGATCGGACCTGCTTCACTATTGCATTCACGCTCATCATAATCATTTAGCTTTGGGTTTGCAGAACGAATCATTCTACATATATCCCAAACATCAACATGGGAATGTACCCACAGTTTGGTGGTCCACGACACATGTTTGATTCTCATATCCATCCAGAATCCAACGGGCTCTGCAACGTTCCAGCAAAGTTCTCTTCCTACATTGAACCGCACGGGCTTTACGGCTTGAACAATCAACAGCAAGCTCCACAAAACGGATCCGCTACAAGCTGCTAACACTCCGACTTCTGCTGCAAACAACAACGCATCTAATCAAGGCACCGGATCTTCTTCGCAAATTACTCCTATCAGTTCGCCAGGAGCTCGATGAATCACATGGTGGATAAGGGAGCAAGTCATTCCCTCGATCATCCTGCACCGTTCTACATGACACGCGGAACACATATTTCGCCAACGTACAAGACACTTGGGATATGTATTCCACCAATGCATCCGTCATCCTCCAAGTGGTCAAATGGTGAATCAGTGAAAATGGCAACAATCGCCCTTCGATCCATATGCAGCAAAAGCGGATGAATAGCAATGATAAAAGCCAATCATCAATCAATTACTCGACTGGTAAACACCGCAAATTGTAATTTAGAAATTTAATTTTGATGAGACCTTACTCCTTTGTAATAAAAATAAAAAACACATGGGGAACAGCCCCAACATTTTTTAGATCACACACATCACGTATCCGCCGTCGGTAGCGGTAGCCATCAGCGCCGAGACCTGCCTATTGACTATCTCGGCAGCGCTGCTGTCGACTGCCTCAGCCCCGAGAGCTGACCATCGTCCATCTCGGCACGCGCTTAATACGGGTTCCCGGAGCTGGCCATCGACCATCTCGGTCCCGTACAGGCAGTCGCCATGGCCATTTTAACAACCGCGACCGATGGCTGCAGCCACTAGCCTCGAGATCTGATCATCGACCATCTCGGCAGCACTGCTGGTGACTGTCTCAGCCTTGTGAGCATGCTGTGTACGGGCCCCGAGAGCTGGCCATCATCCATCTCGGCACGGCTCGTGCAGGCAGTCGCCAAGGTTAACAGACCACTCTACTCCGCCTCCTCGACCTCAGCGTCATCCTGACACTTAGAGCGAGTAGTGTGGAAAACACCCGGTTCCCCTAAAATTCCTTTAAATTTTTTGATATGGTTATTTGAAATCATATTTAAAACATTTGAAGAATTTGAGTTTCGTTTTGATACCATGACTGCATCGAAAACTCTAGGAATAGACAAACTTTGAGGATTGCCACCTAAAAAAGTTTCAAAATTAAAAAAATAGAAATATCTTGCTTATTTTCATAAAAAAAAAATGACAATAGAATATCCCAGTATAATGACAAATGTGCTCGGTGATGACAGTTCCTTGCTAGCAACCCAACCAAAGATCTGCCAAAGTTATGTCATGGTCAAATCAACCAACTTTGTAAATTTGACTTCAATCCTATTACTGCAACTTTCGTTGCCGCCCAAAGGTGGAGAGGGAATATAACGCAGCGAATCGGCAAAGAGAGGTGGGTACTAGGCACTGATACTTCATAAGCCATGGGTTAAAGGCAGGGGTTAAGAGCCGTGGGTTAAAGGCAGCTCAGTCAATGGACAACAAAATCGAGGACTTGTGTTCTTGATATGATTACTTGATATGATTGATAGCACCACGCTCAAACAGTTTTCAAGCCGGGGCCTGTTAGTGGTGATCGTGCAGTACCGGGATAGTGGCGAGCTTGAAACGCGCAATTTTTGCTTCAGCTTACCTTTCTTTGACTTTCTACTCCCACCGCTAACACAAAACCTGACAGACCTGGTTAAGTATGCTGAATCGAAGAGATTGGAACATCCAGTTGAGACAGAAAAAAATGTCACAACCGAGGGGACATATTCTTTGATTTGATAACTTCTGTGTTGCTGATAGCTCTACGCATTAGGAATTTTCCCTCCTTTGGTGCCTCTCTCAGAAGTGCGGTTATTGATATACCACTGTTTTCTTCTGGAACAGTCGGATCCATAATTGATGCGTATCGGATGACACCACACTCTCTTATCATCGTTACTTGGTGTTCTCTTTAAATACAGATCAAGCACTCGTAGCGGCGAGAAGAAACTTATGAGACAATTCAGGTTCAATTGACATCTTGTAGACAAAGCGAGTCCTAGTGGTAGGATAAAGTCCCCGAAGTAAATAGAATCCTGGGTTAGCACTCTGAATAGATATACTCATATATTAGCTAAATATGAAAAATTCTGTCCGATCAGCAACAGTTGATGCAGAAGTTTAGCTGTGAACAGCAGAAGCTCTTCAATCGAACCTGTAAGAGTAACAGTGAGGATGACTAGCTCGCCTACAGCATCTCACAAAGAACTTATAAAAATTTGGTGGGGATATACAAGAAAAAACCAACCAAATTGATCTGTGAGGAATTGTAAGCTGCATCAGAGACCTCGAGATTATGCAAGGTCCTGGAAAAGGACCAATCAGCCAAGCTCGACTCTTCCAAAATTCCCAGAAGAGAAGTATCTATAGATTTTACTTAAGAAAAACTTTCCGCGTGCTCAGTTGACGATCAGGGTGCTCAGTTGATTGAAACGCAAAAAAATTATGTGCCTCTGGCTAAACGCTCTGCTATTCCCATACATAGGAATTGTTGATACGCAGCAAGTCACCCAATCATATTCTTTGAAAACTTCAAATCGCAGTGCCTGAATTGCTTTCACCCGATCATGTCAAGAGTGGGAATTTACCACCTGGAGGCAGAATTAAAGGAAATCTTTTGGCTAAGTCTAGCTCTGGGGCACACTCCGTCATCTTTGAGACAGGTTAAGGTAGTTTTTATACCAAAACTTAGAAAGGATGATAATTCAGATCCAAGGAACTTTAGGCCGATCTGCTCTACATTTTTAATGGAGGGACTTGTCGAATGACACATACGCATTAAAATGCTTAAGTATAATCTCTCAAATAAAGAACAACTAGTGTACCAGAGAGAAAAATCATGCGTGTCGGCCCTTAAATCTCTGGTTATCATTGAGGGAGCAATTTATAATGGTGAGAATCCGAGGCGAATGTCTGTAGATATTGAAAGGGCCTTTAACTGTACCGTCTTCAAAGAGCTATTTAAAGCTCCGAAAGCTCATGGCGTCAACGATGTCCTAGTCAAATTGATACATGCCATGCTGACGCAGAGATTGTAGCTATCGAAAGCTGCAGCTGACTGAATACTGAGTACTTACAGGCAACTGGTACCTCGCTCCCAGCCCACATTCACTCACTCGCTGAAAATAGTTTTATTCTCAGAAGAGAGAGATATAAGGAAATGAAAATGGCAGTGAGAATTGAAGCAATTTGCCTGAAGCTGAGCGTTAGTAGTAGTAAGGGAATTTGACATTCACTTACTCCGCGAACAGATAGAGTGAGATAGAGAAACAGATGGATAGAGAAAGATAGTAGGCCATGTGCACGCGAATTTGACAGTTAGTAACTCAGTAACAACTAAAAGCTCGTAGAACTAAGGTATCGGGGAAACCAAGGGGAATATCTGAGGTAGCAATTCCCTCGATTTGTTCTATTTATAGATTTTACCTTTGTAATAAAATTGCTTCACTAAATTTCGTATATGTATACGTTTATTTCATTTCCTTAGATCTCTCTGTTCTGAGGTTTTATTGTGCTCAGTTTTAAAGTTTAAAGTCAGTTGAAAAGTAAGGTATTCAATATTATTGTCTCAACAGGCTTGGTGAGCTAATAACTACTTACCAATAAATCTTGCTAGTGAAAGTGAAAGTGGATTTTTCTTGTGAATTCAGAAAATTTCGTGTCTTATTGTCATATTCATATTACTTTCATTTTTTAAATACACATCAGTCTTAGTCATGAAATTATACCTTACTTGTCACCAACTATCATTATTATTCAGGTAAATAATGTCTAACGCATTTTCAATTTAAAATGAGCAATACCGTTTTTCACAATTTACCGACAGTAATAATATACCGTTTTTATTTAGTTTTAATATTTCGACAACGACGATAATTGTTTAATGATGATCTGAATAATTGTTGTGAGTTATCGGTCACCTAAAATACTACGAATTCGTAAAAACGTTAATAGTTTAAAAACGAATTCGTTTGGTGTGGTGTTTTGTTGGTGATAATAACTTATATGTACAATGCGTACTCATAGTATGTTCTATCTTAACAAATTCGGTTGATATTTTTAGATTTGTATTGATGTCAAATAACATAACTAGATACTTTTCACGTGCCAAAACGGGATGGTACTTCCCGGAGTTTAATTACTTAGAATATCTATAATAAAGAGGAAAACAATGTTATCACTATTTTGGTGAAGTAATAAATACACGAAAATGTTGTCGTTGCGTCTTGTATTTAATTCATGCTCAAGACAGAAAGCTATCTCACTTGAACAGTACCCCAGTGAAATTCGTCATAAAAGAGGCGAAACTTCGGAAAAATGAGGAGAAAGCTAAACTTTGATGTGAACCTTGATACTGGCGTGTTGAATAAAATGTCAGAAGTCCGCATTGATCCGAGTGCTGCGTTAGTTTTTATACGGGGTGAAAGGTCACCAAAAGTGACTTTTCCTAAATATCTCAGTAACGGTCACGTCTACGGAAAAACAATTTATGACGAATTTTTAGCTGAGAAAATTTCCAACAAAAAAGATGCCACAACTTTTTCTTGTAACCATAACCGTTTTTGAGATATATTGATCTAAACATTTGTAACTAACATTATCCACTTTCTCAACGGCATGTTGATATTACTTTTCGGAGCACACTTTCCACCTAGTCTGGAGTGTGGTATATAGATATATGTTTTTTTTATGGGCCTCTTAAACATAGAAAAACAAACTCACAAAGATTCCAAGTCGTAATCAAAATCGGATAATATCAACATGCCGTTGAGAAAGAGGATACTGTTAGTAACAAATGTTTACATCAATATATCTCAAAAACGGTTATGGTTACAAGAAAAAGTTGTCGCATCTATTTTGTTGGAAATTTTCTCAGCTACAAATTCGTCATACATTGTTTTTCTGAGGACGTGACCGTTACTGAGATATTTAGGAGATGTCACTTTAACACCGTATAAAAAGTAACGCAGCACTCGGATCGATGAAAACTTTTGACATTTTGCTCAACACGCCAGTACCAAGGTTCACACCAAAATTAAACTTTCCTCTAATTTTTCCGAAGCATCATGTTAAATTTCCCCGGACTGCAGTTGCATTTAAAGTTACATAAAGAAATAGAACTTGCAGTAATAGTATAAATGGAATAAATAATATTGAAAACGGTACATTGAATACTAATTTTGTCCTTATTAGAAATTTTGACACACTTATCATTGACGATGGTAGTATGGAAATAAGCATAATAATTTCAACAAAATTAAACAGTTTAGTTTATCTCTGCTTTTAATTTTTCTTTTTAATTTGAATTAGTGTTTCATGAAATTTGTGATAGTAGTCTGTAAAATTAGAAAATTTATTTAATTGGTCAATATGCTTGTGATGAATGTAGTTGTAGCCCTCTTCTTTTGAAATTAATGACAAATCAGAACAGGTTGTGGCACTTTAATCGCCGTTTATGATCCTGATCTCTAGTTAGCTACTCCATTACTTTGAGACTAATTAATAAATTTTGATTATTTTTGTTTTTAAAATTAATTGAACAGATGAAATAATGTTCATCAACACTACTGGGTAGGCTGACTGCTAAATTTATTTTGAAGCCACCGGCTAACTGCAGTAGCTTTCATTCGTTGAAAAAACCGACTCAAAGAGTACTCATTATTTGTTATTAGTTATAACTTTAAAAAATAAGCTAAGCTGTGGATTATCCATCTTTGGTTTTATTATCAGAGCTAAACTTCTTTGCGAAAAAAAATCATGTGACAAAGATATTTTAGCAAACACTGCTTACTGCACTGAACACAAAATATCAAACTCAAAGTTTTATTTGAAATATTCATTAAGCTTTCTTCAATTGTTTTTGTAAATGTTTAACTTCCATTTCTGTCTCAATTGCTTCCTATATAATACAATATGTATATCAGAAATATATGAATGGAACCTCTTAGAACTACAACATTAAACTTGAAAAGGCGAATATTTTAATTTAAAGACCAATTTTTCGTTTAGAAGCTGGATATATTTTATTTTGATAGATATCGGTATTTAAAGAGTAATCTACTATAAGTATCTATTGCCCTCGAAATACTGATATATATAAAAAAAAATTAAAAAATATTAAGCTTGTAAAGAAAAAAACACGTCTTTAAATTAAAATATTTAGTTTTGAAAGCTAGAAAAATTGAATCAGATTAAATTAACTTGAAAACTGCTTTAGATGCAATATATACAATAAGAATTACAATACAAGTAGAATGTACTTCATTGTATTCTTAAGAAGGCATATTACAATTTTGTTCCTGGAAATAAAACATCAAAACTGAAGAATATTTTAAATTGTTCTCATAATTTAAAAAAAAACGCTTTATGAATGTATTTGAGACTTTAGTGCAAATACTTGGCTTATTCGATATGAACGTGGGCAGAAATTAGAATTGAAATTTATGGGACCAAGATAGCCGACCGTAAAATTAAATTCATACGCGCTTCTAAAATATTTAATCTTAAAGTGTTTTATTGTATTTGAACGCTAAAAGTGTGCTTTAGAAAAAATAGAAACTAGTTGTCATCGTACTTATTTTCACAACACATATACATTTATTTAAATAAATGTCTGCAAAAATTATGAGCCAATTAATTGCATTACATCTGGCTAGTAATCATAAAAGTGATATAACATTTTGTTTAATTAACTCGTTTTTATGTTAAACCATAATTCTGTGCCATATGTCAAACAATGACTAGGCGCACTTGCTATGACTTATAGTAGTAGACAGCTCTAAAAATCATGGATCATAAAAAAAAGTAGAGCTTATTTTTCAAAATTATAAACTTTCCAGGAAAAGTTTTGATTCAAGTTGAAAGTTAAAAAATTAACTTCAATTTATTTACTCTGGAGATGAATTCGAAATCGTGATTGGTACTAAAATTTTATATTGGTTTGAAAGTAGACTTCATGTTGACAATGACTTCAAAGAAGTTTGCATATTAGCAAAATTGTTAACATTAATTTCAACTATAGTTGTGAGCTCAAAAAGGTAATTGCCACTGAAAGAATATTCTATTAAAACAATATCCAGGTTATTTTTTTTTCAATAACTTACCGTTATTTCTGTCAATAGAGGTGCATAGATTCCCGATCCTACCATAATACTATTTTCTCAGCCTTATCGCATGCGGAAACATTTTAACTCAAAGCTGTATCGGATTCATGAATTGCTTGTGAGTCATGGAGTTCATTTTTTCATTCCCATTTCTCTCAGTTTTCGTAATTGATTGCTGTGTTTAGAATTTTCCAATTCGGGTAAAAAGTTGTTTTTCATTTAATCTATTTAAGCTAGCCTTATTTTCAACCCTAAACGCAATCGGTCGTTAATGTAACTTAACATTTCTTTCACTATTGAATGTTACAAAAACATGCGGTTATTGTATTTGTTTTCAAAAAAACTTGCCAATGACCTTATCGATGTACACACATATTTGTTACCTTTTGTAATCAAATAGCAAGACTTTCAAATTTAAAGCTTATGATATTTTTTTATAGATGTGGAAAATGGCTTTAAAATATGATTTTAAACTAGGGTTTTATTAAATTCGCTGCTGGGATCCCCTACCCTGCAATGATCATGATGATGAAAGCTTCGCCAATTGTTTCATTACTATGTTACGCATTTTCTTTCGCCCAAAAAAAGAATACATTTCAGTTTTAAGATTAATAAATATATTTCTTAAATATATTACTAACGCTTCCACTTACAACTAATTTAGTTCATATCAATCTTATATCCTAAATCTATAGACGCTCTCACATGAGCCTTAAGACTAATAATACCATTTCGAAGACATTCTTGTGTTAAGAATTCCTTTAGTTTATCGTCGTGCTCGCAAAATATGATGTTGTTACCAGTGTCGATGAGTGTTTGGAATGGAACGCCTAAATGATGCAAAATTAAGGCTTGTGCGCGGTTGCCCTCGTCTAGATCACTGCCCAATTTCGATAGGCCTTGAGCAGCACTAAAATCTAAGCCAGTAATTTTCCGACAGTCTATTACCACAGGTATTTGGAAGTCAGCCTCGATGCAGGCCTTCAAAGTTCGCTCGCGTAAGTAATCGATTCCAGGGAAGTAAAGTCCATTATTTGGAGTGACTCGAATGTACTGCATTCCATCAACCTGAAAATGAAATTACTTTTAAGTAAATCTGGGATGAACGTTTTTTTTATATACACCTACCTCATCAATTTTAACATGAATGTCTGGTCTGGCCCACAGATACAACAAATGCGCAGCGGTAACAGCGATACCGAAGAATAAACCCACTTCGACTCCGAAAAATACACAAACGGTGAAGCAGGAGACCCACGTAAAGAAATCCCTTTTGCTATCTCGCCACAGTAGTCTTGGAAGTTTAAAATCTATCAAAGTGACTATTGCACACATAAGAATTGCAGCAAGGCAGCTTTGAGGAATGTAATGGAAATACGGACTGATCAGACTTAAAGCGAGAATGACGAGGATACCTAAAAGAAGATCAAAGCTATTATCCTTTGAGTAGAAGATGATTTTGTGTTTCGCTTACTCGAATGTATTCCTGCAATTGATGTTTTCAGGCCACTGGCACCACTGATAGCGGCTCGAGAAAATGCGCCACATGTTGGCATTGATTTCACCCCAGATCCAATGATGTTGCACAACCCCACAGTCATCAGCTCCTGACCAGCATCAACCAGACCTTTAGGAGCTGTTAGGAGATAAAAAAAAAATGTCACAAAATATAAATCATATATACGCTCAGAAGAGAGATATACGTCATTTCAGTTGAATCAAATTGTACTCGATACATAACGTTGCATATTTTGGATATTTGATTTCGGTACTTACTCAACGCTTTTGCAATCGATATGTTTGTCAGAATCGAAACCAGTGGCACCACAATAATTCCTACTCCCAGTTCCGAGCAAATGTCAATAAAAGTATAAGTGGTGTTGTTCTGCTGAATCGTAAACGGTGGCAGAGAGAATGGTGGCAATCCAGGAACAATGTCCTCTGTTAAATAAAATGGTACTTGGCCGTCCACAGACTTCGAAGTCCAAAAAAATGCAACTGAAGCCGTTATGAAAACAATCAAAGCATTCCGGGACAGACTTATATATTTTAGTACATCTCTTACAATTTTTCCTTTTCGTGTTGATTTGTCTATAGGTATACACACTATATACTAAACGAGAAAATGATAATTTTTTTATATGGTATAAAGATTATGGCATAATGCTTGAAAGTTTAAAAAAAAATGGTTACCTTTAAACAAATCAGGAAAATAAGGGAACATATTCCCATTATTGAATCGCCCAGTCGAGCTTCTTCAATTTTCCAAAATAGTTTTGTTAGAGAATTTACGAACCCTGGAACGAGATATTTTATCCCGAGTATTACTTTCATCTGTGATTCAATGACAAGAATTGCTGTTGCTGAAGTGAAAGCTTTTATAACTGGCATAGAGATGAAGTCAAAGATGAAACCTGCAAAAGAAATAAAAATTAGAGAAGATAAAATCAATATTTTGTGATTCAGAGAACTAAATTTTGAGATGCATTGGTTTATCCGTATACCTATTATATTTTTAATAATATCCTTTTCTCTATCAGCCCATTCTCAGCTTTATTCGCAGATTTTCTATACACATGCGATTCTTGCATGAAAAAAATCAAGTCTTCTTGAGAGTTTGGATTTATTTATTTTTCCATTTCTATACCCTGAGGTGATGTGTTTTCCATTTTTCCAATATCCTAGCCGAAGCATCGGTATCTGATACGCGTAATCACTGGGCATTCGCAAAGGAAACGCCCCACAGAGTCCACCTCTGCTAAGTAGCATGGAAAAACATCATCCCGTGCAATATCTATTACACTCTTGTTTGTAATTAATACTTTGATAATAGGAAATATATTCATTTTTTCGTTTAAAATGACGAATCACAAATTTTTTTACACATTCGATGTGCTTTTTTTGCTTTTACGTCATATCAGCTGAATAATACACAGGTTTTTGTAAATTGAAGCAAAAAGAGTGTAAATTTACTAGTTCGCTATTCACCTTTGCGCCAAAGCCATAAAATTGCATCTTTTTTTAGGGTAAAATTACACGATTTGGTCGTAAAAAAAATATTCTGTTTAGGCACTTTTGTAAATTTACATCTTTAATAGTAGGAAACCAGTTTCCTACTATTATAAGGGTAAAATTCAACCAAAATTTTTTTTGAGTGTAGGTACATATGCCCTCATAGGTAGTTTTATCTAGTCAATGTAACTGGCATGGGCCTACAGCTCTTTCTACCCTTGGTGAGGAAGAATACTGCAAGCCCATACTTAGGTTCTGAGAGGAAGATCACCGTGTGCTCGGCCACACCAGATGACACCCATCTCTCTTTATGGTTACCAACTACTTACTTCCGAAAAGTGGTGTATGCAGGTGAGGTGGGCACACCTCAGGCAGATTCACCATGCTTCAGAATAGCATCAGCTATTTCGTTTCCTTCAATACCATAGTGTCCCAGTACTCAGAGTAGATGGCCTTTATTGCACCTAGTGACAGAGCTCAATGGTGCTCAGCATTGTTAGGAAATTTCTGAAGAAGTTAGAGGTCTTCGTAACGCAAATAGTGCAGCTTGACTGTTTCAGCAAATAGTGACACGCTTTTCCCACCACGTTTCATCAATTGCCCAGTCAGCAGCTCTCATGGTAGGGGACATTTCTGCATTAAAAACAGAAATCTGCTCTCCGAAGGAAAATGCCCACCTATAGTTTGGTGAATGCAGATATGCGCCAGCTTCAGATCTAATGTCTGTCTTCAAACCGTGCATTTTTGATGTGAAAAAAAATGTAGACTTATACCATTGGGTTTTGTCTTAATAAAACAATCCACATTAAATTTGCTAATGCTTTTATTCTGCCCTAATTTATTGCTTTTTTACGTTTCAAGACTTTTCTATTTTACAATCCAGCAAATCTTTTATGTTATTCGTGTTTTAAATGCTTAAATTGACCTGCAACATAATGGGTGTTTTCTTAGAGTTTTTCGATTTCAAACTTGAATAAAACAATAAAGTATCAGTCGGATAGCCTAAGTTTTTTTTTGTTATAAAATTTGGCTTTATCTATTTACTTTTTGAAGATGATCTTGTGCAAATAACCACTGTGACTACCTCTCGCGAATCTAATTCTTTAGGTCCAATTTTCGACCACTGTTTGAAGCTCCTGGGACCGTATATCGTCAATGACACGAGTTATGTTGGCTTGTAAAGCGTCGATCGTCGCTAGTTTATCAGCGTAGACCAACGACTTCAAGTAAGGTCACAAGAAGTAATCCAACGGATTCAAATAGCACAATCTCGGGTACCAATTGACGGGTCCATTTCTCGAGATAATGAGATTTCTGACTTTTGTCTTCAATAAGTCTATAGCTGCGGTCACTATGTGGCAAGTAGTGCAATTTCGTCGAAACAACATCGCTCTCACATGCATCCGACGCAAATTCGGGAACAAAAGCTGGTATATCATGACTCTGTTCTGGTCACCATCAACACTAACGTGCTAACCGTGTTCATCTTTAAAGAAACATGAATCTATGATGCCACCAGCATACACTGCGCCCCATAAAGTGAATTTTTGCGAATGCAACAGTATTTCCATAACTTAACGGGAATTTTTATCGCTCCAGATCCGGCAATTTTGTTTATAGCAGTTATAGCATTGCCATAAATAGAGACACAATTTCAAAGTCAAAGTGGTTTTTTTCCATAATGGATGGAGTTTGCCCACTTATCTCCCATACACTTTGCAACGTGCTATTCCCTTCAGAACACGCTGTTCTCAATCTAATTGTGGGCCTGTCGTCCAGTCGTTGCGAAAATTTTCAATCAAATGGCGAATAGGACGTGCTGATGGACGTAAATGCAGTACATAAAACTTACGAAGCGATCTTTGAGTTTGCGCAACTTAATACTGATTTCAGAAATAAATTACCACAATTTGTAGACAGTACATGGCAATTCCCTAGACCTTACTGAGTAAAAAAGACAGTGACATTGCTCAAACAAGCTGAAAGTGAATTTCAAAATATGAAACCTGTGAAAAAATGCCCATTATCTATGATCTGAAAAATTTTATCGAATAGAAAAAAAGTATTTCATCACAAAAATGCCAATTTATCTACTAGGCGCTAGCTATGCAAGAAACTTGTCCATTTGTAATATTTCACTTGCTATACCTTTCTTTCTTTTTGCTAACTTTTCAAACTCAACAATATACCCAACGCCAATCATTGAATTTTGAACCCATGTAATTTAAATTTTCCAGCTATTTTCCTCAATCTTGCGTTTGCTTGAGTACTTCCCTATCTCTAAATGTAGGATCAACATCCTCCTCTTTTTATGGAACTATCTTTTTACCATTCGAATAAGTAAAGTAACTTCTAGTCTCCGATTTGATTTTAAAAAAGCTAATATAATTAAAAAGCTGTTTTAAACAATTAAATAAATGGTTCTTACTGGTACCTTGTATACACAGGGTCCTTAACAAAATTTACTTTCACAATTTCACAAACTGTGTTCTTGTTCTCCCTTCCTCTTGTGCTTGATGCATTCCCTTCTGGAGGATACACGTGCTAGTGAAAAAAGTGGCGGAATTCTTTCCTTCATCGATTGTGGGTGAATCTTCGGATTCTCTAGAGCACTAAGACTGGAGTCCTTTTTTTTTGACTCCTTGGGCATCAAGTCGCTTCTTCGCTTTGCGTTAGGGTTTTTAGTGGAGGAGTTCTCTAGACCATTGGCCTCCTTGCAAATGCAAATGGTCAATGAAGGTGCCCACTTCGCCCTGTGGTGCCACTGCTGTCCTCAAGGCCTGTCATCCGTCTGTTCGTCAGCCACTAGTACCGCCGACGTGCATAGTCGCCTTGATGACCCCTGGCTGTCTTTGTAAAGCAGGGAGGCCACGCCAGTTTAGGCACCAGTGTTCATGTGGTCTGGAGCTCAGAGTCAGGTCAGCAGAAATCGGGAACAATTTCAACCGAACTTACACCATCAACTCACTGATACAAGCTTCTTGTCAGATTTTAACGAGACGGAGACGGCATGACAATAGTCTGGAGCCGTATGCGCTCGGATTTCACTCAGGCCGTGCCGCGCCTCATAAAGCGACTAAGTCCAGAATGCCACAGATCTTCACAAATCCTTTTTTTGTTATTGAACCATGAAACTAAGCTATATTGCACCATGAAATCCTTACTGTCATTGCCTAATATTCCAACCACGTTAATCCTAGAGCCATGAGATATGCCGAGTTGTACCGGTTGTTATGATATTATTTAGCATTAACCGGAATGCACTGCGAGGTGACGACCCAACATTACACCCGAATATTAAAGCTACCTTCTAATACTAGATAGTAACTCTAATACTAGCTAGATTTGCTTCCATACCATGACGTACTCTCCACAAGACCAGGAAGGCAAATTATTGGTGGAATGCAGAAATCCAGGAGCTTTGGAAAAAATACCTTAAAGCTAGATGACGTAGCCAGCGCCGCAGGAATACCCCAGATCGCGAGGACTTGCAGAACCAGCATAAATACGCCCGAAAAAACCTACAACTTGCAATCGCTAAGAGCAAGAGAGATCACTTTAGAAAGCTGTGTAACGAGGCCGATTCCGATCCATGGGGTGGAGCGTACAAAGCCATTATGACTACAATAGAGCGGAAGAATTCTCTTTAAATAAAGTGTCCGAAGATGCTCCAGAAAATAGTCAAAACGCTATTCCCATAGAATCGATGCGATAGCCTACCGGTAATATAGGTAGATTCTCAAAACGTGTCGGCGGTAAACAAAAAAGAAGTATTGGCAGCCGTACGAAAAATCGGTGACGAAAAAACGCCCGAATTGGAAGGGATACCAAACTAAGCACTTAAGCTGGCGGTAAAGGGGATACCAAAGGTCTTCGTTGATACATTCACAACGTGCCTACGGTAATGCGGTTTTCCCACGCAATGGAAGCAACAGAAACTGGTTCTCCTACCCAAGCAGGATAAACCTATTGGGGAGGCATCATTTTATAGGCTAATATGCCTGCTAAACACGATGGGGAAATTTTTCGAGCGGGTGATATACGAACGACTGCTATCGGAAATCGAAAGCAAAAACGGACTATCGGACCGGCAATTCGGTTTTCGGAAAGTGCGGTCAACTGTGGACGCTGCCAGAATGGTGTCGGACATCGCAATGGATGCGAGAGGTATAAGAGGCGGCTGCGCCTTGGTCACGTTAGACGTAAAGAACGCCTTTAACTCCGCGAGGTGGAGCCGTATTGTAGGCGCGCTGGTCGATAATAGAATGTCACGCTATTGGCCATCTATAATCGTCGACTACTTCAGGGAAAGAACCTTATACTTCGACTCAAGAGAAGAACCAAAACTCTATCTAGTAACGGCGGGAGTACCACAGGGATCTGTGCTTGGCCCCCTGATTTAGAACGTAATGTACGACGGGATACTAGAGCTACGAGTACCCAGAAATGTGGTGGTCCGTTTCGCCGACGATATTGGCATTGTGATACCAACCTGTTATCTCGAAGAAGTCGAAATCTATGCAAGTGTAACTATCGACAGTAAACTGAGCTTCAAACCTCATCTAGAGAAAGCAGGCAAGAAGGCATCCGTTGTCGGTTTAGCACACGTTATAATACTTGGCGGCCCGAAGCAAAGCCGAAGGCTACTGATCTCAAGAGTGGCTACTTCTATTCTAATGTACGCAGCACCAGTGTGGGCACCAGCGCTGCAAAAAAATCGAATCGGCAAAAAATGCAAGCAACCTGCCGACTGATTGCACTTCGAACTTGCTGCGCCTTTCGAGCAACGTCTTACGAGGCAACGTCTGTTATAGGCAGTATGCTGCCCATCCAAATTTTTGCGGGTAAAGCGCTTTGACTCTATAAAAACGAAGCACAAACAGTAAGTACGTGAGAGATTCAGAGACTAGTATCATTGCGCTCATGGCAGAGTAGCTGGGAAGAGGCGCAAAACGGGCGTTGGACGTACAAATTAATCCCCAGCGTTGTGCAATGGGCTTCAAGAAGCCACGGACAAACAAGCTATGACCTAACCCAATTTTTGTAGCGGACATGGCGGTTATCGTTATTATCTGCATCGCTTTGAACACGACATCTCACCGGACTGTCCAGTTTGCAAAAATGTACCGGGAAGATGCGGAGCACATTGTGTTCAACTGTTTGCACTTTGATGCATGTAGAAGGCACAACGATATCAGCGGTAAATATCGTAAATTGCATGCTGAAATCCAAAACTACGACGAATGTCGTCGAAACAGCACTTAAAAATATTCACCGCAAACTGCGTGATGCGGGATGGGACAGAAAGGAAGAAGGAAGGACATCTAGACGCAACTAAAAGATGATACACCAACGCGAAGTAATGCTGAATAAGTAGTCCCGGGGGGGGGAGTGTGGAAAAAGAAGGAAGTGGTTTGAGTCGGTGAAAATCCGGCATCTTCCAGGGCAGGAATCATGAAACATCTTTTAGAAGATTTCCACCTTCCAACAACGAAAAAACTCTAATACTAGTTACAATGTGGTATCTCAAATTTGACAACTCTAAGTCACTCAAATCAAGTCACATTGCTGTAGCTGAATCATTTACGTAGATCTTTTCATCTAAATTGCATGAGATGTAAAGTACTTTCGACAACAATCTGTACCCTACTGGTAAACCACATGGTGAGTACATGGAAAATCATAAACATGTTGCTAGCATTAGCCAACGTCAAAATAAATTTACATCTACCAGTATTGTTCAGTCATTGTATTTATTATTCGCTTCAAGCGATGTATCTAGTTGAATTTAATGAAAATTGGCCTCTTATCAATTTCGTTTTACCAACTCAAATACTTACAGCGATTCATTCCTACAAGTATAGTATGAACAAGTAAATACTGATTTTCAAATGCAAACTTTAGATATTATCCATCATATTTAATTACTTATTGTTAAAATGAAAATTATTTCTTTTGTTAAAAATTACATGAAGTCATTCAACGTTATCGCTCTAGAATACAAACCAGAAACTTCACTATAATAATAACATTCATTTCCTGTTGGTCATGTATGTAATTGGAAAATATTACTATTGTTAAAAATGACTAAGAACGCTGGTACTCATTAATTGATTGTTTCTATTCCTTAACAATTCGATTTTTTCCGGGTTTACTTTCTTTCATACAAAAAAGTGTGCCTGGTAAACATAATCCAAGTTTTATCACTATTTAAATATGACGACAAAAGGATGAACAATTGCAATTGTTTGAATAAATACTTGCATAATTAAGATAACAATTTTTCATTATCAAAATACTAGCTATGCACCAACCAACATGAAAACTCATCAGTATTCATAAATTTACTGCCTTGAAATACGAAAAACAACATTATACTTGGGCAACGCTTTGTTTGGTTTTTTCGCCAAAAAAAAATTGTCATTGATCCTTGAAAGATACAAATATTTTGGACTTGACTCTTGCAATTTCAAAGTCATTTTTGGTTTCGAATGAAGCACCTACAGAAAGATTCTGCGGTTTTGAGCTTTGAAATTCTAGAAGTCATCAAAAACTGCTGTCGATATTTCTCCAAAAATGCCTGTGCAAATATTTTTCCACTTAGCAAGAATGATCTAATTAATTTACGTATAGTAAATAGCTCATGAAAGCGGATAACATCAGTATTTGAAGTGCTGGAATTAATTTTTAAATCAGAGCCAGGAAATGATCAACTTAAAGATAGTCTATAAATAAATGACAGATATCTTCAGTACAATATCAAACCATGATGCATGATTATCATTTATGGCTGTTCCGTTCATTGTAGTGACCTGAAAGCACTAAACGGTTTTTTTTTTAAGTGTAACTAAATGTGAAATAAAGATCAAGCACCTTCATGAACTAAACTACTGACGATATTGGTTTTTCAATAATGCTGGTTCTTTAAATTGAAAAATCTGCAAATGCATAAGGCTACACTTTTTATATCAAATTATTTATATAAAATTATCAATCTAGTGCACTAAAACGATTTCAATCACCCTATTTCAATTCGCGAATCATGAAACGTATGAAATGCATCACTAGCCTCGTTTTTAACGTGGTTTCAAACCGGCTCAGGATTAGTCAAACCACGTTGTATACGCGCAGTGGATTGATTTGAGTTAAGTCGATCCGATCGCAAAATTTTACTGGATTGGATCGACTTGGGCGTTAAAAGACGCGCATCGAGCGATTGAGGATTGAAAAATTAGAAGCTCACTTGAGTTCTATTCATATATGTGACGTTACGATGTGATATACTTCACTTTAGTAGAACTAGCTGCATTTTATTCGGTTAATCCACTTTAATCCAGTCACACCAAAAACCTACTTTGAAGTTTTATTTCAATCCAAGTCGGTCTAAGCCAGTCTAAGTCGATCTGCATTATAAAAGCCGCTACTAATGCACAAAATCGAAGTAACGATTTTCCAGTTCATTTTCAACTAACCACTTGATAAACAAACATCAATTTATTCAGCTATAATTTCGTTGTGTAAGAAACGTTTTGAGAGTATTAGATATTGTCTGTCAGAGTTTAACAGAATATCGCGAAAAATTACCACAATTGCATTGGATTACGTACTCATCTAAAAGTTTCATAGATTCCAAATTGAAAATGTAAATTGACAAAATCTATGATTCTCTCCTATTATTTACTTACCCAATTGAAATGCTCCAGCGAGAAATTCAACGACACCTGCCAAGAATGTTAGAATGAATGAGAACTCGAGCGGTTTTCCTATTGTAAACTGAACAGTGACAAGTGCTACTAGACTTGTAGGGCCAATAATTACTTTTGCCACGGTGCCAAAAATGACATAAATAAGAGGTCCTGGAAAGAAATAAAAATAGTAAAATTAATACGTTATTAAATTGCGAAATTGATTTTTCATTTTTTTAAAGTCTTTATAGCACAATTATCATGAAAAGCAAATAGTTCGTCATATCTTTGTTTCAAAAGTAAAACACACGAAATCAATTTATTATTCTTTTTTCGTTTTTTCTTTATATCAATATGGAAAATTTCTAGGTCTCTACCGAAAGGTAAAAATCCTAAATTCTCCTAACAATTTTTTTGCCGGTTTGCAGAACGTATTTTTTTCCGATTTCCGGTACCACAAAATTAACGACCATAACAATGACTTACTGCTATTAAAAAGAAAGTTTTTAGTTGCATTACTGAAAAAATCTGAGTGGATGTATTTCATTAACCTAAATTATTTCCTCTTGATAGATTGGATGCGCACGAAGTTATTGCTAACTTCTGTATATAATATCCCCTTAAAGTAAATGATAATAAGTTTTGATTCTTCTGTTTACGCAAATTTTCCTGCCTTCAACATCAAACATATTAATTCGAATGTTTTCTTCAGACTCTTTGAATTTCGGTCGGATATTTAGTAAACTTTGCTGGACTATAGCATATTCGGTAACTAACGACTAACATAGCGGAATACCCTGATGATTTTGTTATCCTAACGTATCACAAAATAAAGATAGATTGCTTTAATGTACTCCAAAAGGAATCGTTGAGGTTTGCCATAAATGCTAATAGGCTTTTATTACTCCTAAATCCAGACAAATTTAAGGGCATTATCCTAAGTGGAAAATAAAAAAATCAGTGTTTCTTCTTCTCAGACGGAGCAAAATCCCGAATTGGTGTGGGGTGTGCCATCAGAAGATTCAATAGTGTAAATTCAGAAATTCATTCTTTAAGTGCCCATACATCTATTATCAATGCAGAGTTAGTGGCAATATTCTTAGCAATGTCTTCTCGTATTTGCTTCCAACACCAGGAGATCCTAATATTTACGGATACAAATCAATCATGATTTGAACTCAGCAACAATCCAAGTAATAAATCAATTATCAATCAAATCTATAAAGATTATATGACATACACTCAGAAAACGATCCAATAAAATCAATAAGAATTTGATAGTTTTCTAACTATTATCCCCCCATTAAATATGGTCAATATGATTTTTAATATTATTTCAACAATTTAATAAATATTAAAATTACTATAGGTATATCCCATAGAACTAATGTGAATATCTCACTTAAATAATGGGTAGGCTAATAAATTTAAGGAGATGCAAACTGTATTATCTAGTATTACTTCTTCTTAATTCAATATGTATATATCCTGCAGAGATAACGTGAAAACCCCATGAAAATAATTGTGAGGTTTTTTAAATATAGCATATACAACCAATATCTTCTATTATTATCTCTAATTAAAGTAATATGCAGAAGCCTATAAATCTAATAAGAAACTCTACATTTTCTTATAGTATGCTCTCATTATATCAATGATGTGTAGTCAAATTACAAATTGTTTTCCACAATCTAAACCTATCAATCACATACAATAAAAAAAATAAAGCGTTTCAATTGTAGAAAAATCTTTATTAATTCTTTGGAAAATAAAATAAACTGAATTAGTGTATACATAAACTTAATGCGTAAAATTATAATAAGTTTTGACAAATATCGAAGTTTGTTTTTTTGAGGCGAATCACATTCTCACCGGCATTTGTCAACTATGTGTCAATATTTCACAGACCACTCTTTGCAAACAACACTTCGACACTTTCATCGCCAATCGTTCAATATCTGCCAATTTAAATAAATAGGGAAATTTTTATATCATTTTTACCAAATAAAAACCATGTTTATTTATTTATTTATTTATTAATCCCTTGCGCTACAGATATAATTCCAATTACAGCGTCAAGAAAGCAAAAATAAAAATAGAATGAAACATAACAAAAGGAAAAGAAATAACAAAAATAATTGAATAATTAGAAAACTAAAATTAGGACTAAGGTAAATAGCACTTCAAAGTAACATTTTCAATACATGCTTGAATTGTAAAAAAGATTGCGGGAGAGGACCAAGCATAAAGGCATTGTGCGTTCTGGGTAGACGCAGCAAAGGCGAATGGAAATAGACTTCCGTACGTGCAAAAGGAACAGATAAAACCTCAGAAGAACAAAAGAAAATGCCTTGGCAAAGTTTGAAGAGGAAACACTCATCGAGGAACAACCTCCGTGATTGCAACGAGGACATACGAAGGAGAGAAAGACGAGAGGAGTAGGGAAAATAGGGGATATTGAATTTAAAAAGCAGCGCGCGAGTGAACCTGCGCTGAATAGATTCAATGGCTTCAGATAGATACTGAAAGCGCGGAGACCAGATTTGACTCGCGTATTCTATAATACTGCGTACTAAGGAGACATATAAATGAATACAGGAGGAAATGTTGGTAAACATATGCGAAGAACGCAAAACAAATCCAGCAATCCTAGAGGCCCTGGACGTCATATTCATAACATGAACATCAAATCTTTATTTTGAATCAAACACCACACCCAGGTCTCTAAAATGCTGGACAACTGACAGGGAAATATCAGACAAAGAATAAAAGAACACATGTGGTGTATTTTTTGGAGCATCTGGTGGCACTTAGAAATTTTCAATGGCAAGAAGTTGTCTAGACACCAGAGATTAAGAGCAAACTAATCAGCTTGCAACTGGTGAAAATCGTTCGCAGACTTGATCGCTCTGTATAATTTTAAGTCATCCACATATAAAAGACAAGGAGAATTGATAACAGAAGGAAGGTCATTGACAAACAAGATAAAAAGTAGTGGGCCAAGAATAGAACCTTGAGGAACTCCGAATGTGGGAAATATAGAAAAAGAAATGGAACCATTAAAAGTAACACTGCAGGGACGACTATGAAGATAAGAGGAAAACCAGGAGAGGAGGGGACCATAAACACCGAAATCATTAAGTTTAAGGAGCAGCAGGTTATGGTTCACAGAATCAAAAGCCTTCGAAAAGTCTGTAAATGACATCAACTTGACGTTGACAATCGAAGGCAAAGGCTACAAAATTAATGAACTCCATAAGGTTGGTCGATGTAGAGCGACCCTTGATGAAACCGTGCTGCTCAGGAGCAAGTAAGGACTGTAGAGAAGGATAAATTCTATTGTAGACAAGACGTTCAAGGATTTTACTGAAACAGCAGAGGAGGGATATAGGACGATAGTTGGAAACAACGGAAGGATCACCACATTTGAAGATTAGGAAAATATTGGCGGATTTCCATAAAGAAGGGAATACACCAGATGTAAGGCTAATGTTGAAAAGGATAGCTATAGGAACACAAAGGGAGGAAAGTAATTGTTTTATAAAGTAATCCACAAAAATTGTTTTATAAAGTAATCCACACCCAGCAAAAGTAAACTTTTTTCCAACGGTTTTTAGTTGATACTTAACGAAATAATAAAGCGGATCACCACCAATGCACTTTAATGTTCAATCATTTAATGCAATCTGCAAAGGAAATTCAATACAACGTAGTATGATTTTTTGAGACGGTCGAATCATTTCTATAGTTTATACCATTCGTATACTATTTTGTGCACTATAGTACACACAATTTCGTATGACACAATCCCATAATTTCAATACTGTCTACTATTAGTTAAAGATCGTACCTGCGTATTGTTAATAGTAGATACATACATTATTATCCAATTTCTTAGGAAATCATGAAACATTTTATCCTTGTGTTTTTATAAGACCATAATCATGTCTTCAATGCTATCACATTTTCTGAGTGTAGATCATCAAATTTTTTTCTGTCAGGAATATTCCAATATCAGAAATAAGTTTTAAATTTTCACACATTAAAGATCTGTAGGTTCAATATTCGTTACGCATAATAAAGAGCACGTCACTGAATTAGCTAGTATCCTAAACATGGCAAATACAGATATTTAAATTTAAGACAGAATTTAGTAAGACATTGATGTTATACAATGTTAGACACTTTAAAATTAAACAGAAAGATGTATTATTATTAGTATTAAGCTTTAAATAACAAGGTCAAACCTACACCATGGTGATATCGTATCTCGATGGCTGATACGTATCGTATAAGCCAACCAAATCCTCGTCAAACAGGATTTAGTATAGAAAAAAACTGTACGAAAATAACCGACTCACATATCAGAGGTTGTCGCCAGGCGATCCCCCCAGAACTATCCTGAAACCGAGCGTTTACCACCGGGAGACATTTTTGTATGTGTGTGTATGTGGTATTACACAGGCATCGTGTAGTATTAACTTTTGAAACGAGGCCAAGCCATTACGGCTGTAGTCTATGAGAGGCAGAAAGGCTTTCGTCACCTTTAATGGGGCTCTTTCGGACGAATTTCCAATCGACTCAGGTGTACCTCAAGAATCCGTTCTCGGTCCTATCTTATTCAACATTTTCACAGCAAATATCCCAGGAATTTCAAATAATTCTCCCATAGGTGTTTCTGTCAATCTATACGCAGATGACCTCCTCTTCTGGAATTCGCAGCATAACCCGAACTTCGTAACAGCGGTGTTACAAAGGTACGCTAATCAGCTCGTGGCATATTACTCAAAATGGGGCTTGAACATAAATGCCAACAAAAGCGAACTGATATTTTTCAGAGGCACATATACCGATTTCAAGAGAAGAATAAAAGCAATCAAAAACTCCAAAATTGTTATTAATGAGCAGTCAGTCACCCTTTCGAAAACCGTTGAATACCTTGGCATAAAGCTCGACCCTCGCTTGAGCTGTAGTCAACATGTTCAGACAAGTCTCAAAAGAGCAGCCGGCGCATACCACCACATAGGCTGTATCTTCAAGCCGAACTCCATTATCTCAACTCGAGCTAAAACAATCGCCTATAAACAACTGATTAGACCTATACTTACTTACGGTGCCCCTATCTGGTCCTCCGCTCCTCCTTACGTACTTGAGAAACTGGCAAAATTTGAACGCCGCATCCTCCGAAACATCACGTCACTCTACTCTAAGGCGAATGGCCACTACTATAGGAATAGTGACCTATGCCACCAATCAAATATAGCACCTCTTTCCTCTTACTTGGTTCATCTAAAAATCAACTCCATTCGACGCGCCATAGAGCACCCCAATCCTATCATCCAATCGCTCCATCCTAGACCTGGATCTTAACGATCAGAACATCATCTTAGGAATAGATCATAGGCAATGAGCTTTTCATTCACAACAATTGAAGTTCCCAAGTGAACTTGTTTGTTTTGTTTTACTTGATCAAAATCCAATCATCTCTTAAATTCCATATTTCTCTTCTAAGACACCTTAATTCCCAACACGAACCGACTTAATCTCTCTCTATTCTTTAAAACACCCAAGGTAACTAAGTAGATGAGCTTAGCTGCAAACATATACTGTATTTGAAAAAATTCCAAAAAGGTTAGAATTTCGATCCACAATCCACTTAAGGCAAAGCTCAAACGTCCATCTATCATGTTAAAGAAATAGTTTTAGGTCATCTATTTCAAATTCCTCACCACTTCACTACCAGAAAACCTACCCCCCTCAGTTGTAGTCTATGAGAAGTTTATCAGGAATTACGACGTTAGCATGCAGCGCTCTTGAACAGAAAAGGATTCCAGGTGGACAACTCCAGGACAACGCACGACTGAGCACAGATGCGTTCACCAGGAACACATTAAATGAAATTGGCTTGGAAACTTTACTTCATGGCCTTATTCTGCCGACATTTTGCTATCAGATTCTCATATTTTCGGGGTGATGTATAGCTTCATGCGAAGATGAAAATTCACCAGCCGCAAGAACTTAGAAATAGCATTAGATATATAGACGGTACATTGTTTGCCATCACATTGAAAAAGAGCCTCAGGTTGTAATGGTGAGTATTATCAAGATTAAATAATTTATTTTTTCTTAAAAAAATGTATATGATGTACTTTGTACAAAGCAAAAATTTCAATGCAACTATGTAACCATGTGAACGGAACCAAAAATAAATTTAATTGGATAAGTTCATTTTAATTGGATAACTTTTCTTTTACTAAGCTCCACCCGGTTAGTCTGTTCGCCGCCCAATGTATTCATCTCCACAGATTTACTCAGGTTTTATCTTGGGAATTCAGAAAAGAATTCAGAAAATATTACTTTCAATTATGTTAAAATAATTTTAGCGATATGGTGAAAGCTATTGTCATTGTACGTCCTTCTTGTTAAGTCCTTTTTAAATGATGTGATCATTCGTACGATCCACCTCAGTTTTCGTCGGACTGCTTGCTTTTGTATGTGCAATAAAACATAAAAGAGCCTGTTTACACCGAGTACTGTAAAAACAGACGAGATTGGACGCATAACTTTACATGCAAAATTTTCCAAAGCTGATATGTACGAGACAAATATATTTTCATCCATCTTATTTGGTCTCCTTTACAGTTTGCAACTGAAACTGAGACGAATCGGATTACTGATTGTACCATATAAAAAAGCTATTATCACACCTTCAATTAACTTCAGCACATTTTTCATGATATATTTTCGCGCAGTTTATGGGCAAAAGTAAAGCAAAGAGATTACCGGGCTACAAGGATAGACATTTGCTAGAAGTTTCGTCATCAAAATCAGTGAGATATATTTTTGATTAATGTCTTCCGTCTGCTTCTTCAATTGTCCAGCAAACGCTTCAAACTAAGATTAACAACACCTGCTTTTTTTACAAATCGCTGGAATCGTGCACTTGGACAAAACTCTGAGTGGATCCCTTAGGAGACTTAGATTAGATTATAAGATACCATCTGGATCAATATATATAATATTGTTAACTAAAGAAAATTGCACTTTAGACAGTGATCGATGGTATAGCAATGTCCCATCAAAACCTCTTCAACTTCGAGCTATAAGGCTTCATGTTCATGCTGCTATCCTATTAATTATACCACTTAAAACATGAAAATATCTCAAAACTGGTTCGATAAATAAATAAACGTCAGGACTTTGTAGGAAAAATCTTGGCTACTTCATAGAGGTTCGCTGAGACCAGACAAAACTATTACATCTCCATCTGAAGAATGACTGTAGTTTCGAAGATCTACAGGGCAGCAATTACACTAGGAGGAAACTACATCGTGAGATAGGCTCTCGTATGCTCTATCTATAAACTGTGTAAAATTTCCACTGTGCGGACAAGAATTGTAATAAAGAACTCACTATTGGCTTTATTCCTCCTGGAAAATGTATACCATGAGCAAAACAAACTTCAAATTTTTAACGATTCAACTCTTAAAAAAAACTTGGTCATATTATATATATCAGAGGGATCAATATATATCAGAGGGATGTAACAAAATACAAAAATTAAACTATAAAAAAGATGATCAAGTCTCCATCTGTTAATGTTCAAAAAGTTCGAAAGGCATCTTATTGCTATGGATATTTTCGTGAATATTTTTAAGCAAAGCAAAGCATTTACGTACCTATAAAAGCCGAATATAACCCATAGTGCGAAGGAAGTCCAGCCAGCTGAGCACAGGCTATACTTTCCGGGATGATTGTAAGTCCGAGCGTTATCCCAGCAATGAGATCGGATAGTGCGTAACGTCTATTGTAATCACAAATCCATGTCGATATATAAAATTTATTTTTAAGCCACGACTTAACTTTAGTTTTCCGATTTGAAGTTGATTTCTTCACCACAACCACATTCGGCCTCTTCAAACTTGAAGTTTCCATATTTAAGTCAGGACGACGACGGGAAAACATTTCAACGGATTCAACACAAATTCACTGGATAAGGAGCCAAACTCTGTTGACCGTCTCCACGCACGGACACAATTTTCTCAAATCACCGACCAATACGCCCGGAGTAAGTTTCCAGCAAATGCGTTTGCTGGTTTCAATTATCGCAAGATCCGAACAACGCGTGTATTTGTAGGTTTTTGGTCAGTCAGAACCGATCAGACTTGCAGGCATCAAATGTGATAATCGAATTAGATGTAGCGCTAATATTTAATAATAAACACAAACTCCGTACGGACATATGTATAATAAGTGCAAATAACAATAGATTGCTCGAGTAAACTTTGTCAATTCGAATAATCTGCTACTGTCCCAGTCGATTGTTGAAAGTAGCGCTTCTTCAACTCATGACGGAAGAGACGTTTCTATTAGAGCCGACTAGCTGACTGACCAACGGCCAAACACTAAGAAATCCATTCGAATCGACGAAGCCACAATTCGTATTCGGAACTTGTGTCATAGATGAATATGTACGTAGAACTCTCTTATCATACTCTACCTTGATCTTGAATTCATTCGATCAACTTATTTATCTAATAAGTTAATTAAATTCAGGAAGGGCTGGTTATGTCGTTGATAGACAATCATTATGTTATTGTTCCCACTGTGTGACATCGCTTATCTTATACGGTCATATGTGCATGCATGTGAGTTTTAAAGTTATCTTATACAGTAGATGCATATATTCCTTTAGATTTTTCCGTATGAAAATATAAATATATGTCAATATATACAAGGTGATTCAGATCAAGGTGCTTTGGTGTATATCACGTGATTCCTTGAGGTGAGCTGATAAAAAAATTGTTCCACATACACCAACCAAGACGTATTGAACCAGAGTCTCCATTATAAAAATCCTTGATTGAGTCTGTCCAGGATTTTCTGGTCTTTCCCATTAGTCCCTTTCTTCAGTCTTTTCTTAGAATACTATTTTGGAAACATGATTTTTGTCCATACAATATATGTACGTACTTAGTCCATTGAACCTTATGTTGTGGCCAACTTAGCCATTGTATTTAATATGAATTCAATATTTTGAATTTATTCATATAAAACGCTGTCGTACTTGCTTCCTCATCAAACTAAAGTTTAGTTTCAACAATTTTTCTGTTTTACAAAAGGTTACAATTCTTTATCAAACTTAGCCTACGTATAATTGGTGCTGAAACCTCGGTGTAGATCGCCGATCTAGGCTGTGACCTGGAGGGCAACGTAACTTTAAAAGCGGAAACATGCTCTCAATAAGAGTGCTGTGTTTTCCCCCTTGAAACACCCTTCGTGGATTCGTGATTTTCTGCGTTAGTAAAACAATATGCACCCTTCTATTAACTTTTCCACCTACCCTGGAGTCTGGGAGATAAGTTTGTTTACATGTTTTTTTTTCATGCGCCTCTTAAACATAGAAAAATAAACTCACAAACATGCCAAGTCCTAATCAAAATCGGATATTATTAACATGCCGTGAGACAGAGGGTGCTGTTCGTAACAAATGTTTAGATCAATATATCTCAAAAACGGTTATGGCTACAGGAAAAAGATGTAAAATCTTTTTTGTTGGAAATTTTTTAAGCTACAAATTTGTTATACATTGTTTTTCTGAATACGTAACCGTTACTGAGATATTTAGGAAAGGTCACTTTTGGTGACCTTTGACCCCGCATAAAAAGTGACGCAGCACTCGGACCGATGGGGACTTTTGACATTTTGTTCAACACATCAATACCAAGGTTCACACCAAAATTCAGCTTTCCCCTAATTTTTCCGAAGTTTCGCCTTTTTTATGTCGGATTTCACTGGGCTATAGTCACCGCGATGGAAATCAAGTATTACTTTACATTATGAATTGTTAAGGCTCAAAGAAAATTTATGACGAGCTCGTCTCTGTCTATGAGCAAAGATCCACAGCAAGTGTGCACTTTTGAAAATGATATAGCTTCTCTATAGATAAAGTTACGAATCACACCGTGAAACTTGAGAACTTATCCCTAAATAGATGGTCATCACTAATATTTTAATGACCATGCCATCGTCCTTTAACCTCTTAGTTGCCGCCCGGGATTCAACAGCAATAAACGAAAGGTCACTGACAAACTTCATCTGAAGACTCGTCATCAAGGAGACTCGACTTGCAATGGCAGAAAGCAGCGCATTGACTGCGACAGAGAAAACACAGAGAATATGAAAACCAAGCTCTTGGAATACTTGCAGAAAACCGGAACACTGACTCGAGAATACCGCAGCGGAAAGTTTGCAAGAATAATCTGGACGAGACATCGGGGAGCCCAGAGTCGACCCCTTGTAAGAGAGTCGAAAAACATCTACTAGAATAACGAGAATCATCAACCAGTGTGGTATCTTGACTCGATCATAACTGACCACATCTCAAATCACCGATCATGCCTCACTAGTAGTAGCCAAGGAAGATAATCGATACCGGTGATCGGAAGCCAATATTAGTACTGTACATTGGACATATGGTTGACACAACGGGGATACATGGACTGAAAACCACCTAAAGAATATTCTCGTTGCTGCTCAGCTAAAATATAACTTGTTTTATCTAGATTCAGCGCTTGGCTGCTCAGAAGGGCTCATGAACTCAAGGAACCTAATTGGATTTCTAATCAATCCAAAGTCCATGGACTCCGGCCATCGGGCCATTTTTTGGCTCGACCGTGTGTGGGGAAATAGTAGGCCGAGTTTAGACAATCCATAAAATGGACTAATCGTGATCCTTTAGACTAGTCGTAATCCTTTTTTCCACTTCCTTTTTGGTTTTTGTTTATGTAGATGCAAGTTGCAATTGCAAAAAAATTCCTACATATGCTTCAGATCCATTAATCAATTCAAAATAAGGCCCCCATTCACGAACAGTCCAAATGGCCTGAGTCCATTTGCCTTGAGTCCGTTTAGCTTAAGTCCAATTTAGCTCGCCACTCACGTTAGAGCCTCGATCCAGTCAGTCCATTTCATTTTCTGTCATTAATTTAGAAAAAAAATAAATATAAACTTGAAGAAAAAATTATTTTGAATCTAGTAACGAATCAGAAGCATATGGAACAGTTTTTTGCAATTGCAACTTGCATCTGCATAAAGCAACGATAGCATAAAAATTTTTTTTTTTAAAAACATGACTGAAAAATAATACTCTTTGCACAAAACTCAACGCAACTAAAAAACTAAATTCACGAAACCATAAAACTCAATTATATTCTAATCAAACCATTGTTGGAAAAATAAAATAAATTTGTTGTTGATGATTTCCAAGAAACACATACTATATGCCTCACTTCCCTTGTAACCTCGCTCAATTACCCAAAACAGCTTATATGAACTTCAAATAATAGAAACGAATACGTCAACGCTCCTATTTTGGTCTTATATTCAGGTAAAATTAGCTCCATCGCGAAATTCTATGAAGCAAGAAATTCAAAATTATTTACCTAGTATCTAATAATTGAAAGCTCAAATTTTTCCTGGTACGTATTAAAAAGTATTCGTCAATATTTTGTTTATATTTTGCAATTTGGAGTTAAAGTTAAAGAGTCAAAGACATTTACAAAAAATATCACTGTTAATTTAATTCTACTGTCAAAATTCTTCAGGAACATACACAAACGCTATTAAGTTTATCAGTATGGCGCTACTCTAATACAATACATACTATTTTTGTTTTATTTTGGGTTTTTGTCATAAAAATCTGCCCACAGAACTTAAACAGCCTACGATTTCTCACAACTTCATTCTAATTTTTGGCTCTGTTGGGAATATTGTTTCCAAAATTAGAATAAAAATTAAAGCACCAACAAAAAATTAAAAACTGTTTTACCGAGATTTTTGTTCTTTGACAGCACTGAGACGTAATAAAAAAATTGTTCTATATGAGTTTTTATTATCTTAAAGGGGCGGCTGGTCGCTCTAAATCCCATACAAAACTGCCAATGTTTATGTACCTCTTTCTCAGCTCTAGCTGACTATTTCTCTCTCGTTTTTTTTTATATTTGATTTAAAACTGCAATTTCACCATTAAAAATAAAAAAAAAAGTTTTTTTTTAAAATTAATTATGAAGTTTTTCATTTCTGCAAATTTTTTGTCCCTGTAAAATCTTAATTATGCCACTGCTCAATTTGCGTGAAAACCCAACGGAAGATTTTCAGTTCATTTACTTAAGAACGCAGATAAAAGGATTCATCGACATTTTTCAAACCATGCCTAAAAAAGGCGCATAAGTGCAAACAAACATGATTTTGCAGGAAACGTCATCAAAGTTGCTTTGATGCCATTTTTGAGGGTTTATCATTTTAAACCAAATATTTTTATTGAAAGACCTTTTTTTCGAAAAATGTATCAAAAGATGGTCGTGGAGGAAGAAATAAAGCAAAAAGAAAGTGAAAAGATGAGTCAGAAGATACGCCGTACGAGGCAGAAGCTATCTAAATTTTATGCACCGTTTATTACACTTTTACTCTCTATCTATACCCTTATCTTTCACCCTTGTAAATCTACAGATCCTCCTTGGCTCACCCACCAAGTTCTGAAGGCAATCCAATTGAAAAATGTTGTTCGGAAAAGGCTTTGAGGATCAAATTCTCCCTCTGATCTTGTTACATTTCGGAACCTGCGTTCTGCAACGAAAATAATAATGAAGCAGACATTGTATGACTCTGCAATGTTAAATCTTTTTCGTCAGACATTCGTTCTCTGAAGAAAAATACTTCCATTCCCCATCATGTTGCTTTAAACGACTCGACCTCCTCATCTTCGCAGGATGTAAGTGCATTTTTCGCAATTTTCTTCTTCCTTTTATAGTTTTTCTCTAGTTGTACATCCCTGATTTTTCCCCCTTCTTTCTTCACATTCACAAATCCATATAAATCCAGTAGAAGCTGAGAACTTTCTGCTCAGTCTCGATCCACATTACGGAGGTGGATCTAATTACATTCCCATTTTCTAAGCGTGCTCTATGTCATCATTGTGCATTCTGTTTTCTATTCTCCTTAATTTAAGCTTATCATCCGGAGCTTTTCCTTCTGCCTAGATGTTTCTAATATTTGTCCAATTAAGCTGGCAGTGTTTACTCTTTTTTCAATTATCGTCCTATTTCCCTTCTCTCTTGCTCCAGTAAACTTCTTGAAAAAATGTCTTCTTTAGAATGTATGCCATAATTCATCCTATCCTCTCTCTGGAAGAGCATTGATTTGTTAGAGGTATATCTACTTCAACGATCAGATCTGATCATGTCATTTGTTCTTAAATATTAAATATCATAAACATAGCCAAATTGTCTTTACTAGATTGGAAACGTATCAAAATCCTGAGACAACAAAGACGTTCAAATATTATTTCTTGTAATATTAAAACACATTTTATAATTTCATTTTATCATCCAGATTTATAACTTCATGTAGCCTGAAGAAAACCGAAACGGAAGAAAAGATGAAAAATTCTAATAAAAATTGAATAAAGTAAAAAACAGTTCGTCACCAATTCTTATCAACAAGCAATTATTATAAGGTTCATTATTCTTGTAACCATGCTCGTTTTGCAGAAACAGCGTAAGCAGTCTTTTTTAAAATAAAAAATACAACCAACTTGCATATTCATAAATCGGTCTAATAATCGAACTAAATTAGCTTCAATGCGAACTTCAGTCATGCAGGAAATTCTAAAATGTTTACCGTAGATAGTAATTGAAAACTCAAATTTTCCCTCGAACTTGTTAAAAAGTATCAGTCGTCGTTCTGTTTACATTTGAAGATCTCAAGTTAACGTCATTCCAACACAACAGTGTTCTAACAACAAATAAAACCCAGAGTGTGAAGATTTGAAAAGTAAGGTAAGCAATCAAATATTACTCTGTTTATTTTTACTATCAAAATCCTTCAAGTGCATAAACAAAGGTCATTATATTTTCTTTCTAAGACACCAATGTGTGGCGCTACTGTTTTCTGTTATATCAAATTGTGAAAATAAAACGTCCATAATATAATAGCATGTGTCATTGCCTTGTAATATATGGGCATGAATAAGACACTGCAAAAATTTTCCGATGATATAACGTTCGCGGCAGTTTTCAATTAGATGGAAAGACAATTGTTTCCTAATATACTGCAAGCCGTCCATCGGTTATTAGATGGGAAGAAATAAAAATTTATAATTAATTATTATCGATATTCTATCAAAGACAATCAAACATTCGAATTTGCTGAATATGACAAGATAATTTCAAGTAAAATTTGTCGGAATCTTATCAGATATATCAATCTGATTGCTATCTGTATATATGTTATCTTTCGGAAGAGCCATCGCTACGATTTGACCGGTTCTACTTAAACTTATACACAATTGAAATGATAACAAATACGACAGTTGGGTAGTAAACGAAGCAAGTTTTCTAGATTGTTTGTTGTATTCACATTAGCTCGGTCATAGCACTGGTCCACAGGTTGATCAAGACCAGCAAAAGTTCACTGAATGCAAGTACGTATAGTAGATTCCGACACCTACACAGTAAATTAGTAAATTGTTTGTCGGAAGATAATGACTAAGTAAATTGCTAGCACTTATCGTATCTTCACATAGATCGGTTCAGCGCAACCGAAAAATGAAGATTGGCTCGATCATTACACAAGCAAGTAGTTGTTGTACGTCCTGGTCAATGAGATTGTATCATACTCAAAAATATTATGCAAATATTATCAATCATGTGATTGGCAGATTTATTTTCGAAACGTTAACTGATGTTAATATTAACGTTTCGAAAATAAATTTTCACAAGGATTCGAGGCGTGTAGGCAAAAAATTGTCAGACAATTTCGAAGTTATATTAAGGATGCCCCAGAAATACATCTAACTCAAGGAAATGCACCAATGAAATGGCGTTAAATATACAACAACAAAACTCAATTTTTCTCTACATTTATCATAATTTTTATTGCGATGAAAAAAACAATCGTATAATGTTTCGTATAAATTACATATTAAACAATTTTTAATAAAAATTTCATGCATGCTGCAATAAATACAAAAGTGATATCAAGTACAATCATGATTGTAAGGAATCATAATGTTCAATGAAATGCAAAAGAAAAACAAAACAAAGTGAAAAACAATATACCTAGTCTTTTTCATACAACTTGAATCAATAAGATCGTCTGAAATCGGCTCGAATAAACGGCAACTTTGCTAAATTTTTGTACACTTTTCGCAATAATATTAACAATTGGTTAGATAAGAAGTTATGACTAAATAATAAATGCGGTGATAAGCGAATCATTTAACTTTAGCTGAAATCTGATTGATTAGTTCATCGCAACGCTCACTGGTTCCTTTGAAGGTATTCGGATGAGGACCAATCATTTGAATGAATTGCGGCACATCGGAAGAGACCTAGAAATAAGTTTTTATATGATATCGAACAGTTCAGTGATATACGAATTTTCCACAACATACATGCACAAATGTTAACAGCGCTTTCAATGTTCGGAACAAATGCTCTTCTGTTGGTTTTGCATTGAGAAATTGCAATATAGCCATCGCTAGCTCTACAGCCACATCGTCGAATACCTAAATAAAAAAATAAACGATTGGTATTAGTTTGCCAAAGCAAGAATCATACATTTTTCGAGATGAACTTGATGTGAGGAAATTAACACGAAAAAACAAAGCGTAATATTAATTAGTGATCGATCAATGCTAAGCCCCCATTCAGCTAGTAACTTATTCAATATACTCTAGCTGCTCTTTACCCTCAACAATTTGATTAGCATATTAGGCGTACCATTATATGTATACACCTATTGGTAATTGGTTCTAATGTGTGACCAATAATAAACCGTGTACATGTAAATTAACTAAATTAGCAGCTGCTGACATCATAATAATCATTATTTATTTGTACATTTATCGAATAGCACGTTGCCCCCTACTTTCGATTATGAAGTAATTATTTGGTAAAATTATGATCGCACACAGGAACGTTTTAAAATCAAATAAAAAATGATTGGATTTCTAAAAATAAGCCCATATTTGCATTTCGGCATATAATTTCTGTTATATTTTTGGGTGAGAAAAACGATACCATTTGCAGCGTGAAAACTCAAACGGTTGAACATGTTTGTATGTTAAGTTCGTATGTAGCATAATTTGAATATTTTCAGACGAGGAAATAAGGGGGAGAATTTATTATTAAGATTTTATAAAAACGTAGAAAAAACTTAATTGATTTTTTTAACAGTTTCATTTATTTAAATAATCCATGGTCTACACTGTATTCTCTAGTTTTTTTTAGTTATTTCGAAAGAAAATAAGGGCTTTATTTAATTGTATAGGTTAAATTGTATAGGTCTAGAAAAGATCTCGCGAGTCAAGGGAAAAATAGGGGAACTCTAGCAAAAATTCTGGGAACCTAAAAAATCATTGGAGCTTAGAATTCATCAAAAGACTAGAAAAAATCCTTGGAGTCTGTGGAAAAAGTCATGGGAGTTTTGGAAAATCTGAGGTGTAGAAAAATCTCGAAAGTCTAGGAAAACAAGCTAAGATAAAATCAGGGGACTCTAGATAAAATCAGGGGACTCTAGGTAAAATTAGGGGAGCTAAGAAAAAAGCAGGGGAGTTAAGAAAAAAGCAGGCAGATCAAGAAAAAAATCAGCAGCCTATAGTAAAAAGTTCCGGGAGTCTGGAAAAAATTCATGGGAGCTTAGAAAAAAACAAAAGACTTTAGAAAAAATCCTACGAGTCTAAGAAAAATTGCAGGAGCACCTGCTGAATTTTTTCTTAGTTACCATTACTTTTTCCCAGACCCCTAGGATTTTCTCTAGAGTCTTCTGATTTTGACCAAGCTCCCACGATGTTTCCCCAGACTCCCCAACTTTTTTCTATAGTCTCCTGATTTTTCGTTGATATTCCTGGTTTTTTCTTGACTCTCTTGATTTTATCTAGTCCCCGGATTTTTTCTTAGCTTCCCCGATAATTTCCTAGACTCACGATATTTTTTCTACACGGCCTAAAATTTGTCTAAGATTATGATTTTTCAATTAAATTTTACGTAGCTAGTATTCATTCTTCTATCTGAATAAGAGGAGGAATAAGAGAGTAATCATGGAAAAGTGATTCGTGATTTAATGCTCACTTATCATATTCTTGGCCTGAAACTGCTTTTAGGCGACAGACTTTTTAATTTCTTGGGTTTGAGACACTGAATGGTCGATGTATAGCCTCTTTTGTTAGATTTGACAGAATTTTTTCATTCATCACCTCATTTTACTTTCGGTTAGCAACCCCTAGCATACCCGCATAAAACAATCTTTCGGGTAAGCATACTATCTAAACTAACGAAAATTTTACGGTCAAAGGCAGCTGCCAGTATATCCAAAAGAACTAAAAAATCGGGATCGACGGAAGTAGCGACAAGTAGCGTCCAATTCTTAGGTATCAGTGGCAAATATTGAAAGACGGCTGGATCTTCCAGTTTTTCTAAAGGATGAAGAAAGCATTCTTAGCGCAAGGATAACCTCAGCACCTTATCTGAAACGCCAACATAAGGATGCTTATCTGTCGTTTGCCCGCCAGCATATAAATTTTAATTGGAACCAGGTTAGAAGAATTTAACTAAATTTCACCACTTTGGAAATAATTTCTACAGTCAAAACTTTAAAAAATAAAAAAGAAAGAGTGAAAAAAGTATATTTTTTTTAATTGGACGTTACAGATGTTTGAATGCGTACATTAGGTATCTTTGCAAGGAGCTACGTTATTTTTCGAAGATAAACTTTGGCGGTGATTCATAGATGACCTGGGGTGCTTTTATAAGCTGTGGTATTCTTCAATTAGCGTTTCTATTGTGTCTTGTAGATAGTACTGATGCCAAGCCACACTAGAGGAGAAACTTTTACCATATCTGATCACTGGAGAATATTTAATTTTTCGAGGCATTGTTATCTTTAAGACTGGAATAGATGCAACTATAAACAAATTCAGGAAGAGATAGTCGCTTTGTCGAAGGCCTTCGTATATCAAACACATTAACTAGTCCAGTCGATTTTGTATGGCTAAGCACTGTTCGGATGTGTTGGAACTCTCTTGCTAGCTGGAGTACTGTGGAGTAAAGTGGCTTGAAGCCAAACTGCTCTTCCAGGAGAATATTGTTCTCGGTTTTTACCAGGTTTCGATAGAAAGATTATAATCGGAATTTCATGCATCTGAATACCTCTTCAGACGGAGTATATCGTAGATGATGTTCCTTGTGATTTGTAATAAGTTATCTGGTAGGTGTGTCAGGCATGTATTGTTAATGTTGTCTATCCCAGTCGATTTTCGTCGGATCAATCTGTTCAGCGGGATATTAGGTTTCGGACATTAGCAAGGCTTGTGTCCGATCGTTCGATGTACTCCTCATATTTTAGGTCGTCCTCGGACGAGATGCTCTCCTGGAACTGTATCTCCAAGGAGTCCGCAAAAGCATTGGATTTGTCGGCACTGTTGCCAGTGTTGTGTTTTACTGTTGTATTTTAGGCCCTGTGCGCTGTAGATTGGTGCCATTAGTGGTTTGGTTTTGGTCTTGAATTACAAAGACAGCCGCATTAGAATTTTATCCCCAGGCTCGATGTTTTGACTACTTCAGCCAGCGAATCTTGGAAAGGTTCCCAGTTGATGATTCTTCTCTCAAAAAATGTGCAAGTACAAGCTAAACTTGCTAATGAAGATTTAAAAAAATCTTGCGTTGACTTTAACTCCACAGTGATCAGTTGAATATATAGTTTTTTGGAGAGCAAACTGTTAGTTGGACCACAGTTTGGTCAAGGTCATGATTTATGTAAGTGACTTTTAAACAATTCTTCACAAATATGAGGAACTTAGATCAACACTTCTTACATTAACAAATAAGGAATGATTTTTTGCATCAGTCAGAAATAGTTGAGATTATTTAACAGGAAACAAAAAATAACTTCTGAAACTGCCACTTAGGAAAATAATTAAAATTTTTTTTTGAAAACGTCATTCCAATACGTTACAAATTTACTTCACAGAGGGTTTATTGTTCTGAATATATTCAAGCTTTGGTTGCGACATACAAAATTTAGACATTTTTCCGAACTCAAAAATATGTGGAAAATAAAAACTTATGCGCAACTTTATTATTATTTCTACGTATTATTGTATTTACTGTATTTCCATATAAACTATGAGTTTATAGCTAAGTGGAAAAAGAAGATGAATTACGACACAGCATACTTCGACGGCAGAATATACGAATTTTACACAACTTTAGCTTCATCACTCTAAACAGTTCAAATAACTTGAAATTAAGATTGGTTACTACAGGACGACCGTACATTTATACTACGACTCAGCCATTATAGGAAAAATAATCTGTGGAGCGAGAACTACATAGAAATTCAACAACTAACTTTGTGCCGTTTCTTGCACGAACAATGTAAATGCACTCACTTGTAATACATCATCATTATCATTTTTAATTTGAACATTTAATACAAAAGAACATTTGGCTCTTAAAAACATTGGAATCTTTTTGGATTTCTAACATTAAAACGTTTTTTTGCATCCTATTTGCCGATTCAAGTCGTATTATTTTTTGAGGTTTGAAAATAATTATTATTCTTTTTCAAGCAAACAAACTATCAAACTGTCTTCCTTTTATCTTTTAATTCATCAGTGGTCAAACCCCTTACTCTTTTTAGTCCCACCGAAACACATATTGTACTATTTTTTCACTACAGTTGAGACTTTATAAAATAGAATCGAAAATTTCTTCACACTTACCACAGTTTTCACTTCCTTTATAGCCAGATTATAAATTATACCAGTGCCAATATCCTGTAACGTAGGGCACGAAGACAGCAAACAATGAACTGCTACTTTGGTTGTACCACGAATATTTGAAATTTGTTGATTGTTGTATGGCCATTCCGAAATGTAGAGTAACCATTCGGAAGCACTCAAGTTTTCAAACATATTACATATCTGTAAAAATCAGACAAAAAAATTAAAGTTTATTCAATGGCTATGAATGAACTCAATAAGATGCTTACGAATAGTGCCCATGCCGTTTGTTCCTCGATGGGGTGTCGGTCAATATCTTGCGAAAAATTCATTAGGAAATGGTCTTTGCGATCTTGATGCAGAATGATTATGATGTCATCTTTTAAAGCTGCACCTGCCAAAATTCGCATGAGATGAACGCGAGCTTCTGACGGAATTGTTGGTTCATTTAACATTCGACCTAGAAAGTGAATTCTATGAGACACAGTTTTTGAGACGTCGATAAAATGGAATTTTTATTTAAGGAGGGAAATGAAAAACGTTTTTATTTAGAATAAAATGAAAAATGAATGTAATATGGAGCATAAACATAGGAACTACGAAATAACACGTATCATTTTACCTACCAACAAATGTGAGGAAATTATCCCCCAGAGCCCAAGACCCTTCACCTTGCACTAAATATAAATATAATTCTTCTATGTTTGTCTGTTCTTCTTTTGTTAGTTTGCCGTCCACAACCTTCACCAGAGCATCGAGCTCAGTCTTAGGCTAGAAATAATAAATTTGTTTGTTAAAACTTATCGCAGCACCGAAATTGAATTTCTGAGAAACTTACATCAATGTCTCGGAAGACAATTGGTGGAACTCTGTTCCTTCTGCGCTCCTCCTCTTCAGCCCGTTCTTTAGCCTCTTCTTCGAGTTGCTTCTCGGACGGAAGCATTTCTGAAGGAATTGGTTCGCCGGTACCATTGGCACCGTTAACTTCATGCTCAACTTCCGACATACCACTGTTTGATGTAAAATCACTACTCGATTCCGAATGTTTTGTTGAATTTCTCTGCTTCTTCTTTTCTTTTTTCTTCTCTCGTTTCGCGATCTTTTCACGAATCGTTTGTCGGCGTTCTTCAAGTACTAGCGACTGAATACGAGCCTGTTCGATTTGACTGTTTAGATCGTCGAAATCCGGACTTGCCTCACGAGGTGTAACCTGTGGTTCAAATGAAAAATTGTTTGAACCTTCTGGTCCAGTACTGATTCGTTCAATCAGCGGTGCAAGTGATTGTCCCAGTGGCGTTGAAAGAATATCTTGGGGTAAGTCTAAGATATATTTTGGAATACCGACTCCACACAAAAACTGGCAAAGGTCTTGAGAGAAAGTGTTACAGTTGTGTTTGATGAGGTTGTATTGTGAGCCTCTGAAATTGTGGAGAATTAATATTTTATGGGTCAATTTGTAAGCATGTGTTGTGTATTTATAATAGCAATCAACATATAAAAATAGATATATAACACCATTCCTTAGAACTGTGCTGTCTAGTTAATAGACGTATCAAAACTACACTTGAATTATTTTGACACACCATTTTTAAATTGTTACGTAAATTGCTTATTTTTGAGAGAGTGTAGCTCATAGCCATTTTAATATAATATTTTACTAAACCGCTTTTTGTGACTGTGAAATCGTTATAAATCATCCTCATATAACACATGCGCCAATAAATAATTTGCAGCATTTATTAGAAAAGCCGCTGTCGTTTATTTTCAGATATTTTCCTATTTTGGGCCACTGACCGGCATCTGGCAAATGTCCAAAAACAACAATATATACAAAGACTGATCACATTATCTTACGGCAACTTCTACGTTTTGATTAAATGACAGACAAAATTATGGACACCACCGCCCCTTCAAATTTTTGTTGCATGGCAGTCGCATCAATACTTAATGCGCCATATCAAAAATTAGTGAAGGTATCGTCGCATCATGTAACCAAAATAAATTGTTTTCGAATGAATGCATTTCTTCGAAATCGTATTTTTAGATGCAGCATGTGTGACACATTTTGTACGATTCCGCCTGATTTGGCAAAAAAACTGAACGTTTAGTTTTACTCACCTAAAACTGCTTTCAGCCAATCCTCGCATATAATCCTTGAAAACTTGATATGGAATAAAACTCTCGCCGATTTTTTCAACTTTTCCCGGTCGACCTAAGACTGTACCGCCCTGAAAAATGATATTTCGTCACTGTTTAAAAGCCACATATATTTTTCACGATATGGCTTAAATACACACTCAATCAGACCAAACAGACTAATATTGTTTAATTTTTAAAAATGAATAAACAAAATATAAGTTCACGCACTGTTAAGTCGTATCAAATTGAAAATCGTTTCACGTCCAGTACGAAACTGAGAAAAACGTTTCGGGAATAGGCTAGACACGAAAAATATCAATGTGCTTGCCTGTATACTTTATTTCTGGGACGTTCTCGGGAGAGAAATTTTTCTGATATCGATATTTTTAGATTCGGTGACTCAATAAATGGATGCCCAAAGAAATTCCACACAATACGGCACGCATTGTAAATTGATGTTCTAAGTCGAATCACTTAATTATTATTATCGCACGTCGATGGCAATGTGCATGCAGATGATACTGCATAGCTATCCAGAATGCAGCTGTTTATTTATCCTTGAGAATTTTGATCATTGTTGCCGTGAAATTGGATATCAAAAGTTTTTATTAGTGTCCGTGAAGAGAAAATTGTTTTCTCAATCTTTGCTTCGACTAATTTCAAGTTTTATTAGTCCACAAAGATTTTTGGGTGGGCTTATAGTCAATGATGGCGGCGCATTACTAGAAAGTGATATTTCAAGTACTATTTTTGTGAATCGTTAGTATTATTAAAGATTTTGTGATCTGTGTAATTATTCCCTGGTCATGAGCGTGAAGAATATTTTACAGGCACCATAAATTTTTTACACTTTATATCGTGTCCATGAACAGTTGTGCTAGCTGATTACTGCAATGTCGTTTTATTGAACTCGCTTGTAATAAATAAATGGATACATTAGAATATGAATTTTGGGAGCTAGAAAATACGATCAATTTAAACTCTTTTAAAATTGAGTTCTCTTGAAATTTTTTAAATTCCTATGGAATCATTTGAGTTGAAAAAATATTTTACTGTGGGTTCAGTAGTACTTAGGTCTGTTCGCGTACTACGATTAATTGCAATTTCACTGAAAACTGAAAATTTCCCCTCTTTCAGTAAATTTCAGTAGGGTCTGAGCTACTGAAAAATACTGAAAACTGTCATACGGTTTTTGGCGTAATGTTATTGAAAGACGAATATTTTTGTGGCGACAATTTATCACCGCTTAGGATGACTTTATAATCACTAGTGTTCTCCCAAAAACCGACAACTGACACTTTTGTTTGTCGATTTTCAGGAAATGCAATGAGAGCGTTTTCGTACTTTTCATGAATTTCCCCCACTACATGATTCAGGAAAATTCAGTGACTGAAAGTACGCGAACAGACCTCTTGCAAGAATCTACTCAAAAAAAAAAAGTCAGACAAAGGTTGGTAGCTCTTTTAAATGGAGGGCAACGTCAGCTGCCAAATATTCATAGTTGTGCTGGATTTTAGTTACGTTTGACTCCTTTGAGCACCCTCGATTGACTTAAGAAGTGTATTTGCAAGTATTGTTGCTGTTTAATATATATTTTGACAGCTCCACCTTCAGAGATTTAACTATACGAAAAAAAATTATTTCCTTTGCTTTTCTGGCTTTCAGAATGCGTTTTTCCATTGCCATTTGATCATTATAGATAAGTGAATCATTTATGTTACGCACAGTATTTATTTAATTCTATAGTTTATTTGACCTTTATTTTTTCTGGTTGGCAGTTTGGATTAGAGTGATCATTACAAATTGCCACGAGTACCTTCGCATTTCAATAGTTTGTCTAATGTTTCAGTAAAACAATTTGCACCTGCTTTGAAATAAATTTTAGCATATTCGTTCTTACGTTTTTTACGCAACAAAATCAATTGATGTATACATTTTATGCTTTCTCTACACAGTCAATTTGAAATTTTGTTTTTGAAGTATGAACCAAGGGACTTCATCCATTTACACAGGAGGTGAAAAGCTGCCTCGCAACTACAGCTAAGGCAGAAGTCGTTGTAAGCGGCATCCAGTCGTGCTGTATGTCTGTCAAGCAGTTAGTGCCCAATGAAGACAGCAACCGCTGCGCGGAAGGGCCCCCTTCCAAAATTGACAAGTTCCCTAGTGCGAACAATATCAATAGTTTTCCACCATTATCTAGCAATCGCACAGGAAGGTTCTTCCACCCAGAACTTCACAGCATTCTTTAATTATTTTCGCCGGATGCTCTATTTAAATGCAGCCATCGGAAGGTCAACTAGGAGACTGCAGAGCACTTCCGACAAAAGAGTGCCAGCCTTTGCTATTTAGTCCGCTTAAGAGTTCTTTTCAAAGTCACTATGATCTGGTATCATTGAAGGCTCGACGTTTCATTAGGAGACGTACGGCATTCAAGGACTAGCTTCGAGGGGTGTAACTTTCAATAAGGGACTGTACAGCCGCTTGGCAGTCAGTGAAAATAAAAATATTCACTCCAAATATCTAATTACATAAGAGCCAATTGGCCGCATCAAGAATCGCCAACACCTCCCCTTAAAAGACACTGCAGTGGTCCAGCCGGCGGAAAAAAAGTTTCAAGTTAAGGTCAGCGGAAAATACACTACACCTCACTCTGTCGTTCAATTTGGAGCCATCGGTATATATTTCCATCTGTTCCTAGGGACAATCGAATCGTCCAATTCTCTCTGCTTGGGATTTCGGTTTCAAACATCTAAGACATAGATGGCTGGACAACAGTTTAATGGAAAAGGATGCCCTGCATCAAGATTTTGGCATAACCTAGGTCTGTTCTTGTCCAAGGATCACCACAATTTAGTTTTACTGCTGCGCACTTCACATATTCCCGTAGGAAGCCAATGAAGCAGCACTAGGAGTGCTTTAGTTGGGGTAGAACAGTGATAGATAACGCTGCTAACCTACATAATTGATAGATGACCTACCTAAAGTCGAATATAATACCCGATTTCTTAATAGCTGATTTATGTGCACCTAGCTGTGAATTGGCATCTAAGTTTTGGAGAGCATTCACAATCGCCTGACCACGCACATTATTGAATTAGCATCCTTATATCAATAAATGCAGCCAGCGGTAGCTCCTTGCAAGCAAGTGATTTTTCAGCATGCCCAACTAGGGTCGGTTTTGATAGATTTGACCCTCGTATAAGTATGATGCGATTTCGAGATCAGCGTAAAGATGAATGCAGTTGCCAAATTTAAACGAAATACAAATTTGGTAAATATTATATGATTTTCAAATGATGATGGTCTTTTAGTGAAATTAAACTCTAAATGTTTCAATTTCAAAAATTTTGAAATTGTTGTGGGCGATTATCCCTATAACTTCCAATGCATTGGTAGGTCCTAACGTGAAATAAATTTGTTAGAGTTTTGGGTGTCATGCTAGGAAACGGTTGTCAGCAATAGGCATTTTCGTGCGATTTTCACCAACAGATGCTACAACTAAATAACACTAAACGTCTGCAATGAAAATAAGTATAAGAAATAAAGTCTTTAAATTTTCCAAGTTTTGGAAATTTACTACAAAAAACAATCTATCCCCGCAACTTCCATTCCAATGCAGTTATCCGATAAAAACGAAATTCAAAAGGTGGATGGATCGGGACGTGAAGCAATTATGATTAACTTTTAGTGTAAATAATAAACCCGGGAATAATTACCCTGGAATGCTTGCATTCTGAAGTTTTTTTTTAAAAGTATTCATCAGCAACTTGGAAATGTGAACCTTTTTACATGTACCGAATAATGTCGACATTATATTTTTTTAAAAATATTGGAGACGATAAGCAGAGCATATTTAAATACACACAGGAGCCATTTGTTTTTTTTTGTGTATTTCAATTTTCTAATCTCGATTATTTTTTTTTATCTCTTATTATGTATCTCGTTTTTGTAGCATAGACCACATTATACAAGTATATGCTTTATATGTTATGTATGCATCTGCTTTGGATCATTAAGGACAAGTAGATGTCCTATGTACTCACTTTTCCAAAGCATTGGACTCCGTTCAACGTAACCTAATGTATTTACAGCTGGATGGCTTTGGATTTTCCGATTTGAATCGTTAATTGTTTTCCTCTTATTTACGTGAGCATATCTGCCTAGTAACTACCAATTCATGTTTTTTAGTTCCGTTTCATCCCATATCTTTATGTCTGGATTTCCGCAATGATTCATTTTTGGCCCCCTACTATTATTGCTTTTTATAAATGATCTTTCTTCGCCGATAGTCATCTTACTTTTTATTTATCTTCAATGTGTTTAGGGTACTTTATTTTAAGGGGTTACCCCCACTTGCAACTTAGAAATTTTTCTATTTTAATTTTTTGTTACATTTTTTTTAAGTTTAACTATCTGAGAACACGTCCTTCAAATTTCAAGTTGATCCGAACATAATTGATCGAGATATGAGCGTTGAAAGAAAAGAAACTGTTACTTAAACAACCGTTACTTATACTTATATACGCGTTTTTCTCGAAATGACATTTTTGAAGTCGGTGACCAAAATTACTCAAAAACTACTAAGCCGATCTTTTTGAAACTTGACAGGCTTATTCAATACATAAAAGTGTAGTGTTTGATCGTTTGGTTTTTCTTTTTGATAAAAAATGGCCGTTTTATAGCAAAAGGACGACTGTTTTTTTAAGTGAAAATCGAACCATTAACTTTGACTGTCCGCCATTTTGTAAAAAATGAATATTGTTTTAAATCCTTCGATCAAACACTAGTTTATACTGTTGTTTAGTGAAATGCATCACTATTTTTTGCTTCAAATGATCCAGTTCGACACAATGTTGGTCACCGCAAAATGTGAAAATTAAAATACCATTGTTTTGACGGCCATTTGTAATTTAACGATGTAATAATTTTCAATAAAAAAAATTATTTAATAGTGCTTAATGTATGTACTTTAAGATAATGTAATAGTCGTTTCAAAAAAATTCGTAGTTTTTTTTAAAAAAAATCATGAAAATGACCAATTTTTTCCCGCTACAAGTGGGGGTGACCCCTTAATTAAGATTGGGAACAATTTTCTCAATCTGAATGAAATAAAGTGTCCTTCCTAAAAAGTATTTTATTCTTTTGTTGGTGTGGTCGATACATTTGAAAATCTCGATCTTTTCTTTAACTCTTCAAACCTTTTTTGCGAATATATCAACCCTTGCACATCTGCTCCTAATATATTTTTATAATCACTCGTTTAACGCAAAATCATTGAAATAAACTTATTTTAGAGACAAATGAAAAGAATATTACAGGGCATAAGCTAAAATTAAACTAAATGACAGATACTACGGACAAACAAGGGCTAAATTCGACCTCATCAAGTTATAGGTCAGGCCGATATATCAACTTAGGATCAAATTCACTTAGTCCGCGCTATAAATCAGGTTAGATTTAGGGCACCCAGTGTAAACAAAGACAATGGCAGAATTTAAGACTATTTTGAAGAGTAAAGTAATTTCCTTCTCTAGTTTAACTTGTTAACATTTTAAATTTGTAGTTTGGAATGGATTTCCCATTAACAAACTTTTTTACTGTTCCCACGAACGATAAGTAGTTGTTAACTGGGTATATCATTTTTATCGCGAAGTAGTTTCACACAATATGTAGCAGTTTGATTTTAGTTTTAAAGTGTAATAATTTGATTTTGCATTTTTGATAAGGAACACAACATTTTTGCAAATATTTTAGTTTATGTGTAGTAGTAGTTAACTACTATTTTGATAATCGGGTGCTGAATATCTAAATTTTCACAAAAACCCAATATTTACTTGCATTAATTATACGCGTCTAATATTAAACCTTTTACTTTCAGTCAAACTTAAATATCCAATTATTAATAATTATTCCACTTATAAATCACATTTAATATTTCTGTTTTAATGATTAATTAGAACAGTATTAGCTTATTAAATCAATCAACGCAAACATCATTCATGATTTTATTAAATGTGAACGTACTCACCGGTGGACAACATTGTATTCCCTGACCACCGTAGAAATATTCTTTCCCGAAAACTACTACGGCAGTGTGCCAAATGCCCTGAATGTGACGACCTACAAGTGCAAAATATAGACAATTTAAAAAAATAAATTTCAAAAAAACATTCGTAAATCATTGTACCTAATAGCATCTGTGACATCATTGACGCCATGCCTTGTGTTAGGTCATAAATGTATAATTCGACAGTGTAGGAACCATCGTCATCCATTGTGTATGGTGGTGGGGAGTTTTCCAATAAATCTATAAGACGCAATAAAAATGTTTTAGTTTTATATGGTGTTTATTAGATTTGAAAGTCCAATTATAATTTCTCTATAAAAATCTCTTTATAATTTTTAAATACATTCATATATTTATGCACTAAACGTTGTAGTTTTGATTACAAACAATAGCAAAAGATTACAAAAGGATTAAAATTAAAACATAAATGATTATTACTTATAATCAAAAAAATCATGTTAAGAAAATGAAATAATAAATGAAAACAACAAAAATACATATGGAATATAATAAAAGCTGACGAAAAATGTATATGTATGTAGAGTAAAAAATCAATTTTGTGTTGTTGTTTCAGGGAAATATTTGATATTTTTTACATTAAACGGATTTGTTATAAATTTCCGTCGATAGATAAAAGATTTATACTCTAACGAAACGATAAAAACTAAATTAAACTGAAAGCTGTGTAACTGAAATAAAGATTTGTATTTTCAATTTTTTAGATTTTTATGGAGAATGCGTTGGAAGAACGAACTTAATTTTTTTTTTAACTTGTAGTAGACTTTAGTCGGTGCACTATTTTTTTAAAATATATTTTATGGAACATATCTGTTGATGTTCGACGTGTTTAGCTAGCTCAAGGTGAAGAGATCATGTAAATGTGGTAGACGTCTTGAAAAATGCATGGGCGTGCGTTATTTATTAGAGAGAACAAGGCGAAAACCTGTAAGTAGGTGAATAAATGGATGTGCTGTGTTTGAGTGACAGAACACTTGCACTAATCAAATTGCTCCTTTTGTAATTGGAGCTATGGCAGGTGTATCATATTTTTTTAGGTCGAGTCAAGATAAATTTGTCGAAATAGTAATGTAAAGTGTTTTGTTCATGACCATGAAACTTAAATATCCATATAATATAGAATATCACGCAATTACTAATAAATAATGTTCGTGATATATTTATATTACTAGAGATATTATAATGCAGCTCAGCAAATGTGTTCAAGTTAGGTAATCTGTCGTGTGTTGGAAATCGTACGATTCGAAAACGGAATCATAATTTTAAACTATGGAAGAGGAGCGAGTTGAAGGCTATTATGGATGCGTAAAAGGCGTAAAACAGGAAAATGAAATTAATTATATGCACGTGCAGATGGTACTTCAAAAAACAATAGAGGGATTAATTTGCCAATCACACAGCCATTCGTTAATCAAAGATGCTATAGAAGAAGTTCGATAGCCACGGCCGATTTTGAACAGAAAGCATTCATCCAGGTAAACTTTTCGCTTTACTAGAAGAGGGAGATTAAGGAGCGAAAAGCGTTCATCATAAGGCATATAAGGAAGATATTTAAATAGTAAAGTGCGAGTGAACCCCCGCTGAACTGATTCAACCACATCGGAAAGGTATGTGAAACAAGGATACCAGACATGACTATAGTATTCGAGTTTGGAACCAACAAGAATAACAAATATTTTAGCACATGTGGAAATGCTAAAAGAATTGTGGCAGAAACGTATAGTAAAGCCTGCAATCCGTGAGGTACTTCTAGTAATGGTTCGAACATGAATATCAAATTTCAGTTTACAATCGAAGGTCACCTCAAGATCAGTAAAATGATCAATAGCGACAGGGATGGTTCCGCAAATCAAATTAGTAAAGGTATAGGCCTTCAATTTCTGAGGAAAGGACATGGTACAATGTTTGGAAATATTTAAACATAAATAGTTAGAGCTATATCAAGAAGTAAGAGAATTCAAATCTTCCTGAAGAATCAGATGATCTGCTGAATTTTCGATTGCCTGAAATATTTTTAGGTCATCTATGTAGAGTAGACAAGATGAAGATAAAATATTGGGAAGATCGTTGATGAAGAGGTTGAAAAAGAAAGGTCTTAGTATAGATCTTTGAGGTGCACCAAAAGAGGAGGAAAACAATGAGGACGACACGCCGGAGAGGGAGACAATACAGGTACAATTAATTAAAAACGGAGATATCCAAGAGAGTAAAGGCTCTTAGATACCATAGTGATTTAATTTGAGTAAAAGTAGCTCAAGATTAACAAAATTAAATGCTTTTGAGAAATTTGTATAAATAGCATCGACTTAGCAGTTCCGATGTAAAGCTGAGATCTCTGCATGAGAAAGTTCAATGAGGTTCGTAGATGTGGACCGATCTTTAATAAAGTCACGTTTCTGAGATACGAAAACATAGTTAAAAGAATCATAAATTTTGTTGAACTCGAAACGCTCAATGGTTCTGTGAAAGCAAGGAATGACGGAAATTGAGTGATAATTTGAGAGGAGATTGTGATCACAAGATTTGAAAATAGGGAAAATGCTTGACAGCTTCTAGGAAAAATTTAATTTAGCAGTACAAAACTAATATTAAACAAAATTGATAGAGGGACAACATAAAGAAGATGCAAGATTTTCCACAAAAAAATGTTAGGAATGTCATCAGGGCCAGGAGAGCAATTGGAATCAAGAGACGATGTAAAGAATTCAGCTTCAATAGGATTAGTCGAGAGTGAAGAGAGACAAGGAGGGAAATCAAGAGAATTGTTATGAGAAGTGGGAATCATTGAGTCAGAGTATAATCTGAAGAGAAAAACAGTTTGAAGATGCGCAGCAGTGATATTATTAAATGATAGGGAGTCAGGTGTAGCAGAGGAGGATATTAAAGAGTGAACAAATGAACAGAAGTTTTTAGGGTCATTCGAAATCAGGGAAAATTCAATGTGCGAAAAATAGTTGCTTAAGGCAAGCCATGAAATAAGGCAGCGCGTAAACTACAGAGATCACCGTTGAGAACTTAAGGAGAACTTAAACATGTTATTCGTGCAGCCTGAAGTTGAAGCGCTACAAAAAATATTACATGAAGGAAGATTGACCCTATTAAACTTTAATTGAATCTGGTACCTCAAACAGAAAGTATGCCTTCTTTGTTGACCCAAAAGTTATTTCCGTTTTCAAGAAAAATTAAGTGAAAATGAAGAATTTTTAGACGTAGTGAAAGGATTTATGGGCAGCAAGAATGATGAAATCTAGAAAAACCTAATAGATGAAATCTTCGAAGCCTACGTCCGGGCATTAGGCCGATAGAAACAATAAATCAGGGACGCTGAAATTCATCAATTTTGAGTGAGTACTGCTGGTATTTCAAAAGATATGATGCTACAGATCACAGGAGGCAAAAAGGAAAGTTTTTGTTGTTTAGTAGTATATTTTTTATCTACGTAATTTTGAGTAATGTCTTTACAATGATTTAACATGTTTTACATGTTTACATTAAATAAATATTGCATTGTTAAAATATGCTGGAATATCCTATTTCCAGGACATATCAATTCGTATTCGGACTTTCGAATTTATCAAATTTGCATCGAAATACAGCACACCTCATTTCGATTTTATCATGAATTTCATAGTAAAACGATTTGCAGAACACTCCTGAATGTCACGAAATATGATTACTATCTATCTCTAGTAATAATCATAGTAGAATTTGGGAATCGTATATCTTAGTCTCTTTCTTTGATAAAAAATACACTGAGCAATGATCAATTCTAATTTTGCTCCAAATGGGATTTTATAGGAATTTATCAGAAATACTTAAGAGGTCGAAAAATGGAAAGGTTATTGGGGTACGTGTTACATACAACCAAAAGAATATATTTTTTATTATTTTGGCTCATTATTACTTGTGCTGACTCAGTTTAAGTTAATAAAGTTTGTATTCTTTATCCATTCCCGGAATAAGTTGATGAATATAAATGTACATTATTCAAGAATGTAATAAAATGAAATCAGATGTTTATATTGCTAAAGGTACCATAAATATGTGATGACAACACTGAGTTAAACTGTAAATTCACAAATATAAGCGTATTTTGTCGAATAAATTATTGAAAGTAATGACCAGGGCCAAGATCTAAAAATATCCTTTTTGTTTTGTGCATATTAAGTGTGCACGTGTTTTTCTTTGTTTATTGTGTATACTTAACTGAGTACGATTTCTGCAAAACACCTCAAATATTCATAAACAATATTTAAAGAGAAGCTCAAAGAAGAATATAACTCCAAGAATGCTTCTCAACCAATTACGAGCAAAACGATTTATTTTTCAAATTTAAATGTTTGTATTTTTTTACAAACAAATGCGAGTGGAGCCCTGAGAACATTATTTTTCACTTGTCAAAAACAACTTCGTTTCATCATAATTTATGGCCTTATACGCTATGGAAATAACACTTACGTTCAATAACCGCCCAGGAATGTCTCCAACTATTAAAATAGATTAGAACCGATTTTTCCACAAAAACACTCCTTCGACAACGCTTTCCACAGAACTATCACTTTTTCTTTGCACAATATCACCCTTGCTTCAACAACCGAAAGTAGCAAGATCACCTGAATGAAAACACGACGCGGCAGCTAGAACTGAAGGAAACAGCTCGAAATCGTCATCACAGTGTGTCGTTGTGTCGCTGCAGTGTCCAAGTCCAATAAATCTTTTTGCGTTTATGAAAATAGAATATTATATATGTTGGTGCAATTGCGAGAAGAAAACGTGCGACTACGACCACGACGACATTACTTCCTCGTTTTTCATGCCCAGACGCCACTCATCGAAGTGATACGTTCTAATAAACGCTGTTGCGAATACGATTTTAAGGATCGACTAAAAGAAAATACTATCAAATTCAGAAGTTTGCATTCGATTTTTTTCACTATAAGGATTTTTCGTTGACTTGCTTCGATGAGGTTGAATTGATCTACACTACTTGCTATGTCAGATGAAGTCTCTTGTTATTCTTGTTTTCAGTGGAAAACTAAAATTTCTCTAGCGTTGTTTTGTGTGAAAAATCTGAAAAACGAAAAGCGACAAAGCTATGGCATAGACTACCTACACACCTTGGCGAATATATTTTGTTTCGCAATGTGTAGAGAAACGTTTGGGAAGAGTGATATATTTAATTCGTTTTCAAGTTTCTCAATTATTTCATTCTTCGAATGTATCAAAATATATTTCAATCCGATTTATACTTTCCATGCAAGTTATTTTCAATATTTTGCTAAAATAAAGTTTTTAACCATTCAGTTGCTATCCTTTTCACGATATTTGAATCTCCAATGCAATTGATTTTTACTGAAAATCTAGAAAATCAATTGTATAATGCAAATAAATATATTGACTGTGGTACACAAAACTCCCCTACACACCTAAGCATCGTATTTTTGTTAATCTAGTCTAGTCAAAAAAGTCTTAAATAAACGAGCATTCTAAGCACTTCTAAAAATATACAAATATACCAACTTTCGCATTCATGATTTTATTATGATAGCAGCCAAATAGAGAGAACTTTATTTTTTCAACCACACCGAGCATTCATTCCGGTGCAAAAGTATCTTTTCGCTCTCTTGGATCATGGAAATCTGATGCATTTATCGACCTTTACCGAAAGTTCAGTAAACTAAGTGTTAATGAATGAATTTCGGAGAGAAAAGAGCATTTTATTTCCATTGAAATATTTATAAAAATAAAATAAACTTTTCATGGATAGCAATGGATTTGAATTAGACAAGATAAATACGTATGTATCTTTTTTATTTAAAATAATTTCAAGAGCAAATAAAGTAAACAGCTTGAAATATCTGGCGATAAATTTATAGCGAACGTTACATAAATGCTTATAGCCTTCAATAATAAATTTAACTGCACACAACCACAATATCCAGATCATCGTAAATGACGGAAATTAAGTATACATATGTCTTGAAATTAAAAGGAAATGATTTTTATTTATTTATTTAATAGAAGCAAGCGCTACGAACACAAATTCACGGATTGTTAGTTTTATCGCTATAAAGATTGAATATAATTGAGTTTTTATTTAGGTAGATCGAAATCTAAAACATTAATTTTTGGAATGAACAACTTTCTTGTGGAAAAAGATTATTTTAGTTTTTTTAATCACTGATTTACAATTTGTCTGAAAATGGAGAATTTTTTTATTTACAATGTTGATAAATCGATATTTTTATGAATCAATGGACTGCAAGCAGATACATTCAGATAGTTCGCATTTTTTTAAAAACCAGGAATATTATGATTTTTACGATTTGGCTGACAAGTATTAACAATCTAAATATTGTTCACAAACGAGAGCTCGTCCAGAAAGTGTGAGTTTCGTTTACTCTTGAAAACAAGCTAGAAAACTGTTAAATTAAGTACAAAATGGTTTATACAGTTACTGCAGTTGAACTTATTCTGGAAATGAGCTCAGTTGGAGGCTCAATCATGAATTTTAAAGTCCTTCATAGCAACTTTTAAAAGGCATCTGCTGATGATTTTTTACGATTGATTCGCAATTTGTATCACACTGAGTGAATATATCAAACTGAAATCGTTTTAGAAACAAATTTCGTACAATATTAGAAGTAAAGCGTCGAGAAAAGATGATGCCTAAACCAACATTGGGTAATTATTTCGTTAAAATTCTTCGTTTTTTTTAAACTAGAGAGCTGAGAACTTAAGAGCTGTTAACTATTTTTTTCATATTTATATTGTTGTCAATTTAATCGTGATAAAGAAAACAACAACTAAGCAATGATACGCCCCAAAATAACAAATTGAAAGAAAAGCAGTAAAGTGTGATCTACCGAGAAAAAATTATGCAAGAATTAAACCTATGAAATTGTTCTTCCAATTGGATCCTATATTTGAACGCAATAAAAGGTGATCGGTATTTGGCGAGATTTTGTTCGTAGCTATGACTGTTTATAACCTTCTTGTCATAGCAGAAACTAGATTTTCAGAATATTTTTTTTGTTCCGGTGTTGGATACCACATGATACCAATATCTTTTTTCGACCAGATCCGTTTTTTTTTATTTTCTAAGCTGCTTTTATAGAATCTATGTATTACCCTACAAATGGTTTGAGTAGGCCTGTTTAGTAAAGACGCAATCTCTTTATACAGTATAATCTGATCTTGGAGCCGCAAAACAATCCTTTCGTCTCATGTCATTTTGGCTCATGTTTAGCACTTGGAAATTGGTTAAAAAACAAACTCCGTGCAAAAACATATTTAACTTTTTTTTCTTTTTACTTTCGCTAAAAAATGCAATTCTCTGATTACCAAGCAATCGCCAGATTGACTTGTATTTCGGACCTGCAAATTTATATTAAAATAATTTATTTGCACTAAACAGGAACTAGTGCATCACCATTTTCCGGTTTGTTTTTGTGCAAGAATTTTAGCGGCCAGCCGATATGCAGTTTTAAATACATCTTATCGGTGAGACTATATTGACAAATAGTGTCGAGTATATTAAACAATGATATGCTCCATCATTTTTGAAGCTTCGGTGCAGTTTCACTATTCGGAATTCGTTGTTTTTAATGTTGCGATGTTTCGGGCTTGTAGTGTTATATCCAAGTGTCGTCTACGTTCTAAAATTACCAAGAAATTCTCTTGAATTATGGCGCAAAATCGTAATTCAGCTAATAAACTTGAAATTTTTGGTAATTTTATCTTTCTGCACCATATATTCTGGGCACTGCATATATTTTAAAAGGTGATATTATTTTTCTATAGCCTTACGCTCATTGGGCCTTGGGTGTGCCGACCGCATCTGAACGTGCCATTCTTCGGAAGTGGGTAGATGATGCTCACAAAGATAGATGGGCGGCTGCTAATGTGGCCAGGCGCACGAAGGTTTTCCTTTCAGAGCCCAACCATGTGACTGCAGGATTCTTGCTAAATAAGAGCAGGAAATATTGCAGAGCCATGACAGGCATTCTGACTGGTGAATAGCTGTTGTACAGGATGACCTCTGTTCATCCTGCCTAGAAGAGGCTGACTCTGCGGAGCTTTGCTCTGTGAATGCCTGCCCAGCGTTTGCGCGTTTTAGATATCAATGCTTTGCACGCATGCAGAGGATAGACTCTTTTCACCTATCAGTGATCCTAGACTTTATCAAGAAGTCTGGGAAACTATGGCAAGCAGGAGGAAATGAGTACAATGGGTCTTTTGGCCTGAGTGCTTATAGGTGCCAATGCGCCTCTCCCCCAACCTACACACACACACGCTCATTTTTCATGTTTCAAGAAGCGTTTTTCAGTTTCAGTGAAACTTTGAAATCATGCATTTATCAGTTTGATGTTTCCATGCATGTAAATATATCAAAAATTGATAGCGGATGAAATTTGACGATTTTGGAACTTCCACGAACTAAAGAGCACTACCATAAGCAGATGAAAGGATTTCACGTCTTGAATCTGTCACCATTAGGGTCCAGTAAATTATTGATCGCCAAAGCTTTTTAATTTCCCATTATAAGCTTTTTCACTTCCTATAATAAGTTGATTTATGTAAAGAAGGGTGATTGTATCGAACCCTTGTTATATTTTGCTTTGATAAGCTTTAGAGTCGATATACGTTGTCTATGCTGATTTATAGACAAGAAAGGAACCATGATCACAATTAAATAACCTTTACAAGTCAATTATTTCGATGGATATAAGTCGGAGATGTTAAAATTTGTCACAACTAGCGTAAATAAAAATTAATGATTCCCAATTGCAAGTGGTCACATCACTCAAGTATGCACTGTGTGCTGGTGTCTGATGAGAATCAGTGCATACTTTCGAAACCACGTTGTCAAATAAAATTTTCTATGTAAATCAAATTTTTTTTCAATTTTAATCATCCCGCAAAAACAATTCCAACGTCAAAAGAACTTTGAAAGATATACATTTCGTAATGGCTGCTAGCCATTCTTGGGTTTTCCGGGACTTTATTGTCATGTCGTTCTTCTAAAGGTAGCATCAGTTAACCCTTCACCCTCCTCAATCACCATTGAATCAGCTAAAAAAAACTAATCTAAAGTGCATGAGTTACATTGAAGGATTTATCAATAAATTTGATTTTTCTTAGTAAACTACAAGTGTTCCTAATCTTATATCTGCGGCCGTATGTATAAAATTTATGTATAAATTTGGTAAAGAAACAAAATTAAATTAGAAAATATGCTTTGAGCAAGTATGTTTTGGCACCGAAACATTTGTTGGTTTTTTGCTTCCCAATGTTCCCCTACTCTCTTTTCAATTCTAATCAGTCCTTTGTCAAATGTTCAACCAAATTTAATACAGAAAAAATTCTTTCGCAGCTAAATTATGAGGTACAGCTATTAAATTCAATATGAAAGGCCGCAGATGGAATTGATATGGCAAACTCACTTTATCGCAAAACGTTTCAACATTCATTTTCTCGATATTCTTTAAATAGCTTGAATATTTGCACTAAATATTAGATCTCTTTCGTTGTTCAGAGTGTAAAGTAGATTGAAGTTGGCATTTATTGCTGTAAGAGAGAGCAGATTTGGTTGGCACATGGCATCAAGATTAAAATCTATCAATTTGCCATAATTTAGGGAATTATATCATTGTACCAAAATAAAATTTTCAAATAAAAATGTATCGAAATGATACAAAAGTATACAAAATGGGAACCCTGGAAACTACGCACCAGCTCTAGATATTCTAGCGATAGATTTTTTTTTGCGATTTAATTGATTTTACCTCCTTAGCTTGGGTTCAATTATTTATAGCTAAATTAAATGGCGAAATCAGTGACATGGTGAGACATAACATCTAGATGACTCGGTAAAACGTCCACTGTTAAAGCAATTACCGTAGCATGTACCGGATTCCAGTGGACCTGTTACCGTACAAAAGGAGAGGACAATAATATACGCCATTAAGATTCATCTAGACTTCAACCTAAATTCTTTACAGTTATGCGGCAAAGAGCTGCATGACTGCTATTACACAATGCTTTTACTTACAATCCGGATGCTGGACACTTACATGTAGAGGAAGAACGGGGAAAGTCTGATACTATAGAAAAATTGCGACAAGCTTGCCAAAACCAATTACATACAAAAGCCTCCTCCATGTGGCATTCTTGGACAGGTGGACATTTTTAACTTTAGCAATCTTGTTTTGTTTTCTTATCATTATGAGAAATTACCTCTATGGGGCTAAGAAGGCGTGGGCTGAAGAATCATTCTGTGCGATCGCAACACAGTCCTGGACCTCCATGGATACAGGTCACTAATGAGTTTAACCCGTAGTGCTTACCGCTGTGTTATGGCGGGAACGATTTCTGTCGGAGCTGAAGTTCAGAGGAGTCCGGCGTATTCAGAGGTAGAGAGTAGTCTCTCATGAGCTAGAGAATGGCCCCTCACGAGGTAGCGAATGGCCTCTTTTGGAGCACTCTTCCTCTCAGGTCTGATAAATCTATTTCTAATCGAACTAAGGCGGACTATACAATTCATCAACCAAGGAATAACATTATTCCCAGAGTATAGTGGCTAAGGAAGAATATATCTTTGGTATCACAATGGACCTCTAATGCGGCTATGTGTGTCTTTCGACATAACTCTCCGTTTGACAGCCACTTAGCATAACCTACTTTTTGTGTCCTTGTATTTTTTACAAGCTCGGAACTATGCTCTCGTTCTAAGGTATTATATTGTTATTTTGTTACATAGTCTTCAATGCGTTCAGTTGATTAAATGATGCAGGAAAACAATCAGCTTGAAAAATAAAATATCTAAGGTACACAATATCTAAGGTACAGTCAAATAAGATTATTTCTTTTTCTATGTCATTTCAATTTTTTATTTGCATACCCTCATTCGAACTTATTTTGCAAAGCAACAGGGAGTTCGCATGAAAACTTACTAGCGCATAGGATGAAAGTACATATCCTAATAAACGGAGAAAGGCAAAAAATTGAAAATTCGAAAACAGAAAGTGCAATATACATCGAGAAAAGGCAATGGACAGCCTAAGATAAAGCATTAGGTGTAAGTAATGAATTTTTAGGGCATTAATTATAGGTTTTGTATTTAGTGTCCCCATGACTAGCAGAAGGAGCAATATGGCAGGCAAGGTTCAATTCTAGTGGGACGAGTTCGATATTTTTGACCCTTTTTCATTTCTTTTTTTTTTGCAAACCCTAAACTACAGTCGTTTGAACATATTACTACCATTGCAAATCTGGTAACGCAAAAAAAATCATCAAAATTTTTTTAAATCAAATTTTTAATACAACTCAGCATTAACTGCAATTGAAGAATTGGAATTAATCAACTCGTAATATTTGACAATTGTATAAGTCATCGTCATCATTTCAAAACTATTTCACAGCCATAGTTATTTATTAATCATTTCTTGTATCAAACAAGCCATGACCTTTTCAAAATTATCTCGAAGCACTCAAACCTTTCTATCTCAAGCCAAGGCGACTTAGCAAAGTATGTACTTAAGATGCAATCAAATAACTTGAGCCTTGTAATATTTGCTACTGTTCCTACTCCTAAGTTAGTAGCAAAAATTAGACAATCATTCATAAAAACTAGGTAACACTCATGTTACTTATATTTCTAACATCTTTTATTGATTTTTAATGAGAATAATAAAATAAACAATTCTTACCTCGGAATGTAAAACGATCACAGCTTATTACAATACAACTGCTCTCACTAGACACTAATAAACGAATGTGCTTATTCACATGGGGAGCCCTATGGAATCATCTTGAACGGAATGTACAATCAAATGACTTTGCATCAATTGAAATCTGATTTTGACAGTACGAGATAAAGCTAAACAACAGAAACGTCAATAAAACAATGATAAGAAAAATGCAGCCTTGCCAGACTTTACCAATTCGAAAATCGTGAATTGTCTGAAAATTACAGTTCGGTGTGTCGTTTTAGGGTGGGAGGAAATTTAAATGTAAAAGAGATGCATCCATGTCACAGATCCACGTTGATCATAAAAATTGTATTTTGTTTGTTGAACAAAGCGTTTTGTTGATAAAAGTAAAATTATCTTTGACAAAGAAAATATAGTCACATGTGCCGAAGATACCTAGCGTGTTCCAATAACATGCAATTCCTCTTTAATTTTTAAATTCAATAAATATATTCCTTATTGCAATGATCAATAAGTTATGCAAAATAAACTGCATTCGTTTGATGAATTTGCCATCATATTTTAAGATAATTGTCGTAAAAAGTCTAATTCTAGTAAGTCTAGTTCTAATTCTAGTTCTAAGTCTAATTCTAAGTCTAATAAAAGTCTAGAGCAAATTAAATTAGTCTGACTCCGGCAAATTTCCTAAATCTAATTAAAATTTCCTTTTTTATGGGTATCATAAATTTAAATTATTTTTCGAATAAAAAACTCGGCACTTTCAATATAAATTATTTATTTCGCTAGCATGCATGATACTTTAAAACTCCCAATTGATTGTAAACCAAAACTTAATTTGAACTTAACCCTGTTCTCCATCTGTCTAAGATGAATAAAATGCTTGCTACTTAAGATGAATAAAATGCCATTTGTCAACTGGAAGAAAAAAAATTTCATTACGTTATTTCGACGAACTAAAAATGCTTTGTTCCCTTTGAAACTTACCGGAATGTCCGATATGTTCAGGTTCGGCATCATCTACAGGCTGAGCTAAAATTTTATCAGCATCCTCTTGAGAAATGAGAAATGGAGAATCAGCCACGGTTGTGTTTGTACTGCAAAAGGGATATGTAATATTTCGCATTTAAGTCAAATAAGCATACGATGACGATCAACAAATCTTACCAGCTTAGAGATCCACCATCAATTTCCTTTTTAACTAGTCCTTGCCAGAATTTATGAGTCTCATTTACAACATTAGTTGCAAATGCAGCGTTTTTCGCTTCACCATTAAATGCAAATTGATTTTCCGGTTTTCCATCTGGGATTTTATAAATCTGCGTATAGAACAAAAAAAAAATTGATTGAAAACGATAGAAATAAAATTTACAAGGCAATCAAAAATGAGTTCAATATTGGTGACGATTTAAATAAAAACTACGATCTACTATCCAAAGAATTTTCGATAGTTTTGCGAAGCGTACGAGTATTACGTGAATTTAATTATTAATAACCCGAAAAAGTTTTTTCATTTCGATAATGTAAAACGAAAAACGACTGGTTATACCGCTTCTATTCAGAGAGACCTCGATATTTTCCGTGCTACAGGAAATTTTTAACTTATTTTCAGGATACTTTCTGCTTTCCTTTAGCCCCACAGTAAAATTAGTAATCCCGTCTGTCCAAACTGTGTCAAAATCTCTCATCGACGGAATTGTTCTATCAAAAGTGACAATTGTGTACCTGGTTTGTGGATGACCATGATAGAGATGAAGAGTCGGAAGACCTCTTCTAAAAAGACTCCGGAAACATCCATAAAGATGAAGTGGACTCTGGGGACAATTAATGGGCTCGAATTGTTGCAAGGTGTTCAAAGACGCACTTGATGCAAGAAGAGGCAACAGAGGAGAAAATGAGGGCTGTCCAAGGAAATCTTCAGCATTGCAGAGCAGGTAACGTCCTTCTCACGCAGCTTGTCTGCGCACAATGGTTCAGATTGTCCTGATCAGTGAGCTTTATAAGAGGAGGATACTTGCCTACTTGGTTTTCGGATGCCACACGGTAGGCGGCCATCTGGATTGCTGACGCTTTCAGCCCAAGCATTTTTACGTATGGATGAAATACGGAGAGATAACTTTCGTGAGTAGTTACTTTTCTCCGAAAGACTCAATGCCGGAATTCGGATATAAGTTCAGTTCACTAGAAGAATCTCCTTAACATCGACGATGACGTCATAATTGGAAGCGATTTCAATGCTAGGGCTTTGGAGTGGAGCATGATCACCGAAAATACTCGAAGTCGGCGTATAGTAGAGATGGAGTTGAGGTTGAACCTGTTGGTGCTAAACACGGGCTTTGAGTCAACGCACCGTAGAAACGGCTTTGGCGAATCCATTCCCAATATCACCATAACATCGGAAGAATAAACGGCCCGCGTGAGTGTTTGGAGGACTACAAAGGTAGTGACCATAGCTACATCATCTTCTACTTCGCTAGGAGCAGGCACAGACAACACCGCTTATTCTGGAGAACGCTTGATTGGGACGCAGCCAGACTAAACAGAACTGAAATGGGAACGCCTATAAACCTGAGCCTGGACGAAGAAGCTCCATAAATTCGGACCCCACTGACCCGTCAAGCAGTCGAAGCTATTGTCCTTATCGCCATGAGTTTGATTCACAGAGCCTACGACGGCAAAGAAAGAGGCAGGATTACTGACGGAACGATGAAATCGTTAAACTGCCTCGAGCCTACAGTTGACGTGGTCACGCGAGAGTCGATTGTGGATATGATGCTGCGGAACGAGAATAACTGGTACACAGTCTCAAAAATACTGCGCACATGGCGAAAGAACAGTTGCTTTACCGATTGGTAATCCCATAATCCATTTATTTCGCATCTTAATTTACCAGAATAAAAACGAAGTAACACTATAAATACTTGTCTTGGCAATATAACAAGGTATTGAGATAATTTTGACTTAAACTGAAAGTATAATACTTCTACAAATGTATACTTGTATTGTAAATATTGTATTATATATTATGTATGATGCCATACTTGGCATATAAATAACTAAATAAAATCTGAGACATTTTCATTCACTTACCTTGAACCATTCGACTGTCGCTCGCAATAGTCCCGGGAAATGTTTTTCGATGTCAGTAATATCATTGACTTGATCGGCCAGTGGATCCTTGATATCTATGGCCAAAATCTTCCAATCGGTTTCGCCTTCATCGATCAAAGCTAGAGTTCCTAAGATTTTCACTTGAACGATTTCTCCAGGTTCGGCAACACGGTATCCAATTTCCAGAACATCGATGGGATCGTTATCACCTGCATGGAGAACACGTGTGAATTACTTACGAGATTCAGTTGGAACCGAATTTTTGCATTATCTCGATTGTCTAAAGCCTAGTTCGCACTAGGCTAGTAATTTAGTATAGTAGCGAGTAATTTAGTAGCTAAATGTGTGCGAACCACAAAAAATTAGTCAAGTGGTTTAGTGAATGATTTAGTCGAGTCGATCCATTTTACTCTATTTTAATCGGGCGAGTAGCGCCTCCTACAACGCGTCCATGCTCACTGGCTCACCGACTAAACAAATCCGAACCTGTTGATTAGTCGAGTTCTTTAGTGGTCGCAAAAATGTCGTTTCGCTACTCTACTAAATTACTAGCCTAGTGCGAACTAGGCTTAACTCTCAGTTTTAGTCAGTGTATCTCAATTGATAAAAAAATCTTGAATGTTTTGTTTGCGAACTTTGGACATGAGACAGATTTTGATTGCAATTAAAATTATCAATGAAATGACGTAAGTTCTGATTCATACCATACCGAGCGATAGAGATCTGCTCACCTTTAGCGCATGTCGATGGTTCGATGTGTTCGGGATTCTCCCAGGTTTGTGGGAGTGCTCCATAGTTCCAAATGTAGCCGTGATGCGGGAAGCAATTGGAAACAAATCGCAATTTTCCTTTCTTCACGTCTTGTTTGAGTGGATTCAAAGGCACTTTTGTGGATATCTGATGAGGGGCGGTAAAAATTTAAAATTTAGCATCAAGATAAGTTTAGAAACTTTACTGCAGAATGATTGAAATGTTTTTTTGGTTCAGAAAAGTAATTATTACACAATTATCAATCTAGAACTTTAGAAAATAGAACACTTTTCGCATGTTTCCTTATTTAAATTTATGCGAAAATTTTCATTGAAAATATTAGATATCCCATTGCAAAAATCATCACGGTTTATCCTGACCTAATATTTTCCCTAACTCATAATTACAACTTTTTTCTCTGCTCCATGTAAACCAAACAAATAACTTGATAATGACAGTTTTGTGCAATTATCATGCCTTCGTTTATTACATTTTATCGATTTATAATAAAACAAGTGACACGCAATCTTATTTGTAATTGATATTCAAATAAATTACAACCAGTCTTTATATTCAATGAACGACAAATTCAATGCAAAATAACTCGAGTACCTTATAGCTATTTTCGAATTGCTCATTAAGACACTTGCACGATAATCGGATATTGAAGGAAATTATTATCTTACCTCCATTTTGGCGTTTGTCCATCGTGGAATTTCTACGACCATATTGTAAGTAGTTTTCTCTTCGTCCGCGTAAAGTGGGATATCGTGGAAAGGAGATATTGGCTGTCCTGCTGCATTTTCTATAAGAATTAATAGTTGTTTCATATTCAATTGATTTTTGTATCGTTGTACACGAATCGTAGCCAAATGAAAAATACACAAACCAATAATACATTTGATTAAATTATCAGATGTATTAATGCGTGTAGCTTGGTTTGTGGTTTTGCCGCTCTCCACATTCTAGCATCCAGTTCGTTGGATATCAGTTGTAATTTTAGAATGATTTTAATTGAAAATAAGGCTTATTGACCAGAAAAGAAGTTATCAGTTGCTAGACCACTTGCTAGGATTATTTTGCGTATTTCTTTAAACAATACTTTTAACTATTTTTTTTATACACAAAGTTATTAAAACAAAAGAAAGTAAATAGTCTTATTTTTACTGAGCTCCTGACCTTAATTTGATAAGATGGATAAATGAAACATTCAATTACAGTCGAGCTTGTTTACTAAGCATTGTTTACCATAGATTGTAGTACCGAACTATTTGGAAAGTCCCGCCTGAATTTTTAATTTATATATGAAGTTTTATTCGTCTATAGCGAACATGTATATAACGAAAACACGAGCTATAGCGCATATTCTTTTGCTGCAGACCAGGATGTAACGAATTTGCATTTCCTGTTAATCTTTTCTACTGCGTACGATACGCACTGTATTTTAGTGATAAAATGGCAAACATTTAGCACTTGAAAAAAATTTAGAAATGATTCGAATAATGAAAGCAGGTTGCGCAAGTGGCCACTTTTGTCTGAAATACGCATTGAACAAAATCAACTGTTTCAACAATAGGCGTTCATGGGAAAAAGTATTTGAGTATTCAAACGAAACATACAACCAGGAAAAATATGAATAATACCACAAGAAAAGATGTCGACGTGTGTCGATGCGAATAAAATGATTCGCTTTTTCATAGCTTGACGATATCGTTACTTAAACTGGTGTGTTTTTTAAGTTAACACCAGATAAAACTCAGAAATATTGAGGTGAGCAATTTTCAGGAGGAAAACTGTCGAAGGTTCGCATAACAGTTTGGATTTGTGGGAGCAAGAATGGTTTCAAAAAGAAGTAGTATTGGTAATGAGTAAACCGAAAAACTCCGATGTCTGAAGTTTGCAGTTCAGTACCACACAAAACATTAGCGCATGTATGACTTCAGACACCTTCAGAAATCATTTGTAAGCATGGAATAACAAATTGGCAAAGAAAGGAAGGAAAATAATACTTGCTATAGTTATTATAAACATACAAAATTTTCAATGGATTCAAATTATTTCTTCCACCTAACATAACAGCTCTGCTTCAGCCCATGAACATAGGTTACATTCCTTATGCTTCATTACTGCTCCATAGCGTCCGGAATTGCAGTTATAAAATGCCGAAACTTCAACTATCGAAAGTATCTACTTCTTAAGTTTATTAATGCGTCTGACAGTCGGAAAGAACTTAAAGTATCTGTACTAAAGGCTGTTTTGATGCTGCGTGCAGTTTGGAGAAAAGTTTCTGCCCAAACCAACAGCTAACAGCTCTAAACATGCTGACTTAAAGAACAATTTAAGGAACATGCTGATGATGAATATGAGAGCGCATAATATACACCTAATGAGGTAATTGTAAGATCCGCCCAAGAAAATTAGCCCCAGCGAAGTAAAGAAGAGTTGTCAAATGGAGATCAAAGAAGTGCAGAAATAGAATATCTTGCATGCCCAACTCCACAAGAAGCTGTCAGGATTTTAGATATAATCTCCAAACATACCCCAAAACACTTTGGAAAGAAAACTGTTTTTTTTTTATATTGATTTAAATACTATAATTGATTTTTTGGATACTATTGTTAAATAGCAATAAAAGGATAAATGAACAGAAAAATTTTCTTTGATTTCATATAGCGAAAGCTTGTTTATAATGAACATTTTTTTGGATGCAGTTGGTTCCTTAAAACAGAGTTTGACTGTAGTTGTATGAGTATGGAGACTAATTGAACTTGATATCTAAATTTAGATTTTTTTTGGCGGCGAAATTGGCGCCAAATATGCATTGATTTTTCTAAATCGTAGCTTATTGTCTGTCTCTTGTGGTGGAAGGTTGTAGCCGGAGAACTGCAAAGTGATTTGATTTTCTCCAAAGACCGGTCTTTCTTTGGTATTGACTATACGTGAATCAGAATGTCGTAATTCCGCGTCGTATAAGCGCATTTTTGGGACGCTAGTTGTGTTCTTAAGTCTAAAAGTTTATTGATCGTCCAACCCACCAAACGGGTGTTATCGAACTACAATGGCCGATACGTTACGTGATAAGCCAACCTAATCCTCGTAGAACAGGATTTAGTATACTAAAAAAAAATCGATGCTTTGTTAACATAAAATCAATTTGGGTTCCATTTTCTAAACCAAAACTAAGCTATGATTTAGCGCTAAACTTTCTGAACGGATGTTTGTGCCTCGTAAAGGTGGATTACTAAATTGATATCTTAGTTTTACGGCACAAAAACTGGTTCGATTAACTTTCATTGTGAACAGTGGAAAATGTTTTTAAGGTCTTTTCATAAAAAAAAGATTCTATTCGATTTTCACTCCTAATTGTTTTAACATTTGACTACTACGGACAATTTTTTACTGATATCATTTTAAATACCAAATAAATGATTTCCGTTGCTTTTACTCCATTGTCATATATGAAGGGTACAGGGGAAAATCGGCTTCAGTCCACTTTTTACTGAAAATGTGTTTGGTGTGCCATCTAATGGCAGTTTAGAAGTACTTTAAGATATCGAATCGACAAAATGGAAATAATGGCTCGAGTCCCTTGAAATACACTAAGAAGATTCATTATACTGGGGGAAAACGGCTTCAGTCTTCATGAAAGAAACCTAAGAAGCAAAAGTGCGCGGTTACATTAAACAAGTTGTACAGCAAATAATTACCAATCAAAAAGGCCAAATTTGGATATCTGCAAGCGCTGTCAACATTTCCTGAAAAATCAGACGCCAAACAATTTTACAAAAGATTGACGTACATCGACCATCCTAAAGAAATGGATGATGAATACCTGGATAATCCACCAATTGACGCTTGAATACTGGGGGAAAATGACTTCAGTCCGTGTTTTTTTCTTATTTTTTTGATTGAAATGATAATGTATTCACATAATGGTTTCTGAGTATTTTAATCTGGTGCCTGAAGCATGTGGGAGTAGGGAAAATTTAAATATGAATTTTCTCAAAATTGGTTGGAATGGACTAAAGCCGTTCTTCCCCTGTACCCTTCATATGCATTCATTCATTTAAACCTGCGAGCCCATATATTCTGCCCTACTGGTTGTTGACTTTCTTGCGACCCTCAACAGTAAGGGATAAATCACTCTTGGATACGCGGATGACATCAACAATAAGGGCAAACAGCACAATGGTGAGTAGGGGAGGGTCAATGTAAAAATCCTCAAAATACCAACATAATTTCAAATACCAGGAAATTAAAAATCGAGATAGGAGCCCGAAAAAATTAGGGGCACAAAGCTGCTTCTACAAGAGGAGGTAAAATAGCTAGGAAGTCACCTGGATAGGAAATCACCTGGATAGGAAACTCATCTGGGACAGTTATCTACACTAAGGCAATGTGACAAAACAAATGCTTTGACGTGATTAGAGATTATCTCTAAGGCAGACATTAATGGTATACAAACAAGTGGTAAAGCCTATCATCCTATATGGATCACCAGGGTAGTGGGAGAAAACAACACAGAAAACTGCTGTTAACCGACTCAAAAAGCTTAAAATGCAGCCAATGAGCTCTATTCCAATGGCAGTGAGTGATTCACGCCCTTCTAAACATTGAACAACTCGACCTCAAAATTAAAGGGGAAGCGTCAAAGCAGGGCAAGCCTACAACAAACCAGCAGATATAAATTATCTTAGTGTCCTGGAGAACATCAGGCATTGAAGTTCAGCGATCAAATAATGACTAGGGCAATCTGAGAAAATGTTCAAGGTCACAAAACCACCAAAAAGCAAATAGGAGAATGGTGCACCCCTCTCGCAGAACGGGGCGCAAATGTGGTATACGGATGGTTCGAAGATCAATTGCGGTGTGGGAGCAGATGCAAAATGCGCTCCCCTCCCCCTAAGGAGCAAACTATCTATTATCTGCTATACTTCAGGCTATATCAATGGAGGTAAAGAACACTGAAAGAATCAGCATTAAGTACTAATCGGATAACCAAGCAGTTTTCATGGCACTCAATCGCGATCAAATAAACTCAGAGAAGAATGGTCTAAATTACCCTATGCTGGTCCCACTCCGTGCTGGATCTTTTCGAAGGCTGATACGTGCAGGGAAATCAAAACATGGACTAAGAAAAAGATCGAAAAGTACTGGTTTAATCTATAGCGTTTGAAAATTTCAAAAGACTATCTCAGCTTCGGTACAAAAAATGCAAAAGAAACACTGGCTCGCCGTAAAAAGGACATAAGGACTCTAAGTCAAGCAATAAAATGCCATATTCCTTGCAAAAATTACCTCCAGAGGATAGGCAAGGAACGAAATGATTGCTTTTTTACTGGGGAGGAGTGAGAGGGGGCGTAGATCATCTTCTTGCACACTGTCCAACACTAACTCTGCTCTTCCTTTCACCTGGGACATTATGAAAGTCCTATTTGGGGATATATTCGAGTTCATAAGGAGTTTGAATACCCTATAAGACATAGCGCTAAGGACGCACAACAGACCAAGGACGTCGCAGTGCTGGGGGCCATCCGGACACAATTCATTCCTACAGAAAAAAAGAGAAAACTACAACCTTACCTATCCTTTTTTTACCTATTCAGTAGTATTAACAAATCCTTTCTTCTTAAATTATTTCCTTCATTTTATTTTCATGGTAAAGCAATAAAACCGTGTATTTAGGAACATGCAGACATCAGCTCGGTACATAAAAAGTGAGAATTTACTGTCCAGTGTCAGTGAATCTTAATTTTGTTGTTGTACTAAACCGTTTTAGGAAATTTTAAAATATTTTGCTCGTCTTTTTTTTTAAGAAGGGTAATTGTATGTAGCGGTTGATTCTCGAAATTTCGTGAATTTAAAAGGGCAAAACACTTTGAGACAAATTATAAATTATCTTAAGTAAATATTTTTCATAAATTTTATAAAGTAGTTTATAAATTTATTGAAAGAGGGTTTTTTGTAATCAAACTTACTTTCGAACATAATTTTATTGAGATGGAACTTTTATGATGTACCTGTTTCATACAATGTTAAAAACTGGTTCCAGGAAAGAAAAGTTAACAGCATTGAATTTGAAATTTTATCTTCTGTGTCAAACAAATTGATCCAAGAATATCTGGTGCTTATTTTACAAAAAAATATTTGCATAGAATGACAAATGTTTGCATACAAAATAGTAAACGGTCTTAGAATATTAACAGTCACTCCGCAAAAGATCAAAAGGTATTAACAAAAGCACCAACGAGAGAAACTCAAAGAACTTAGCAATCGACACACAAAAAAGCTGAAAGGCTTATTGGATGACACAAACTTAAAGATGAAAGAAGCATTTTAATATTGTAATACAATATCCACGAATATTAAATCAACAGAAAATATTCTCAAATTTAGACAAGGCTTAAAGAAATTCATTTTTAATAGTACCACACAATGAATTTAACAAACGGTTTTTTTTTTGTAAACACTGTTCGATGTCGGTTTATGAAAAGATGACAGAGAACGATGAATTTTGTAAAGTTAGATGTACTTTTTAGAGTTATACAATAGCATCGTACTATATACATAGACCGCGCATAGTGAATCATTTGGAGTAGAGAACAAAATATTGTATTTTGTTATGTTAGTTCAACAACTTTTTTTAGGAGTTTTTCAATTTTTTAACTTTTCTGGGAAGCTCATATTTTGTTTTGGCTGTAAGCAAGTTTTCATATATCAATTCCGGCAACATGTTTACAAAATCGAACCAAACTTGAGTCTTTGTAGCACATTTGATTAAATTAATCCAATTTCTCTGACAAGCGGATATTATTTTGTATATATAACTATTTCGAAAATAATACACCGCAAACACGGATGAATATCATCCGAGAACGGCTAGAAGTCATCTTATCATAGATCAAAGCAAGATAAACCGGACTACGAGGTATTTTTGTCTCTAAATACAGATTTATGACTGCGAGATAACCATGCCTGTCGTCATGATTTAGTTCGGTTATTTTTAATAAGCAAATCGAATGCTTCCGACAATTTACTTTCACAATGATAAGCAACGGCAAAGTTCTCATTGCAGTCTAACATCAGAGCTACCACAAAACTGCATTGGTACGATTTTCCCACGGAAACTCAGTTAACCACAGCTACGAATAGATAACGAATGTCCCCTAATTGGACGCAAGTGACATGCTGGCAGTTTCCACACCAGACTTCATCATTTAGCTGTAAATAATCCCGTAAGATCAAATTGATTTCGTAGATTATTTTAATCATTAAACATCGCTTTCCTTTGCACTATTTGAACCCGGAAACTCTTAATTATGTAATTATAAGGGCTGGGTATAGTACTCACTATAGTAAATAGCAAAACTCGTTGAATTCTTCACCCCTTTTTCAACTGGAATGTACTTCTCAGACATCTTGCTGTAGCTATTCGAGAATGGCCGACTTGAGCACTGAACGAAGCGAACTCGCGGAGAACTTCTTAACGACTGTGAAGTGAAAGATGTTGAGAAGCTGAAGGAATTGACTTTGAATAAAATTCTCGAAGACAAGGCCGGCTGGACAGCTTTTGCAATTCGCGATAGAAACACGTGCGAGACCGGCGCAAATCTGCCAAACATTTCGACATCTGGCGTATTCGAAACGAAACTAGTTGACGTTTTTCTTATGCGGACGTTTCATATGGGGGGCCACCATGGATGTGTAGTGTTCGTGGATGTGGAGAGTATGCGCAAAATTTATTTGAATAACCGAAAACGTGTTTAAATTTGTATTTTTTTTTGGCGGAGAATTTTTTAACGTACTGATCTGAAAATTTTATCTGGAAAAAACCCAACACAATCCTAATGAATTGCTTACAGAAATGCATGTTGATGCGGTGGGGGAATCAGAATAAAATAAAATCTGTAAATTTTAACTAGGTAAACGTATATATGTTTTATTTGAATGACTTATTTATTTGAGATTATTTTACTTAATAAAAGGCTATTTATGAAAATATTTAAAACCTTTCTGCAAGAATTGGAAAATTCGCATTATGCCATTTGATTCTAGAAATTCTATGACGTCTTTTGGGTAATTTATAATGTAAACTTTTGTTTTCTTTGTATTTTGTTTCTCAAATAAAATGAGTTTTTTTATGCATATATGCAGTAAAAAGTCGTTTCAATTGGAATCTTTGTGAGAGTGTATTACTTTTCCTAATAATTTTCAATGGAAATTAATAAATACATACAAAATGTACCGAGAAAGTAAAAAAAATAGCTTGACATTTGAACTGAATACCTATTCTTAAAAAATAGATTTTCAAATTATTACATGATCCTGATATATGTTTTCTTATTTTTTTCTCATTTATTATTTTTAATTGAATTTTATTATATCTGCTGCCAGAAATTAAAATTATATAATCAGGATCGAGGTGAATTTTTAGAGACAAGTCATCACTTTGAATGAATGAGTGTATATAGCAGGTTCGAATGGCCCCTAGCACTGCGCCCACCTGAGTCTATTGTGCCTCTTCAGTACTATATAAGATATCCTGACTTCTTATGAGCTTGGATATGTCTCCAGACTGGACTTTGCAAATGTCCCAGATAGAGAGAAGAGCAGAGCCAAGCAGTTCTAGTCTTCATCTCGCTAGTGCGTGTATGATACTGTACTCTCTCTGTCACTTCTTGGCAGTATCTACAGCAATATTTTCGTCCCTTGTCTATCCCCAATTTAGGTACTTTTTACAAGGAATATGGCCTGCTAAAGGTCCACATAGAGCCCCTATACTAGTATAGGGCACTTTAGACCCTTCTTTGACCTTGATATCAGCTTTCTCGTTTCCTTGGTGCCCCTACTGACCAAGGACCTACATGAATTTGAGGCTCTTTTGTGCTCCTATTGCATTTAGGACATCTGTCCCGTCTAAGAATGTAACTGAGTTTATTTAATAGCAACTGATAGGACCCTAATGCTGACCCTTTTCGAGTTCCTTATCTTTAGAATATGCGTGGTATAGCAAATAACTCTGCTTGATAGACAGTGGCCTCTTTAGGGAAGCGAAAGTGCGTTTTACACCTGGGTCTTACGATTCCTGCTCCTACTCCATAATCCATCTTTGAGCCGCCTGTATTCCACAATTGCGCTTCTATGTGCAAGAGGGGTGGACCATTCTCCCATTTGTTTCTTAGTGGTATTGTGACCTGGAAATTTTTCTCGAAGGTTTCTCTAGTCTTCATTTGATCGCTGAAGTTCCACATTTGCATTATAGGTCTGCTGTTCTCCAGGATACTGAGATGGCCTTTTAGGTCTCCCGATTTATACCTGCAGGCATGCTATAAGCTTATCGCCTGTTTTGCCGCTTCTTATTGGATTTTGAAGCATAGTGATTTAAGGTTGGTCGTCCCTGCTATTGGGGTGGAGCTCTTTGTCCTTGTAATGAGCAGGTAGATCATCCTTTGAAGCTTGTTGAGCCTATTAACAGCAGTTTTTTTTAAGTTTTCTTCCATAAAACTGCTGATCCATATAGGATGATACGTCTTACCATTTCTTTGTATGCTTAGCCTATAATTTGTTTTGTCGTCCAAAGTGCCTTAGTGGCCTTCAAAGTCGTTTTGTTTAGATAGCTCTGATATTTGACCTCCTCCTGTATACCTTATTTTTAAGGCTCTTATCTCAATTTTTCTTTCCGTGGTAGTTAGTCTTTTGACGGATTATGGGAAAACTTTCCTCCTCGCACCATTGTGCTGTTTCATCCATGCTTTTGCATTCTGAAGGTCCCAAGAAGGTTGTCAGCCAGTAGAGCATAATAGGGGAGCAGAGCTTTCTATATCGCTGTAGTCTTTAAAATGCCATTGACATTCTCACAGAAAGCAAGCGTTTTGTTTGGATTTCCTCAGCTCTTTGTCATATTCTCAGAGTTTTTTTTACAGATTGAACTGTTGTTCGGTTGAACTCTATTCTTGCGGGTTTTCAGAGTGTTTCTATCCCACTTTTCGACATGGCACCATCGTTTTGAGGCCACAAGTTTTTTTTTCGGAAAATTTGTTATGGTAGGATTCGAGGATTATTCTGGTGACTCTGCTCTTTCAATCTTTTTAGTTTAATTCGGATGCACACCATGAAGACACGCTAAAATGTAATCTCGACAGCCTTCCAGGTCCTTGCACTTTAGTTAACTGTACTTGAACCTTTTTACACTATATTTTAGTTTGAAGGTTATGTGTCTATGATCAGAGAACGAAGCCCCTGCTGGGACATTCCACTTCTTCACTTGTACTGTTTGAAACCAACGTGAGTTCTAATACCTCTTACTCGTTGGCACCTTACCTTATTAGCTACAAATAAATTGCTGGTTAAGAAGAATTGTAATAGTGATTTATCTCTAGCGATGACACCACTGCATCCGAATGTCGTGGTTCTAGAGTGGTCCACTAGTCCATTGATGTTGCTACAATGAGCTTGGTCCTCATTACCGGGAAAGTGATCTGAAATATCGCCCCTACTATACATACTTCAATGGGAACCTGTGCTTGGACCCCCACTGTGTCCCTACTAGTGTATTTTGTGATTAGAAGACAGTTAATGTTTGCTACCATGCCTTGCAAATTGCCTTGCTATTGTTTGTATCTAGGCCACATTTTTTTACTTTATTTAACCAGGGCTCTTGTATTAACTGCATATATTACTTGCCTGAGTCAAACCTGTAGCTTACTTCCACCAAGGTAGCTTTGGCATTATGCAGGTTCACCAGTAGACACCTCAATCTAAGTCGTTAGCCAGTTGGAAACCACTGTGACCTTATGTTACCTCCTTATCGGCTCCACTACACTCAATACTGATGGCTTGAGTGACCATTGGCTCTGGTACCTTTTCACCAACATTTTTGACCATTTACTTAACTCATTCATACCGGAGGCTAACGTTGCCGTTCTCTTCCGTTACAATAGCAAACATCGATCCCTAAAACACGTTCTCCAAGACTTATTTTTGAATTCAACGCACGGCAAGATCTTACCCGTTCCCAGTTCCACTGATTTGGGAAAGAAGCCATCAAGGGTCTTGGGATTGCGAATCAGAAAATTCTCCGTGGCCCACATTCGTTCATTTCCACGGCTTCATTCTTAGGACTTCCGTTCTTATCCATTCAGCCGTTGATCTATCATTGCAATCAAGCGGAACGTAGCTTAATTTGTAGGTTAGAAGCGTAAGAAGTCCTACGGGAAAATTTGTCGGCATGATCGCCGTTTTTACAACCTGCAAGGCTCCACCATAAGATACCTGTCGCTGCGTTTTACTGGGTTGGGGCTGCTTCAGATGTTTTGTCGTTTGTCTTCTTTAGCGGCTTGCCTTTTGGAGTATAATTTCTGGGTCTATGTTTTTTCCTATTGGCTACTGGAGCCATTAGTAGAAATACCTTTTTACTGGCTTCTTTTTTAAGAAAGCTGCTTTTGGTCTGATGGAAGGCTTTGGGACCCTCTGTTATTATTTTCTCTTCCGGTTTTCCTCTCACCAAATGGAGTTTTGGCGGGGACTCTTGGTCCTTGCTTTTTTCATCGTTTGTTTTTGATATTGAGCTGTTTCGATCCTCTCTTTTTTTGCCCTCTTCTGGCCTTCGATAGTTTCTTCTTTCTAGATCCGCCATGGGATTTAGGTTTTGATTCATTCCTTGATCTCATAGCTAGTCTACTGGGGATCACTGGAGCTCCATTGTTTGAAGGCCCTGGAGCATTTGGGACTAGGGCATTTAGGGCAAATCCACCTTTAATGAAATATTTGTTCTTTGAATTTTGTTCCCACGAGTATGCCGTATGATCCTATGCATCTCGGCCTAGGCGTGATATTAGACGGGCTCTTACCACCCGACATCCGAACTCAGATACTAGCGACAGCTTAGTCCAGCAGCAATTCAGCCCTCTGCATGTGCTGTTCCACCCCTGATTTGGGGATTTTTTGTTAAAGGTTGACTTGCCAAAGCCCAAACAAATTGGAATCTCTGCCATAATAAATCAAAATTTTTTTTAGTTAAATTAAATTCCCATTCATATTAAATAAAATTAACAATAAAGAGGAATAATTGGGAATAAATCTAACCCCACGAATGAATGAATATGTCAAATAAAAGAATTATATATTAATAATTGTTTATTCGGTATATTTAATACAGTTATATAAATTAAGTACTAATGTAAATATAAAATTTGATAAAATACTTCGAGTTCCGTATTACTTTCGCATCGGTTTTGTTTGAAACATAAATTGTGTTGTTCGTATTTAGTGTTAAAATAAAGATATGAGATATTAGAATAAAATTTGCCAGATACAATCGTTTCAGTAAAAAAGTTTTCATCTAAATTTAAAAACTAGAGTCAGATAAATTTACACTTTAGAACGATAGACACTGAAAGATAGGGCAGATAATAAACGTAATATCGATATTTTTAAGAGATTGAAATATATGCAGTTATCAAATTGTTATTTAAGCTAAAGCTTTCTGTATACAAGCTGAGAAAAATCGTTAAATATAAAAAACAATGAAATAAAATTACTTTAAAAGAAACTTTAGCTTAAATAAAAAAATATGGGATCTTTTTAATATTCCCATTTAGTACACTTCGACTTAACTAATAATAGCTGTTCAAATTGTTGATGAAAAAAAATCCCCTCAATTTCAATTCGTATAATCAATTAAAGTTACGTATATATTAACACAACTTGGCGATTATAAATTAATATTTGAAAATTAGAAAAAAATATAAATTTCATATTAAGATTACCACATTACATATCACGTCTAACGTTCTTTCACATTACATGGAATATTTGACTACAAATTAATACTATGAACACTATCAATTTGTACGATTTTAAGTAATCTGCATAGCTTCTGTTTCCTCCCCGATTGTATTCTTCCTCTGGTAAATATTCCCGAATATGTCGCGTTTTATTCATCATCCAATAGAATGCTGGCATATTGCTCTGTCGCTTCAATTCCTCGCCGACAAGTTCTCGGATTTTCGCATTGTACTCGTTAAGCCATCGTTTCTATGTATATAAAAAAAAGTCGAAGTCAAAGAATTTATTTATTGCAAAACGGTAAATTTATATCAAATACCATGTTCTTAAAAATAATTTAGATAGGCATCACAAACCTGTGGAACGCTTAACATCGCCTTGTCAATAAGTTTCGGCTCGTAAGGTACTAGAGTTACAACTTTGAACTGTAGAAAACGTTCGCCCGAGGGATGTCTATGTCCGGTGTCAACAACTTCGAGGACATTTTCCAGACGAATACCAAATATTCCGTGCTTGTAATAGCCAGGTTCTATGGAAATTATTTTATTTTCGACCGTGAAATAATAAATTTAGGTAATAAGGTAGTTAATAAATACGGTAATTAATTTAGATGCTATAAGAGCATCAAATTATGATAATATTTACCATTTGAAAAAAAGTATCCTTCTTTGAAGTTGAATCGCTGCTTGTTCGTGTATGAAATATCAATCGGCGCTAGAAAAAAGGATGTTGATCGGTATCATTGATTTTTCAGATGATATTTAGAATTTACTTACATTCACGAACCGATGAAAATGAACCAATACCGTGGCCTGTTGCTTGTGGGTAATCACTCATTGCGTCCCACGCAGTACTCCTGGGATGTATGAAAAGGTTTAAATTCAATTTAAAGCTACAAATTTTATTATATATTCTAAAATGTACTTTAATCGACTTAATTTGTTGTATCCAAATTTAAATGAGACGAATTCATTCGGATACTTTATTCAAACGAAGAAAGCTTGTACATTTTAGTGCGTAAAGGATTGGCTATGGGTGTGTACGGTTTCTAGTACGAATCCGGGTATGATGATTAAGGTAATCATGCTTCATTTAGCGGCACTCAAAAGCTGTGGAACCAGTTGAAGGATTTAAATGACTAAATTAGGATCGTGTCAACAAATTACTTTTTGAGTGAAGTGCATAGGATAAACTTTGAAGTCTTTTGTTTTTTTTTATCAGTAAGTATGGTTTTAGGCTTCCTAATACAAGATTTTTCAAGAAGGACATATTAAAAAAATAAATAAACATCCCCGGGGAGGTTATAGAGAAGGATATGAGGATGAGATCTTTTTTTTAACAAAAATAATTTTTTTTTAACAAAACAATAGATACTTAATTGCCATAAAGTAGTTAGCCTCACATCCAGACCAAAGCCCGGTCACAGGGGTGCTAAGGTAGTTGGAATGGCTACAGCCATCCAAGAAGGGCAAAAAAGGCAGAGCACTCTCTTATCCTATCTCGACGGTTAGGCTTTGATAGCTCTTCGCGACTGGGGTGAGTCAAGAAATAATGGGGTGTATAAGCTCACAAAAAAGTGTCGCTATGTATTATTATTCCGTCATAAAATAATACAAGCTGAAATTTCATAATAAGGAAAAGGGGCTTTTGTCCGTAAAGGACCAGGTTTAACTCTCAGGCACGGGCTGACAAGCCAGACTCAGCCGAGATGTGCAAAAGCACGTATGCTAGCAATATGAAAAAGGAGCTGAAACAAAAAAAAAACCTAAAAAGGCATATTAAGCAGGTTGGAGGTGAGGCAGACAACCTGAAGACCCTGAAGGTGTTGAGGTCACGTCCCCTACTAACGCCAGCCAAAAAAAAAAGACTCGTAAAATTTTCAATCAGCATAGCTGCGTTGCTCATTTTTGCTTCTTCTGTACTCTGTGAGTGAATATTTTCCACGAATTTATTAAATTTTTTTTGTTTAACAAAAAATTCATCAACATTTCAGTGTTTTTTCTTCCTCTCATCGTAGTCGGGAGGAGGACGACAGCGATTAAAAACTATCATTCGTGTGAGTTCGTGCGATGTGAAGGTCTAATTGCTTGTCGCCACTATAACAGATTGTGGTTGTGCCGGTTGTTTAACCGGTTGTTGTGATTGTCCTGATGGTTGCTGTTGCTGATTCGATTGTTGTTGCTGAAGTTGGTTTGAATTATTCATGTTTTTACTATTATTGCAAAAATATCCACAGCGCGAACTATAATTTCTGCGCCTTATCGATAAGACGCCAAAAGCTTTACTCTTCAATTTGCGTTCCCCATGTGTATGTACGTTTCTTGCCTTTCATTTGATCTGTTGCTGCTTCATATGAAATATTATCGAAAAAAACGATTTCGTGTTATCATAGCGGCCTTCTGGCTCATGATTGCCAGCACCGGTCTCATTGCCAGAGTAATCTTTCTTGTCAGTTTTACCGTTGATCTGCTCAGTTTTGGCATCGTCACGCACTTTAAGTTTGTTCAAAGCCGCAGTCCTGATCGAATTTCAAGGGATTCTTCGTACGTGCTTTGTTATTGTTCACTCCTGGGCTTGGTCTAGCTTGCCAGCCCATGTCTGAGAGCTGCTTTTGGTCCTTTACAAACAATAGCACGTATCCCTGGTTTTTTTTGTATATATTGCAACTAGTATCCGTCGGGATTGGATAAAAGGGTGATCCGCCAATGTGGACGAGGGCCTTCACTGCCATTTATAGGACACCCTGCTCCACGGGCATTAATTCTTTTTTTTTTGCCCTTGTTGATGGTTTTATCCATCAAACCCCTTGACCGGCTCTCTACTGGACTTCGGTTCAGTTTCACAATTTGCTGCAGAAAGTGGGCAAGAATTTACAAATCAAACTATTCTATATATTTATAACTATTAGGATAAAAATTTCAGCTGTTTTAATCAATACTAAAAAATTAATTTATACAGCAAAAAAAAAATTAATTGCTTATAATTAAGTAAATTAAATTAGAGTTAAATAAAAATAAATGCAATCAAATTTAATAAATATTTACATAAAATTCAAATTACGTTTTTTTAAAAATTGATTCAGAGTACACTGCTTCAGCTTTCTTTCAATAACGAAACACGACAGGTTGCTCTCTCAGGCATATCATGATACAACTTTATAGCTGAAAGAATCGGGTTGTTAAGGGGTTCCGACTAGAGGCTATCTAAAAGAAATTGCTCATTTTGTTTCACAGTTATACATTTCGGTAATTGACAGAGAAATTTAAGATTTATTCTTTCAGTGGACCTTTTTGCATACAGTTATTAGTTTTCGAAATGCCAATAGCTGAAAGGAAGTCATTTTCCCAGTTATGAAAGATATCTGATTAGTAGGTTGTGAATATTTAACTAAAATAGAGATATCGGGCTGACATTTTTCCAAATGTAATACAAATGTTACATTTAAGTCGGAAATTTAATTTTGTTCATATGATCACCGCGAGCACGTTTGCAGCGGTAGTCTTTGGATCCGATTTTGCACCACACTTTCACACATATTGGCCGGAACATTGACAATTTCGTGTTCGATATTGTTTCTGAGTTTCTCATACGTTGTTGACTTGTTAGCATAAATCAACGATTTAACTTAACCCCATTAAAGGAAATCCAATGGCGTTAAAGCGGATGAGCAGCCGGATCATTTCTGGAAAATGCACTTTGCCGAACTTCCCCTTCAATAGAACAATTGTTTGACCAGCTATACTATGTGGCATTTGGCACCATCTAGGTGGAACCAAATATCACCAATATCAATTCCATGCAATTCCGGTCAAAAATAGTCTTTCAAGATGGTACGAGAGCGAACTCCATTGACCGAAAACTGGCGATCATTTTCACCAACAAAAAAATACGGTCCAATCACACCTTTTCCAAGGCACGGTCATTTTTCGGTCACGGTCACACCTTCACCAAGGCATGGCCACTTTTTGTAAATGCAATGGAGTCTCTTTAAGCACATATGCGTTTTTTGTTGCCTAATAATACATATTTTGTTTATTGACCAAGTCATTAAGGCAAAAATAAAATAAAAATAATAATTTTCTTCTAACCTTCGCAGAGCTCAATCGGAGAAGTTCTGGCACTTTCAATGATCAATAGGATTAATTTTCTTGAGTCAATAGGATATTGTAAGGGTGTATGCCAAGATCTCGGACTGCGAAATTCTCAACTCTTGTAAACGGTGTGTAATCGACTGATTTGGCTCATTGTGAACTGAATCACTTAGGTCTGCGATATGCTTGATACTTTGACTGGTGCATATTTTTACTGGCACAGGAACATTCAATTGTGAATAGGATCAAAAAAAAATCCAGATAATATTTATAAATTTCTACTAGACTACCGTTATATCCCACTTTTTCTTGTTTTGACTGTTTCAATTTGCAGATTCTTTGAGTCGGTTTATTATTTTGAAAAATGTCTTCCAACCAAATAGATCATCCAGACTTTTGTATGAAATGCAAGATCATGATAGTGAATAGTGATATATCTGCCTATGATCTGCTTGTGCGAAAAGTGGTATCACATAAAAATTTCGAAGGTTAAGGAACACGAATATGAATTTCTGCACACAACCAAAAAAAAAAAAGAAATATATCTTCGTTTTGCAATTCCTGCAGAACCAAATTCGCCAAATCTAAGAAACGTGAATCTCTGTTCATAGACTTTTGCGATGACGCCGCAAACTAAAGACAAAATGAAAGATTTATCAAAAGCTCATTCTTCTGCTGCGAACATAAGGGCTTTCACGATACGTATTTTATGTACATTTATGCTTCGAAAAAAATTTACTAGATTTTCTCGACTGATGTGAAAATGTCCGTAGATTGGTAGCCTTGGCTAGAAGGTCACGGAGGAGGCCATCAAAGTTATCAGTCAAGTGGGAAAGCGTAGAAGAGACTGCAGGCGAGCAACTGAGCAAGTGATTTTGCAAGGTCTAGTTTGCATTTTTTTTTCAGCAACAAAAGGTTGATATACGTACAGTAGGCAATCGCGGCCTTTGCGCGAACTTTGATTTTGCTATGCTGAATATTGCATAGTATTGTCAAATGTTCCTTTCATGTTAATTTTCCCTCGTAACTGTCATAAATTTTGACCATTTTGGTCATATTAATTCTAAACTGGAGAGTAGATCTGCTTTTAATCTTGGCAAATACGGCTCTTGAAGGAGAAAAGAATATTGGGGATGAGCACCTTTGTAAGGTAAATGGGAGGTACTCAGGCGAATAGAAGACACAGAAAGATTTGCGAGGGCGAATGTTTTAAGAAAAATAAGACGCCTTGATAGCCCTCTTGAATAGGCAGCGTTACAATCTAAGGCTGGGATACTGAGTCATCCAACTACAAAAAAGGACATACGGAAATTAAAAGTGAACAGATAGACAGTTTGAGCGATAAGACCTTTATTAAGAGCAAGAAATATGCAGTTCAATTCAAGGAAGGTTAACATTTTTATTTTATTTTATTTATTCAATTACGATTTCACCAACAAAATGGTTACTACAAAAAATACAATGAATTTATTAATAACAGTTAAACGGTCGGATAAGCCGACACTTGAAAATTTCAACAGTATGGTTAAAGTCGAACATTTGATATGCTGAGTTGAAGCTTCGGGCTATTGCGCAGGCAGGCTCATTTAATCCATAATTGGTTCTATGAAATGGGATGGATAAAGCGCTATGATGTCTACGCTCACCGTGACAAACACGAAAGTTTAACTTTGATAATAAAAACTCAGAGTTCACCTTTCCATTGAGCAACTTCGCAGCGAATAGAGCTTTGGAATTTTGACGTCTAGTTTCAAGAGTGTCCATGGTCAATAATTGCAAGCGGCTTTCATAAGGAGGTAAACAAAAAGGACCAGACCAGCGGAAAGAACTAAAAATAAAGATTAAGAATCTTTTTTGAACAGATTCAATTCGATCAATATGCTCCTTATAATATGGAGACCACATCAAGCACCCATATTCAAGGATCGGGCGAACCAGAGAGCAGAATAGGATTTTTGTCATCCGAATGTCATTGAATTCTTTAGACCGCCTTTTTAAGAAGCCAAGTGCATAGTTGGCTTTTATTATTATAGAGTCAATGTGGTCATTAAAAGTAAAAGCAGAGTTTATTATAGAGAATATTTATAGAGAATTTTTTATAGAGAATATAAGCTCAAAAGTTAGGTCATCTACGATAAAAATAACACTATCGTTTCAGGCTGAGTCAAAATACTAATCTTTCGTAATACAGTTGATTGCACATTATATTCGACATATAACATATCAAGATACACCATGCCTTATGCTGTTTTGACATCAGATACAAGAATATAATTGATGGCAAAGTTAAATGAATTCATTATTTCTTTTTCTTCCAAAAATCAATCTTATGATGTTCCCAAACATACGAAAGTTTTAATGATGACCATCATAGTCTAAAAAGCTATTATTCGCTGAAAACAATACATTCTAGCCAACTAAAGTCACTTGGTAATATCGACAAAAACCATGCTGACTTACCTTGAAAACGCATCTAGTTCCGATGGCCATATATTCTCTGGAAATTTCAAAGTTGCCAGTTGAATAATCCCTGCTAAAACGCTAGTATAAGCTCGTTTGATTTCATAAGTTGGTTCGCCAAAATGAAATGTTCTTGCCATATCAGTCGTTCCTTCTAAGTACTGGCCTCCGGATTCAATAACTATCGTACTTCGATCGGTAACTTCAATATCAGTTACATTACTCGGAGCATAATACGGTAACGAACTGTGAGGGCCATATGCTACAACAGTGCTGATTGACAGTCCTTCTGAATTGTCTTGTGATTTACGAGATCTATCGATTTCGCGTTTGATTACCATTTCTGTCCATTTATCACCGAGAGCGAACTGCAATAAATTGATGATTAATTATAAAAAGAATGAACATAAAGTTTTATCTTTGTGAAAAAATTGTATATACTTACTCTCTCTTCCAGATAACTCATTGCATCACACATTGCTGCAGCATCTTTTATATGCGCCGTATGCATGCCTGCTCGTTCAACAGAGTTCTTCTGTGCTTTCATGAAAATAATAGGCGATACGGCTTCGTGTATGATTGTTCGGTGAAATCCCGAATAGATCGCTTCTGATGCACCTAAATCAAAAGTGCATCGCGAAGGAATAAGGACCTTCCTCCAGTGCTGTGAATAAGTTCGTATATCCCTCCAGATCATATCGTAGTCTTTTATCCTGAAGAGAAATTAACAATTTGTTAAAATTTTTCGAGAGATGGTGCCACTGTGAAACTACTTACGTAACACACATATTGTTGTAACAGAATCCTGACTCTAAGTGTATTTCAACGTCGAGCCTCAACTTGTGCTTGTGTGTGTAGAGAACGATCGAATCATGTGCCACTACTAGATAGCCCTATACTGAATTAGTTTTCCGAATTGTCCAGAGTATCTAAAATTTCAATGAGTATTACCTTGAAAACGGGCGTGTAAGGAATGTCTGTTCCGCGTAGATTCAGAATATAGGCGACTTCCGACAATGACGTTACAACCATAGCGTCACATCCAATATTACGAAGAACCGAGCGTAGGGCAGAGATTTTCGATTTCCACTTTTCACCTGCATATCTCGTTTCGTGGACCCGGATCCTGTTATCTTCGACAGGAGGCCTTTCTGTGCCCCATATCACATCGATAAGGTTGTTGTTGACTTTGACTAAATTCAGAAAGTATTTGTGGTAAAGCTCTCTCTCCCAGTGCCTCCATCTGGAAAATGGTATCAAATGGGGATCGGCTCCGATTCGCATATCCGCTTTGAGGTAAGCCTGGAATTGAAGAATAATAAGTATTTTTCATATTGTAATAGTCATATGTTTGTCACCCCTAGCCAGTCCATAGCTGTTGTATTGCCATTGCTTGGGAAGATGTCCCAATCGCAATTAAGTTCGCCGTTTGCCTGTCGAATATATCGGTCATCCACCCATAGAGCAGCATGTTTGGCAGTGACAATTGCCATTCCATTGAATCCTGTAAATCCAGTAAGATATTGTAAGCGGCGATCTCGTTCAGCAACTTCCTCATTCTGGTGCTCATCGCTCGAGGGAATGATATAAGCATCGATCTCAGGACCCTCGATCGTAGCTCGAATCAACATCTGCTCACGCAAATTTTGCAGACGGGGTCGATACACGCTGACTGGTTGCAACTAAAAGTTGTGGAAATTTATTAGTTCTTTGGGGTTCAGCACGTGTTTTTGTTTAATTAATGCAGTATTCACATGGCAGACTCATGGTCTATATTTACACATCAATTTAAAATAACTATGCTTGCAGAGTTACTTGATAAATTACTTCTTCGGAAAATTTTCAATAAACAGATCAGCTATTTAAGAAATAGACAAACATCATAATCGACACCTGTTGGTTGCCTATACCATTTCATGGTTGATTTACTTGATGCATTAGAGCTCAAAGTCAAATCCTACTTGATATTTTGACAAATAATTGCAATACATCTTCCACGTCGTGGACTTGAACCAATCACAAACTTTATGACTCTTCTTTTTTTTTTGCAACAATCTCCATCAATCAGACATTGTTGGTTTCCCGCCGTCGTAAATAATCGAAAAACTAAAATTAATTTTTCAACTTGATTTTTCATGACTGGATAATGTTTATAGTTATAATTTCAAATACATTCAAACATTCCGACATTGAATTGGCATCGATCCAATCGAGAACAAACTAGGCCAAAAACATACAGCCGCAGAGAATATTCAAAATAAATTACTCGATCAAAACGTGGGAAGAATTCAAGCAAACATAAAAAATTGTCTTTGAAACTATTTTCATCGTTTTTCGGTCATGTTTTCCGCCTACACACAAATTATTTGCAATTATGTTGTATGATAATCATCAGTTTTTGTTTCACGGGAAAATTAATAGGGTTGGTATGTCATTTATTTGCATATTAATCTTTTGGATGTGTTTTTGAATCGTGATTTTTCTTACCACTTTGCCTTTCCTGTAGCCACATGTCTCACGTTCGATTCCAGTTGGTCGTTCTGCCAAACATTCGGAAAACAGGACTGAAAATTGAAGATGAGAAAGTGAGGCAAATTAATAATAATAATAACTGACGGGTTCATTATTGCGATTGTAATAATTTTACGCAAGCGGAATTGAATTTACTGTGATACAAATTATTGTATATTAAAATGAAAATCTGTTGATTTAAAAAATCAATGAAATCAATCAATGAGAATATTTTTCAGATTGATAAAACTTAAGCGAAAAAAAACTTAAGGGCATAGGAACCGCTGCAAAGACTAATTTTCTAAGAAAAATAGATTTTGAATGTTTGTTCAACCGAACGTGCTCTTTATTACGATCAATCTTTGCTAGCATTATAGCCGAAAGTATACTAAATCGCCCGAGAAAGTTTACAAATTTTAGAAATTGAAACATTTCTAGTGTATATTCATTGCAAACTCATTATCATTTGAACATTTAATGGTAGCATTTCTCAGTAAAAAATGATGAGCAGTATCATAGCTGGTAGCTCTATCTCAATACTTTAGCCAAAAGTTTACCAGATTTGCTTGGCGCATTTGATTGATAGATATGCTTAACGCACACTTTAAGCTTAGAGCAGAAATTTTCAGGAGAGTCAAGAATATCAAGAATTTTTCAGACGTGCCTGCTGCAGCTCTAGGGCTAACAGTACATTTGTCACATAATTCGCATGCGTATTTCTGGTAAACATTAATACGTCCAGTAATATTCGTAATGATTTGGTGAAGGTTTGACGAGAAGTTATCATAACTGAAAATTTAAAAAAATTTTAAGCATTCAGCGCCCATACACAGTTAAAAATTTCCAAAGCATTATCATAGCCAAACTTAAAATATTTTCGGTTTTAATGCTTGTTTTTCCCAACAAGCATGCAAAGCATTTTATTCCTCTCATACAAATATACGAATACCTAAATTTTTACTAAAATGCCTAACACCGCTAATACTAATTTATTTCGAATACCAGTAAAATATACAAGGTTATTCAAAATATACAGGGCCATTTCTGTATACTCCTCATTTTCTTCGAATATCAGTAAAGATGGAACATAAACAGCTTCCTTAACATAACCCCAAAAGAAAAAGTCACTTGCCATCAGATCACGAGATTTTCGTGGCCAGAAATGTAGGACAAGGTTTTGATTTCCCATGCGACCTATCCATCACTGAAGATGGAAGTCTCCCTCTGGTTGCAATGGTGTAGGGGGATTTTGCGAGCATTGTGTTGATTTACTTTTCTCCACTCATATGGAATGAACTTTTATCGCTGAAAATTAAGCGCAGTAGAAACCCGTCATCGTTCATCATATCTGGCATTGTAAGCGGTAGGGAATGTACAGCAAACATCGTACGAAAACTCGCCATACAGTTGGTTGGGGTATTTCTAGCTTTCTACTAGCTCTACTGTTTGACTTTCTTGAATTAGGAATAAAACGGTCTTCTATTCGTTTGAAATCATAAGCCCGTTCTTTTTCCTTTGCAGACAAATTCAGTTTGTTTAAATTACTTAAACCAAAGGTTTCTACTTTTTCAAGTGGTGGTAAAGAAAACTGAGGAATACCCTCTTATTTCGGTATGTACATTATTGATTTACAGTTTACATTTCGTGAAATACAAATTGATTAAATTGTCTAAGTATTATATAAGCTAGTTAATACCGTAGTGGCTAATTTTCAAAGCAAAATGGGGCAGTGCGGAAAATAGGCTCTAATATAAATGATAATAGAATGCATACTATCCAAATGCCAGTAGTACAAGAAATAATCGTTGGAAATACCTGGTTTACGCGGGAAGATAGTTAAAACATTAGCTAAATAGAGGCTACCACTTTCATTAAATAGACCATGCATTGATAGATGGTTGCCGCTTTAATAACCTGTTAAATGTTGGAACGTATTTGGATGCTGATGTTGATTCAGACGAACATCTCCATGTTGCAGTTTGCAAACCCAAATTCTCACCATCAGACGATCGAAACACTGGACACAAGTAAAAATTAAGACAGGGAGTCTAAAAGATACTGATGATCTGAAAAGCTCTAGGGTTACAACTCAAGTCAATAGCGTCTGGTTGTATCTGAAAGACGTCATCATTGGTATGGTTACAAATATTTTAACCCCAGTCGCAGAAATGGTAAGAATGACTGTTTTGGCGAAAATCATGCATACCGAGTCATGCAGCATTCTCACCTAGAGGCTCACCTCGGTCTGTGGTGGGAGAGAAAGTAGGTTCACCTACCCAAAAGAGCACAATGTGGGAGGAAAACTGGTTCACTGTTCAACCTGTAAGGACAAGGAGGAAAATCGGATTTATGTTCAGTTGAGAAGGTAGGTTAGGTTAGGTTTGACTGGCTGGCACAGGGCCACACATAGACCCATTAGTCCGTAGTGATACCACATAAATGGACCCGGAGAAGGAAAGTTCAATCCAAACGGCCATCGAAGGCCCCGGACTTTTTTGCAAACTGAAGTATGTCCTTCAGCCTCTGCTCTGCTACATGTGGGAGATCCACCAGCCAGGGCTCACCGAAGCAGCGCTGCCTGGTTCTCCCTAGTGCCGGGCAGTGGCACAGAAGGTGTTGGATTGTTTCTGAGACTTCCAGCTCTTAACACTTCCTACAAGGGTCGCTGGTTGGGAGTCCCGTTTTCGTGACATGAGCTGCTACAAGTCAGTGGCCGGTAATGATATCGACCAGCCGCTTGCAGTTAGTTCGCATTAATTTGTACTAGTCGCTACGAGATTGTACGACCCCCACATGATTTTGGTTAGCTTGCAGGTTTGAGTTGCACGCTATCTGCACATCACACCTTGCATCATATTGGAGTCGATTGAGTATTTGATTGTTTGAATTGGAGTAGGAATGTCAACCGATCCTGATAGGAGAAGGCTAGCCCCGTGCTTGGCTAACGCGTCCGCCCTCTCGTTTCCTTCAATGCCCTTTTGACCAGGAACCCAGAAAATTCTGACCCTTCTGTTGTTGCCCAGTCTATTCAGGGCCTGAATGCAGTCTAGTATACACTTCGGTTTGTATGTGTAAGACATCAAAGCTTTAACCGCCACTTGACTGTCTGTAAAGATGTTGATTTCCTCACTTGTGGTACCTCTGGCGTATGCTAGGTCTGCGGCTTTACGTATCGCAAAAACCTCCGCCTGAAAAATACTACAGTGATTAGGAAGCCTGAAAGCTACTTCCATTGTTGCATCTGCAGAAAATGTTGCAGCACCCACTCCGGCAGCTGATTTAGAGCTGTCAGTGTAGATGCTAAGAGTTGCTGCGCCCATTTGCTGATTCCACTCCTGATTCCAGTCACCTGATATCCCCGCTCGAACCCCAGAGTGGGGACCAAGAAGTCGGTGCTACTTGTGTACCCCCGCTCAATTCTACTATGGCCGAAGGGTCCTGCTTCGTAGTGTCCCGATTCCCTAAGCCTGACAATAGTTTTTGCGACAGCGCCCTTAACGAAGAAGTCAAGCGGAAGGAGATGAAGCAGGACATTCAGAGCAGACGAAGGAGTCGAGACTAAGGCGCCTGTGCTACAGAGAACGGCCAGCCGCTGAACTCTGTTCGTCATGCTGGCAAAATAAGTCTTATTCGCTGCTGGCCAGCAGACCAAGCATCCGTAAGCAAGGATAGGCCTGGCTATCGCCATATAGATCCAGTGCGTTAAAGCAGGGTTTGGGCCCCACGTTTTACCCAGCACTCTTCTACTGGCGTAAATCGCATTGCTTGCCCGCTTTACTCTCACCTCTTAATTGAGTTCAGAATCAATGGGCCCAATATTTTGATGAGCTCCTAAGCAACGAGAAATATAATCAGACAGATACCAATTTAACTGATTTAACATCCGATTTTTTCTTTGCGGCAGTCGATGTGTAAGCTTTTAAAGCGTGACCTAAGTTTATCCTAGTTTTTCATTGGTCAGAAAAATTTCGGCGGCAATTCTCTTTCTCAGCGAAAACATGTTGTAATATGGACTAAATATTTTTGTTTTTGCACTACAGTAGTATTCTCGCTACGATGTAAACGACTTGAAATTCTTGAAATTTTTTTAGCTCTTAGCATTTTATTTTATAATTATTGCCATGGCAACAGGATGTTTCATTCCGCAATGTAAAGTAAACTGACTCAATCCAAGTTCTTGATACTCGAGTGTTATGCAACGGTATATAGAAGGGGTTTGACAAAGGGCTGGTGCAGCTTTTTTTTGGTGTAGATAGAACATCTGATGTCACAAGTGTTTTAAATGAATTCACATCAATGAGATTGACAAAGAATTGTCGGTTTGTGAAAAAACTCATGACATGTTGCATTAGTTTTGCTGCAAACATAAACTTGATTAGTTTTAATGATTTTATGTGATACACTTAACCGTTGAAGCGATATACACTTGATCAATAACGGAAAGCTATCTGGTTGTTCAACAGTTTATATTTGTCTCTATGTTTGGCGAACGCTCAAGCTCAAGATATGGACGAAAAGATGCTAGTCCATGTATATTCGCTTCATTAGGTCTTATAACTGACCTGCCCAAAGATGAATATATTTCATAACTGGATTCGAAACAAGGGCCAGCATTGTCGCAATCGGCGCTTTATCCACTCGGCCACATAAGCTTCGAATATTTTTAAATTTAATATTCTAGTAAATTGTTTAGAATGCATTGACAACAATAAATATATTAAATTTTTATTTTGGCTAGCTAATTAGAATCGTAATAACCAAAAGTTAAATTTGTAAGCTTTAAATTTCCTAGAGTTGAAGTTGTTGTTTTTTCATCGAATCCACAATACACAATCATGCACTCCACTGATTTACGATGAAGTTGCTAAAGAGACCAGATCTAGAATGAAATCATTCAATAGCCACTACAAATCTTTACAATTGCTAAAGCATTGCAAGGTGTCATCACCTGCATTAACAAACAAATAAAAATGCAATCGAATCGATCTGAGCAATCTTGTGGTCTCGCGAAACCGCAGCAGTCGATATTACTATCTGCGGCTCATATTTTATCATATAGTAGTTGCTACATACCCTACGCCCAACGTAGGCGCACAATTTATGAGCAATGAGGAACAAAAATAATTTCAAATTCGAAATGGAAATGGAAATACTCGTATGTATCAGATATCACCATCAAATCTAAATCTATCGTACTCAATTGACAATATGTTGCAAGATGTAATCAAAAACTTACCGAAAGGCAATAACGCTATGAAAAGGGCAATCCAATGTTTGTAGGCTGAGCCCATGGTCGAATCAATAAAATCGACTGTTCCACACTTTCAGCCAGATGGCAGTTGTCGATCACACACTGAAAATAAAACAAAAATTGAAATGAAAATTTTTAGCATTCATAAATCATGGAGGCAATATTCCTTTTAATACAGTGAAACGAATGAATTAAGGTGATAATTAATTATTGACATTTAGTTGAATTTAATATTGCGAAAATAAATTAGCAGTAATAAGTTTTATGATGCGTTTGATTCATGCTAAATAAAGTTAGCGTTTACGAGCATGTTGATGTTTCATCGGACATATGTACATAAGTCTTCAGACGTGCAACATTTGAATTTAAAAAGAATATATGGTACTATGAAAGTTAGCAGGTAAAAGTTTATATCTATTTATTTTTAAATTTATCTGATTGTGATCATTATTGTGATCATAAGTCGATTGTGATCATAAGTCGCTCATGTGAATTGTAGAAATTTCAATAAAATAAATAAGATACTTGATTCGTTTTTCTAGTGAGTGTCCTTCATTGTGCCGTTTAATAGAAAGAGTGATAAAAAACACAGTTGGTAAAAAATAATATAATCATAATATCTTTACAGTGTCGTGATACATTTTTTTTTCAAAAAGGATAAAATCTTGCAGGAGCCCGAGCTATAAGAACAAGAAAAATCCATATAGACTCGTAACGAGTATTTACAAGGGGACCCCAAAAGTAACGAAACTACTTTTATAACGATTTATTTATTGCAGATATATACAAATAATTAGTTATCTCCTTCAAAGTACTGTCTATTAGAAGAAATCCACTTGTCTCATCTTCTTTTTCACTGAATGAAACATCACTGCAACTCTTCAACTGTGATCATAAACTATGATACTGTCTAAAGCAGTCGTCGAAGCCGTTATCACCTCATCCACAGTCAGAAATTGCCGCCCTTTCAAGTCTCTTTTCATTCGGGGGAACAAAAAGATATCACACGGAGTCAGGTCAGAAGAGTAAAGAGGGTGGGAATGTGTATCATGCCTGTGATGTGAGAAATTGACGAATTCGAAGAGCTTTGTGGGCAAGTACGTTATCGTGGTGAAGAAGCCACTCACCCGATTCCCACAATTCTAGCCTTGATCTTCGCATTCTCTCTCGCAGTCGTCTCAAAACTCCCAAGTAATATACTTGGTTCACCGTTTGATCCCTTGGGAAAAATTACTTGTGCACGAGTCCCTTGATGTCACAATTTGATCTGCCCTGCCTGGCTTTTTGTTAGGACGGGGCAAATTTGGAGTCTTCGATTGACTGGGTGTCTGCTTTGTTTCGGGGTTGTAGTCGTAGCACCAACTCTCGTCATCTGTTATGACCTTAGATAAGAAGTTAGCTTCAATTTCAAGCTCATTTTTCAGCTCCTGGCACACAATCAGTCGGTTGTTTCTTTGATCGTCTGTGAGCAGCCGAGGAACAAATTTCGCCGAAACAAGTCCCATGTTCAAATTTTCAGTCAAATGCGCCAAATTGCGTTCCAACTAATACCAGCTGCTTCAAATAATTTGTCAATGGTGTACGGACGATCTGCATTAATAAAACAAAAATATTACTTTGCAGGAAAAATCAAGCAGAGCGAACAAAAGCAGTTACTGACTGGCAGAGATATAGGAGAGAAGATGTGACCTCAGTCATCACCCCACCGTCCCCCATATGAGGACACTGAGAGCAGTCTCGCTACTTTTGGGTCTCCCCTCGTAAATATCAAATATATATAAAAATAAAAATCATCCAACATAAAATAACAGATACAAAAAATAAAAGCATCGAATCACCTCAAATAAAATGTTTTTTACTTGTTTTCGGTGCACAATGATTTCTTGGTTGAAAATATCATCAGCTTCTTCTAATGAGGTATTTCTGGTGGGAAATCGTTCTTATAGGTAAAGCTGGTCAGAATGGCTATTTATACTTCTGTCTCAAGCGGTTCGAAGTTTTGTTCCACAAAGTCTGAAAAACCTGTAAATTTTTCTCCGTTGCTTCCGACTCCGGGACAGGGCTACGTCCTAATTGGAAGCTTTTTGATTTTTTGGGTGTCAACAAGTAAGTGATCTCGTTAAAATATGTTTGGAGCTATGCACAAATGTTTCACTTAGTGACACTATACCTGTGCCTCAAAAAATTTGTTTGACATCGTAGTTGCCTGCAGCAACAAAAACACTTCCAAGAGAAATGAAAAGAAGAGAAGTAAAAGGCGACTAACAGTGGATTGAATAGGGACAAATTTGTTATGGTACCCTTTAAAGCAGACGGGTGCTTATTATTAGGAAAAATAGCTCTATTTTTTTGGTACATTATATTTTAATTATATCAGAGATACAACTGCTCGGAGAAAGATTACTTATCGCTGAGTTATCTGAAACTGATGTTTGTTGATTTTGAGCAGTCTCAAGTCCTATGCTCATCACTTCGTCAAGCGAGGAAGTTTTTTTTTCAGGTTTTGCTTGAACGGAAGGATATTCCCGATGTCATTGTACGCTGCTACACCATTTCAGTGAATTGTGTCCCACTTTCTTCTTTTCAATTCTTGCGATAGAAAAAAGAGGGAGGACACTCTTCAATGAAATGGTGTAGCAGCAATGAAAAGTTCTTTGTATTACGCACAGAACTGACTGGAGTAAAATGCAAGTTCTCTTTATCCAAGATCTTTCAGATGGTAATTGCAGCTATGCCTAATTGCGACCAAAAGTTGCGAGTTTGTGTTTATTCATTTATTTGAAAATCCAATTAATTACAAAAAATAGTAATACTTAAAATCAACCAGAAAGAGACTAAGGAACACTCGTCGGGAATCTAATGAATCGACTTTGAATAAGGTCAGACGATCATTATATCCACAGTAAAGGAAGTGGAATTTAAACACATCATCAAGATATTTATAGCGGGGAGACCACACTTGACAACAATATTCTTAGATGCTACTAACAAGTGAAAAATATATGAAAAGAGATGAAACGATAGTCAAAGAAGCAGAACACCTAAGGATGCGCGATGCGCCGGTTAAATTTGTACTATGGATCAAGCAATACATCAAGGTCTTCAAAATTATCAACAGCCGTAATAGAAGATCCGTATACCAAGGTCTTCAAAATTGTCGTAATATAAGATGCGTCATATATTAAGGGATAGATTTTATGCGTATAAGACATTTAGATATATTCAGAATAAGTACATTGTCAGAGCAGCAGTCGCATAAACATAATTTTGCAGCTGAAAGCAGTCGTCGATAGATTTAATTACTTTGAACACCTTGAAGCCATAAGTGAATTAGAGGTAGGGAGAACGAACAGAAGAAGAAATATCATTGACTAACACTAAGAATAATAATGGACCAAGAATCGAACCCTGACGAACTTCAGAAAGCGAACAAAAAGAGGAAGAGATGGTGGAATGCAGTTAAAACAAAGGTATGATAATATGGAAACTAAGCCAAAAGAAGGAAACACTAGAACTTTACCAAGGCAAAGAATGAAGGAAATGGGACGATAGTTGGAAATGCAGCTGGAGTCATCAGACTTGTGGATGAGTGATATACAAGCAGATTTCCAACTGGTTAGAAAAGAGCCGGAAGAGAAGCTAAGATTAAATATAAAACACAAAGTAACACACAAGGATGTGACTTGGCTAAAAAATTTGGTATACCATCAGGACAGCAAAAAACATTGTTGTTGTCCTGATGGGATTGTTGACATCAAAGGGTTAGTGTGAAGGAAAGAGAGGGAAGACAAAGCAATATCGGAAACTTTACAAGCCGAGATTGGATTACGTTAGGAAAAGAATACAGAAAATGATTTTGCAAAGAGGTCGTAAATTTCTCATGAATTAGAAGCAGTGGTATTATCAAGGAATGATCATAGTATATCAGTGGTATTATCATAGTATTACCAAGGAACCAATCGGGGAAACAATGGGCAGTTTTAAGGAAATGAACATAAGACTAGAAAAGTGTTTGTTGAGAAGAGCAGGTAAAGGACTCAATGCTTGCAAAGTAATCGCAAAGAGCCTGATTGGCGGTAATCCTAGCAGCAGAACCAAGCTTCGAAAATTCAAGGAAGTCATCATAAGTGTCTGCAATTCTAAGTCTAGCGCGAGCTGCAACGTTAGCGTTGAAGGCAGAAGTCACACTAAATCGAAACAAAGGAGCGGTATTGGTTTTGCGAGAATGGCTAGAAGAAGTGAAGTGGAAGATTCAGTTAGAGAAGAAGTTGTGAAGTTTGAGGATAACCTCACAACAAAAGGCGAACCGGCTAACCGAGTCGTTTTAATCGTCATACTAGCGGATTCTGCTTTATGGTGGTTAAAGCGTAGACTCGAGAAGGAGCTCTACTGGTCTGAAGATCAATATAAATTGCGACTGACAGAGGAGGACGATGTAAATCAGCTTGGAAGTAAGGAATGGGATTTAATATTGCTAGAGGGAATATTAGATAGAATGAAGTCTAGTATTTTAGTATTTTTATTTAGTATATTATATTGGAGACAGAATTGCATTGTAAAATAGATTTTGTTTTCTCAAAGGATGAGATAATCAAGGAAATTTTGTTGAATGATATTAGGAACGAAAACTTACAATTCCAAACTAGGTTCGGTTGGTTGAGATCAACATGTATTAAAACCGAGTCAAAAGGGAAGCTATTGTCGAAGATGCTGCATAGCTCATCGAAGAATTTGCCATAAAATGCAACTGAGGAATATGTCTCTGTGTGTCTTCACGTATTTGCTTGTACCATTGTTCCGGCTGAATATCATAGTAACACCAACTTTTCAACCGTCCTCTTCCAACAAGCTTGTTCTCCACTCGATTCAACCATTTCAGCCTTTAAAGCTCCCATCCTGGAAACACATAGTACCGCCGCTCTCAGGCTTGAACTACTTCAAGTATTCCGCGGATTCAGTATTCATCATCAGCTGCAGAGCACTCTGTGTCTAAAATCAACGTTGTAAAAGTTTCAAAACTCCTTCAAGTCCTTTTTGGATATTATAAATGGTAATCAAGAAATCATAATGCTTGTACCATTGATTCGATTCAATTCTTTTCCCAACAACAAAAAATATATCAGTGCTTTATCAACAATTTCTATTGAATATGTTTACGACTTTGAACTATTTACGTTCCTAACCGGAAGCTCTGTGAAATTTAAAATCTTTGTAAACATCACCTATCAAGTGGTATAAAGTTGAATCTGCAAACATAATTCTATTTATCGGAATGAGTATTCAACATCATCTCTGACTAGTCTCTTTTGTGACTTGCTGTTAACACTTTTCGGAACGTAGTTTTTCTTCTAAATTTTATTTTTGCCGCCTGAATATCATCATTGAATTAGGTAGATTTTGAATGAATCAGTATTCTTTCGTCGATTACCATATGCTGACCAGACAATTGGAACACGTCCAACAGTTTATTTAAGAAGAAATCCGTAAAAATCATCGTACACTTGAATTAATGTAAATGTTACAATACGATCGTGATTGGAGATGATGATGATGCAAGAAGAAGGGATTACAGTTTGTTTTTAGGATGTGCGAAAATCGAAGAGTGTTGAAAACACGTGAATTATCACCCGATTTAAAATAAGATTGAATCTATTTCTGTGAAGTGAAAGAGGTGGCTGGCGTACACGTAATCGTAACAGGAAGTAGAGTGTGGTGTGATCTAAGCTAAAAACGTTGATGGTATATGTAAATTGTAAAATTTCTTTGATGCTAGGAAATTGTTTTCCGAATGTATATTTTCATGGCAGATTATTAAAATTGCGTCCTGGATATGTAAAAAGGAGAGCAGCTTCAATAGATAGTTTTAAATGGTTTTACATTGTGTACATGGCTTTATTATTTCAAATGCCCGAGAAACTCTCGAAGTAAAACAGAAGTTTAAAAATGAAATAGCAAAATCATTTGCTGATATTCCAATTTGTAACTTAATTGCTCAAAGTAAAATTCAAAACGAATGGAAGAAAGGCAATTTTAATTTGCTTTAAAAGCATTTTTCCACTTCATTAAAAACATATATAAATTCTACTTCACAGATGCTGGCAATAGACTTGCTTTTGAGAAATACTTTTGATAATTTTTTTACTTAAATTGGGCAATGAATAATGATAAAAATATGTGGGTTCGTGTCATTATAATTACAAGTATATAAATGAACAACTTGTAATAGACGGAAAAAAAATTGTGACTTTTTTCCCCACAAAGAATTTTTAAATTAATGAAATTAAAGAAAAAAAATCATAGTAGTCCGAATTCATTGAGTGATTCATTATCATCGGCGCTACAACTGGGGTCCGGTCTTGGCCTCCGTTAACAGTTTTTTACATCCGGTCTCGATCGCGAGCCGATGTCATCCAATTTTGCACCCCTAAACTCCGAGCGTCCTGGTCAACGCCATCCCTCCAGCGCAGGCAATTTCTCCCACGCTGTCGTCTGTCGTTAAATCTGCCGCAAAGGGCTTTCCGAGCCGGATCCTCTTCACTCCTTCGAGCTAGATGTCCTGCACACCGGAGTCTTTCGAGCTTTATCTTCGTAATTATATCTGTTTCTAGGTAGATAGCGTACAACTCATGGTTGTAGCGTCTCCGGCATCGCCCTTCTTCACATTTGAGAGGCCAACGATTCTCCGTAAGACTTCCCTCTCGAACGCGGCTAAGAGGTCAGAGTGCCTTTTGCTGAGCACCCAAGTCTCGGAGCCATACGTGAGTACTGGCAGGACCATGGTCTTGTACAGCAGGAACTTTGATGTTCGGGTGAGATTTCGGGATTTTAAGAAAGGTAGTTCGGTCCGATAAAAAAGCGGCAATAAAATTTGTCTGCATTCTCTTCTGATGAGCTTAATATTACGTTTTGTTTTAATTCTGTGGAATGAATTTTTGATCTGAAATAGCTCAGACTATTTGATGAATGGTAAACTATTAAGTAAGACTACTGCGGCATTAGCTTCAATGAAATTTATTGATTTACTAGAATTTTATTAGATTTCGTTATAGCTATCCAGGAGCGAAAATGGCTCTTTGCAGCCGTTTTAAAAGTTAACTCTAAGAAAGCTAAGCTTGGTCATAATTATCTGCGGCAGATCTTGAATAATATTTTTTTTGAAAAATCTGTTTTTTGTTTTTCGTGCAGTGATATCTTGATAAAACTTTTGTTTGAATGCAATCGGCACATAAACAAGAACAAAGATAGAAACGACACAGCTATCACACAAGGCACAGAAGTTACTCCGCTCGTCTCTCCAAGAAGTTTAAACAGCTACGGTACAAGCCAGTACTCATGTGTTCGTCGGAAACAAATATCTATCCTCCGATTTTTATTTGGTCTCCGACATGAGGATGGAAAATTCCTTCACTCATACAATAATGAAATATATGAGCTATATAATCATCATGAGGTCACTCATAGGATCAGGTTCAATAGGCTGCGAGGGGCTTACCAATTAACTCGCATGAAAGAAGAAGTTCCAACTAGGAAAATTTATGGAGATAAGATAGTTGGAAAAAGATGCCAAAATAGGCCCTGCTTTCATTGAAGCGATGGCGCACACCAAGACACCAAAGGCATACTGGAAATATCAAACTGATGCAATATCGGAAAGTTTAGAACTCTCTTTGGCAGCAGGCTTAGAGCAGACTGCCGGTTGTTGATTAGTTGATGATGAAAAAAAAATGGAAAAAGAGCATAAAGTGATATTTGCAACAGTTTTGTTTCTTTAAATTACGATAAACTTATTTGGTGCGGAGATCTCTAGGCCAATTGCCTTCCCGCAACTTTTATTGCTGCATGAAGCTCTATTTGCAGCCATCAATCTCCATATATGACTTTCTTTCGGTGCATTTTGTCGCTAATTTGCTTTTTCTAGTCTCCGTAATAATATTCGGTACAAATTTAGTTTGATGTCAATATTACCTCGATTTGGATGTTTTACATCGATGTCGAATCGACAAGCTCCATATATGCTTTGCCTTTTGTCTCTTGAGTCGTTATTCGTATCTTTAGAAAAGGACATGAATAGAGGCAGCGAAAAGTAGTCAAAAATTTGATATTACATTTAGTGAGACGTTTAGACATGAATTGATGAGAATTTTTTTTTCATTGACAAACAGAAACGTTTATTTTCGTTGATTCGTTCATGAACAACTCAAGCCAATTTGTTGTAGAAGTTGGCAACGTATTTACTTTCATGGAGGTATAGTCTTCTAGTTACATGCACTGATTAGAATACGCATAGATTAGTTTGTTGGAAAAAGATGATCAAAAACGCTTCGCTCGACGCTACCGATGCTGGAACTAACCTCCTAATAAACCCAATAAATAGAGACCAGAGGCCACACCAACAGAGCCTGAACCTGTAGAAACCATTGTAAAGAAGATTTTCCAACCATTTTGGCTAATACTTCAAACTAGAACCAGAAATATCCACTTAGTAAGATCAAGAAGTACGCAAAGACTGGTATACAAAACAAGGTCATGATGTTACTACTGTGTTTCTCAATTGACACCCGATAGCCATCGGAAATCCACAAAATGAAATTTTTTCGGACGATAATTGACCCGATAAAAAAAACTCGACCTTGGCATGACTCTATGCAAACAATTACTTTAAAAAAAAATGCTGATGAAACCTGTTTCGAGGCATATTAACGTATTCGTACACTCTATTCTTTAAGTTTGCATAGCAAAATGTTGATTATAACGTATTATAACAGTCATGAATCCGAGTGCAGCATATTGGGCCAACCAACTTCAATTATGACAAAAATAAGATACGCTACATTTTATTTAAAAACATTTCATTTTTTGGCCGGAAAATTGTACAATCTTGTACGAAATCACCAAACTACATCTTTCGCGGAAACACGGGTTCGAAAATTCATTAACAATGTGGGTTTTAGCGTAAAAAAAACACTTTTTTTACGAATCTTTTTTAGAAATATGGCTAGAGCAAATTTATTTAAACTTTTTGTGCATTATTAATTATCATTTCAACAACATTGTGTAATTTTTATGATGTGAAGACATCGACAAACAAACCGGTGTCTAGGTTTTCCAAGAACGTCTTTGGAAAAAGACGATTTACGGAGTTCACTCTCAGCTAAAATTATCGGAAATCAAAGAACATCAAAATTTATTTAAAGTATCATCAAACCGTCCCCGCAACGTTCTCTGATTTCTATTTTTTTAATTTTGAAATTTTTGGTGGTCATTTGAAGTGTAGGTGGAAAACCCCCTTAGTGTAAAAAAATTATTCTAAAACTTATCGTTGAGGGAGGAAGTTTTTTTACATGTAGAAAGTGTGTGCCAAGTTTGAAATGAATCGGTAATGTGGTTTTTAAATGGCAGTGAACACGGACTTTTAAAAAATTGTTTTGAGAAAATGACTCCCAAACTCCGAGCTGTCGGAGCAACAATTATAAAGGGAATGGGACTTAGTGTTCAATAGCTTCCAGAGTTTTGCTCTGATTGACTTCAAATTTTGGGACTGTTTTTTGCTTTTCACAAGTGCTAGTCCTTACAGCCCCCACCCACCCCCTTAAGCTATGAAAATCCTATAATTCTACCCTCGTTTGAAGTCTAAGCTTCAGCTTTGTTTCTCATTTTCTTTTCTCTCTTATTGATTTTTGTTCCTTAACATTCGATTAGTTATTGCAGTAACTTTAGTAATTAAGGCAAAAGTTAATTTCTAATACTCGTATAAATGTTCAACCAGAGTTTTTGTTAATATCCCTTTGAATATGTTGTGAATACATTAATCGCATGTACGAAAGTAGATCTAAAAAATCAAATATAACTGTAAAGATATCGATCTAATTCTCTTAATTAAGTAATTATGTATTTATTAATATCCATGATATATTAATGAATATAAGTGTGCCAAGTAAATAATTAGTTTCGAAATATTAATAAATTTAAATTCTTGCCAAGAGGATACTTATTATTTTTCGTATATAATTTGATTATTCAGATAGTTACACTGAAATGAAGAGCACTAAGATGAAGAACAGAGGTACTTTTTTGATTATAAGTAATGTTAAGTTTGTAATCAGAAGTTTTCATTCTAGTTTTTTGCAATGATTTATATTAGTATTTCAAAAAGAATTTGTCATGATCTTTTTACATACAAAAAATTGATTTTGAGACAATTTGGGAAAAAAAAACATGTTAAACCCACAAATGAGTTGATTGGCTTGATGAGATTTTGACTTTGAATTTATATTTCTTTTAAGTTGTTTTCAATCACTACAATTTTAACAACTTTAAAAGATAAAACAAAATCTATTCGTATACTTCTCTCTACTGCAGAACTAATTCACATATTCATATTTTATATTCAAGGATGAAACACAAATATTAATTATCGCTATTGAAAAGCGAATTTCACATGAAACCGTTACATACTTGTACCTAAAAATGCTTAAGTATTTGAATTCAGCCACATTTCCTAAATGATATTCGTCAATATATTCGTCAATATATATATATTTTGCCTATTGGGGGTCCTCTTTCGTGTTTTCCTCGTGGTTTTTGTTTTCGTCAGGTTAATTTTCTGGCCTAATTCTTTTGCTTCGTGGTCAAGTTTCAGCAGGAGTTCTTTGGCGGATGTAAAAGAACGTGACAAGATGTCATGTCAGAACTTTTTCTATGTTAATGTATGAGAAAAGAGTTTTCAATTATTTTTACCATGTATCAATCCCGAAAAAGTTTATTTTCACTTATTTATCGTAAGCAATTTTTGTGTTTGTTTTACATGAAAAAATTTTGTGGTGCTATTTTTTCAAAAAATCTTCATAGCTTTCAAATTTATATTTCTTCTCGTTATATTTTGGGGTTTATATTGTTTAACGTTGTGTTTCTGTACTACAATTTTAACAGCTTTCAAATATACAACAAAATCTACTCGTATATATACGTAATTCACGTTTACACATTTTATAGTCAAGGATGAAATACAAATATTAATTATCGCTATTGAAAAGCGAATTTTACATTTAATATTTATTTACATGCTTATATCTTAAAAAATGTTCAGAAATTCTTCCCACGGTCTAAAATAAAACTGGATTTCCTCTAAAGTTGAACAAATATTTAAAATGTAAATATTGTCATTCAGTTATTTCAATGCAGCTTTCTAAAACTTAAATTAGCTTTGAAATTACTGCCCGTAACCACATTAAATTTTCCGTTTCATATCTATTAAAATCGGTTGGCTGGTTTATATTTGCAAAATAGAAATAGATTTCAGGAACTGTCCACCCAAATCACGAATTTCAGTATTTGAACAGACAAATAATGTCAACAAAAAAAAAAATCAACAATTCCATTTTGGTAATGTTATGATTACTCAATGCAATTAAAATCATGCTTGAAAAGGCACGGGACCACACACATAATCATTCATTCTCTCCGACTACAATTGAACTTATCCAATTAAAATATTTAGTCATTGAATTAAGTGGTTAATCAATCCATCCAGAACAGAGCAGGCCAATTACCAGGAAATCGCCAAGATCAATTCAATTTGAAGATGTGCTGTTCGTTTCGCTTGAATTCCAATTCGAAATGTGAAAACAAAGATTTATGCGCTGCTGCTGCTGCGGTTGAAGAGGATCTTTGAATCAAAAACTTATTTTTGGCTGCACACTCAGCCACTTTTCACCTCCCTCGAGTTTTGTCGTTTTTCACAATGATAATTTTTGAATATTTTGCAGAACATCTTACACACATCAATTGACACTGACCGATTTCATTTGAAATGACTGACTACAAAAACAGATAAATTTAACACTTTTACTGATCGTATCGAAATTATGCACCCTTTGACAAGTTTCGTTCGTTATTTTTTCAAACAATATTTTTTTCGCACGCGTTCCGACTCGAAAGCTCGATGCACCTCCGTACCACCCACAAATCACTCCAATTATCACAAGCAAGAATTTGTCCAAAGACGCTGAGCGTCTTGTCGCAACGATATCAAAGTCGAAACTGGCACAGATTCAGATGTTCAGAAGAAAGCTTGATCGTTTTCTTCGGAGATGAAAATCGGCGGAAAACTTGAAAAGGTATGTGAAAAATGAAAACATATGCCAATAAAATTTATGATAATTGTGCCCCAGTGTCTGTTCTTATAGTCGTAGTCAATCTATAGCAGACTTAAATGTGGATGATGCCTACATGCATACGTTGTTCAGCTGATTCGACCCATAGTGCCAAATTTGGCGACCCAATGTAAACCAATTTGACGCGAGATGAAAACGTTGTATGTATTCTAATAATACGAGAACGGATCACAGATTATTGCTCAAGGTTAATTTCATTATGTAATCTTTGACTTGACTATATTCGTCACTGGCATGCAGTTTATAGCTTTTGTTTAACGCAAATAATTGTTTGCCTCAAGTGCACGTGGGCGATTAGATAATTTTATGTTCGGATTTTAAATTAGAAGAAGAATTAAATTAAGATGGCTAATTAGCGATTTTTGGCAGATTTATAGAGTGTGCTTTGATTTTTATGTATCGAATTTGTAAAAGATATAAACAAATGATTTTATTACATAAGTTCAATCAATGCGCGCCTGTTTAACCATTTGGACGTAAAAAGTTTCAAGAATACATGGTCTATTGATAAGCAATGATAACTAAGGTATATTCTTCAAGAATTAATCCAAATTATTGTATAAACTATGATATTATTTTACATTTTGATCTGTCATCGCTTTCCTGTGCAAATTACTTAATGAGTTTTAGCCTCGACTTACTATATTTTGATACTTTACTTGGAGCTCATGATAGTGCCACAATAAAAATAAAACAAATCTTTTAGTGGAGGTTGAACTGTTGAAAAACTAACGGAAAACAAACTATCTACAAACAAACTAAGAAGTTCAAGAAAAGTTCCTTCAGCAGTATTGAAATGTATCCTAGAGGACCAAAATCTAACATGACCAGATAAAATCTTTGGTTTCCGAACTACATGTGCTGAACTATCTGGTCCGGTCATATTCGAGATATTGGCCTGTATCACTTCTGTAATTGGCTTCCAAAAGTCTATTCTACTTTTGCAGCAATAACATTCTAAATGTTCATTGCTGGCAACACTTTTTTAGAATTGCACAGCAAATTTTTCCAACATGTCTGTGCCCACACATCGTACCTATCGTGTGGACAATTAAATTATTGGCACACCAGCAGAAGTATATGTATAGCCTCATGCAATATATTTATTCTTATAATTTTTTTATTTATGTTTTTTTTTAGTTATTTTCTTTCGATTCCACTTTTGAGAATCGCCCAGCACCACTTATCACTAAATGACCATATTACCAATCATTAAGCAGATCGCTAGTTTTTTTTCGCTTTATTCTAAAATGATGTAGAGTTGTCCGATATAATACATAATCCCCTTGTAAAAGGTCGCTTTTCACGTTGAAAAAGAAGAAGAAGATAACTTTTTTGAGATGTCAACTTTAAAATCAAAATATTAAAAAAAAATTACATGTAGCTTTTCCGTTTATAAGAACATAAAAGAGGCAACTTACACTTAAAAAACTTTCAATTTCTCCATTTTTCAAAAACTAATTGCTTTGAGTGACAGTATTCATTATTTACGTAAGGGCTGTGTGTAAGCAAATTTTAAATTACTAATTTAAGTATAAATGATCATTTGTAAATTAGTAATGTAAGTGCCTGTCTGTCTAGGCGCTAAAGTAAAATTTATCCCGCTTTTATGCTATTCCTTCCCACATTGGGCGCTGTCTCCTCCTTAATTTTTTTTAGCACTGAAGATGGTAGATAGAGAATGGTAAAACCCAATATAGAGCTAAAAACCTACATGGGAGAACGTGGTGTCTTCCGAAGAGAAGAATACGTGGAAAAACCTCCACAAAAGTAAAAAAAAAATTAACAAGGAGACGATGATTCCAGTAAAAAATTCACGAAGACCTACATAAAATGAGATTCTGCTTCATCTACCTTGATGATATTTTGGATAGTTTCGACTTCCGAAGATGAACACATTATTTACCTAGAACATATATTCAAATGATTTGCGAACCATGTGCTCATTATAAACCTGATCACCTCTTTCTTCACACAGCTGAGATGCAGCAGCCACTCGACCCCTATCTTTGTGACTCTAAGAGAGATGGCTCTAAAACAATCTGGTCAATTGAAGGTAAAGCTTTCGACCACGCCAAAAGCCAGTCTATTATCCTTTTCGGACGTCAAGCTTGGTATATTCGTAGATATATTAACCACCACTACTGATGCTGCTCGGCAAAAAAAAAATTCAAGGGGTTTTCAAGGCTTTTGGCAACCCTTATTTTTTTATTCGGCTAAATTGAATGACACACAACGGAAATATAGTGTATTAAAACCGTAAACTCCTAATGATTTATCTGGGAATTCACTATTTCCGATACTTTTTAAAATTTCAGAGATTAACACTCATTTTTGCCTTCAAGCAAAAGCCAGAATAGCCTATACTCTGTCAAATTAGACATCTAAGATGCATAAATGGACTCACTCCTCATATTCATCATATCTCTGGTTGTAACAACGTTATTCGCAATAGCCTTGTTTCTTCTTTTATCGCAATAGCATTGTTTCAAAAGTCAAATAAAGAGTTTTAAGAGATCCAAAAGAATTTAGAAAAGCCCTATAGAAACCAAGCTATCTTTGGTTCGACATTACAAACTTTGACATTATTTGTGACACCATCACACAGCCTTCAAAAAACATGTGCTCCGGTTGAAACACAACATGGCTCACTCTGGTATTAGTGCTTCACGGAAGCACATGGCCTTCGATGAACAAGGATATTGTTACTTGGGTTCAAGAATGTCTATCTTGTTAAAAATGTAAGGTGACCAGACACGTGAGTAAACCTGTGCCGACCTTTCCTACGGTTTCCGAACATGTGTGTGCTAAGCTCATTTACATCAACGTAGTTGATCCTTTAACACATTTTCAGGGATATACATATTGTCTTATAATTAGCGACGGTTTCATTTGTTGGCCTGAATCAATTCTTTTGGGCCAGCATAGCTGCCAATAGATGTTCTTCTGCTCTACTGAGCACCTGTATTGATCGATTCAGAGGTCTTCAATATATATGTATATATCGATATATCTTCAATTATTTTAGTTGTTTGCAGATCTGACGATACAAGCAGCTCGATTTTTTTTTTTGGTGTGTGCGCCAACAATGAGAGGTCTCCTGCAAAAGCGAAAGCTGTAGCTGGTGATTCTTTGGAAGCAACCTTCATTTCCAATTGTGCTGGTGATTGTCGTGTTGAAGGGAGGTTTCAGCATACGTTGTACCATAGGAATGGAAGTGAAGCAGTTATCACACGTTACGGTCCGATTCGTTCCGTGGATTAGCTCCGTAACTGTACGGAAATAATATTCCGATATTGACTCGGTCTGCACTATAGTTCTGGTTTTCCCTAAGTATGGAATACCAAAAATCATGTAAGACGTGCAAGCATAATTCAAAGTGATGATTTTTAGTTCGTATTTGACCAGTTTCGATTTTATATATGTACATCCGGAATATGCATCATCCCCGAAAACTAAGTAACTGCTCGTCAAATGTGCAATACTGATGTGTATAATTTTTAGTACAGGTGCTAATGAAGATATCCCATACTTTACGAATTGGAGATAATCTATCGTCAGCTCGTCGAGTACCTTTTGCATCAAATCGTAGGAACGAGGACAGAAAAATGAATCTTGCTCTCGCCATGACGCTATGGAAGAATGTTAAACCGTTTCGCTTTCGATTCGCTTTCCATAATCCTGCATGATACAGAATTCCGACGAATGCCTTCAATTTATCGACGTCAGGGTGATGGTGATACGTCTGTAAGTCTTTCTTTTCAGCAATAATCTCAGGACAAGTCTCTTTGATTCTGAAGTTCGTGCATTCAACGATTACTTTGAATAGTTCGCTTGCCAACAAAACGTCCCAGAATTCGCTAACTGTTATGTAACTGTAACTCCATTGAAAGCCATACATCCCCATACCAAAATAGAACCACCACCATGCTTCACAGTTCCTACCATATTTTTCGTATCTAGCTTCGTAAGAGGGTTTCTGCGCACTTTTGCTCGTCCATCGTGAGAAAACACATTAAACTTGCTTTCATCTGTGAATAAGACGCGTTTCCAAAATTCAACATCCTTATTCAAATGTTCTTTGGCGAAATTTAATCTTTTTTCACGGTTTATGTCGCTAACGAAGAATTTCTTTAGTTAAATACAACACACGTAACCCGATTTCCTTAACTGATTTCTGACTGTATCTAACATCTTTTTTGTAAATAGATTTTATTGTTGCTTTGATTTTCGTCGCCGGTATAAAAGGATCTTTCTTGACTTCTCGTTCGATTATTCGCATATCACGTCCTGATAATATTTTCTTCCTCCCTGAGCGCTGTTTATTTTCTAAGCTTTTATTTTTGCAGAACCTGCCTATTATCTTCCAATCAGTGGAAATGGGCATATTAACGATGGATGCGATTTCCTTGCATGGAACGGTCTGGTTATGAAGCCGAAGAATAATTTTTCTTTCATCTAAAGAAGTATTTTGTCTCATGTTGGTTAAATAGTAATATTAATGAAGACCTAAACCTGAGGATTCAGAAATTACTTTCTTTGACGAATGTTTTCCTCCAATCGCGTCTAAAATTGATTTTCAATGATGAAAACAACTAACAATGGACTGCAATCGCTGATAAAATTACATATTTTCAATGAATCACTTTTTCTCGGTATGTTTTAATCTAACGGGTGACAACTAAAAATCTGCACTGAAGTTGAAAGTTAGGAACATAGTCTAAAAATACGTATTTTGGCTCAATGGATGCATCAAATTATTTTTACTAGCTCTGGCAACACAGTTTAAAAGCAAAATGCCATTACTTGCAGTATTATAATATCGAAATGGCGTCGGAACAAGAACGGTTGCGCGAGCGCATTGTACGCTTTTACGAAAGTAATTCGGATTATGGTAAAAAGTTTATTGTGGACCATTTTGTGTTGGAAAATGTACCTAAACGAACAATCTATAGTGTTTCACAGCGATTAACTGTAAAAAGAAAAGTTGGTAGTGGCCGGAGACCAAAAGTTATGGACGCTAAGAACATTCGAAAGCTTAAAAGACTTTTTAACGACAAAGATAACATCAGTCAAAGAGACGCAGCAAGAAATTTCAACTGTTCACAGCAATGCATCTCGAAAGCTTTGAAAAGATGTGAAATTACTTGCAAGCATAAACAAAGGGCACCCAAATACACAATAAGTGAAATCGCGACAATAAAATCTCTGTGTCGTTGGATGTGTAGAAATTTTCGCGGAAAATCTCTTGCTTTGGACGACGAAAGCTATTTTGGGTTAAGTCGAAGCCAAATGCCAGGAAATAATATATTTTACACATCTGACCCGTCTACAACTCCCCCAGATGTAAAATATAAGTTCAAGCAAAAATTTGAACCGAAAGTTATGCTGTATATAGCGATTTCTGAGAAGGGCATATCGAAGCCTTGGTTCAAACCAAGTGGACTCGCCATCAATCAAGAAGTCTATCAAAAACAGTGTTTGCAGCGAATTCTGATTCCATTTCTTAAAGCAAATCATTCTGATGGCAATTATGTCTTCTGGCCTGATAAAGCTTCGTCACATTATGCCAAAAACACAATTGAGTACCTCCAGTCTAAAAATATACCATTTGTTTCAAAAGAGCGAAACCCAACAAACTTGCCCCAGTGTAGACCGATTGAAGATTTTTTTGGAAATCTTAGTTCGCAAGTATATCGGAATAACTGGAAAGCAAAAACAGTGAAGCAACTAGTAAATAGGATTCGCAAATGTATTAGAAATTACGATGTAAATAGCGTCCAGAAGGCCTGCGAAGGGATTTTTCCAAAGTTACGCCGTGTTGCGGATAACGGTCCTTTTGACCAAATTCATTAATGTTAGTTTTTTGTTTATATGATAGATATTAAGTATTAAAAATTTGAAAAAGATATAAACACTACTTTTCTTACTATGACATATTTTACTCAGTGCAGATTTTTAGTTGTCACCCGTTAGATGTTAATCTGGAAGCGTAAACAAACTTTCAGAAACCGGTTCTTGGGAAAATGATGAAGAAATTGTACCTATGGCATATAGGACCATACTCCGAAACATCAATTTTGTCGATATTACTTTTGAGAGTTCGCAAATAAGCTAACAAAGCCGAAATTTTGTATATTTTCATCTTTTTGCATCACTTCTTCTCGGCACTGTACGTCGCGGTCACACGGAGGGTTCACGGTGGGATCTTCTACGATCGACTACCACGAAGGAACGACTGCTGAGATCCGGCCTACTCAGGTATTTTCTTACAAGGGCAACCACAAAGAATCGTTAGAAGGCAGGCCAGTCTTCTCAGGCGCCAATAATTTGTAGAAATTCTAGCTTAAAGTTGCACTTGGAGTCAGTTTGACCCCTCGTGACCCCAGAGGTTTAAAACACAGTGAATTATTAATTCCTAGTTTTCAAATGTACTATGAGAGTAGTTGACCGCGCAAAAACCATTTAAATTGAGGCGGAAATTCCGTTCCAGGCATTAAATTGTAAATAGACGAAAAACAGATGCAGAAAATCTAAATATCAAGCCTCCACAAATTAATTTGACTTTCATTGTCAGAAAACTGCACTGCTTTCAATGTGCTCTGCAATGCGTGCACTGCTTCGGCACCGGTCTGGACTGCAGTTTACTGCACTGCACTGCATGGCAATGTAATTCAGGCTTTAGAATTCAAATAAATGTGTTTAATCACGAAGATATCAAATTTGCTTTCTACAATTGTTTTTTAAAATCGTTTCCCTTAACCGGTCATTTGAGCAGGCAGAAATTCTGAGTCCCAACAGTGCTCACCCAAGAGAGATTGCACTATAATACTTCTTATTACAAATTATACAATCGATTTCACAGATGGGTATATACAATTATCTTAATGGTATAATTGATTATGTGTACTATAGCAGTATATTTAAAATCAAATACAGCTATGAATCAACTAAAGGTTTACAATCCAAAACCAATTTTCCAATTACTATAGCTTATAGCCCCTGCAACAGTATTTTTAAAAGTTTCATAACTTTAAATTAATTCAAGTTGTTTTCGAATTGTACTTGGATTGTTATATTGCTACAAGTCCCAAGAGGATAATCTGAACTTTGTAGTCCTACTACGCTCACGACATATAAAATCATTCAGATCAGTGCATCGACTTACATATGTACCTACAATCATATTATTTAAATTGCATATTTCACCCCAACTAAACTGCAATAAAATTAACTCCCTAGCACTTGAAAACTTTTACAACCATCAAGGTACACTTTGCACAGGATTTCAAATAGGTACACATACACAAGTGTGGGTACATGAAAATAAACCGTTTCTCAAAACCGATCCTGTTGTTATCCCTTCAATAATCAGTCCCGAAGACGAAATGCGAATAACAACCCTTCCCATAACCATTGGGTGCATCGAATGCGAATGCAGGCTACTGTGCAGCAAAAAAAACAACAGAAATGAAATTCGAATATTCGATGCCATGCTACCGGCAGTGAGTGCTAATCAGGAGGGTTGGGCAAATCCACCCCGAAGGAAGATGCAAATACGATTTGGTCCATTCAAACTCAAAATGCAAAGAGTTTGGGTTGTTTGGCTTTGAGAGTGTCAGTCAGCGGCAGAACGGTGGAAATTTCAAAGTCGACATGTGTTCACCATTCAACTGGCATTTCACCATATGAACTATGATATCCGTATAAGTATCATGGTGTTCGTTGATTTTGATGCTGGATGTGAATACAGTGGAGATGATCTGGGTTGTCATGCTGATGTGATTTCTGCATGAAAATTAAACGGAGACTAAGATAAATTGTTGAAACTAAGAATGTTTTGTTTAAAACCAAATTCGAACATCTTCGCCTACTTGTTCAAAATAAGTAGTCTTTTAGCCACAAATGGTCCGAAAGTTTGCGAATTAAATTTATAAAATAGCTCAAAATTTACACAGTGCAAATGCATGACCTGGCATAATAGCTTAAAAAATGCAACCGCTTTAAAAATAACAACTATATGGCAGCTCTATCTTGAACTCTGCAACCCACTGAAATGATGCTGTGCGCATGGACCTCAATTTATTTGTATTTTGGGGTTGCTGTACTCTGCGGCTTTGATGTGAACTGTTTTGAACATGACGCGATGGTGCTATGATTCTATACCATGCCGGCTTCAGTATCACGGACGAATAACAATTTTAATGGCCATGGCAACAACAATGCTGTTCAACTTGTGCCGCCGTCTTCACTTTTCACTCAAGGATCAGTTCGAAGCGAGTTAAAGACCTGGTGACATCGTCGTGCGTCGCGAAACTCTGTAAAGTGTGAAGTGAAAGTTATTTTGTTTCGGCTTCGTCCTTTTCGCGGACGTTTCACAATTGAGTTTTTGGTGGTCGGGGTCGTGCTCTCAATCGAAAATGTTTACCGGAATATATCGACTGATTTTCTATTCACTCCTACTCATAATCTGCCCAAGTGAGTTAGTCAATTTTTTTACAGTATATATGTACGTACTTAGGCTAGAAGAAAGATGGAGGCGGAAACTGTGTATAGTTGGCCAGATAAAATAACAATCTTACGTTCAGCAATAATTACCAGACCATTTGCCATAAGTTTATTGGATCAGTCTGAACGTTAATTAGATAACAATAGCGTTCCTTTGCGTAGGCGGTAATACTCGTATGGAGTAGTTGAACTTGACCGCCAAATAGTCCACACAATACAACAATTGACCTCCCTCGCAATGAATGAACGAATGAATGGGCCGCGTTCTTGTTTCTGGGCAGTATCTCACAGGCCATATCAGTTTGTTTGTAAACAGTGACATGCTAAGCTTCCAGCGATTCATCTTTTCATTGCTATCTGTTTCTGTTGTGCTATTCAAGAAATTGTACGTAAATGTTGTGCATGTGGAGAGGCGTCAGATATGTGGCGATGTTGATGGAATAGGGATGTTTGTTCGTTTAATTGGACTTTATATCAATTAGAAGATGAGAAGAATGTGCCGACTGAAATAGATGAAGCTTGTGAGAAAGTAATTCACTTGTTATCTTGCTAAACGTTCCGAAAGAGTACCCATAGTACCATTAAGTCTTAAGAGTAGGAATATAATATTCAAATGTTATTTATTGAAGGAAATAAGTTTCCATGAAAACGCGTTATTGGTGTTTGTGATGATGAATTAAAGTGAATCTAGAATGCTAGGAGTATGTTCGTAGTTGCTTTATCGAATGAATAAATACGTGATGCGAGAATAGTATTTTATAAATAGAATAAAAAATATTAATTAATATGCAAATTAATTTTTAATATTGGCTTGAAGCATAATTTCTTTAGATATACAATTTTAACAAATTTCGAGATTATATTCTAGATAAAATATGGCTAATTAGCTGAATATGGGAAGAGGCTTAATATTTAGCAATTTTACGAACCTGAGCTTATTTGAGCGTATGGAAGGCTCATCATCTTTCATATGAAAGTATGAATACAAGTGAACTACTTGCGTTTCATGCCATGCAAAGAATCAAATTTTCTGCGATATTTCTAATGTTTTTTTTTGTACTTTCCTCAACGATTATCCCAGTCAAATTTAGGAAATAATAGCAAAATAATCTGGAAAGATATTCCAACAAATACTCTAAAGATGCAATGTCTCATAGATTTTTAAATGTTTTTTTTTCTGTTTTCCAAAACGAAGATAAATGCCATCGAAAATGGGGCAAGCCGTTTAACGCCATTTCGCACCACAAATTATCTCTGTCTTTGTATATTTTGTCAATGACCTAATTTACACCGAACGCTTAGTCCGCGAACTAAACGCCGAATTCGAAAGATTTATTTGGTCCACCTTAGCACCTGGCCTGACAGCGCGTCAGATCAGTCAACTTTTTCAGCCTAATATACAGTGGGTAAAAAAAAGTTAAGGCACGAACACTTAGTAAGAACAAAAAACCTATTTTTAATGCGACTTTAATAATAAATGATTGTGTTTTTGCATATAATTAAAAGTATTGCATGTTTATTTTAAGAACAATATAAAAAAATCCGGTAACGAAGTAAATTCCACAACAAGAACGTAACATTTTTCAGTGACGTACCAAAATAACGCAAAAAAAGTTAAGGCACAGCGCAATTTTATCTATTTGGACAGTTACAAATAGCCCAAAGCCGATATTGCTCCGAATTGTGCTTTGGGTCGTTGTCCTGCCACAGGCCAAAATTGTATAAAGTGCCTAATTTTTCAGCAATTTCGTTTAATATTTCTTTTAAGAATACCCAGGCAACAGGTTCTATATTTTCAGGACCAGATGACCCTATACAGTTCCATAGCATAATGTTTTCTCCGCTGTGTTTTACAGTGGGAGTAGTATGATTCCTCCTAAACTCTGTATTAGGCTTTCGCCGAGCATATCGCCGTCCATAAGATCCAAAAACATTAATTTTTACTTCATCAACAAAAAATTATGGACTTCCAGAATGATTTTGGCTTTTTTACGAACTCTTCAATGAAACGTAATTTAACAATTTCATTTTTTGTACTAATATAAGGTTTACTTAGGCACATTCTGCTTTTAAAACCTGCTTTCTTTATTACATTTCGAATAGTTTGAGTTTGAGTTTCAACTCGTTTTTTCACCTTTTCAAACTGGGACACTTAGTTTAGGGGTTTTCTTAATTTTTCTGATAATCCCCTTTTTTCGCTCAGATAAGATTTTAGTCCTTCTGACCGATGCTTTGTTTCAAACGATTTGGCTAGTTTATATTTTGTTATTACATTTGTCACTGTATAGCTTGATTTTCCCATTAGTATTCCAATCTCAGAATATGCCATTCATGTTTTCCAACGTCGCAAAAAACATTCACGGATTTCTCCACCTATCGATTTCCTTTTCACACTCATTTTTAACAACACCCTCAATAAAATTACTTTTTCAAAACACTTTTCAAGCTAGACTGAATAGAAATATCATATTTTTATGATTTTAAGTACATTTAACGGTATTTTTTTTCTAGGAATTACAAATAATTTCAGATAAAACTGCGCGGTGTGTTTAACTTTTTTTGGGCTATTTTGGTACTTCAGTGAAAATGATACGTTAATGTTGTAAAATTTGCCTCGTTACCGGGTTTGTTTTTTACATTGGTCTTAAAGTAAACATGCAAAACTTTTCATTAAATGCGAAATCATCATCATTTATTATTAAAATCGCATTAAAAATAGGTTTTTTATTCATACTAAGAGTTCGTGCCTTAACTTTTTTTACCCACTGGCTGGCTTCTTTTTGCTGCAAAATTTGGCTTGCATTTGGCTTGCAGCAAAAGTACGGAAACGACTTGCTGCGAATCTATTTTAATATATTATAATAGATTCAAGTACGGAAACAGACCTTTTGTTATAATTTTTTCTATTCGAAGGAAATTGGTGTTTTCGAGGTAAGTATTATGTACCACATAAATGCACACCTAAAAGTCCTGTCATGTATCTCAGCTCGTCGTACATAATTTACATTATCGAAAGTGTAAACGTTTTTCATTACTCTGCTTGACATACTTTGCACGTGCACAACAGATATGCAAATGTAATTTGTATTATTAATATAATATGATTTGTTTCACCTTAAGATATTATTATTTTACATAAACTAGAATATTAAATTTTCACTTCCAAAAGTTTAAACGGTTTCTTCGACCTTCAATTTTTTAAGTACATAGATTTTCGGTGTATTATCACTAAAATGTATATTCAAGAATAGATTCATCAGTAATCTGCATCAAATCTTTACGTCAACGCCATAGAAAGTGAGCACTTGATTTGCTTATTCAAACATCATTAATTTCATCAAATCAAAACTTTAATACTTCTATAGTCTGCTTACCTAACACCATAAATATATCAACAGCATCCGAAAATAATACCAAGCAATTACCGAAATACAGATGTGCTAATACTTGGACTTCAACTGAAAATTTTCATACGTTCAAAGTGAGCTCATCTGTCAAAATGTCACAATAAATGTTTTCTCCGTTTTCCCATAGTCAGAATGTGTATATATTTAATTTACCAGATGTAGTTCACCGCACATGAGATCTAAATTTAGCGATAGTATGATGTTGTTGTTTTAAAATCCATTAAACACACATATTGTGGTGACAATGTGATATTCATTATTCGTTAAGCCGGAATTACATGCTCGCCGAGTAATGCCAAATGAAGACCAGGTGAGTGTGTAAACGGTCTCCTTGTCTAGTCTCGGCTGTGTTTTTCATGGCAAGCACGCGTGTGTAAATGGTTTGCTCGTCGGCTCTTGTTTGTTTTACGAAGGGATAATGATCCTTTTACTGCTGTGCCTGAGTGTTTATGACCGTCTCGTCCGAGTTCGAAGCCGCTGGAAGCGAAGTCGGTTTTATGCATCAAGTCAAAGGGATTCGAGAGGGTAGCATGTGCTCATTTAAATTTTCGAATTTTTCGCCGGGACTTCAAACATGTGTTTGCGTGTCCCAGATTGAAATAACTCAACGCACACCAGGCAGTTGCAATAGCCACAGCCCGTACCTCAGTCATCGTTCACTGAACTGAACAAAACAGCTCACAACTGTCGAAAGATGCAAAGTGCAATATCCTAAGTAAACAATTCACCCTATGAAAGGTGCATGGTGTATGGTCCGTGTTGTACGGTGCAATATCCTAAGTAAACAATACACCCTATGTCTTGTTGAGTCTCGTCCAATGTCTTGTTGAGTCTTGTTTACTCTTGTACCCGAGACGCTCGTTCCAATGTATAAATCGGGCATTAGAATGCATCTGTACAAATTAACTGAGAAGCATATTCAAAGTCAAGTTTACGATACTGAAAATTTAGATGGGGAAATGTGTGGCAACAACGGATCTGAAGGATCGTAAAATAATAATTATACGATTGTAGATACTTCTAATAGCTGTTGTTGGTATGCTACAGACGCCATTTAATGAGTAAAGACGAATGGTCCACCAAAGCTAGAGAATTGTTGTAATTAGCATAACATAGCATGTGGAGTATATTTAGATGGAAAAATTCGAAATTGGAAACTTAGAAATAAGATTTGTTTTTATTTTTTAAAATTATATATTGCTGCTTTCACTGTCAGCTTTGTGAACTTTGAAGAAGAAGTGGATATATTCTTGTGTTCCTCCATTCCTCCGCAATCTTATTATCATCTCTACCCACCAACGTTTATTCCACAATTCCAAGACAAAACACCAGAAATAGCTTGTAAATATATAATTTGCTATATGGACCATATGTTTTTATTAGATAAAAAAAACGACACTAAAATATGTCCACATATGTATGCAGATATTTACTTATATATGAATTTTATATAAAGCTATTCGAGTTGTGAAATAGCACAAAAATAATAACATTTGCCTATAGATTACATCCTAAGATATATCCTCTTCAGATTCAAATATACGAGTTGTTGTTTGGTACTTACTTACGCCAATTTAGTCAGTATTAATTTGAACTTAATATTTAATTTATTAACGAGATATTTGAGCTTGTTTTGATTAGATACATTTATGTACGTTTTATATTTGGTTCCTTATTAGAAAAAGGTATTTCAAGACCCTTTAAACAAGATTGTTTGTCATTTTTAATTAAAGCCTGCGTGTTATAGAAAAAGGGAATAAAATTCTTTGTGTCCAGGCTATTTGCCAATAACCGCGTCAGTAATTTGAAAATTTTTTTAAGATATTTTTCACTTCAACCTTGAATTTATTCAGCTCATTTAGATGCTTAATGATATCAGGCATATATGCAATTTTTCCCATTCAGTGATTGTTTTTAAAAAGTTGGTCTACTTCAGTCATATTTGCATATATTATTTTCAAATTTCGTGAATTTACTGCCCTTCATTTAGTTATGTTTGCTGACGACGGCCAGTTTAAGATGTCTTGAAGGACCGAGCTGTCGTATCCTGCCATGGCCTCTTTGTCTTCTAGCTACTTGGCGAGACTTTCTCTTCTGATCGTTGACGCTTGCTAGCTGTCAGAGGCATTGACTTAGGGTATCTCCAGGTTTCCCTTTGGGCTTTGACGTCACCATACTCAGGGTTATTCACTTTGCCTCTCTGCTCTTCAAGCATTGAGCTTTATGCTTTTTTGCTCTAGTAGGCTCAGCCATCTCTACACTTGTAGTGGTTTGTAAGTCCTTGGAGGTGTTATCTCCATTCCCAGTTTTGCCCTTAGTATAGATGTCCAAAAAGAAATCTGCTTACGAAAACTATTTGAAAAAAAACAGTTTGAAAAAAAACAGTTTGAAAAAAACAGTTTTTTTCAAACTGTTTTTTTCAAATAGTTTTCGTTTTCTGAAAGCAACAGAAACGCCCATCACTAATGGTAACACCCAGTATCAATCTGCTGCTGTTCGAGTGAAAACAGTTTTCAAAAAGTTTTAAAAGACAGTTGGTTTTGGAAAAAAACAGTTCGTTTTCGTTTTCTGAAAACAACAGAAACGCCCATAACTACCTTTATTACTTTAGATTAATCCCGATGCCACCATCATGGCCTCTTCTGAGGCTTTTGAGCTACTGGCGATACGCAGTGCGGCCATGCGCTGGACACCGCCAATGCGCTTCCCGAATAAATTTCTACCCTATATATGGAGACAAAATTGCTCGTTACCATCAGCAGGCTCCATCTTGCCTCGCTGGTTTCGTTCATGTTGGCCATTGGCGTACTCAATAAAGTGACGACTTCTAGAGCCTTATCACATGCCCTGTGGATATGATCCCAATAAATCAGCTTGGTGTCCAGGGTCACTCCCAGAAAACTGACCGATTGTCGAAGCCAATTGCCATGAATATGACAGCTGGTATCCTCCGCTTTGTCAGCATGATAAGCTCTGTATTGAGCGTGCTCGGTTAGCTACCACTCCATCCACCTCATGACTTGGTTAAGTTTCAGTTGAGTGAAATCGGCAGATCTGGAAGTGATTACCGTTGCGGCATTATGAGTGTAATCTAACAGGAGCACATTCGCAGGCATTTCGAGGTGCAGCAGATCATAGTTCAAGATGTTCCAGAGGTCAGGGCCTAAGATCTGTGCCGTTGAGGTGACAGGCCTGATTTTGATTCCTTCTTTGGTGTCTTTGAACAACCAGCGGTCCCTGAGACAGTTTCACATCTTTACTAACAAGTAATCAGAGATACGAAACCTCTGCTCAAAGGCCCGAATGATGTCAGTCTGCCTCGCCAAGTTGAAGGCGTTTTTACGTCGAGTTTTATCAGCAGGACGACTGGTCTGGTGCGATGACATGCTTCCACCACCAACAACTTCTGAGATGGCATCAATTGTATAATGACCTTTCCGGAAGCCGTGCTGCGTGTTAGAAAGATTGCGAGCCATTCTGACTGATGACAACAGCCGCGACTTGAGTAACCTTTCGAGAAGTTTCTTCGCAATGCCTAGTATTCACAGTGGACGGTATGCTGATGGATTGCCTAGGTTACCTTTCCTAACGTAAATGAAGACAGTGTTGGGATTTGAACGCACCAAACACAATACGATTTACTAATCTCATAGCTGTAATGTGGGGGCTATGTTCAACGCGTAAAGCATTCGAGCTCTTTTGATAAAGGTAATATTCCCGAAACAAAAAAATCGCAGAAATATATTTTGCCGCAAATAAAGTGGTTAGGCTTATTTTCGTCGGTAAAACTGTGAACAGAATTGAAAGTTAGGGGAAGAAAGGCGGTTATAATGAAAAAAAAGGCATCTTTTGAAAGAAAAATATTATATCATACTTAGCCGTAAGCGATGTGAACGCATGATTTTGACGTATCGAAAATAGCTGAAGAGAACTAATTTGCGAGAAATGTTTCCATTTACTTCATAAGATTAGATAATTCAGTGGAAACATCGATTGTAATGACCCTTGATTCACCAAATTTTTTGGATTTCAGGGCAAAGTTAGAACAACTCTGCGTTGAAATACTCCCAAAACAAAAAATTTGTTGGGGACCAACAGCTTCTCGCAAAGAGATTAGTTGACAGTCAATTTCTTCATGCAAAATGGGTCGAGAACGACGGATCGTATGAGTTATGTCTGGTTTCTGTTGAAATTAATAGCTAACTGTTCTGTAATTTAAAGTAGTTTGTTCAAAAAAATTGCTTGTTTTTAAAGAAATTGATGGTTGGAAAAGCAGCATAATGAAAAAAAATCTTTACTATGCCAGAAAAATAGAATCGCACTCTACACGCTATCTAATAGACCAATCATCTCCTTCTACTTGGTCGGGGGCTGTTTCTAGGATTTCCCGAAAAGCGCCACTTATTCTATGTCTGATCATTTGATTACTAATCTTGAATAGGAACAAGGGTTTCAAAAAAGTTGTTATATATAAGTTATTCGGAGATAATTCCTGAGATCTATAAATGCATAAATAAGTTCAAGAAGTTCTAGTGTGTGACATTTAAATTATCGCGAGTCTCATCCATCGAACTGCCAGAAAATCTAAATCCTTACATTTTGCTAAAGGACTCTAAATTTTTCTTCCATTCATTCACTGATATTTTTTTTTATGTTACCATAATTGTAATGCTAGCATCAAAACTTTTAAATAATGAAATATTAAACGATTTATCCTAGGCTCATGTCCAGACTTCCTCTACAAAAACAAAAGATCAATACTTCCTAAAAATGACAAATAACCCCATTTAAAAAATGTTCCAAAGGACTCATTCGGTTGTTTTCTCCTGGTTCGTTGACCATACGTGCACAGTTCAAATCAGTATAAAATCCTCTTAGAGCTTGAGTAGCAAGGCTGCCATCATCATTACCACAGGATGTAAGAAATGAGTTCACAAACAACCAGAGATTCTTTTCGTTTCCTTTCATATGTCACGGTAGTTAGACACTATCTGATGCACTATGTATCACCACCGAACTGACACGTCCAGGACGTTTGCATCCTGTTCTCTGTACACTAATGGGAAACGATGTGCACGGTGTGTACCAAACGTATCTAAACCTGAAAGTACACATCGCACTCACTTGAGATTCATACGAGTGGTCTTGTGTGGTAGTTGTGTCGTCAGTCACCCATTATTCTCAAGCGGGAAATTTTTAGCCAACATCATGTACACATTGGCGCAAGCAATGGATGTCCTTTGTGACATGTCTGACAAACGTCTGGAGCAGAGCGGAATTTCGGAGGCTAGTAGACAGCCTGTAAAAATAAATATTGTCTAGGCTTTGCCGTTATTTTTGGTTGGTGTTTGTTTTTGTTTTGATGGTTGAACACGTAGAATGTGTTTAATTTTAGTGGTGTTTTGAAAATATATGATTATCGATTGAAAATTTATGATTATCTGTTGGGAAAATGTTTGATTTTTCTTTACAAAAGTAAAACAATCAAAGCCTAATAACATCTGGCAACAATTCACCGACATAGGAATTGGAAAAGTATTTCTTTTCATTTACTTTTTTTTTTTACTAAAGTACTCGTATCATAAGAGTCCTTTTGGAAGTAAATCTTTCCTAATTAGAAACATGAAACAAGAAAGAAGAAAAATATAATGTATATAAACACAGTTTTAAAAAAATAGCTCCTGCTAACAACCAACTATTTTCAAAAGTGTCCTAATTTGAATCTACCGTATTTTCAAATTTTCACAGAATTTTCACACCAAACTCCCATCATTGCATCCATATCGTCGGAGCAAATAAAGGACATCGGTGAGTCGGTGACTCTGAATTGTACCATTGAAAATGTCGAAGACTATGCCTTATCCTGGGTAAAGCATCACCAACTATCCGGCAGTGTAGCCTTAGCGTTTCGCACTCAGTTGACGCTGAACGATAAGCGCGTCGAAGTGAACGAGGCAATGAACGGATCCAAAACGATCTACTCGCTGACCATAAATCAAATCCAGGCCATCGACATGGGAACGTACGAGTGTCAGGTTATCATATCGGCGATGCAGAAAATCACTTCAACGGTAAGTCTACTCGTCAAGCATCCCCCCGTTATTACATTGAAGGAGACTACGACCAGTGTAAGCGTTGCCGAAGGGCTTCCCACTCAGTTATCCTGCACGGCAAGTGGATATCCGACGCCAACCATCAGCTGGTCGCGAGAGTACAATGCTATTATGCCACTCGGAGGACATATTTATAGGTAAGTGGATATCGTAGGGATTGAAGGATTTTGTGAAAAATGCGCCTAGGAGCTTTGTTGTTTGATTAAATGTCAATTCCAAGTTCCAAGGAAATCCAAGTTGAATGGGTGTCGGAAAAAATTATGAAAGAATGATTTGATGCGTTGAGTAGAACAAAAGAGGATTTATAGGATTGTTTATTTTGATTGTGTAATGCTATGGAGTTACAGTGTAATTCTTCAATCAAACTCAAACAATAAATACGAACTGAAGTATTTTACTTAACAATTACTCTCTTCCATTTTTTTAGAGGAAAAACCCTGAAGCTACATGAAACTCATCGTGAGGACCGTGGAACGTACTATTGTATTGCAGATAACGGTGTCGGAAAGCCAGATAAAAAGATCGTTTCACTCGAAGTTGAATTCCCACCAAAGATTACTGCTCCCCGACCGAAAGTTGCACAAGCAATTGATTACGACGTGGAGCTCGAATGCAGAGTCGAAGCACATCCTGCACCGGCAATTGTCTGGTACCGCGATGGATCAGCCCTAACGAGTAACAGTCACTACAGGTACATAATGTTCATTCTCACAGATACACGTGGTGCACATGTACATAAAACGGAAATGCAGATGCATTGTTTTAAAATTCGTTTTTTTTTTCTTATCATGCTCATTTCAGGATAACAAATATAGCATCTGCATTCGAAATTACAAGCTCCGTGGTTCGGGTAACGCCAGTGGATAAGTACAGCTTTGGGGATTATTATTGTAATGCTACGAATAAAATGGGTCACGATGTAGCTAGAATTAATTTGTTTGGTAAGAATGGAGGATAAGTTTGACTTTGCCTGTATTATTTCTAGGGTAGAGATTTTATTTGGATTTGATGTGTTTTGTTGGAGTTTTTGAAGGAAGTTTTTTTTTAGTTTTTATTTATTTGATAGGTCTGATATGCTACGAGCTCATCAAATATAAGCACAAAAATCTGACACTAAAATCTAATTAAATATTTTATAATAATTTCCCGTAAGTCTAGAGAAATGAGTAGCAATAAATACGAAAGCTCTAAGAATGGATACGGAAAAGTTACTTCGAGCAAATTGTAGTAATAAGTCGAAAAATCGATTGAAACAGAGATTAATTTTACTTTGTTTTTAATATCTTTTGATTTTAAATCAAGCTTTATTGACTTTGAAGTAAACGTAAAATAGCTTTCAGTTTGGCTAGCTGTTTATGACATATAAAGGTTATTAGCTTGATATCTTTCATGAGCCATTTGTTCCAAGGAGTTTTTACTAATGTTCGAAGAAGAACATTAGTATTAAAATCACTTTGGCCAAAAATTCATATTTCTATATATATATATATATATATATATATATATATATATATATATATATATATATATATATATATATATATATATATATATATATATATATATATATATATATATATATATATATATATATATATATATATATATATATATATATATATATATATATATATATATATATATATCATCAAAAAATTTCAGTGAAAAAATCTCAGGAACGCGCCATCCGATTGAACTGAAATTTTCAGGACACATTGGTGTATATGCAGAATAGTGCCAAGTCTCACAAAAAGTTAATAATCTTTAACCCTTTGGCGCCGGCGGCCATTTTAGTGATATTTTTAATATACCTATTATTCCGTACACTAATAGTTTTTGCAAAAATGTTTTTACATGTGAATCGCATAATGTTCTGGAATTTTTTAACCCCATGTGTGCGCTGGGTGCCTAAAAAGAGAACGGGAAAACTTGAAAATTTTTAAATTGCAATAACTTTTGACAGAGCTATTCAATCATTACGAAATTTTCAGGACATATTGGTATTATTTAGTTGAATATTTGTGTAGCTTTTAATTTGTTTATTTGTGTAGCTAGGGCAGGCACTGAAAGTGAAAACCTCCAAATCATCGTCTCTCTTGAAAAAATGCCGCTTCTTGTGCTTTGTTTACATAGACAAACAAAAACTTGATATGGTATAACGGGCACGCCTGGTAACCCTTGCCCAATTTACCTATATTTTTAGCATCAAAAACTTCTGTTCACGGAAACTCACGAACCGATAAGCAGAATTAATTGAAATTTGCAGAATGTATTGGTCTTAAATAGGACTAAATCTGATAGAAGTGATTTTGAAATGCGGGCGATTCTGTGCCAGTGGTGCCATCTTGAAAAATCACTAAAAAAGATAACTGGTTTTAGCCCTATAAATTCTGATTCAATCGTTCGATTTTGGTGAAATTCATACAGTAGCTGGACCTTACTTTGGTCGAAAAATTCGGTTGGAGCTGCCAGCTATGATAATTTTGGTGTCTTAAATTTGAAAAAATATAAATTTGGAAGTGCAAAATATAAATTTGGAAGGAATGTCCGTTTCTTACAATAAAACCAATCTGTATACAAATCTTATGCTTTATCTACACGTTCAAAGTAAAACTTTGGAAATTTCATGTCGGACAAGGACGGTAACCCTTTCCCAGTTAACCTATATTGTTAGCATTAAAAACTTCTGTTCACGGGAACTCACGAATCAATAATCAGATACAATTGAAATTTACAGAATGCATTGGACTTAAGTAGGACCAGGTCTGATAGAAGCGATTTTGAATTGTAGGCAACTCTGTGCCAGTTGTGCCATCTTGAAAAATTACAAAGAAAAAAAACTGCTTTTTGCCCTATGAACTGTGAATAAGTTACCAGATTTTCATGAAGTTGACACAGTAGCTGAACCTTACTCTAAACTCTGTTTGAAAAATTCGATTGGTGCTGCCAGCTATGGTAATTTTTGTGTCTTTGGTTTTGAAAATTCGCTCAGGAAAATAAAACTTTTTGCCCTATAACTTCTAGTGCAGTCATGAAATCAATAAGACTTTCATACAATTAATGGAACCTATTATAAGCATTATTCAGGCCAAATTTGGTTGAAAAGCCACGATAGGGTTGCCAGCTATTGTTGGTTTTGTGTTTGTTTGCAATATCTTTATTAAGCGGTTTTATCGTAGAATTTTCAATTGGTAATGATATTGTAGTGACATTAAACAACGAATATTAAGCTTTCGATTATTTGAAAAAACTCGCTGCAGGTAACCCTAAATTTCTTTATACTCCTATAACTTCGAATGTAATTAAACAACGTGAAGCAGATGTGATATATTCTTGGCTTTGATACTGGCGAAAGGTTGCCAGCACGAGTCGGTTGTGCTACTTTTGTATCAATAAATGCTTACAGTTAGTATTCATACCGGAAACATTTACAATGAAAATAAATAACCGATGTTTCAATTCCCATAGTTCTGCAAATTTTTCGGATCGCAGCCCCAAACACCAACTTCAGTTACAGTGCTGCAGGCACTGAGCATTTTCTTCATTGATGTTATATGAGATGATGCTTTCAAAATTTTGTGAAATAAGCAACTGATAACGAATATAATTAACCCGTGTTTTGCTCTCATAAACGTTGAAATTCATGCCAGTGGTAATATCTGAAACCTTTTACCATATGAGTTCTAATCCATTCTTGAGACCAAAGTAAAACGTGGCATTTGAAACAGTTTGGCCGTAATAAGCAGCTCATGTGGTGGAATATACACTCAAAACCTGCACGATTCTTGTACTGTTCTTCGAACATTCGTGTTTCTAGCGGTTCAGTTGCGCTAGAGTTTTGTTTTTCACTATCTTCTTGGTATTACTAAAACCAAATACTTAGTGACGACAATGAAACTATTTACGTTTTCCTCAGACCATTTCGCAATTTTTTATTCGTGACCTCATGTTTGGTAAATTTTGTCTGAATGTATCTAAATTTGATGATCCTGTCGGGGAGAAATGTGAATTTTTTAAAACGATTATGCTCACCAAATTGGAAACATTCAGATTATTATTTTAGAGAAGGATGTTTGATTTCTATTAAGAATCTTTGCTACACAGGATTTTTTTTTGAAATATTTGCATGCTATAGCATTTTTGAAAATATCCATCATCAAATTTTTAAGTGTGGCTTCCGCAACTAAAAATCCAAATTTTCACATGGAGCAATATAAGCATTGTTGGTCTTCTTCTACTTTTAAAATTTAATAATTAGGTTGCTTATTTGTGTCTGGAAAATGAGGATACAACAAAAACAAATAAATATACATCAAGGCTACATATTATATGTTTGTATATGTGCACGATGAGTATAGGGCTAAGAACTCTTTATTAATTAAATGTTTGGTTTCTGTCTTTCAAAAAATGGGATCTATTTCAAAAATATCTACGTATTCCGATTATTTATTATTATATTAATCAAAAATAATATTAGTGGAAAGTTTCAGAACATATAAAATGAGGTAACCAAAAACGAAATTTGAAATAAAATAAAAAAACTCCAAATTTTATCACATTGCTTCAATTACGTGCACATATTAGTTTTTTCGATTGAACACGTAGGTTCACCTGAAAATGATTCTCCATACAGTTTTGGTTAGACAAAGGTTTGTCGACCTTAGTTTTTTTGGGATAATTAACTTCCTTGAAATCTACCTCAATTTCTTAATCTTGTTTTGAATCTTAACACTGTCTGCAGAGAGCCCTTTGTTATATGTTTTCAATATTAAAATTTTTTATATTGCTTGATTTAATTTACGTATTGCTTTCACAAAATCAATCAATACATTATAATTTATCTATTATTTTCTCTTTGGATTTTAATTCTATTTTTATTTTCATTAGAATCAGTTTTGCCAATATTGCCACCGAATGTCAGCAGTAAATAATAAATAAATACCAGGTAATTTACTATCATATAATTTTTTTAAATTTTAATTATATTCGATTTTACTTCAACAAATCGATTCTAATTTTGACTATTTCACACTCTGTCCTATAGAAACCAAATCACCTGACATTAATTTCTCGGGACTTATATGGCTTAAAAACGGATCACAACGTGCAACACTATTTCACGACAACCGATTACTCGCACTAATTGCAATAATAATATTTCACTTTGACATAATATACTAACAATATAAATCATTTATTAATTTAATTTCATATTTTGCCATAAAATTAACGGAGTGAATATTAAACTGAATACTAAACAATTAAGATGAAAAATTAGATTTAATTAGGAATTAAGTCGAAAAATAGTATCTAACCGTTGTTGATAAGATTTTCCCAAAGTTTAAGAAGAGATGTTTTGATGGAGAGTAAAAAAAAAAATAAAGAAAATAGCAAAAAGTTAAGGATGAGCATTATTGAAATATTGGCTTGATGATGAAGCTCACAGAAAAGTTAACCGAAAATTTTACAAACTGAATCGCAAAGATAAATAATCGTATTATAGTAGGTAAAATAAAGATTGTCATTTTATATCTGTGTAAACTAACATTTTTTAAAATCAAATTAAATTTACGAAATTATTATGGAACTTTTTGATATTTGAGAATCTATTAAAATATACATATTTGGAAGTTGGTAAATCTGAAGTTTTAATAAATAATTTTAAATTTAGATTGCATTATAATATTTTTTTGCTAGAAACATAAATAATCAGCAAAACTGTAATAATATTTTTTTTTTGAAACCCGCCGGCATTCACTGATTTGACCTGCTAGCAATGAAAGATTTGTTCGCTTTAAAAGTATATCGGCTTTCGAGAATTTTAAAGACGATGCAAAAAGTCTAGTTCAGAAAGGAAATTGTCACAATATAAAAAAAGACACATATACCAAAAACACAATTTTGAAAGATAGTAAGTTTTTGACAGCAGGAGAAACTGATCATTTGAAAGCTTGTAGCTTCCAAACATGCTTTTATCCTAATGAGTTTTGTGCTACTTACACCCATAAAATGAAATGTTTTTGTAAATTGAATTAGATCTAATGCAGGCTCCATTGCTTCTAACATTAAAATGGTACAGTGCTGAGATTCAATTTATTTTTGGTTTGGTTTTTATGTGTCCAAAAGCAGAAAATTTTCTTTCGATAGCCGTAGAGCAATTTAGAAATCCGCATAAAATAATCAGGTATAACATTAACTTTTTGAGCTAGTGTTGGCCGAAACAAATCCAAAATTTACTCATAGTTTGAAAAAATTTCAAGGTTACAGCATCGTAATATTAATATAGCTTATTATTACGAGTCATTATCCTCTACTGTTTGTTTAAAATTTTGCTATCAATACCAGAATGAGGAAAACTATTGATAAACTGATTAATAATGGATATTTGACGCGTAACGATTTGTTTTGGGTCTAAAAATTTTACAATTCTGTGAAATATTTTTTTTTTTGGTTACTGGGCAAGTACGCACATTTGGACCTAAGCCAGTAAAACGCTCTTCACTTTTCGAAACATGTATCCTGCTTGCAGTTGAGTTTGAAGAACATGTTGGCTTTTCTGTCTTCATAGTAGGACTAAAACATTTTGCTCTCCGAGATCAAATAAAATTGACAATCTATATTCATATCAAATCATTTGAAAATATCCTTCCATCTAGGAAAAATTCAACTCAAGAGAAACATCGGAAGCAATCAATTAGGCAACAGTAGAGAGAGAAAATGTATTAATAGAGATGAAGAAACAATGCACAATTAACTCACAACTAAGAAAAACATGCTTAAAAATTTACAATACTTCATAATGTTGAGCTTTCAACTTTTGGTGGCTCGGGTAATATAGGCTCTGTCCACGCATTGAATAGTAAAGATGAATTACGAAGACAAAGTTTAATTTAGTTTTAATGTAAAAATCTAATGGCATTTCGAAGTTACATAAAAAAGCTATAAAACAAAATTTATGCATATTTTGAATTATAAATTTTGCAAAGATTAATTTCAGTAGATTTTGGAATAGTGAAGTGAATTATTGTAAAAAAAATTGAAGTAAAACTACTTTGATTGTAGTAGAAATGGCAACATGGATGCTAAAGTGAAATCAAAGAGTGCTTTAGCTAGACCATTTGTGACGGAGCTGTCTCATATCATGCCATGGTTGTGTGCCCGGTAGCAAAAAATAAACTTGGATGTCCTCCGGTCGATTTCCGCTCCAATAGCCGCGTTATCTTTGTAACAAAAATACAATACAAACTCGTGGCTTTTCTAGTCTGTCGGGTGTAATCAGCCTGTATTCATTGATGCGCAAACCTCAAATCCGGTTGTTTCAACCCATCGTACTTACTCTCCCTAGCTCCTCCTATGCATTAGACATACAAGTAGCGCAGCTGTTTCTACTTTAGTGGCGCAGCATCTGAATCCAGCATAGAGAGTGATAGACCTCTTATCGACTAACTGCTCTACTTCAGAGCCTACTGCTTTGGGTTGTGTTTCGCGGACCTAGAATCGTTTGACTCAGGATCCTTAGCCTTGTCACTCCTGTAGGAATGCAGAGAAGATTTCTCAACTCCGTTCTTGATAAGACCCTTGCGGGGCTCTAAAAACGGTACTGCTTCCTCGTTTAATATAAAGAGAGCCCCCTGCCAATTAACGACGGGGTCACTAATTTTGGTAATCCTCCAGTCTGCCATCGAAACATCAGGGTTGAAGAATTGGATGATTTCTAGAATATATTCTGGATGAGTGTGCAAGCAGGGAACCAAGACCTTGCATTTGGGCTGACTGGGAATTCCATCATTCGGTACCACCTTTAGTCTAGTACCTGGCCAAAGATCCCCTAGCCTGCTTGTAGATGTCAGCCGAGCGCTGATCTTTACACGCAACCAGCTTGATTTCCTTCACCAACCCGTATTATTCACCGTAGGTGGAGGACATGAACCGGTTCTCTGCAGTTTGCCCTGAACATATCCTGCCTTATCATCAGCCATTTTTTGCACACACGATTTCACCTCCTTTGCTTGCAGCAATCACAGCCCACAGGCCGAGTTAGTTCTGGAGCAGTTTGCCATTAATTTAGGTCTTTTTGATTTGTACCTGCTTTGATCCTATTGCTCAGCCGACCACTGTCGTTTCTGTGCTGAATCTAAAAGGTGAAGTGGAAGCTGGTGGATAAATTTCGTAAGTGACCGATGCTCTATGATCACATAAAGCAGTGGTAGAGCATGTGCTGGTAGCCCGAGAAGCAGACTCATTTATCTTATATCCACAGCCCTCAGCTTATTTAGCAGCTGAACTGGTAGCCTACTAAATAAATTAAATTGGATAATTAGTAGCTAATTAATAATATTGATAAATAATTAAGTGTACAACATTGATTGAAATATCACTGGTTTTTTGTTATTGTTTTAAGGTAGTCGCAATTTGGTCGGTCATAATTATTGTAATTTTTATGAGTTTAGAATTTTTTTGACAGAAATGTTAAATAGATCCTTAATCTACAGTAAAATTAAAATTATTTTCAGAATCTGCACATTATTTTATGAGTTGGTTTCACTTAATTATTAAGGCAGGTTTCTATCTTGTGCGGTCAAAAAAATCGATTTTTTTATTTTTGCATTTTCGGATAGATACATACGGATAGATAGATACATGTTGATATATACGGTAGATACATGAACTACGAAAGTTATCCCTTAAAATAGGGAGCAGCGCAGAGCGCGCTGAGTCGGCACCACTCGGCACGCTGCACTGCATTTATTGACTTGGTCGAAGTGATTGAAGGCAGACGGGTTGAAGGATGATCACAAATTTTTTTACAGTTGGGTATCAAAGGCTTGTTCATGGCTGGGAACAGAATTATTAAAAAATTTTAGCAATCTTTCATTTTACATAACAATTTGCAGCCAAAAAAATAAGAAAAATCGTTTTTCTTTTTCAAAATTGCATTACTTTTTCATTTTTCATGTTTTTTTTCACAATTCTGGTAGGGGCCATAGACAAAAATATATTAAATAAGATTATGTCTGAATCGACGGCACTACTTCCACCAGCAGCTAAAATCCGTTTAGTGCGCCGCCATTGCTCCATATACCCCCTCCCCCTCCTTTGCATATTTCGACTAAAAATTTTTTGTACACTTAAAATAAACTTATTCCTACAATTGAAAAAAATTTTAAGGGGTAGCACCTATGTAGAAATTTCAAAGAAATCTATTTTTTTTTTGCTAAAATGGCAGGGAAACATGTCTAGAATAACGTCTTAAGTTATTTTCAAAGCTATTTTCAAAAATAAATTTTTTTTTCCGAGTTAAGAGCATAAACGTTGGACGCCTCACCGTGCGGTCGGGTCCTATGCGGCGCACGCACGGCACGCTCTGCTCCAAAGTCCTTATACCTACCACAGGTATCCGTTAGCGACTTTTCTTATTAGTGAATTATCATTCAGCTTGACAGGTAGTAGACCAACATTTGCCATAAATAAATCAACAAAGCGAAAACGAGAAAAGGGAAAGAGCCGCCCTTTGAATCTTTTGTTTTCAAACTTTAAATGCGTTTTTCTCGAAACCACATTTTTTGGTACGGCCCGCACGATTATTCAGCCAATTTTTATCCGATCGATTTGAAATTTTGGTGCAAGCTTCACAACATCATTTTCTAAGGAAGTACGTAAGATTTTGTTGATAAATTGAAAATTTACATTTTTATGGCTGATTTTGTACGATTTTTTGAAAAATTTTTGTTTTTTGCAAAACCGTACGCCAATCTTTCAAAATTCAATATTTTTGAAAACCCGCACGTACTTCCCTTGCGTTTGGTTCAAACTTTAAGAAAAATTTGAATTTTTGTGTTTCAGACCATTTGCGACGACGAAAAGTTGCGGGCCGTTGAGGCATCTTTGAAAAATTGTCTGATGCTCGTAGCCCGGTACAGCCGCCATTTTGTATTTTAGGACGTTGTAAAAATTAATTTGTATACTTCAAAACATGTATAATAAAGCCATGCAATTATTTCTTCAATCAAATATAAAGTTTCCTTGGAAAAAAATACAAAAAATTACCCTCGAAAACAGCGTTCTACATAGGTGTTACCCCTTAAGTGTCTGTCTTAAATACATTCTCCAAAAAAAATTCCTGAAGAAAGCACATTTTTGCGGCCGCACAAGGTGGAAACCTGCCTTTAATCTTCAATCAAATTGAGACTATTTATTGACCACTATAAAAACGATGATAAACGTCAATGCAACAGAGCCAACTTCAGTGATAAAAATCCAAACACAGCAAAAGATAGTTTTCTTTGAAGAAAATGCAAGAGAAATTTTATCAAGGGATTTTCTTTATTAGGGTGCTACACATATTATGTGAAGAGTCCATTACGTAATCACATGCGAAAAAATTTATTCAAAATATTGTTAAATATTAGTTTAACGTGATTTATAAGTGCTTAGTTTTTGATGTGGGCGATGCATGAATATCTAGCAGAGGTTTAACTATTAACCGTTGCATAGTCAAAGCTATTGAAAAACGTAAACATTTCAGCGCCCAATGTGGGCTACAGCATGGAAGAAAACATTTGAGTTACTGGGCCTTTTTATAGCCCAATTTTTGGTCGTAGACGTTGCGAACTGGTCCTTATTCTTTGAAAACACTCATGTTTTCAGAAACTTGATCTTGTAAGCAGTTGCTTGATTTTTAAGCCCCACACCAGGTAAATCAAACTGAGCTTGAATTTCCACACACAATAAAATATCAATTATTTATTATTAGAAATATCCTTTAATCTTACTAATAAATTTAGTATTTACATTGTTAGTGTGTTTGCTTTGCAAATAAACAAATTTGCAAAGAATCTTTTACTTATATCTATCAAAATAATTCATAACAAAAGACTTACAAAATACTAAAAGAGCATATTAATCAAATAACAATCTGACTCCCAAAGGATATCAAAAACCTTAAAAAAAAATCTCGAAAATTTATGTGATTTGTTGTTTTTCTTCATAATTACTATCAATGATTATTAAAAATTAAAATAAAATTACACATAGATCAAATTTACCCCGTAACACCATTGAAAATGAAAAGTTCGAATAAAATTTTATTGTCATTGAGATAATTCGAAAGCGCTTAATTATGATTTCCTGCTATGTTATACTAGATCATAATATTGTTTTGTTTCGCAATATATGATTTTTTTCAATAATTGTTGGTATGTAAATACCTACCTTGTTGTTTATGCAACAAAAAAACAACATTTGTTTGCGCAAATACTCATTACATATTAAACTAGTTGTTAATTATTGGAATTATTTGATAAAATAGATTACGGATAGAAATCATAATTTAACCCTTAGAAGCATTCCACTCTAACTAAGCAGATGCATATTATTTATTGGCAGTGCGTAAATGCTAAGTTGTTTTTTTTTACTTCAAAAACAAGTATCTACGTGTGAATGTAGTAATATTTGCGATTACATTTTACACCTTTGACTATGCTTAGCGTTAATGGAGGTTTTTTTTTTATAAAAATCTTTTAATTGTATACGAACATTTCTCGCATACTATATCGTTTGTCGTTCTTAAAATTAGCTTAGTCTAGTTTAAGAGAAAATTGTTTGTTCTTAATGCGAAATTATCTTTAATTATTTTAACGAAACAATAAGAGTTACTGCAGTTGCAGTAAAATATCTTTTGGAAAAAATATGCTGGAGTTTATGGTTGTTTGAAAGAAGGATTAGCATAACAATAAATAGTCTTGTAAAAAAAAAACAAAATTTAATGATAAAAAAACAAAGACTGATTCAAATGTTTAACAGTCGTAAAAGACACATATCAATAAGTTTAAAGGCATAAGTGCACGCCGTTTCAGTTGAAATCAAAAATCTTCACAAATCTCAAGTTAAGGTTTGAAGAAATTTTTAAAAACCATATATAAATATCAATCGATTTAAAACTAAAAATAACAATCGAAAGATTGCGCAACAGTTTTCAGTTAACTACAAACAGCGTGCAGATTTCTGTCCATGCCCACATTGCTGCTTTCGACGGGCAGTTTTGTGTTGTTGTTAGCGCTACTGTAGTTGTTGTTCGTAGTGCTCGTGTTGTTATTGTTCATCAAATTCTGTTCTAAAATTGAGTGTTTCAGTTTCAGCAGAGCGGCCTTGGCATCGTTTTCGGCTTCTTCGTTGTCACGCAGCTCCATTGTTCTGTTGTCTTCGCGTTCATCCTGTCCCCGATCTTCTGATTCGTTTTGATTTGATGGCGGATGTGGCGGTGGTCCTGTTCCCGGTTCCTGTTTTATATTCTGTACCAAGTTCAATGCTTCCTCGCGAACTAGTTCCGGAAGTTTTATCCGGAAATTGTCATTTATCGGATTCATTGGATGATTTATGGGCGGCGAGTGTTGTTGTCTCTGCTCAAGTGCTTCCAGTTCTTTGTTCCGTTTCTCTCGAAGTATGTCCTGATTGTACTGCATTAGCATTTTACGTTTCGCAAAGTATTTCGGATGCTTGCGACCATCCAGGATTTTGTTGCTACTGTTGGTTTGCTGAATTGAGTACTTCTCAGGCCCGATATTGTTATTATTGTTGTTTGCATTGTTCATATAGGCTTCATTCATAGCGGACTTCGAACGGATATGGTCACGGAATGTAAGGAAGTTTGGACTTGGTATTGGTGTGGTGTTACCAGTTGCATTCAAATTGATCGCATTGCTATTGTTATTGTTATTAGTGTTGTTGTTGTTATTGTTGCTACTGCTGTTGATAGGTTGGCCATTTGGAATGTTACTATTGGCGTTGACGTTGTTGCTTGTGTTGTTGCCGTACATTGCTGAAGACATGGGATGAGAATTTTGCGACGGCGTAGAGCTGCGATATCTGTTTAGGTTCTCGTTGCTTGGTTTCGGTAGTCGTAGATCCTGTTCGCTGTCCGTTGTGCTCTTGAAATAGATGAATGGATTACATTTAACTCGTACAACACCATTTCTTATCATCAATACAACACTCACCTCTGTATGCAATCCCTTTATACGCATCGTTTCTGCAACCTTCAAGAAATTAGGCAAATCTTCGTACTTCACATTGACCTGCAAGAGAAACATGTTAATTCCGGCGCACAACTCTTGCTCTACCCACTTTATTTTCGACGTCAATTCAAAATATACTACTTACCTGTCCACTGTACATGAAATCTAATAAACCTTGCATGTGATTACTATCGACGTCAGTCATAAATAAAATTGGATGACTACATGGATGATCCAGGAAAATTTTTTGAAAGTATGGACTGCAGACGGATAGTACCTGAAACAATTTGAGTTATTGAATACTATCTCCTGCAAAAGGGTCGTACATTTCAATACTTACCAGCTTATGCGCCTTGAATATTTTTCCACCTGCTGCAATCGTAACATCAACCATTTTCTCATCCTTTTGCAAGCTGTGAAATCCTTTGCACATGTTTCCGTGAAAATTATTCCATGATAGCAAGTACTAAAAGGAAGATAATCAAGTTCGTTAAAAATTTCGCTCCTGGAAAAATTTCAGTAAACAGAATTATTTTCAAATTAATTATTCAACGATGTAAATTAATTTCATAATTATTGTACAGATTTTTGGGAACAGAACCCTTAAGGTTTACTTTTTATATTTTTATGCAACTTTAATACTTTTGTTATGGGGATATGCGTAGGCCAATAAACTGTTTCTACTTGAATTGTAGGCGAAGTAAAACGAAAAAAGGAAAACTTAAAAAAGTTCACCTCTAAACACATCTTCTAAAAAATAGACAAAGCTTGAGTTGGTAAGAGGTGAAAGAAAGCGTGTGTTTTAATATTTTTCTTTGCCTGCTTCTATCTTTCTCTTAGCCTACCAAAGCAACTAAAGTCGGTAAGGTATGAAGGGGTGCTGCTGGATACTATGCTCGCATATTAGAGCCACATCCGAAAAAAGTAAGATAGGGTTTTGGAGACATAAACCCGCTCTGTAGGCTGTTAACTAACATCGACGGTCCTAAGGAGACAATGTGGAGGTTGCTCATAGCGGCGGCCAACTGTAACCAACGTGAGGTGAAAATCGGGGCGAAAACACTCCAAACAAAAAAATTTTGAGCGCAGAAGGATGGCGTCCAGCGTAGAGTTACCTTGCGTATTAGCTGTAGTAGGGCACGGTGTCGGATGGGGTTATGTTGGTAGTATTGGCAGTAATCTCTATAGATACTTCGTACGCTCTGGGCTGAACAAAACCGGATCTTTAACGTGCATGAATACAATATTGATTACCCTTCCGTATATATTGGTATATATTGATAACGCCTCCGTATATCATTTTTAACAAGTCACTGTCATTAGGCGTTTTTCCAACCTTTTGGAAATCTTCCCTTACGCATATTTTCAAAAGCGACGATAAACGATCTATTGACAACTATCGAGGTATCGCTATTCTCTCAGTAGTCCCCAAACTTTTCGAGAAGCTCAGCTTCGATCAACTGACTTCCATAATTAACCTTCTCCTCAACGAACAACAACATGTATTTCGAAAAGGCAGGTCAACTACCACGAACCTCATGATCCTGGTTTCGGACGTCCTCTGTGATATTGAAAAGGGAAACCAGATTGACGCGATTTATACTGATTTCAGCAAGGCCTTCGACAGAGCCGCTCATCAAATTTTGACACAAAAATTACTTGATTTCGGTATATCTGGCAGCCTACTCAACTGGCTTAAATCTTATTTTTGTGACAGAACTCAGATTGTCAAATTCCAAGGAAAATTTTCAAAATTAGTTTTTGTGCTGCCGGGGTGCCGCAAGGCAGTCATTTGGGTCCTATTCTGTTTAATATTTTCATTTCGGATCTATCTAGGATTTTATTTGATACCCCAAACCTTTTCTACGCTGATGTACCACACTATTGATTGAAATTGTACCACACTATCAAAACGCTGTCCGACATTGATTTTCTCCAATCAAAACTTATATCTCTTGAACAGTGGTGCCAACTGAATAAACTAAATGTCAACGTCGAGTGCTAAGTTTCTCCCGAAAAAAATAAATTCATAGCCAACTCATACTATCTCAATAACAATGAACTTATTAGGGTAGAAAATATCTTAGACCTAGGTGTAACCGTAGATACCAAATTGTGCTTTAACTTGCAAATCGACAAAGTCTTGTCGTAAGCGAGCAAACAGTTAGGTTTCATTAAGAGCCGCGCTAAAGAGTTCAAAAACATTTGGGTTACTAAGTCTCTATATACATCATTAGTGCGGCTTCTACTGGAATATGCTTGCTTAGTCAGGAGCTCAGTTTTTCAACTACACAGCGACAGACTCGAATCGGTTTTTACTTTTCGCCTTTAGGCACTTCTATAATCCATACGACTTTAGTCATCTTCCCTCTTACGAATACAGACTGGCGTCATGTGCCTGTGGCATCATCGATTAGTGGAACAGTTAGAATAACAGCTCTGTCTAACAAAATTACATTCAACAATGAAATAAGACGGTCTAGGCATACAACTCTCCTTAAGGAACTCCAGCACCTTACAGTCTATGGGTATAATAAACCCATCAATAGGTGTTGTAGAACATTCACCAGTGTAAGCCATCATTACTCTTCAGGTATCACCAAATCTATCTTCAAAAATAATTTGACAAAGGCTCTATTAATTTCTTAACCTATTTAATTCCCGTCCTTATTCGCCTGAAAACAAATAAATATCAACTTAAAATACTTTTATATTTTATTTTATTTCTTGCATTATGGCAATAAATAAACAAATAAATAAACAAATCTTCAAGTTTCGGGAGCAACGCTGGAGGGCAAGCAATAAAGGTCGTTGGATGGCGAAATTCATAAATCTTCTGAATCCATTTGCCACCCGTGGCCACGGAGAAGTAAACTTCCACGTTTTGCGATTTTGATCGGGTTACTGTTTTTTGCGAAGGTACTTGAACAAAATGAGTGTGGTTGAAACACTCTACTGAAGGTACTAAGTGGATAGGAGCTATAATGGTGGCCATACATTCTTTGTGTGCAGTCGGTTTGCAAATTCGCAAGGGTAGCCTAGAATTCATCATAGGCTTGGCCACGCCAGAGCTAACCTGAAACGATTCAGCATCTGCAAGGTAAAAAATTGAGCGAACGGAAAACAGGGACCAGTTTCTGTGTTCCATTTTGACTGATTTTCGAAGAAAATTAGTATTAGACTTAGATTAGATCGAAAATTCATACTTATCAGCAAAAAGATTAACGGAAATAATCTCTAGAGTGACCGGTCCGATTGATGTGAAATTGTCAGAGGACATAGATGTATATAAGGACATAGATATATATAAAATACAGTCAGCCGAATAGTAACAAGGAATCATCAAGTACCTTTAGTTTAAAAACGCAGACTATATTAACTTAAATGCTGCTTTGTGCACCACTGATTGGTCAGTTTTAAATTGTATGTCATTAAATCATGCAGTGGATTTCTTCTATACTAAAGTTAATGATTTGATTAACATTTATGACCTACGTGTTCGCTTAAATGATGACAAATTTCCACATTGGTTTTCGTCGAATTTAAAAATTTTTGTACATGAAAAAAATTGCTCATTTAAATTATAAATCTATTGGAGAGTTACAATATTACAAATTATTTTCTAATTTAAGATCTAAATGCAGAATTTAAGCCAAATTTGACTAACGGCGCTATATTTATAGATTAGAGTCTCAAGTTACGGAGAATATTAAGTGCTTTTGGAGACAAATTAACCCTTGCAAGGCTGAATTTGGACTACCAAATACTATGTATTTAGATAAAATTTGAAGCTCAAATTTGAATGGTATAGCAAACATGTTTGCTGATAATTTTGCAAGGGTATATTCAAGTGATATAAGTTCTTTTGATCCTCCTTCGATGAATAACTCATTTAGTCTATCTCTGTACAACATAGCTTATGACTCCCTCTGAGAAAATTTACTTAATTTGGATGTCACAAAAAGCCCTGGCCCTGGCAATATTCCTCCGATTTTCCTTAAAAATGATGCTGAAACTATAACTCACCTACTTCTTTATCTATTTAATAAACCTCTGTCATCGGATTCTTTTTCAGTGCGATGGAAATCTAGCTTCGTCGTACCTATCTTCAAATCTGGCGACAAAGGTGATATTAAAAATTATCGTCCTATTTGCATATTATCTGCTATTCCAAAAATTTTTGAAAGGTTTGTCACTGATTTTACTACACCACTGGTCCAACCACCCATTATACAAAATCATCATGGTTTTCCCGCTAGAAAGTCCACTTCAACTAATCTTATCTCATATCAAAGTTATATTTATAAACCCTTTGTGGCTTCACTACAAGTACATTAAGTTTACACTGATTTCTCAAAAGCATTCGACAAAATTAATTTTGATCTTCTTGTAATTAAGCTAGGTAATATTGGTTTCCATGGTTCGATGCTACGCTGGCTAAAAAGTTACATAAGAGATAGATCCTTAATAGTAAATGCTAATAATCATTACTCGCGTCAAATTTTCCCGACATCAGGCGTTCCGCAGGGTTCTTACCTAGACCCACTTTTATTTCTGCTATTCATTAATGATATACATACGATTTTTCAAGATGTTGAGTTCCTACTATTTGCAGATGACTGCAAAATATTTAAAACGGTGTCTTCTATGGATGATGTAATGACTCTTCAATCAAATTTGAATAAATTTTACACGTATAGTGTACAAAATTGTTTGCAGCTCAATTTAGCCAAATGTCAATATATTTTTTCAATAGATCAAGAGTCATGTTTTAGCAAACATATACGATCAATACTGAGCCTCTTTTGCAAGTTAATATTGTTAGAGACCTAGGAGCCATGTCTGATACATCCTTAAATTTTACTTATCACATAAATGATATTTCACAGCAAGCGCGTCGAATGTTGGGTTTTATTATTAGAAATACACGTAATTTTTATAAATCGTTGTATTTTGCTTTTGTTCGGAGTGAACTTGAGTATTGCTTAGTTATTTGGAATCCTTGCTATACATACGACTCATTCGCATGCAATTGAGAAAATTCAACAAAAATTTCTACGTTTTATAGCTTACAAGCTTCGAATTCCTTGTGAGAACATTGACTACTCAAGCATATTGACTCTGCTAAATATGAATACACTAGCAGTACGCAGGAATTATTTTGATGCTGTGTTCTCATTTAAAATAGTTAATGGTATCACTGATGCACCAGCTATTTTACAGGAGCTTTCATTTAGAGTCCCAAACAGACAAACCAAATCTAATGACCTTTCCCACATTCTGGTTTGCAGAACAAATTATATGCAGCATTCACCTATAGAACGATTGAAGGCAATAGGAAATTTAATGTCTTCGCATGTAGATTTATTTAACTTGGATCGAATCAATTTAAGAAAATTTATGCTTGGTATGCATGACTAACAATTCACGCTTATTTTCGGACATCCCTTCTGATATTTCTTTTCTTCACATAAATATGTATTCAGAACGCATTTAAAATATCATATCAGCGATCACAAGTTACGTTTATTTAAGCTAGTTTAAGTTTTATTGCTACTTGTCAGCTACCATGCAACTATATTTTAAAGGACATCCGTCCGTTTAATCAAATAAATAAATAAATAAGGACTAGTGCAGTAATTAATAAAAATTAAGATATCTTTAATCTTTTGGCGGTGACGGGCATTTTGTGAGTTTTCAGGTACCACCGTATTTCTATGCAAAGCACACTTTTACTAACAGTAAGTACTGGAAATGAAAACTAATTATGTTTTACGCTTGTTTGTGATAACAATTTAGAAATTATGAGCCCTTTATGGGTGCAGGGTGCCTAAAAGTAGGCCAGGATTTTCTTCAAACTTTTGATTTGTCATAACTTCTAGAAGCATTCGAACATCCTGAAATTTGCAGAGCATATTGATGTTGACTATAATTATACACACGTAAACTTTTAAGAGTGTGCGGCCAACCCTGTAGCTACGGCAGAAACGTGAAAATATCCTTCAAACTATCGACCTTCCTGAACAATTTTTGCTGGTTGACGAAAATTCAAATTATTGATAAATATCTTTTGCCACCAGTTTTATTTGAATGTTCGAAACTCCGAGTTCCACAAGAACAGCAACCCATCACCAAATAACCTCTATTTTCAGCACTCAAAATTTATGTTTATGAGAACTGACGACCGGATAATCCGATCATTATGAAATTCACAGGACTTTTTGATATTGTTAAGGACCAAGTCTGATAGATGTGATTTTGGAATGCAGGCAATCTTGTGGCAGGGCAATCTTGTGGCAATTGAAAAATCACTGAGAAAAAAAAAACGGTTTTTTTGGCCCATAATTTCCGATTCAGACAACAAATTGTAACGAAATTCACATAGAAACTGAAACTTAGCCACATTCGGTTGAAAAATTGGGATAGAGCTGGCAGGTATGGAAGTTTTGTTTACCTAATTTTTTTAACTTGCTCACCAAAATAAAGCTAAAGGGCTGCTAATTTTTTTGCATTTCTTTGGCAAGCAATGTTTTCATTAAATTTCCAAATGGGAATGATTCTGCAATGAAAATTAACGATTAATATCAAGGTTTCGAAAATTCGAAATATTTTCGGGTGGTAGCCCTAAAATTCTTTTCACCCCTATAGCTTTCAACGCAGTCATTCAATTCAAACGAACTTCACAGCGTGGGTTTAACTTAACGTGAAGCAGATTTGGTATATTTTTGACTATGCTGCTAACAACAAAACGAAGCATGCGCATAATACTATTTATAATATAATGCAAATCTCTTAATGCAAAAAAATTAATTAATCTCGCTAGGAATACAAAAAAATTCAAGAGGACATAATTATATTTAAGTAATATATTAAAATTGAAAAAAAAGAAGTTTTGTAGCCCAGATCATGTTTTTCTTCCTGGAGCATGTTTATAAATCCTAACTGTTTACTAGTAGGAAAAGTGACAGAACACTGAGTTTATGTCAAAATATCTTAATTTTACAGAAATCTTCTACCATCGTCCTCAATTTTTCCAAAATGTTAGAGTGTAGGCTACCACCATTGAAAATATTATTCTAAGATCTCAACCACTTCTTTATAATTTGGAGCTATGTTTTATGCAGTACAAATTTTTTTTTAGTGCAGAAGTGATGAATAATAAAAAAAAAATCTATAATTTTGTTTCTTTGAAACATAATCAATTTTTTTGCTTGAAATAAATACACAAAAACGAAATTTTTGGCTGAAAACTTGAAAAATTTTCTTAAAGTTTATTTACAGTTAATTTTTTTTATTTTTTTTTTATTTTTGAAGAAACTGATTGAATTAGTTATGTTTTTTTTATACTAACCTGATCAATTGTATGATGTTCCGATGGTGTGGCATTCGGTTGATGTTGTGGCGGCGGAGTATTATACTCCGCAGGCTGTTGAGGTAATTCCGGTTTCCTGTGTCTGTGCATTTCTTCGGCATTCATCATAATATGTTTTTTTGTCTCCTCGGCAACACTACTATAATCACTGGCTGGTGTATCACGACCCATATCATCATAGCTTTCACATTCACTCTTCAGTTTCTGCTGTTGTTTGACCTGCATCAGTTCCGATATGTCCATCATGGAGCCTTGTGTTGCAGCAGCTATGGCTGACGATATAATCGGATCGTCCTCGAAGACACTGTCGTCAATAGTTTCTTTCAGTGTTTTTGTCGATGAAAATAGTCTGAGAGTTGGATCGTTGACCTGGTCACTGAAATAGACATCCATCAGTGTGAAAAATGGCCACTCACGTCTTTTTGGTTCCTCTGATAATTTAATAGCCTGAAATTGAAGGAAGTAAGGAATTAGAGTTTTTCTCATTTTTGAATAATTCTGAATATATTGAATAAATAGTGTAAATAGAACATAAGTAAAAATTTAATCAAATCTTTGTCAGACGAACAAATTAGAGGATATACTAAAGCTGTTGAGAGAAAAGTATCCTATCAAAATTCCCAGGAAGGGTTTGCGCGTTCAATATAACTAACTGCAGGAAAGCTAAGTGCAGTGACTAATACAAAAAAAAACGAGAAAATGTTGAGCCAAAAAATCACGAATGCTGAATTTTCTCTATATCGTGTTCCAACCTTTTAAGTAAGAAAACCATCCTTGATTTACAGGCTCTCACATATTGTCTTTTCAAAGCAGCTATGATGTAATATTGACTTATTCAAATTTTATACGAAATTAAGTTCGTGGTCTTGGAATCTACATGGCAAGCAAATATGCTCTATAAAACTAATGAAACGTAATCAAGTTTTACAAAACAATATCCAGCCTATAATCAACAAATTAACACGCAATCACATCAAAATGATATTCACACTTCAAATGGCAATAAAAAGTGAATTAATAATCGTAAAATAATTTCCCATCTAACTCAATCGTCCTTATCTCCATTATTTCCATTCTAGGAATTCATCTAGAAATTCATTCATTCAATTATTACATTTTATTACATATTTTATTATTTTATTCTTCAGATACGAATCTACTGCGCTCAACGTCTATTACGTTCTCGATCCCCTTAGGAATGAAACTACTGTTGTTGTAAATGAATCATGTACCCGATTCAGACTAAGTAAAGTATACACCATTATTAAAGTATACAACAACGGCACGGTACCGCGATTTTATACCTTATATTTGCACCCAGCACCGCGAAAAGAAATATTGTAGAAGCCTTTTGTATTAAGTCGCGACCATAAAAAGATATAATTCATGTCAATAGATATGAAAATGAAAATCTTTTTGCTTATTTGATGATTACAAGTGCTTGTTGTGAATCTCGTGGAATTATTATTTAATTTGCGTATGTAAATCAAGGTAAATATGGTCGGTGAGTTACTTGAAATTATGAAGAGGTTTGATAGCGATTATGATTAAGCTTATCATTTTTATGATTCGAGGGGTACGGATTTGGATCATGTGACTGAGCTTAAATTAGGAAATCTTGAACTGATATGATGATGTTTTGGAAAGACGATAGTAATATATAAGTATTTTTTTGTTTGTATAGTGATTGCTAGCATCTGAAGTCCAATATTAACGTGTATGAATTAATCACGTATTGCTTTTTTTTTCAAAAATATTTCATTCCCTCGCAGTTTTTACTTAGAAAGAACCTAAAGTAAACGAATAGATCACAAACCAATCTTCTTGGTTGAATCATACATATTTTATAAAAATAAATTAACATTCAATAAATAAATACATAATAGCTAAATTATATGTAGGGCCGAATATAAAAACAACAAAGAAATTAAATAACTGTTTAGTCATAAAAAGGATACTAGGCCGGTAGACTATAGAAGGTAGGATAGGAGAACTTTGGTAGCTCTGTTTTTAAAGGACACTTCGGATATCGTGGAGGAAAAGTGTTGGCTCATGCTGTTGAATATTTTAAGCATCTATTTATATCTCATTATCAGCATTTGCTGTGCCATGCTTATATTCAACTAGCATTCGTCGGGATCTAGTGACTCTCACGGGCTGATAAAGCCCAAATCTTTCCTGTATGTAATCGACATTAACAGCGTCTCTAACGAAACTGAAGCAGGCAGAAAACATTAATCCTCTGGATGCAAGTCATGACAAGTTTAGAAGTCTAAGGCGAGGTTTATATAACGGTAAATTGATAAAATTACAAGGTAAAGATATCTTTGAGGGAATAGCAAGAATTGCTTTTGAACAGATTCGAATATCTGGCTGTGAATTTCGAAAAGCGGGTTCCAGATAATGCAAGCATACTCAAGAAGAGGGCGAACGAACGCAGTGTATAGCGATTTTGTAACCTAAAGGTTCTGAAACTCCTTGGCTCGTCGCTTAATGAAGCCAAGTCTGAATTTTTTCTAGGTAAGAGCTAAGCCATTTTAGCAGAGATCCTGCAATTCCGAATCGCTGCAGCTTGGAAATCAAAATGGTGTGGTAACACGGTCAAACGCTTTGCTGAAGTTAGTGAAGATTGCGTCAATTTGATCATCTTTCTCCATTTTGCAAAGACCATGCCAAACCAACACCATCAGGTTAGTAGTGCTAGAAGGACTTTTCCTTAAACCCTGCTGCTGTTCGTTGAATCGAGCATCGGCCAAAGGGATTAGTTTATCACATTTGATTTTTTCAAACAGTTTGGGAATAGTGAATAAAATGGCGTAGAACGGACGTTGTTGTATGTAACTTTTACTTTTGAAATAACCATAAATTTTAATCTTACTCTTCTTCACATCAAAATGTCAGATTATTTTTGCTATATAATTTAGTCACTTATGCCGAATACTTGCGTATACTTATGTAAGATTAGCACACAGTATTCAGTTCTGGTTGCACAAGTTTCCTTAAACGTTTAAAAATCTCAAAACAACAACAATTTGCTTTGATTGTGGGACCTGATTAATTTATTTTTCATTTTTTTTTACCAACAAAATAATAAAAGAACTAAATTCTAACTAGTTGAAAATTCGAACCACTTTTCAAATTTAACCATTCCGGAATTGGACAATAAATTAAAAGGCAGCAAGAAAAATCATCAGAATTTGTAAATAAACTTCCATTCGAACTTAGTGAAATGCAAAAACGGCTTAGAAATTGAATTAGAATAACATCTTTTCGGTTTGCAGAGGACTAACATTTCAGCTCTGATATTTTTAATAGCC